>NW_026847438.1:20743568-20974019 GCF_025583915.1 Anolis sagrei ordinatus
TGCAGTACCACAACTCACATTCTGAGACCGCTGTTAACCTTATCCAATGACTGATCAGGACCAAACTTCGCACGAGACCTCTCATGACCCACTTTACGTCCTGGTGTGGTTTGGCCGGGGATGGACCGTGGATTATGGGACTTGCAGTACCATTGCTCAATTCTTCAGACCACTGCAACCCTCATCAATGACTGATCAAGACCAAACTTGGCACACAGAGTCCCCATGACCCACGCTACATCCTGGTGCACTTTCGAGGAGGACAGACCATGGATGATGGGACTTCAAGTACCCACTCCCTTCCCAAGACTGCTGCAACCCTCATCTAATGTCCGATCAAGACCAAACTTGGCACACAGAGCCCCCATGACCCACTCTGCATCCTGCTGCAGTTTGAAGGAGGATCGACTTTGGATGATGGGACTTGCAGTACCATCACTCACATTCTGAGACCGCTGTTAAACTCATCCAATGTCTGATCAGGACCAAACTTGGCACATAGACCTCTCATGACCCACTTTACATCCTGGTGTGGTTTGGCCGGGGATGGACCATGGATTATGGGACTTGCAGTACCTTTGCTCAATTCTTGAGACCACTGCAACCCTCATCCAATTACCGATAAAGACCAAACTTGGCACACTGAGTCTCCATGATGCACTCTACATCCTGGTGCAGTTTGAGGAGGATGCACCATGGACGATGGGACTTGCAATACCTGCACTCCCTTCCTAAGACCATTACAACTGCCAACAATGATGGATCAGGAACACAATTTACACAGAGACCCAGCATGACCCACTCTACATCCTGGTGCGGTTTGGAATAATTTGACAATGGATGATGGGACTTGCAGTCACTTCACTCACTTCCTGAGACGACTGAGACCCTCGCCAATGACTAATCAAGACTAAACTTGGCACATGGAGCTCCAATGACCCACTCTACATCCTGGTGCAGTTTGGAGGAGGACAGACCATGGATGATGGGATTTCAAGTACCTCCATTCCCTTCCAAAGATTGCTGCAACCCTCTTCTAATGACCAATCAAGACCAAACTTGGCACATAGAGCCCCCATGATCCACTCTACATTCTGCTGCTCAGTTTGAAAGGGGATGGACTTTGGATGATGGGACTTGCAGTACCTTCACTCACTTACTGACACCACTGCCACCCTCATCTAATGACTGATAAAGACCAAACTTGGCACACAGAGCCCCCATGACCCACTCTATATCCTGCTGCTGTTTGTAGGAGGATGGCCCATGGATGATGGGACTTCAAGTACCTTCACTCACTTCCTGAAAATAATGCAGCCGTTATCCAAAGACCAATAAAGACCTAACTTGGCATACAGAACCGCCATTACCCACTTTCTATAATAACCCGGGCAATGCCGGGTCTCCAAGCTAGTATATAATAAAGAAGAGTGTTTGTTTGTATCGGACAGAGGAAGGGCGGAGGGCGGTGTATGTGGCAGCGTTCTGATTGGCTGCCACTGTGGTGCTATTTGCATATGGTCTCTGATTGGCCAGCTTCAATAGGAGCCCCTGGTGGAGAAGAGGGTTCATGACAGAAACGGGGCATGACAGAAGGAAATTTGCATATGGTCTCTGATTGGCCCGCCTCAAATCCAACATTCCGAGATGACAAAGAGAGGAAAGGAAAGGCCGGGGGCTGGGTCAGAACACTCCCAATACAGACCGAAATAGGCACACAGAGCCCCCATCACCCACTCTACATCCTACTGCAGTTTGGAGGACTATGAACCATGGATGATGGGACTTGCAGTACCACCACTCACATTCTGAGACCGCTGTTAACCTTATCCAATGACTGATCAGGACCAAACTTCGCACAGAGACCTCTCATGACCCACTTTACAGCCGTTATCCAAAGACCAATAAAGACCAAACTTGCCATACAGAACCGCCATTACCCACTTTCTCTAATAACCCGGGCAACGCCGGGTCCCCAAGCTAGTATAACATAAAACTGGTAAAATTAGTATTAAAAGTCACATAAAGCTATAACAACAACCCCTGTCAACACATACAGCATAAATCAAAATATTACAATTTTAAAAACAACAATAGATAAAACTAGCTGGCATCAATTCAGATGGTACCAAGTGTCAACGTCATTTGGGCCCATTCAGCCCAAAAGGTCAAAAGCTTGTTTGAACATACATGCTTTCAGGTTTGAACAGAAGGATTGAAGGGTAGGGAATAATCTAACCTCTTTTGGGGGGGGGGGGTATTCCAGAGCTGGGGGACCACCACTGAGAAGGGCCTCTCTCTCATACCCACCAACCACAGTTGACACAGAGATGGGACCAAGAGAAAGGTTTCCCCTGTTGATCCCAGAGCCCATGACAGTTCATAGAAAGAGATGCGGTCTCAAATATAGGTTGGGCCCAAAGCATATAGGACTTTATAGGTAATAACCTGCACCTTGAATTGGGCCTGGAAACTTGTCATGCATACACTTGGCTCTGTAGTTTTCTGACTTTGTCTTTTTGTCTTTTGGAAAGCAAGGCCAACTAAACTGATGAAACTGGTCCAGCTGATGGTCACACTGATGTAAGTGGTCCAGCTAAACAGTATAGGTTTCAGTACTTCACAAGGAAGCCCCTATGCCCAATGCTGTATGAATGACAAAACCCTATCTAGAGCAAAAGCATCCTTAGCACATACAACTCTAACTTGCCCTACCATCAAGTAGGATGGGGTAAATACAAGCAAAAAGAGGAAGGAAATAAAGGGGAGAGGCAATGCACCCCAGGATTTCCCCATAATCTCACTTTGGTCCTTGGCCTGGTAATTGTTGCAGGTCTCGTCTGGGATGCCGTGGTGATGCGCATACTCCCAAACGGCCAGGTGGTCCCCTCCGTGGCAGCTCCCTGCCTCGGCACAGTCGAGGACATGCTGGACGGAGAGGTAAGCCGAGGGCCAGGCACCTTTCCTCTTGATATTGATGCGATCTGGAGAGAGGAGACAACCAGCACTTGGAGTGGGACATAAAAAGCAAGATGTAGCATTCTGAAGTTCAGATAAATGTGGCAATGGTGGGAGATACTGGGAAGTGAAAGATAGAAGCTTGAATTGGTGGTAATGGGGGGGGGGGGGGGTAAGAAGATAAAGGTTTTATCATGAACAGAAAACAAACTTAGGATCCAACCAATGAGAGCAGATGAATTAAAAAAAGTACAGCTCTGTGAGTCAAGGAACAAGTATCAGGTCATTTGATGGGTGGCAACTTTTGCTGTATCATTTGTTGCCACTGTATTATTACTGCAGGAAATGGGAAGGCTGTTTGTGGGAGTTTGGCCTCCCACTGCAAAATACTTCAACTGGCTTTAGATCTAGGACAGGCAAAGTACAGCTCTGGGTCCCAAAGCTACCAAACCTTTCCATACGGAAAAAAATTGCATTGATTTTAGAGTTATTTTTCTGCCTGAAAACAAGCCAAAACTGACTTCAAATGGCTGCAAATGTGGCAGTTTAATTTCCAAAGCTAATCAAAGCCATTCCTTTTCAAATAAATAGAGCCAAAGGGCAAACATAATCCCAAAAATCAGGCGGAACTCATGGAACATCACGGCTGATATACTAAAATGTAGCCATAGGCTTGATTCTCCCAGAACATCTTTTTTTTCCTTCACCTTTTAGTGGAAGGTAAAAACTTTTGCCATCCAACATTTATAGACTGATGAGTTTTGAGGTTTTTAAAATCTGTATGATTAGGATTATAAATTGATATAAAGTTTGAATACATTTTAATATTTTTTAGTGTTTAATGTTTTAATTTTTTATTGTTTTTCAAGTTATCCATTTCCATTTTATGTATTCACATTATTTTTAATTAACATTGTTTTTTATGTGATCGTTAGTCCTCTGAGTCCCTCAATTGGGAGAAAGCTGGGACAAAAACAAAGTAAATAAAAGCAAATAAATAAAAAAGAATGATTTGCTTATCCTCGAGGTCTCTTGGAGCGTCAATTAGTTTTGTAAATAGGTACCAGTGTTTGTTTGTTTTCATTATGGGCAGTTTATGTAACCTCCAGAGCAGGCATGGGCAAACTTCAGCTCTCCAGGTGTTTTGGACTCCAACTCCCATAATTCCTAACAGACTATCGACTATTAGAAATTGTGGGAACTGGGAGTCCAAAACACCTGGAGGGCCGAAATTTGCCCACGCATGCTCCAGAGGATCCTGGGACTAAAACCTGACCACACATCCAGCACTCTTCCTGTCCTGGATGTGAAGAAAGCACAAGAAAGCAACCAAAATCCCACTATGAAAACCACTTACCTGCCAAGGCACTGGTGCTGCCGTGGGCCCAGCAAGAGCCGCAATACTTTGGGATGTGCTGGTTCCGAGTGGAGCTCACGTAGTTGACTCCATCTATATTTCGCCAGTCCCAGCTCTTTGGGAGCGTTGAGATGTTCAAACATTCATGTGGACGAGGGTATGTTCTGTTTGAAAATGTAGGGAAGAAGAGGAAGAGCAAGTTAACACTTTTTTCCCCATCCTCTGGAATGAGGAACAAAGTCATCCTCTCCTGACCTCCATTTCTTTCCTTGGTTGGCAGTCATAAGACTTTTCCTTGAAGTGAACTTCCTTCCAAATATCCATGCTGGCAAACTTGCTTTGGAAGTGAGTTACACACTTTTGTGCCTTTGTATCATATTTCTTAAGGACCTCAATAAGATGATGGTGTTGCCTTCAAGACCTGCTTGAGTGTCTCCGAACAGACACCTGGTTGCCCAGATGGGTGGTCCTTTACTCTGTGCTTTGAAGAGTCTCTCAAAAATTGAAATTTTGATTTGGCACTATTTGAGAACAGCAAAGACTGTACGTTTACTGTGGAGGAAACTCCACTGAGTATCTTACGTTAAGGAAACATAGGCAGTGTGGACACAGCTGTGTAAAATCCACATTGAATTGTATTATATGGCACTGTGGACTCAGATAACCCAATTCAACAGATATTGTGGATAATCTGCCTTGAAATAGAATATAATAGCTTTATTTGCCATTCTGTTATTTCACAACGAAATTACACACCTTCCCTCACACACAAGACAAAACAACACACCAATCCCTCCACACACAGAGACACATACGCACACCACCGCACAGCCCCCAGTGCCACATCAGTGTGAAACCAGAGTTCAACATAGCCACAGCACTACGATAAAAGCTAGCCATCAGTCTGTTTTCCCTTGTCTTTGTCACCTTGTACCGTTTGCCAGATGGCAATAATTCAAAAAAAAAAAAAAAAGAACCTGCCAGGTGAGATGGATCCCCAAGAATGCTCCAAGCTTTCTTAAGGCAGTGAGAATTATAAACTTCTTCCAACGAGGGGAGAGGGCAGCTAATGATTTGCTGTGCAGAAGTTTTGATCCTTTAGACCGCCTTCCTATCTGTTGGATGAATTTCAGGAAGGACAAATGTAAGATACTCCACTTAGGCAGGAAAAAATGAAATGCAAAGATACAGGATGAGTGATGCCTGGAGTCTTGGAGTCTTCATAGACAACAAGTTAAACACGAGCAAACAGTGAGATCCAGCAGCTAAAAAAGCCAATAGGATTGTGGGCTGCATCAAAAGGAGTCTATTGTCCGTGATGGCGAACCTATGACATCATCTGTGTCGGCACTTACACGCGTAGCCATTTTCAATGACACAAGGCCGCATGTGCTGCATACAGAGAACTGGTCCCTGGTCAAGTGGTCCCCGGTCTAAGTGATCCCTGGTCAAAGTGGCCCCTGATCAAAGTGGTCTCTGGTCAAAGTGGTCTCTGTTCATACTGGTCCCTGGTCAAAGTGGCCCCTGGTCAAAGTGGTCTGTGGTCAATGTAGTTCCTGTTCAAGTGTCCCTGTTCAAAGTGGTCCCTGGCCAAAGTGGTCCCTGGTCAGAGTGGTCCCTGGTCAAAGTGATCCCTGGTCAAAGTGGTGCCTGGTCAAAGTGGTCCCAGGTCAAAGTGGTGCCTGGTCAAAGTAGTCCCTGGTCAAGTGGTGCCTGGTCAAAGTGGTGCCTGGTCAATGTGCTACCTGGTCAAAGTGGTTCCTGTTCAAGTGGTCCCTGGTCAGAGTGGTGCTTGGTCAAAGTGTTTCCCGTTCAAGTGGTCCCTGGTCAGAGTGGTTCCTGGTCAGAGTGGTCCCTGGTCAAAGTGGCCCCTGGTCAAAGTGGTTCCCGTTCAAGTGGTCCCTGGTCAGAGTGTTTCCCAGTCAAAGTGGTCCCTGGTCAAAGTGGTCCCTGGTCAGAGTGTTTCCCAGTCAAAGTGGTCCCTGGTCAAAGTGGTTCCTGATAATAAAAAAAAAAGGTTGGGAACCAGTGGTCTAAAAGCCTGGGCCAGGCTGGAGATTATTGGTCCAAAAGAGCTTCTGAGCATTATCATTCCTAAATTGCTTCTGAAATGTATTATTCTAACATAGCATTCCAAAGCCCTGGTGTAAACCACAGCAGGAAGGTGGAAGGGATGAGGAGAGAAGGGAGGAAGGTGGAAGGGATGAGGCTAGATCAGGCATGGGCAAACTTCGGCCTTCCCGCCAGGTGTTTTGGACTCCAGCTCCCACAATTCCTAACAGCCGGTTGGAGTCCAAAACACCTGGAGGGAAGGCCGAAGTTTGCCCATGCCTGGGCTAGATGGAAGTGAGGGAAGAGGAGGGCAGGAAGGCGGAAGGGATGCCTCACCTGAGCCCAGGGATCTTCCCCGGCTTGGGCTGGTGGCAGCTTCGCCCTTCCTCCCAGGAGTGGCCGGCGGTGCCGAGGAGAAGCGGCAAGAGGAGGAAGAGGCCGGGCGCGGGCATGGTCCCTCTCCTTCCTCCTCCTCCTCCTCCTCTTCTTCCTCGCAGGGCGGTGGCGGCTGGTCGGGTGTCGAGAGAAGCCAGGGCTGCGTCGGCTGAGTCTTGCGGGGCCAGAGGCTCTCTTCGCACGTCCGCAGCCTGGGAAGGAGAAGTCGGGCGAAGGAGAGGAGGAGGAGGAGGAGGAGGAAGAGGAGGATGGGTCAGGTGCCCAAGGCTGTCAGCCACCGCCCTCCCTTTGCCCTGAGAAGGACTCAGAGGAGAAGGCGACAAACGTATAGAACAGGCATGGGCAAACTTGGGCCCTCCCTCCAGGTGTTCATCCACATCTTGGCTGTTAGGAGTTGTGGGAGTTGAAGTCCAACACACCTGGAGGGAGGTCCCAAGTTGCCTGGTGTAGATTGAGCCTGGCTGGAGGGAAGAGGGGGGAGACAACAGGCTTCTCTCTGGCCCTCCTCCTTGATTTTGAACTAGTTTAGGAGGTACCCAGTTATGCTCAGGTTAGTTAATTCGGTAAGTATAAATATTAGGGAAAAAATATCATTGTTTGTTTTTGGATTTTATAAAGCGTCCCATTAGAAAAGGCACAAGGACCTACCATTAGAGCCTAACGATGATATCTTGTTTACATATTTGACTTAGGTACGCAAGATATTGGAAGCAAAAAGAAATACCAGATAGAATGGCTTTCATGGCCGGAATCACTGGGTTGTTGTAGGTTTTTTCAGACTATATGACGTTTCGCCTGCATCTATGGCAAGCATCCTCACTACCATAGATGCAGGCGAAACGTCAGGAGAGAATGCCTCTAGAACATGGCCATATAGCCCGAACAAACCTACAACAACCTAGACTCATAGAGTTGGAAGAGACCTCATGGGCCATCCAGTCCAACCCCATTCTGCCAAGAAGCAGCAAAATTGCATGCAAAGCACCCCCGACAGATGGCCATCCAGCCTCTGTTTAAAAGCTTCCAAAGAAGGAGCCTCCACCACACTCCAGGGTGAGAGTTCCACTGCTGAATGGCTCTCACAGTTAGGAAGTTCTTCCTCATGTTCAGATGGAATCTCCTCTCTTGTAGTTTGAAGCCATTGTTCCGCGTCCTAGTCTCCAGGGCAGCAGGAAACAAGCTTGCTCCCTCCTCCCTGTGGCTTCCTCTCACATGGCTATCATGTCTCTTCTGAGCCTTCTCTTCTTCAGGCTAAACATGCACAGCTCTTTAAGCCGCTCCTCATAGGGTTTGTTTTCCAGACCCTTGATCATTTGAGTCGCCCTCCTCTGGACACAATCCAGCTTGTCAATATCTCTCTTCAATTGTGGTGCTCAAAATTGGACACAGTATTCCAGATGTAGCCTAATCAAGGCAAAATGGAGCATGGGTAGCATGACTTCCCTCTCCTGAGGGAGAGGGTTTTTCTGTGGTGGCCCCTCAGCTCTGAAACTCGCTGCCCAGGGAGATTAGGCAAGCACTCACTCTGGCAGCCGTTAGGAAAAGCCTAAAAACCTGGCTTTTCCAGTGTGCCTTTGAGGAATGAACAACAAACCCCCATACCATGATTGTCCCAGTACAAATTTGTCTTTCTGGTGCATCACTCAATGAAAATCAACCCCATTGTTTTGTCCCATCTGAATCTCCCACCAGATACACTACTCTATCTACCTATCTCACCCAGTGTTTTATAATTTTATCCCTTGCATTTGGCCCAGCCCACTGTGTTCAATTCCTTCATTATTATATTTTATATCTTGTGTTTACCCTATTGCATTATTTTGTTATTGTTTGCATTTGATTTGATGTTATTATCTGTTGTATGTATTTTGTTTTGCTTTGTTGTAACTCTTGGGTTTGGCCTCATGTTAGCTGCCCTGAGTCCCCCTTGGGGAGATAGTGGCAGGGTATAAATAAAGTTTATCCTCCTCCTCCTCCTCCTCCTCCTCCTCCTCCTCCTCCTCCTCCTCCTCCTCCTCCTCCTCTCTCAGTTCCCCTCAAACCCCACCAGTATTCCCAATTGGTCATGTTGGGTACACGTGCTAAGCTTGGTCCAGATCCATTGTCGTTTGGTTTTACACAGCTCTCTGGATGCAGGTGAAATATAACTCCCAAAAGTTCAAGGTCAATTCCCAACAAACCCTACCAGTTTTCTAAGTGGGCCATGCTGAGTATCCATGCCAAGTTTGGTTCAGATCCATTGTCGGTTGGGTTCACCATGCTTTCTGGATGTAGGTGAACCACAACTATTTATTATGTATTTGCAGTATTTCTATACTGCCTTTCTCATCCTGGAGGGATGGTTTACAACATACTAATTAGTGGTTTACAACATACTAATGGCAAAAACACCGATGCCAACATACAGTACACAAAGAAATCATAACAACTATTTACTGCATATTACTATGAACTCAAACTACAAGAGAGGAGATTCCATCTGAACATGAGGAAGAACTTCCTGACTGTGAGAGCCGTTCAGCAGTGGAACTCTCTGCCCCGGAGTGTGGTGGAGGCTCCTTCTTTGGAAGCTTTTAAACAGGGACTGGATGGCCATCTGTCAGGGGTGATTTGAATGCAATATTCCGGTTTCTTGGCAGGGGGTTGGACTGGATGGCCCATGAGGACTCTTACAACTCTTTGATTCTATGAATTAAAAAACCATTGAACATTAACCATTAAACTCCCAAAGTTCAAGGTCAATTCCCCTCAAACCCTGCCAGAATTCAAAGTTGGCAATGTTGGGTCTGTGTGCCAAGTTTGGTCCAGCTCCATTGTCAGTGGGGTTCACAGTGCTCTTTGGAAGTAGGTGAACTAGAACTCCCCCCAAATCAAGGTCAACCCCCCCCCCCCAAACCCTTCCAGTATTTTCTGTTGGTCATGGGGGTTTTGTGTGCCAAATTTGATCCAGATCTGTCATTGGTGGGGCTCACAGGGCTCTCTGGAAGTGGGAGCCAATACATGCACAAATAGATACATGTGTATGTGTGTATATACACATTTTACTTTACTTTATTCCAAAGTTTTATTCCCAAGTTTATACATCTGAAACAGTTTATAACTCTGGTATTATTATTATTATTATTATTATTATTAGGTTCTTGTGGGTTTTTTTCGGGCTATAGGGCCATGTTCTAGAGGCATTTCTCCTGATGTTTCGCCTGCATCTATGGCAAGCATCCTCAGAGGTAGTGAGCTTCTATGGCAAGCATCCTCACTACCTCTGAGGATGCTTGCCATAGATGCAGGCGAAACGTCAGGAGAAATGCCTCTAGAACATGGCCCTATAGCCCGAAAAAACCCACAAGAACCTAGTGATTCCAGCCATGAAAGCCTTCGACAATATTATTATTATTATTATTTGAAATGTCGGAGCCCCCGGTGGTGCTGTGCCAGCAGGACTGAAGACCGACAGGTTGCAGGTTCGAATCCGGGGAGAGGCGGATGAGCTCCCTCTAACAGCTCCAGCTCCTCATATGGGGACATGAGAGAAACCTCCCACAAGGATGATAAAAACATCAAAAATCATCCGGGCGTCCCCTGGGCAACGTCCTTGCAGACAGCCAATTCTCTCACATCTGAAGCGACTTGCAGTTTCTCAAGTTGCTCCTGACATGACAAAAAAAATTGAAATGTCTCCCCCAAACATGTATACACCTGACAGTAGAATGACCAGATACACTTATGAGGGTTGCAGCTCTGACTTTGACTTTGCACAGGGACAATGATTCAAATATCTTCAGTGAAACTGTGATTTGAGATGGAATTGTAACTCTGACTGAATCACTGTTCCGAAACCTTTTCTTCAGCATAGTAGCAACATGGCTACTATTTGCTGTTAGGGGATGTAGACATTTTTGGAAGGAACTTTCCCAGCTGTCCTGGCTTCAGAAAGTAATTTTGCCTTGAGTTTTAGAAAGGCCCTGACCTCAGAATAAGAATTAACCTGCTGATCAAAATAAACAAACAAAAGCCTGAAACCCTCCTCAGCATCCAGAGATAGTTGTGTGTTTCACCAGTCAAGTCCTGTCATCAAGAATTGTTCATAAAGTTTAATATTAAGTTAGGAACTAGTAAGTTGTATGGATCTTAGCCATCAAGACTTGTTCAGACTTCTTGCAGACACACATATGTGAACACAGAGAAACATACATATATGTATATTAACTATGGAGAAGTAGGAAATGAGATTAAGGTAAGAAACAGCTACAAAAACATGAAATTTGGCTGAGACTCAAAAGGCATAACTGGAATCCTGTATCCATATGAACCAAGTCTTTGCATGTCAGAAGTGTTCCTATGCCCTAATGCTACTTTTTTATGGCATGTCTACAATATGTGGTATTTGTACCTTCCTTCCTTCCTTCCTTCCTTCCTTCCTTCCTTCCTTCCTTCCTTCCTTCCTTTTCTAGACCCCTTGCCAAACGTAATGTACACAATTGAGTTCATATTTAATTTTTTGACTGAACAGGTGTTGTTGCGTGTCTGCAGTTCCATGCTGTGCACATAAACTGAAATGCCCACCTCAATCTTCTTTGTGCTTGGGGCCAAGCCAGGACAACCACCTTTGCCTTACCTGCATTCAGTTGACCTGGATGTATAAGTATTTTCAGGGCAGAGTCAGAATTAGAAAAGGTAGCTTCAACTTAAGCTCCTTCCAATGTCCTTCTCTCGCTCTCTTTCTTTACGTGTCTCCAAATCACCTGCTGACTTACGACACCATGAGTTTCATAAGCTTTTCTTGGGAGAAAGAAATGGATCCATGTGTAATGAGAAGTGGGAGAAAAAAGAAATTAATGAGTGCTGTTTCTAAATTAAGAAAGTGAGGACTAATTTTGCCAGCTGCAATACACTTGATGGTCAGTTTTAATGGCAATGGGTTCAGATAGTAAAGTTGAGATAGAAAACCACATGCAGCTTAACAATGGAGGAATGGAGTCCAGGGGTTCCTGGTTCTTCCCCCTCACTGTTGTCCCATTATTAACCATCTATATGTTTGGCTTGTGCTTTTCTTCACATTTTGGAGAGTAATAGATCTTCAGGAAGAGTTTTCTCTCCTGGGAGCTTCATAAATGGAAACAAGAATGTATGTATGTGTATTTTATAAGACTCTCAAGAAAATAATATAAATCAGGATAATATGTTCTCTAATGGAGTAAATTGTCTAGACTTTATAGCATTTATAGCATTTAACAGTAATGTTATCAGCACATTATAAGTAAATATAGGTTATCTTATCAACATAGAGTAATGAATAGTAGACTAGCGATAATAAAGTCCATCCTTTCCTGAAGTCAGATTTCAGTGCAGGAATTCAACAGTCTCTGTCTTTATCCTCAAAAGAATTCTTCTTTTAGCAACACAGTCTTTAAGGAGTACTTCTTATGCAGCAGAGTCTTCCTTAGGTAACACAATTTCTACAAGGTCTCCCGGTATGTTCTCCTTGTTTCGAAAAATTATCTTCTTCAGGATGTAGTCTGTTATCACATATATATAATGCAACTCTCTTTACACTGTCTTCAATAGTACAGGCTCTGTTCTGGAGGAGTTCTATAACGAATTCAGGAGACACTTTTGTGATAAATAAATTACTAGGAAGAGATGGCATACCAATAAAAATATTTCAAGTTACAGAGGGAAAAGCCACTGAATTTCTAAAAAAATATGGAAAACAAAACAATGGCCAATAGATTGGAAATTACTGTTTATTAGTTCAGTTGCTTCTGACTCTTCGTGACCTCATGGACAAGCCCACACCACAGCTCCCTGTCGGCCGTGCCCCCCCCCCAGCTCCTTCAAGGTCAAACCAGTCACTTCAAGAATAACATCCATCTTCCTTTGTTCCTTCCATTTTCTCCAGCATCATTGTCTTCTCCAAGCTTTCCTGTCTTCTCATGATGTGGCCAAAATACTTCATCTTTGCTTCTAATATCCTTTCCTCCAGTGAGCAGTCGGGTTTTATTTCCTGAAATATGGACTGGTTGGATCTTTTCACGATCCAAGACACTCTCAGAACTTTCCTCTTACACCACAGTTCAAAAGTGTCTATCTTCCTTCGCTCAGCTTTCCTTATGGTCCAGCTCTCGCATCCATAGGTTACTTACGGGGAATACCATTGCTTTAACCATGCGAATCTTTGTTGCCAGCATGATGTCTCTACTCTTCACTATTTTATCATTGCTGAGTAAATACAGTTGGGCATCCCCCAGGCAACATTTCTTGTAAAAGGCTAATCTTTCCAAACCCAAAAGCATTGTTTTTAAACATCTGAAATGTTTTAAATTGGAGGTGTGTCTTTTTTTCCTCCACATATGGATAACAAATAAAATTATTATTATTATTATTATTATTATTATTATTATTATTATTATCATCATCATCATCATCATCTCCACTGAAGGCAATGTACACTTAGGATAAAGGTTGCATTTTAGCCTATTTCACCTATAAAGATAACACAACGTTGCTAGAAACAAAAAAATAATGACCACTGAGATTGTTTACTTCCATTTAATGCAAATGGTGAAAATAAAACAGGTAAAAGACTTTCTACAACCCGGCTCAGTCGTCACTCAAAATGGAAACTTTATCAAGAAATCCAGAGAAGACGAAGAACAGGAAGGGCACTTTGAAGAAACTCTAACCTTCAAGTGTAAAGCTAAAACATTAAATACCAAAGTCAGAATCATCCATGCCACAATATTTCTGATTTCTATGTCTGGTTGTGAAAGCTGGAAAATGAAAAAAGGGCTGCCAGGAACTCATTTGAAATTAACTCATTTGAAATGTGCTGAGAAAGGAAGTTTTAACAGATTCCATGGACTGTCAACAAGACAAAGCCTTGATTTTGCAAGACCTGAGCAAGGCTAAGAAATCTTTCATTCATAAACATTGAGGTTGACCGGATGGCAATTAACAAATGGGGTTGAGAGGAAGAGACTTTACATCAACTCCAATGAAAAATATTCTGTGCTTGGTAGAACAACACTTTCTGCATCCATGACAAAAAAAACCCCTTTGCATTAATATGGCATCATCTTCATATCCAGTTTCTAGTTTTCTTATTGTCATGACTTATCTAACGCTCGGACTGTTAAAAATATAAGATCAAATTATATTCTTACCCAAAAGAGAACTGGTTCTAAATTAGTCTCTCGTGTATCATGCTGTTTTTCATTCCACAAAGGTAATGTCAAAGATGCACTATTGTACTATTATGTGGCTGCTATGCAGTCAAAGAAATTTAACTGTATTTTCACACAGCGTTGTAATATATCACCAACAGTTATAAAAAGAACTATCATTATAGAACAGCAAAGACTGTGATTCTTTGCTAGAGGGGCTACAGGAAAAAAAATCTGATAACATATAAACATATGTGGTACTCAGATATAGAAATCTGGCAAAGAGATACAGATTTGTGAACCAGGTTCATAGTGGTTTTCTGGAATGCAATCGAAACCAAGTGTCTTGAAATTACTTGGCAACTGAGAATTCGTGCTATTTTTTTTCAGACTATTATGTCATCAACAACAGCATTATTGCCTTGATTAACAACTAACCTGGAGTCAAAAGCAACATCTTGCAGCTTTTTTGATCATCTTCAAAATGCTTAGGCCATTCAAAAAATTTAGGTGAAGTAAATTGAAGTGGCAACATTCAAGAAAAGTAAAATTAAATTTGGGAAACACACCAGAGCGACCTTCCTAGGTCACCTGAAGCATCAACCAGCAAACTGTTCTTTCTTCTTCTTTCCCCCAAGGCTATTTGCATTATCCTCTGCAGTAATGCACGAAGGTGGGATATATAATCCATGGTATCATCAGCGAATAGGATGTTTTCTCCAGTTCAGTTGACCACAATGAAATTTGATTTACAGTGAGCTTAAAATAGGAAACAAAAACCGAAACAGGTTGCGTTAGGAAGCCTTCAACTGATGCAGATTGCTAGAATTAGAGTAAACAGAGATTCCAGACACAAAACTGTGCGAGAAATATTTTACCTATGAATTCGGTGACAGGGTCGTGCTCCCCTTCCGTCTTAATAGTGCCGGCAATGCTGTCGTTCTCCAGAATTGGAAGGAAAAGCTGCACAAAGTCAGAAGTATATGGAGGAGCAATCACATCCAGTACCTGATGAAATGTTAGATGGCAAAAAGAACACAGTCAATATACAGCAGCAGCAAAGGCTCTGGTTGATTTGTTGTTGTTGTTTTCTTAAGAAAGGATTTCACAATTTTACATCCATTTATGTATTTGCCATTTATATGCAAATATAACATGGGACAAAAAACCCCTTGATCCTGCCAACAGAGAAATACTGTATATACTTGAGTATAAGCCTAGTTTTTAATCCCTTTTTGTAGGCTGAAAAAGATCGCCTCGGCTTATACTAGAGTCAATGCTATTTATTATTTTACTTTGTTGTTGTTGCTGCTGTTATTATTATTAGTTTACATTTATTATTTTACTCTATTATTATTATTATTATTACATTTATAATTTTACTTCACTATTGTTGTTATTATTATTACATTTATTATTTTACTCTATTACTGTTATTATGTTTCCCTTATTTTACTCTATTACTATTATAATTATTATAATAACATTTATGATTTTTCTCTATTATTATTGGAAGGATACTTAAGCACATTTACACCGAAGAAGGTTAGAATAATGGTTTAATCAGAGTCTTATCTTAAATTTCAATATTATGTAAATATTCAAAAACATTTATCCTCCTGATGTCTCAATTAATGTAATTTTATTGGTATCTATTTTTATTTTGAAATTTACCCGTTGCTGCTGCATTTCCCACCCTCGGCTTATACTCGAGTCAATCAGTTTTCCCAGTTTTTTGTGGTAACATTGGGTGCCTCGGCTTATATTTGGGTCGGCTTATACTTGAGTATATACAATAAGTGACAAACACTCTAGAGCTGTAATCATGAAGTAATGTGAGAAATGTCATTATCCAAAGATCACACAAAAGTTGCGCTTGAAAATTCAAATGCATTTTGGACTTCGCTTCAGGAGAGAAGCAAAAAACCAACTCTTTGAGAATTGAGATGAACTGAAAGGAAGCATATTGGGTTGCTGTGAGTTTTCCGGGCTGTGTGTCCATGTTCCAGAAGCATTCTCTCCTGACATTTCGCCCACATCTATGGCAAGCATCCTCAGAGGTTGTGAGGTCTGTTAGAAAGTAGGTAAGTGATGTTTATATATCTGTGGAATGTCCAGGGTGGGAGAAAGAACTCTTGTCTGTTTGAGGCAAGTGTGAATGTTGCAATTGATCACCTTGATTAGCATTGAAAGCTTGGCTGCTTCCTGCATGGGGGAATCCTTTGTTGGGAGGAGATTAGCTGGCCCTGATAGTTTCTTGTCTGGAATCCCCCTGTTTTTGACAAGACAAGAAACAATCAGGGCCAGCTAATCACCTTCCAACAAAGTATCCCTCCAGGCAGGAAGCAGCATGGCTTTGAAGCTGCAAGGCTATTCGATGCTAATCAAGGTGATCAATTGTAACATTCACACTTGCCTCAAACAGACAAGAGTTCCTTCTCCCACCCTGGACATTTCACAGATATATAAACCCCACTTGCCTAGTTTCCAACAGACCCCACAACTGCTGAGGATGCCTGCCATAGATGTGGGTGAAACATCAGAAGAGAATGCTTCGGGAACATAGCCATACAGCCCGGAAAAGTTATACCAACCCGGTGATTCCAGCCATGAAAGCCTTCAACAACACAGGAAGTATACTATAGTACTTAAAAAATTAAACGTGTTATTAAAATATGACATCAACACAGGAAAAGCAAGCACTATCATTATCCAACTTAATTCTCACCAAAGAAGCAACTAATATAATAATTCTAGACAAGGAAAATGTACTCACTGACCTCAGTCACAAAGTATCTGATCAGCGAAATGTCCGTGTCCAGTTTTTCCAGGCACTTGCGGATGTAGCCAACCACCGGAAGGACGTATCCACGGCTCAGCAAGTGCACCATCCTGTCCAGGAGAGTCTTTTTGAGCTCCAGCTGAAAGGACAGAGAAGAGGACACGATGCCTGATGCTCAGTTTGTGAAACGGTACTATACACTCATTGCAGCCAAGGCAACACATTACGAAGTGGAGACTAGCAAACATCTCTCGGCTGTTAGGAATTGTGGGAGTTGAAGTCCTAAACACCTGGAGGGACGAAGTTTGCCCATGCCTGGAGTTCTAGAAATGGACAACTTTGCAGAATCACAATTTCCAATAATGTAGGCTACATCCCATGATGGATTAGTTTATTCCTCACCTGCTCCATGACATCCAGTTGAGAGTGCTCAGTCTCAAAAAGTTTGACAAGTAGCTGCAGGACAAGAGGGTGAAGCAGCTGATGGCAGGTACTGATCTACAAAGAAACAAAAAATTATAAAAATATTTTTATTAACACACTAATGTATATACCTATGTTGCCTGGTTGTTGGAGAGAGCATCCCATCCCCTGATTTCATCCCTTCTTCCTCTTTCTTTCCTTCCCTTTATTCATGCCTTTTTCACTTTCCTTCCTCTTTCTTCTTTCCATTTTTCTTTCTTTCTGCTCTTTCTCTTCTCCTTTCCTTCCCTTTCTCTCTTCTCCATCTCTGAGAGGTTCTACCCTGTTCGTGACTTCTTCCTTCCTCGTATACTCATATCACCTTTCTTTCCCAGAGGGCCAGTTCACCTTTGGCCAATCCAATGACATCACAGAGGGCTACTTCACCCAGCAATAGCCTTCGTAGTATAAAAATATAGACAGACTTTGATTTTTATAGATAAAGATGGTCACGAGACAACTATCTTAAAAGCCAACATGCTTATAAGTTAAGGGGCCATGGGTGGTGCAATGGGTTAAACCCTTGTGCTGCTGAACTGCTGACCTGAAGGTTGGCCATTCAAATCCATGATACGGGAGAACTTCCGCTGTTAGCCCTAGCTCCTGCCAACCTAGCAGTTTGAAAACATGCAAATGTTAGTAGATCGATAGGTACCATTTCAGCGGGAAAAGGCAAAAAGACACTTCATGCAGTCATGCCAGCCACACAACCAGGAGGTGTCTACGGACGATGCAGGCTCCTTGGCTTGGAAATGGAGAAGAGAACCTCTCCCAGAGCCAGAAATGAAAGGAAGGAGAAACATTTGCCTTTGTCTGTGTATTTATGTCTCATTGTATTTCATTGTAAGAAGGCATTGAATGATTGCCTGTGTCTGCTTATATGATGTAATCCGCTCTGAGTCCCCTTAGGGAGAAGGGCAGAATATAAATAAATTATTATTATTTGAAACACAACAAGATTAGTACACAGCAAACAAGATCACTATGCTGGTTGTTGTATTGGATCACATTTCGGACACTTCCCAAGTGTCTAGGACTGTGATGTATCGGTGAATAATGCGTGCAGATCCCAGTAGGATGGCCTTTTGCAGTTGACAGATGGTATTATTATTATTATTATTATTATTATTATTATTATTATTTTATTATTAGCTGTACCCCCCACGTGTTGCCATGGCCAACCCTCCCTCCTTCTCTCCTTTCCCTCCTTTCTTCGCTCCCTCTTTCCTTCCTTCCTTTCCTTTTTTTTCTTTCCTTTTCTACCTCTTTCCTTCCCCCTTTTTCTTTTCATCCCTCTTTTTCTCCTTTCTTCCTTCTTTCCTTCCTTCACTTTTTGCTTCTATCCATACTCTGTCTTTCCTTCTTTCCTTCCCTCCCTTTCTCTCCTTTCTTCCTTCTCTACCTCTTTCCTTCCTTTCTTCTTACTTTCTCTTCCATCCTTTTCTACCGCTTTCTTTCCTTCCCTCTTTTTCTCCTTTCTTCCTTCTCTACCTCTTTCCTTCCTTTCTTCGCTTTTTGCTTCTATCCATACTTGTCTTTCCTTCTTTCCTTCCCTCCCTTTCTCTCCTTTCTTCCTTCTCTATCTGTTGCCTTCCTTTCCTTTTTTTCTTACTTTCTCTTCCTTCTCTACCTCTTTCTTTCCCTCCCCTTTTCTTTTCATCCCTCTTTTTCGCCTTTCTTCCTTCTCTACCTTTTTCCTTCCTTCACTCTTTGCTTCCTTCTCTCTGTCCTTCTTTCCTTTCCTCCCCTTTTCTTTCCTTTTTTTTTCTTTCTTTCTCTCCTTTCCACCCTCTTCCTTCCCCTTTTTCCTGTATTGTCATTTAACTTTTTGTCATTTGGCTTTTTGGGGGTTTTAAGTCCTTTCCACGTTTTTTTTTTTTTGGGAGGGGGGTGTTATGAGTGATGGTCACTCATTGGTCTGTTAGGGGTATAGTATCCAAATTTCGTATTAATTTGTCCAGTTGTTTTTGAGTTATGTTAATCTCACAAATGAACATTACTTTTTTATTTATATAGATGATGATGATGATGATGATTATTATTATTATTATATACTGCTCTCCCTTATCACTGTGTTCTAAAGTTCATCAACAAAGATAGAGTACTACAAATGTGAACCCTCCTCGGATTAGCAGGAATACAATAAACTGAACAGCACTACAAACTTCACATTTCTTTTTTGGCCAAATTTGATGTTGTTCTAAGTGCAGCAAAACGGCAAACCCTTGGTCCTACCTCATCAAGTAACGCCAAGTGCACTGGAGTGTGATCAGTCTGAAGCTGGAAGTATCGAGGCTCCGAAACTGTCCAGTCGACCCATTTCAGAACACCCATCGCCACTACTGGAAACCTAAAGATCCAAGGGATTAACATAAAGAATAGAATCCGATAAATCTGTGGTCACTTGGAAGATTCCAGCTCTGAATACCAACCCTTCTCCATTTCCCTCTTAGGTACATTTTTTCCACTCTTGGGAACAACCTCTGTCAGCTCCCAAACATATTGTAGAAGACCTTAAATATGGAATAAAAACTGAACCCTTCCCTAAAATATATTTACTCAACATGCTTTAATGCAGAGGCGAATGAGTCCAAAACACCTCCGAAGGAGGCCCTGTTACACTCCAAGGCTGGGAACCATCTCTGTACTTAACACACACTCCAGTCCAAGATAAAATAGCAAAGCAGTTTATTGAAAAATATATATGAAAAGCAATTCAGCAAAAATAATATTAAAAAAAACCCCAAAGTCCAAATAGCAGGAATAATCCACAGAAATGATAGTACAGGAGTAGCATCAAAAACCAGGAATACGAAAGCAGAATAAATCCAAAACATGAGATTTATGAAGTGTCCTCAAAACTTGGAATCATGAGACATGAACAAAAGGGAACATGGAACTAGAAATCCCTTGACTCGACTGTAGTTCTATACTCAAAATACCAGCTTTGCCTGAACTAATGGGCCCATTTGCTGGGCTAGCTAATTTAGAGAGAAAATCATGCCTTCTTCCCTGGGAAACTGATAAGGACTTTTTGGATAATAAGTGTCTTGATCTTTGTAAACTCTCCTGAAAAGCTCTATGTTGTCGGAATGTAAATCTCCTATCTAACTGCTCATTAGTCTGTCCACCTGGACTTCCATTTTCATCCTTTGAGTTCAGATCTGTTTCTGAACTTGCTTTCCTAGCAAACTGTATTTCAGGAATGTGGCCTTCAGACACAGAGCGCTCATTTTCAGGGCTTAAAATCTCTTGCAGGCTCTCCTGCTGACTTGCAGACCCAGAATCCCCAGTGTCATCAGAATGACTAACAGGCCCAGAATCCTCAGAGAGACTAGATTGAGACACAATCAAAGGTTGAACTACAACAGGCCCATACCTGATGCACTGGTAGAGGGTACTCAGCTCTGCCACAAGTTCAGAAGCTCCTTTGTTCTCGTTACAGCAGAGATTGTGAACGGTTTCCACTGCTTTCGAAGTGGACTTGAGTTCATCTTTATTGATGCTGACCCTTTTGTTCTAAGGAGATAAAATATGGTTTCAAGAGACAGAAAAAGAGTCATAGATGCTTTTGCCGTTTGCAACTTTATTTTGCCAGCTTTCCCAAAAATCTAATCTTTTCATGTTCTCATATTCCACTTTCCAATTTCAGATTATGTGGGATAAGGAGAGTCATTGACTGTTAGAGCAACATCTAATCCAGTGATGTAACAAAGGGCCATTTCACCTAACAACAGCCTTTGTGTTATAAACAGACATATTTTGACTTTTATGTCACCCATATTTCTTCAACTGTAAGATGCCACTGATTGTAAGATGCCTCCAAATTTTTTTAAATTTTTTAAATTAAATTTTACATAATACAATGAAAGAATGAGAACAATAAAAATAAAGAAAAAGAGAGCGAAAATAGAAACATATAAGATAGAAACAAATGTTTCAGATACCCCCAAATTTCAGTACCACCACTATCAATGAAAATGCACCTGAAATTCTAAGACGCACCCCACTTTTACAGATGTTTATTCAGAAAAAAAGTGAGTCTTAGAATTGAAGAAATACAATATATAGATGAGGACAGACCAAAATCCTAACACACCCCTTCTCTCATGCTGATGCACCAACTATGGGGCAATTAAGCAACAGAAAAAAAGCCCACTGAAATTTACCTTTTTCCATGTTTCCACAACACTGGCCGCATAGGCCAAAATATGGATATATTTATGCTTATGGTCCTGATTGATTTTAGCGCCAGGCTTAAACAAGGACAGCATGAAGAGATCCAGGAAAGCAGGAACTCTAATCTGCAGGAGCAAAACCATGGCAAGAGTGAACTTCTGCATTACAGCATTTGAAAAAGAAAAAAATAAAGCCTTTTTTTTATTCCCAAGGAAGACCATTAACTGGCAAGTAAGCAGCCTAGTGTTAAAAGATTAAAAAAATAATAATAAAGAGATGATGATGATGATGATGATGATGATGATACCATCTGTCTGTGCCAAAAAGCTGGTGGGATCATAAGCCTGAAAAAGTTACAGAAAATGAACACATCAAACTACTTTGGGACTTCTGAATTCAGACTGACAGAGTTTTGGAGCACAATACTCCTGACCTCACGGTTGTGGGGAAAAAAACAAAGTGTTGATTGTCGATGTTGCAATCCCAGGAAACAGCAGAATTGAAGCAACTGGAAAACTTGACACAATACGAGGATTTAAAGACTGAACTGCAAAGACTCTGGCACAAGCCAGTAAAGCTGGTCCCAACGGTGATTGGCACACTGGGAGCACTGCCTAAAGACCTTGGCCTGCACTTAAAAACAATTGGCGCTGACAAAATTACCATCTGTCAGCTGCAAAAGGCCACCCTACTCAGATCTGCATGCATTATTCACTGATATATCACACAGGTCCTAGACGTTTGGGAAGTGTCCGATGTGTGATCAAATACAAAAGCCAGCGTAGTGGTTTTGTTTGCTGTGTACTAATCTTATTATGTAGCAAATAATAAAATAAAAGAAAGAAAACAGAAAAGAAAACAGAAAACAAAAAAGAAAGAAAACAGAAAAGATACAGAAAAAAAGGAAGAAAAAGGAAAAGTAGTTTATTTATTTATTTATTTATTATTTATTACAATATTTCTATCCCGCCTTGGTAAGTGTCCGACGTGTGATCAAATACAAAAGCCAGCATGAGATCTTGTATGCAGTGTACCAATTTTGTTGTATATCAAATAATAATAATAATAATAATAATAATAATAATAATAATAAGGGGGCATGGGGTATGTGGGTAAGAGGAAAGTTATATACCACCTTTGAATACAATAAAAAGTGTTAAAATTATGTATAAATCTGGGGATGCAGCCCACGCTGTTGAAGGAGAAGCACATAACGCTGTTACTAACCAGTTCTACAGGCGGAGGATCCATGCTGGTGAACATTTTGAAAAGGACCGTGATGTCTGCTGGGTTCAGAGCTCCCTTTGACAGCATGGCTCCGAGGGCCTGGCAGGCGCGAGGGTACGAGGCAGCGGTTCCCAGCGCTAAGGTTATCTGACTGGCATCATGTCCCCTTGGTAAGAACAAAAGAAGGGTGGAATCAACAGAGGGAGCTTGTTTTAAGCACTCCAGAGACTGCCTGACATTGGACAGATAGCACAAGAAGCTGATTACTATGGAATCATCAAAGCTTGATGGCTATGTTTAGAAGAACAGAACTGCATTGCTAAGACCAGGTATGGGCAAACTTCGGCCCTCCAAGTGTTTTGGACTTCAACTCCCACAATTCCTAACAGCTCATTACATTTTTGGATATAAAATGTGTAATGAAGAATCTCAACATATTAACCAAAGGTAGTGGTTTTCAACCTGTGAGTCCTCAGGTATTTTGGCCTACAACTCCCAGAAATCCCAGCCAGTTTACCAGCTGTTAGGATTTCTGGGAGTTGAAGGCCAAAACACCTGGGGACCACTAGGCTGAAAACCACTGAGCTGAGGTAAGGTTTTGATCTCAGAGTGTAACAATTCATGTTTCTTTTTGTGTTGGGCTTGTGTTGAACTAACCCAAGAATGAAGGCTGTGGAGCAAATCAGGAATTAGTTTGAAAGTATGGTAAAACCTTACTTCTCGTGAGCAAAGCGTTGCACCTCCTGGGCGATCCTGCGCACCGCAGAGCCACCTTGCTCTTCTTGGGCTAAGATGGACATGATGGCTTGGGCAAAGAGATATGTGTGTTCGCCATGGCACACCATTTTCTGCAAATCCACCAAGACATGTATTATTAGTTACTTGTTCAGTGAGCACATTTCATTCTGTTTTATTTTTATTACTAGCCGTCCCCTGCCACGCATTGCTGTGGCCCAGTCTGTTGAACTGGAAAATAAAGTAATGAGAAAGTGTTGGTTTCTAATATATGTAATTTCTTTATGCTTGTGGGTAAACAGTATTTCTTGTTGTTTCTTTGTCAGTGTTGATGTGGGAAGTGTCTGGTTTGCCCACCCTGGAACTTGCAACATATCATTGTCCTTCTTTAAGGGCCCCTTTCAAATCTATGATACTATATCTCTGTGTGTGTGAATCATATCTATCTATCTATCTATCTATCTATCTATCTATCTATCTATCTATCTATCTATCTATCTATCTATCTATCTATCTATCTCTATGGCTGGATGGCTCTTTGTCAGGAGGACTTTGATTACGTTTTCTTGCCCTGATGAAGGGAGTTGCATTGGATGGCCTTAAGTATTTTCTATTGGACATGGGGGTTCTGTGTGGGAAGTTTGCCCCGATTCTGTCGTTTGTGGGGTTCAGAATGCTCGATTGTAGGTGAACTGTGAATCCCAGTGACTACAACTCCCAAATGACAAAAATCATAATTTGTTGTGTGATGGTCACTCCTTGTGTTGTGAGACGTTTGTTGCCAAATTTAGTGTGATTTCGTTCATTGGTTCTTTTGTTTTTAAGGTACTCATTAAGCACAGAGCATTTATATATATATATATATATATATATATATATATATATATATATATATATATATATATATATATATATATATATGGATATTGGATATTGTGATGATTGCAAAACCTTGAAAAAAGTAGACTATCTGTAGGCCTTGAGCTTTATCAAAATATGCAGAAAGTGGCTCACTGTTGGCATCGTATATGAATGCCTGCTGCAGGCATGAGCAAACTTCAACTCTCCAGGTGTTTTGGACATCACAGTTCCAAACCCATTCATTCTTACTGAAAAGGGCAAAGAAATACTTTCAAATAAAAGGCCTCAACAGTTTCTAACTTCCTAACATAAGCTTCTGCACTCAGCTCAAACAATATTGTTTTGAACTTAAACTTCCACAATTCCTAACTGCCAGTGTCATGCAGCAGCTAAACTGTTGGTCTGGGAGTTTTGGAAATCCAAATCCTAGTGCCCAGAAGCCACGAAACTCACTCACATAAACTTGAGCCAGTCAGATTCCCACCCTATGCTACTTCATAGGGATGCTATGAGGAGAAAAGGGGGAAGAGGGCAGAAATGTGTGCTGTTCTGAATTTATTGGGATAGAAATATAATCGGCAATTATACTGGGCTTCTTTAAGAGGAGGAGGCAGTGGTGGTAACAAGATGACACAGCCTTTGAAAGCGCAGCTAATAGGAAAGGTTGCCATAAGTTGGAACCAACTTGAAGGCACATGACGATAACAACATTTATTAAGTTAAAGATCCACAAGCATGACTTTCACAGTTCCAGCTATTTGATAAGATAATTAAACTAACTGTGAACATTATATAAGCTGAAATATTTTAATCAGCAAGATGTTTAGGGATACTTTCTGTCTGGTTGGTTTTTTGTTTTTGTTTTTCCAAGTCTGGGAAAATTACAAAAAAAGAAAAAGGAGAACAATGTTAGGAACTGTTCCAAAGTCCTGAAGTAAATACCTACTTCTCCAGCATCAACAGGGAGTTAGGAAGGAGGCATGGAGCTGTAACGTCCTGAGCAATGGAAAGAGTATCTAAGCCAGTGGTTCTTAACCTGTGGGTCCCCAAATGTTTTGGCTTTCAACAACCAGAAATCTCAATAGCTGGTAAACTGGCTGGGTTTTCTGGGAGTTGTAGGCCAAAACACCCGAGGACCCACAGATTGAGAACAACTGGTAAGCACTCTTCATGCAAGATACCTTGCATATCAAGGAACTATGCGACATTGTAGGCATCTCAGTTTCAAACCCACTCATTCTTACTGAAGAGGACAAAGAGATACTCTCAAATAAAAGGCCTCAACAGTTTCTAACTTCCTAACATAAGCTTCTGCACTCAGCTCCAACAATATTCTAACAGGGTCAAGGCTAAAACAGACATTCCCTGTCATCCTGTTTAAAACTAAACATTCTAAACTGTTGCTAAGTCACATGATCTGCAGCCCTTCCCACTGCTTAAGGTATATAGAGATAAGGAAACTGCAAATCAAATAAGACATATACTTCATGTTATAAAATGACACATTATAAAACAGATTATTTATTTATTTATGGGGCTACAAAGTGGAATCCACGACATGTGAGTGTGGAGAAGAGCAAACTACTGACCACCTGCTGCGATGCAACCTGAGCCCTGCTACATGCACAATGCGGCAACACCAGAGGCACTCCAAGTAGCCAGATACTGATCAAAGGACATTTAATCAACTACCAAGCTTGCAAACTTTGTGTTTTGTCTGTTTGTTTGTTTTGTTCTGTTAGAAATGTAATACAATGGTCTGGTTGCCCCTGACATGATAAATAAAACAGATAAACATCATATAGAGGAGGCTTGAGAAGGTTGCTTCCCCAACAGTTCCCAACCCATCCATTCTTACTGAAAAGGACTAAAAAGCAAAACTTACAGCAAACTCAGGCAGGTTCTTTTCCAGATTTTCTTCTCCACCATCTAAGATGGTGGCCAGAGAAGTACGCAACACTCGAGAAAAGACTTCCAGCTGCTGGCATGCTGTTGACACGCTGGTTATCTCCCCTTGGTACCCAGCGTCAGATATAAGCTGCGCAGAAAAAAGACCAGAAGCTGAAGTAACATTGTTCATTACGATGTTTTGTTAAAGGCTTTCATGGCTGGAATCACTGGGTATTGTAGGTTTTTTGGGCTATATGGCCATGTTCCAGAAGCATTCTATCCCAGTTATATCCTACCGTGTCCATCCCCAGCATTATTTTTTAAATTTTAAATTATTACATTTGGCCCAGCCATAGGTTTTTGTTATTGTTATTATAAACAGTAAGTTATTGTTACTGTTTATTGCTTACTTTTGTTTATGAGATTTACTTTAATTGTTGTATTGATTGTTTCCTATTGTTTTTACTGTTGATGTACTTTGGGCTCAGCCTCATGTAAACCGCACCGAGTCCCTTGGGGAGATGGTAGCGGGGTATAAATAAAGTTTTATTATATTATTATTTATATTCTCTCCTGATGTTTCACCTGCATCTAAAGCAAGCATCCTCAGAGGTTGTGATGTCTTTTTCTTTTAGCGTCTCTAGCATCCTCACAACCTCCGAGGATGCTTGCCATAGATGCAGGTGAAACGTCAGGAGAGAATGCTTCTAGAACATGGCCATATTGCCTGAAAAACTCACAGCAACTCATTGTTAGTCACAGTTCATTACAAGATCCATATACACTTTTTAGCAGTTAGTATTTCACTAGATGAAAACTGAAAGGACAGATTAACAATGCCAAGTTTCCAGATGAAAAATGTTGATCAAAACCAGAGGAAATGTGAATAAACTATTTCATTATACTCAGAGGGATTCACTTGGATCAAATGCTAAATCTTAAACACACAACCACAAATAATGAGAAACAGTGATTGCTACTCTCACTAACATCTCTGCCACAAAAACTGAATAAAAATTCCATTTATTCTGGCTGACACTCAAGGCAACACATAGCTCCAGCGAAATACCTGTTCATGTCCATGTTTGCAAATCTCTTGTTCTTGACCATGGTAAGGAACTGACATGCTTTTCAAGCTGACCAAAATACAGTATTCATTACCTTGACAGTAAAGTTTAACATGAGGCAATCTGGATGAGCTTCAGCTAGTTTGTAGAAGAGGTCCCGCCACGTTGTGTGTGCTATCATTTGCTCAAGCCATGCTGGAGTCTGGCAAAAATAAAAACAAGGGAATGACATGGAATAAGGTGCCAGGAAAACCAGCCCGGGCTTTTAGAAAGGCATCAGCAAAAACAAAATAGGAAACAGTGTAGCATAGCGGAAAATTATTAATTTACACACTGGAGATTTGGGCTCAAATGCATAATCAACCATGAAGTTACTATCAGTCACCTTATCAAGCATTTTTTTTTTTCAAATCAGAAAGAGGATCAACAACCCTTGCTCCAAATCAATGGAGGGACTATGTAACGAGAAGCAAAACATTTGGTACTTTAAGGGAGAGTGACTAACTAATGCTAGAACTCATGACGGAGGGATAGGCTAAAGAAGAATTGACTCAAACATGAATCTTGAATGCCAGGAAATTTGATTCATCAAGCTCAGGGAAATACTGAAGAAACCTCGTGCCTAAATATGCTAAAAGAAAAAAGCAATTGGAAACAGTGAGATTTCATGAAGAAGGTACTGCTGAAAGCACAACCACAAACAATTCAATGGGAAAGACGAAACAGCTGAAAAAGCCAATTCAAAAAAGAAAGCAAAAAGAAAAGGATGAGTCACCAAGGAAGCATGCAGATGTGTAGTCCAAGTTTGGAGGAACACTATTAGGAAAGCTTAAGCTCAAAATGAGTTGAGACAGACTACGCAAGCAAGGAGCAACAAAACAAAGTTTTCCCCAAATACATTGGAAGCTTGTTCAACTCAGTGAAGAGAAGATTGAGGAGCGAAATGATCATAAAGAGCGTGATCATGTCATAGAAACATAGAATAATAGAGTTGGAAGAGACCTCGTGGGCCACCCAGTCCAATCCAACTGCCAAGAAGCAGAAAATCACATTCAAAGCATCCCTAACAGATGGGCATCCAGTCTCTGTTTAAAAGCCTCCAAAGAAGGAGCCTCCACCATACTTCAGGGCAGAGAGTTCCACTACTGAACAGCTCTCACAGTTAGGAAGTTCTTCCTAATGTTCAGGTGGACTCTCCTTTCCTGTTATTTGAAGCCATTGTTCCACGTCCTAGTCTCCAGGGCAGCAGAAAACAAGCCTGCCCCCTTCTCCCTATCATATCCCCTCAAATATTTATACATGGCCATCATGTCTCCTCTAAGCCTTCTCTTCTGCAGGCTGAACATGCCCAGCTCTTTAAGCCACTCCTTATAGGGCTTGTTCTCCAGAACCTTGATTGTTTTAGTCACCCTCCTCTGGACACATTCCAGCTTTTCAACATCTCCCTTCAATTGCAGTGCACAGAATTGGACACAGTATTCCAGGTGTGGTCTGACCAAGGCAGAATAGAGGGGTAGCATGACTTCCTTGGATCTAGACACTAGACTCCCATTTATGCAGGCCAAAAAACAACTCATTTTTTTTAGCTGCCGCATTACATTGTTGGCCAATGTTTAACTTGTTGTCCAGGAGTTATCACTCCTCAATCTTCTCTTCACTGAGCTTCACCTCAAAGGCAGCCACGAAAAGAAAGGTTCTCAAGGTGGGTTCTCAAGGTATATAACTAGGTCTATTGGTTTTAAGTTACAAGGTAGACCATGAGTGAACATTGCAAGGAACTTCTTGACAATGAGAGTGGAACCCATCGTGTAGAAGGGTATTGAGATCTACTTTTCTGGGTGTCTTTTGAAAGCGTCTGGATAGACAGCCCCTGCTGGGGATGCTCTAGTTGGAGATCCTGCACTGAGCAGAGGGTTGGACTTAATGGTCTGTATAGTGGAAGCATGGGCAAATTTCAGTCCTCCAGGTAGGAATTGTGCGAGCTGAAGTCCAAAACACGTGGAGGGGAGAAGTTTGCCCATGCCTAAAAGCACCTTTAAACTCTATGATTCTATGATCATTGATCTTCATGTTACTCAAATAATAATGAATGAAGCAGGGATACACAGAGTTAAGCATACACCAGACTTAGAATCTGTCGTACGTCGGTAAAATTGGAGTCAAGCCTGAAGAAGATTCCAACATTTCTAGCACAAGAAAACAGCAGCAAGAAGCCCTTCATGCCATTTTGAGGCCACAGTGTCTTTTCTACTGGCTTCATTTATGTCTTATGAGATGCAACTGTTCTGAGAAGGATTGTGATATATAGCATTATTTAGTTGCATTGTGTGCCTTACCTCTCCTTCCTCTGTGAAAATGGAATCTGCTTTTCGGGGGTCAAAATGTTTAATGAGCAAGCTTTTTAAGTGGTTCTCCACTGTCTCCTGGACTTGAATTGGCTCGACACCTGAAGCAATAATAATAATAATAATAATAATAATAATAATAATAATAATAATAGAAGAGAAACAACTGGAAAAGCTGACACGATATGACGATTTAAAGATCGAACTGCAAAGACTCTGGCACAAGCCAGTAAAGGTGGTCCCAGTGGTGATTGGCACACTGGGTGCAGTGCCTAAGACCTTGGCCTGCACTTAAACACAATCGGTGCTAACAAAATTACCATCTGCCAGCTGCAGAAGGCCACCTTTCTGCATGCATTATTCACCAATACATCACACAGTTCTAGACACTTGGGAAGTGTCCAACATGTGATTCAATATAACAGCCAGCAGAGTGATCTTGTCTGCTGTGGACTCATCTTGCTGTGTTTCTAATAATAACAAAAACAACAAAAACAACAGAAACAAGGCTCTGGCACAAACCAGTACATGTGGTCCCAGTGGTCATAAACACACTGGGTGCTATGCCAAAAGATCTCAGCCAGCATTTGGAAACAATAGACATTGACAAAATCACCATCGGTCAACTGCAAAAGGCCACCTTACTTGGATCTGCGCGCATCATTTGAAAATATATTACACAGTCCTACACGCTTGGGAAGTGTTCGACTTGTGGTTCTGTGATACGAAATCCAGCATATATATCTCGTTTGCTGTGACACACTGTGTTTTTGTGTCAGTAAAATAGAAACAAGTATATTTGACAGATGAATATACATTTGTTAAGAAGGAATTCCTAAGTCTCCCTGTGATTATCTGCGATTATGATAAAAGAGAAGACATTCTCTACCAATTTAAACCAGGAGGAAATTATAGTCAGAAGATGATCATTTTATATTGATTTGATTTAACACAATAGTTCTCATGTGAGGGCCCTATTTCTATTTTCAGATACTCAGTTAACTTGCTTGTTCAAAGTTCAGTCAATTCCCTAATTATAGATTTGTCCCTTGTATTCTGTCAAAAGTAACTCAAAAGTAGGGGGGATGGGGGTGGGTTGGCGTGAAATGTAATTTTAATGGTTTTCTTGACTTGTAACTGTGTTTTAACTTTTGTATCCACCCATGCCTTAATTGTTTACATTTACATTTTTGTAGCTATCTTATTTTAAATTTTATTAGGTATGTTATATTTGTTAGCTGCCTTGAGTCCCTATGGGGAGATAGGCAGGATTGAAATAAAGTTAGTAGTAGTAAGGTAAAGGTAGTCCCCTGACATTAAGTCCAGTCATGTCTGACTCTGGGGTGTGGTGCTCATCTCCATTTCTAAGCCGAAGAGCCAGCGTTGTCCGTAGACAGCTCCAAGGTCATGTGGCTGGCATGACTGCATGGAGCGCCGTTACCTTCCCGCCGGAGCGGTACCTATTGATCTACTCACATTTGCATGTTTTCGAACTGCTAGGTTGGCAGAAGCTAGGGCTGACAGCGGAAGCTCACGCCGCTCCCCGGAATCGAACCTGCGACCTTTCGATCAACAAGCTCAGCAGCTCAGTGCTTTAACCCACTGCGCCACCGGGGGCTCCTAGTAGTAGTAGTAGTAGTAGTAATAATAATAATATTTTTGTCGTGTCAGGAGCGACTTGAGAAACTGCAAGTCGCTGTTGGTGTGAGAGAATTGTCTGTCTGCAAGGATGCTGCCCAGGGTACCCCTGAATGTTTTTCTATCCTGTGGGAAGCTTCTCTCATATCCCTGCATGAGAAGCTGGAGCTGACAGATGAGAGCTCACCCTGCTCCCTGGATTTGAACTGCCAACCATTGGGTCAGCAGTCCTGCTGGCATAACAGTTTAACTCATTGCACCACTGGGGACTCCTAATAATAATACCCATATTTACTTGAGTTTAATCCGCCATCAAATCTAATGCGCACCTCAATTTTCAAATCCCTAAAACCCAAAAATGTATTTATCATATTATGCAAATCTAACGCGCACCCTAATTTTCAGAAGGTAATTTAGTCAAAAAAGGTGACCACTAGAATCGAGTAAAAACAGTAATAATAATACACTTAGCATATTTTTTTCCAAGTGATCAATAAGGAAGAAAGGCTGTAAAGACAACAGCAATTAAACTTCTATTGCTCTGCTACTCTTTTTTGGTATATTATTATAAAGGGGGCTTTGATGGGAATCAATAGGAAAATAATTAAAATAGAAGGGAACAAACCTGTCTGAATGAGCCACTCAGCCAACAAATTTACTGTCTGGGCCACAGCAGTATAGTTCTCCGATAAGAGTTGGATCACATTTTCAGGAGAGCCACCTGCCTGGAAATACCTGTAAAGAGAATAAACTTATCTTCACTGGATCCAAATCTCAAAGAATCCAACACTATCAGATTTTAAAGGACCTTCATGTGCTTACAAGTACTACAGCCTCCTCTTCCTCTCACAGCTCTTTTCCTGTACTCACCTTTTCAAAGTATTAAATATGGAGGGCTCCATGATATAGTCTCGGGTAGAAAATTTGTGCAAACACTCCTGCTGGACCTCGGCATCATCTTCTTCCCCATAATCATCATCTTGCTGTTTGAAAGGAGAGAAGTGGTTTATGTTAGGGTGTATTTCTTAGATTATACCATATTTAAGGTAAAAGTTTCCCCTGACATTAAGTCTAGTTGTGTCCGACTCAGGAGATGATGCTCATCTCCATTTCTAAATCAAAGAGCCAGCATTGTCCATAGACACCTCCAGGGTCATGTGGCCAGCATGACTGCATGGAGTGAAGGTAACGCCTTCCCGCTGCTAGCATGTTTTCCCCATTTGCATGTTTTCTAACTGCTACATTGGCAGAAGCTGGGTCCCAACAGTGGGAGCTCACCCTACTCCCTGGATTCGAACCGACCTTTCGGTCAGCAAGTTCAGCAGTTTAAACTGCTGTGCCATCATATTTACTCATGTCTAAAGAAGGTATTTAAGATCAAATCAAGGAGTGCCATGGTTTATAGCTTTGAATACATTTTTAAGGATATTAAATTGTATTTAAATGCTTTTAATGTAAGCCGCTTTGAATCTCCTTCGTGGTGAGAAAAAGCAGGGTATAAATAAACAAAATAATAACATTTTTCTTTCTTCTTTTTTGGGCTAAACTACATTGCCAAAATTGAAGTATGAATTGAATTAGATTGTGAATTATACTCGAGTAAATACGGTCATTCTATTAGTAGTTTTTCTGAAATTGTTTTCTTATTTTCTGAATAATAATAATAATAATAATAATAATAATAATAATAATAATAGAATCAAGGCATGTTTCATTACACTATTAAGCTACTTCATACAACTTCCTAAAACTCTCCAAATCCTTCAGATCCAACATCCACTTTCTCTCAATATCTAGAGCAGTGTTTCTCAACCTTCATAATTCCATGACCCCTTAATCCAGTTCCTCATGTTGTGGTGACCCCCAACCAGAACATTATTTTCGTTGCGACTTCATAACTGTAATTTGGTACTGTTATGACTTGTCATGTAAATATCCAATATGCAGGATGTATTTTCAATCACTGGACCAAATCTGGCACAAATACCCCATACACCCAAATTTGAATACTGGTGGGATTGGGGGGGGGGGGGGTTCATTTTGTCATTTGGGAGTTGTAGTTGCTGAGATTTGTAGTTCACCCTACAATCAAAGAGCATTCTGAGCATTCCAACGATGGAATTGAACCAAACTTGGCATACAGGACACCCATGACCAAGAGAAAATAATGGAAGGGTTTGGTGGGCACTGACATTGCGTTTTAGAGTTGTAGTTCACCTACATCCAGAGAGCACAGTGGACTCAAACAATGATAGATCTGGACCAAACTTGGCACAAATACTCAATTTGCCAAAATCTGAACACTGGTGGAGTTTGGAGAAAATAGACCTTGCCATTTGGGAGTTGTAGTTGCTGGAATTTATAATTCACCTACAATCAAAGAGCATTCTGAACCCCACCAATGAGAGAATTGGGCCAAACTTCCCACACAGAACCCCCATGACCAACAAAAAATACTGTGTTTGCTGATGGTCTTTGGCGACCCTTCTGACACCCCCTCGCGACCCCCCCAGGGGTCCCGATTCCCAGGTTGAGAAACACTGATCTAGAGATTGATAAATCCAAAAGTTTTATTACTAAGTGCAGCTGACAGGCAATATAAATTAGTAGCTGTGTGTCTATGGAAAATACTAATCATTGCAAGGAAAACTGTATACATGTGCTTTCCTATCATAAATGGTTGTTGTTGTTGTTCATTCGTTCAGTCGTCTCCGACTCTTCGTGACCTCATGGACCAGCCCACGCCAGAGCTCCCTGTCGGCCGTCACCACCCCCAGCTCCTTCAAGATCAGTCTAGTCACTTCAAGGATGCCATCCATCCATCTTGCCCTTGGTCGGCCCCTCTTCCTTTTACCTTCCACTTTTCCCCGCATAATTGTCTTCTCTAGGCTTTGCTGTCTCCTCATGATGTGGTCAAAGTACTTCAAATGGTTGATGAGTTAGATGTAATTAGAGTTAGATGTAATTCATTACCGATACTACCTACAGTATTTTTTTGTTGTTTATTCATTCAGGTGCTTCTGACTCTTCGTGACCTCATGGGCCAGCTCACGCCAGAGCTCCCTGTCAGCAGTGGCCACCCCCAGCTCCTTCAAGGTCGAGTCAGTCACTTCCATCCATCTTGCCCTTGGTTGGCCCCTCATCCTTTTTCCTTCCATTTTCCCCAGCCTCATTGTCTTCTCTAAGCTTCCCTGTCTTTCTCATTATGTGGCCAAAGTACTTCATCTTTGCCTTCAGTGAGCAGTCAGGCATTATTTCCTGGAGTATGGACTGGTTGGATCTTCTTGCAGTCCAAAGCACTCTCAGAATTTTCCTCCAACACCACAGTTCCAAAGCTTCTATCTTCCTTCGCTCAGCCTTTCTAATGGTCCAGTTCTCATATCCATAGGTTACTTCGGGGAATACCACTGCTTTAACTATGCAGACCTTCATTGCCAGTGTGATGTCCGAGTTAAATATTGAGACCATCTTAGAGACAGGGAACACCATATAAGAAAGAGACAATAAGAAGAAATAAAAATTCAAGAGCCTCAGTATAATCAGAACTGTGTCTTTCTCTCAAAGACTTTACCTCTCCTCATAATAATATATAATAATAAACTTTATTTATACCCCACCACAATCTCCCCAAAGGGGACTCGGAGAGGCTTACATGGGGCCAAGCCCGAACAAGAATTACAATATAACAATACAAATTGCAATAAAATAAGCAACATAACATTAAGATATAAAACATCAAGGCATATAAAACAATATACACAGAACATAGGTACTAAGCATAATGACAAAAAGACAAAGGGCGGGCCGCATGTACATAAAATGATTTAAAAACTTCGGGTGAATTCCAGAGTCGGGGGGCCACAGAGGAGAAGGCTCTCTCCCTTGTACCCACAAGGTGAGTCTGAGAGACTGGCAAGGGCAAAAGGAGGGTCTCACCCGAAGATCGAAGGGTACGGGCTGGTTCATGGAGAGAGATGCGGTCACAAAGGTAGGCGGGTCCCATACTTTGTCATAAAGACTTTGTAGTGAGATTCAGGACGAGAGAAAGTCTAAAATTCTTGACAGTTAATAAATTCTCGTTTGGCTCAACTATACAGTCCCCAATCTGTTCCCTGCACAGCCAGTTCACCTTCCAAGTAGTTGAGATGGCGTGGGGGCAAAATATCTCTACTCTTAACTATTTTACCAAGATTGGTCACTGCTTTCCTGCCAAGAAGGAAGCATCTTCCGATTTTCTGGCTGTAGTCCACATCTGCAGTAATCTTTGTGCCTAGAAATACCTCCATGTTTTCTCCCTCTATTTGCCAGTTATCAATCAGTCTGGTTGCCATAATCTGATTTTTCACTGCAACCCAGCTTTTGCCCTTTCTTCTTTCACCTTGGTTAGAAGGCTCCTCAGCTCCTCTTCGCTTTCAGCCATCAAGGTGGTATCATCTGCATATCTAAGGTTGTTAATGTTTCTTCCAGCAATTTTAACTCCAGTCTTGCATTCATCAAGCCCTGCATGTTGCGTGATGTGTTCTGCATACAAGTTGAATAAGTCGGGTGGGAGTAGACAGCCCTGCCATACTCAATCTTGAACCAGTTTCCCAATCTTGAACCAATCTGTTGTTCCGTGGTCTGTTCTTATCTTTGTTGTTACCCATTGAGCCCCCAGTGGTGCAATGAGTTAAACCCTTATGCCTGCAGGACTGAAGACCAACAGGTCGAAGGTTTGAATCCAGGGAGAGCACGGATGAGCTCCCTCTGTCAGCTCCAGCTCAATATGCGGGGACATGAGAGAAGCTTCCCACAAGAATGGTTAAAACATCCAAAAAAATTAGAAGTCCCCTGGGCTGTTAGGAATTGTGGAAGTTGAAGTCCAAAACACCTGGAGGGCTGATGTTTGTCTATGAGTGCATCCACACCATAGAATCAATGCATTCTAGATTACTGCAACGCGTTCTACGTGGGGTTGCCTTTGAAGACTGTTCGGAAACTTCAATTAGTCCAACGGGCGGCGGCTAGATTACTCACCAGAGCATCATACAGGGAGCATACCACCCCCTGTTATGTCAGCTCCATTGGCTACCGATCCAGTTCCGATCACAATTCAAAGTGCTGGTTTTGACCTACAAAACCCTATACGGTTCCGGCCCAGCGTATCTGTCCAAACGGATCTCCCTCTACGTCCCACCTCGGAGTTTAAGATCTTCTGGGGAGGCCCTGCTCTCGGCCCCACCTTTATCACAACTGAGATTGGTGGGAACAAGGAGCAGGGCCTTCTCGGTGGTGGCCCCTCACATGTGGACTTCACTCCCCGGGGAAATTAGGTCATCAACATCCCTCCTCTCTTTCAGAAGGAAGTTAAAAACCTGGATATGGGACCAGGCATTTGGGTAAACTGGCAGATGGATGAAAGACAATGACGACCAGAGTAGGAAAGGACGATGATAAATAAATAAATAATAAATAAATAGTGCAGTTTGATACCACTTTTGACAGCCTTGCTTCAATGCTATGGGATCATGGGAGTTCTAGTTTTGCAAAGCCTTGAGCCCTTTCAAACTGCAGCTCCCACGATTCCATAGCACAGAGCCAAAGCAATCTAACTGCATCCATTCTGGACCCCAAGGAAGCCTTCCTGGCCTTCTACACGTTTTGGACTTCAACTCCCAGAATCCTTCACCATTGGCCACGACAGCTGAGGCTTCTGGGAGTTGAAGTCCATATCACCATCCTAGCTGATCTCAGTACTGAGTTTTCCCGCTGTTTGGTTTTGCAGACACAAAGAGAGAGGCTGCCTGGCTGACTTCGCTTTGCCCGCCTTTATGGCCTCACCGCTCCTCCGTCGGTGTCGTCGCCCCACTCGGCTGCGCTGGCGCTGAAATACTCAGGCTCCTCCATTGAATTCCGCTGGTCACGCCCCCTCCCGCTGTAGCCACGCCCCTTCCTTACAACTCGGACTGAACCATTGCTGAGCGGAGAGGGGGGGAGAAGAGTGGCAGAACCCTTATGCTCTGGCTCCCCCTTTTGAGTCTGCACAGTGGTATCGCCCAAAATGGAGCAGAAAGAAAGAAACTAAAACATGGGCTCTAAAGCCTGAAAAGGATTGCGTCTACACTATGGATTTGTTGCAGTTTCACACCACTTTAAGTGCCAAGACTCATGGCTATGAAAGCCTGGGATTTTTGTAGTTTTGCAAGACTTTTATCCTCTACTAAAGGTTGCCACTGCTTCACTCTGATTTCATATCCTTGAGTTTCAAAGTGGTATGGAACTGGGTTAAAGCTACAGTGTAGATGGACCCATATGGAGTCATCATATTTTTATATCTATAGATGAGAGATATCTTGGAAATTGAGCCCCAAACTCAGTTTTTGGGCCATTTTGGAGTCATAAAAACGTTTGCAATCTGCTGTGGCTTTAAGGGAAAAATGAATCATATAATAATATTATAATTTTAATATAAATGTGTATATAGATACAAGTGGGTTAAACCGCTGAACTGCTGAACTTGCTAACCAAAAGGTCACAGGTTTAAATGTGGGGAGTGGGGTGAGCTCCTGCTGTTAGCCCCAGCTTCTGCCAACCTAGCAGTTCGAAAACATGCAAATGTGAGTAGATCAATAGGTACTGTTTTCGCGGGAAGGTAATGGCGCTTCATGCAGTCATGCTGGCCACATGACCTTGGAGGTGTCTACGGACAACACCAGCTCTTTGGCTTAGAAATGGAGATGAGCAACAACCCCCAGACTCAGATACAACTTGACTTAATGTCACACACACACAATGAAATATTATATTAAATATAACATAATATAAAATATTATCTTGAATATAATATGAAATACAATAGTAATAATAATAATCTGTAAAATATGATACAGTAAGATTCATCTTGCGAAGAGTTGAAAGGGATTAAAGTCTTCTAGTAAGCCTTTGGAACTAAATATAATATATATTTACATACAATGCGGTAAGGTAACAGCATGCCATGCAGTCATGCTGGCCACATGACCTTGGATGTGTCTAAGGACAACGCCGGCTCTTCGTCTTGGAAATGGAGATGAACACCACACCCCAGAGTCAGACATGACTGGGCTTAATGTCAGGAGACAACCTTTACATTTACATACACACACACATGTACATACACATAAAATACAATAGTAATAATATTTTTAAGATGTGATTCAGTAAGATTTATCTTGAGAAGAGTTGAAAGGGATTAAAGTCTTCTAGGAGGCCTTTAGAACTAAATATAATATATATTTACATATACACACACACACGTTTATAATAAATATTATATTAAATATAATGTAAAATACAATAGTAATAATAAGTTGTAAAATGTGATTCAGTAAGATTTATCTTGAGAAGAGTTGAAAGGGATTAAAGTCTTCTAGGAGGCCTTTGGAACAATATAATATATATTTACATATTATACACACACACACACACACAAAATACAATAGAAATAATACTTTAAAGAGGTAATTCAGTAAGATTTATCTTGAGAAGAGTTGAAAGGGATTAAAAGTCTTCTAGTAGACCTTTGGAACGAAATATTATATATATTTACATATCACATAGATATAATACATATTATATGAAATATAATGTAAAATACAATAGTAATAATATTTTTAAAGATGTAATTCAGTAAGATTTATTTTCAGAAGACTTGAAAGGAATTAAAGTCTTCTAGTAGGCCTTTGGAACTAAATATTATATATATTTATATAAATAAAAATGGTAATGTTTGTTTGCGGGATTAACATAACTAAAAAACCCTTGGGCGAATTGACACCAAATTTGGACACAAGACACCTGTCAGGCCAACGAGTGACCATCACTCATAAAACATTGAAAAACATAGCGTAAGGGACTTAAAATGCCAAAAAACAAAAAATATATTACAATGCATGTGCATAACCACACAAATACACATATACGCAAATATATACACACAAATATTATACACATATATGCAAACACAAAACACATATACACAGACTGGGCCACAGCAATGCGTGGCGAGTTGAAAGGGATTAAAGTCTTCTTTGGAACGCTACAAGCCACAAAAAAAACCCTAAAAGATATTTGCTCTGTAGGATATCTTCATCAAAACCAAGTTAACAACTGAACCAATATTGAATACTGTGAAATAACCGTGTGCCGTTGATATTTAGATTTACACTCAGCACCCAAAACTACAATTCAAAGCAGTTACTGGTAAGCGACACTTTCCAGATTCTGTCCCAATCAGAGAGAGTTTCTCCTAAGTCTCACCTGCAACATGTTTGTGGAAGTGAATGGGCCGCACTGCAAAGCTGTTGTCTCTTTGTTGGCTGCTTCCTTGGCCTCAGTGGGACTTCTAGTTTGCTCTGCAGTGCTTTCACACTGGAGGAAAAATGTGGTTCGCCACCATTTAAACTGCTATGGACTCATGGGAGTTGTACTTCAGTGGGGCAGTCACCCTCTGGCAAAGAAGGCCTTGCAAGTGGTGCCAAACTGAGTTAATTCAACAGTGTAGATGTACTCATAGCCTTGTAAAATGGCATTTAAATAAATATATATTTGTGTGTGTGTGTGTGTGTATGTATATAGTATATATACATACTATATACTATATACTATATACTATACCTTTATGTATGTATATATATAGTATATATACATAAAGGTAAAGGTAGTCCCCTGACATTAAGTCCAGTCATGTCTGACTCTGGGGTGTGGTGCTCATCTCCATTTCTAAGCCAAAGAGCCAGCGTTGTCCATAGACACCTCCAAGGTCATGTGGCCGGCATGACTGCATGGAGCGCCGTTACCTTCCCGCCGGAACGGTACCTATTGATCTACTCACATTTGCATGTTTTCGAACTGCTAGGTTGGCAGAAGCTAGGGCTGACAGCTGAAGCTTACGCCGCTCCCTGGAATCAAACCTGCGACCTTTCGATCAACAAGCTCAGCAGCTCAGTGCTTTAACCCACTGCGCCACTGGGGGCCTCATACACACACACACACACACACACACACACATAATGCAATAATAATTTTAAAGATGTAATTCAGTAAGATTTTTTAATTTCGTATCAAAAGCATTGCATCAATTAGTATAAAACTGATAAAAATAGAAGGAGCATAAGTGGCTAAATATCATGAGAAGAGTTGAAAGGAATTGAAAGTCTTCTGGTAGCCCTTTGAAACTAAATAAAATATATATTTACATATAATTTTCCATAGCACGGAGCGATGGGAAGTAATGTACGGCTGGAGTTCAAATGTGTTTGGGGGAAAAAAATCACGTTTTCCCCAGCTTAAATTTATTTATGGTCTTTTATCCATTATTATTATTATTATTATTATTATTATTATTATTATTATTATTATTTTAAAAACTCAAAACATAATTTTAAATATCTATTTAAATGCATTTATTATTATTATTTTATTTAAAACTGATATTTTTAGTGTTACTATAAAATTCTTAAATAAATTCATTTTAATAATATCCTTATTATTCAAAATACTATTTATTGTTATGAAAGTCTTAAACATATTTAATTTCAATAACTTTAATCCATGTATTACCTTTGTTTTTTCAAAGGTATTATTATTATTATTATTATTATTATTATTAGAAAGAAGCCTTACGTATATTTCATTTTAAGACCTTTAAATATGTTTTAATCTACAAACGTTATTTATTAATATTTCTTACTTTAAGTCTTAAATACACTTAATTTTAATTGTTTTAGACGCATTAAAATATAATTGTTTTAGTTGTTATTATTGTCATTATTTATATAATATTAATTTTTGAATCTTAAATATATTTAATTTTAACTATTTTACACCTTTAAATAATCTTTATTTTTATGGTGTTATTGCCATTATTTAAATATAATATTTGTTATTATTTTGAAAGTCTTAAATAGATTTAATTTTAATTATTTTGCATGTATTTAAATATAATCATTATTTAAATATAATATTTTGAGTCTTAAATATATTTAATTTTAACTATTTCAAACCTTTAAATATTATCTTTATTTTTATTTGTTATTATTGCCATTATTTAAATATAATATTTGTTATTATTTTGAAAGTCTTAAATAGATTTAATTTTAATTGTCTTAGACTTTTACATATATTTATCTATTATATGTAATATTATAATTACTGGAAAAGTTTTAAATATATTCAATTAAAACATATTCTGTAATAATAAATAAAAATAAATATATATATTTAAAATGACTTCTGTTTGTGCTTTTATTAAGGCAACACTATATCAAAATCCTTATTTTTCCAATGATTACTTGATGACATTTCTGACTTCTAATCCCAGAATGGTTTCTCAAAGCGAACCCGGAATAACGTAGCCAGACAGCATGAGGTTTTCCTCTTTGGGATGCTTTATCTATGGTGGTCTCCTCCCGGCGAGGCTTGTGGGTAATGGCGGGAGGAGAATTAAGTGGGCGAGGCCAAAGAGAGTGCAGTCACAGCCTATCAACAATACTTCCGGTTATAGAGCGAAGCCAATCGGGTCCCTGCCTGAGAGAAGCGACTCTTCTCTCTTAAGGATCTGTAATGACTTCATGTGGCCGCTTGGGGGCAGCAGTCGCTGATCTGCAGACGCTTCCAACACTATGGAATCAAGTGTGAAACTACCACTATCATTCCATAAGGGGAGTTAAAGTGGTGCCAAACCGCATTAATTCCACAGTGTAGACGCATCCATAGTTTTGAATAAAGTCCTGTTTGCTTATTAATATCACTAATATCACCTTGTCTCCTGTGCTATACTAATAATATAATATAATATATTGTATATACATATATTTATAATATTATAATGTAATCTATATAAATAAAAATGTAATGTTTAACAGAATTTAAAAACCACTGGGGGAATTGCCACCAAATTTGGACACAAGACACCTAACAACCCAATGTATGTCTTTCACTAAAAAAAGATTGATTTTGTCATTTGGGAGTTGTAGTTGCTGGGATTTATAGTTCACCTACAATCAAAGAGCATTCTGAACCCCACCAACGATGCAATTGAACCAAACTTGGCACACAGAACTTCCATCATCGATAGAAAATACTGGAAGGGTTTGGTGGGCAGTGTCCTTTGGTTTTGGAGTTGTAGTTCACCTACATCCAGGGAGCACTGAGGACTCAAACAATGATGGATCTGGACCAAACTCTACACACATACTCAATATGCCCAAATGTGAACACTGGTGGAGTTGACAGAATCATAGAATCATAGAATCAAAGAGTTGGAAGAGACCTCATGGGCCATCCAGTCCAACCCCCTGCCAAGAAGCAGGAATATTGCATTCAAATCACCCCTGACAGATGGCCATCCAGCCTCTGTTTAAAAGCTTCCAAAGAAGGAGCCTCCACCACACTCCGGGGCAGAGAGTTCCACTGCTGAACGGCTCTCACAGTCAGGAAGTTCTTCCTCGTGTTCAGATGGAATCTCCTCTCTTGTAGTTTGAAGCCATTGTCCGCGTCCTAGTCTCCAAGGAAGCAGAAAACAAGCTTGCTCCCTCCTCCTGTGGCTTCCTCTCACATATTTATACATGGCTATCATATCTCCTCTCAGCCTTCTCTTCTTCAGGCTAAACATGCCCAGCTCCTTAAGCCGCTCCTCATAGGGCTTGTTCTCCAGACCTTTTATCATTTGGGAGTTGTAGTTGCTGGGATTTATAGTTCACCTACAATCAAAGAACATTCTGAACCCCACCAACGATAGAGTTGGGCTAAACCTCCCACATAGAATCCCCATGTGGGCCACAGCAACGCGTGGCAGGGGACAGCTAGTACAATATAATAATAATGTGATATTATAATTATATAATCTCAGGACTTTGAGATCTTCCGGGGAGACTCTGCTCTCGATCCCGCCTGCTTCCCAAGCTCAGCTGGCGGGGACGAGAGATAGGGCCTTCTCGGTGGTGGCTCCTCGGCTGTGGAACGCCCTTCCTACGGACATTAGACTAGCACCATCTCTAATGGTATTCCGCAAAAAGGTGAAGACCTGGATGTTTGTGCAGGCGTTTGAGTAATTTAGTGCAATCTGGTAATGGAACATAGGAATGGAACAATGGACGACGAACCTGGACTACGCTTGGATGATGAGAAGATTGGGTACGGTTGTTTTTTTGTAATAATTGTGCATTGTAATTGCTTATTGGTAATTTATGGATAATGTGTTAAGTCAATTGTTATATGTTGTATGGAACCACTGCTGTTTCTACTGTTTTTACTGTTTGTGAACCGCTGTGAGTCGCCTTCGGACTTGAGATACAGCGGTATATAAGCAAAGTAAATAAATAAATAAATAAATAACTCCCATCAATAATTATATATTTTATATTAATGTAATATTACTAATAATATTACAATATAATGGTATAGTACAATATAGTAATATATATTCATTCATTCATGATTCATTCATTCATTCATTCATTAGGCGATCCCTCGTAGTCTGAGGATGATGGTTCTCCAAGTTCGGTGTCCTGGGGGTGGGTTCGTAGGTGGCTATGGAGCCCTATTCTTGACTTGCATCTTCTCCTGCAGTGAGGGCATTGGTTTCTAGGTGGGAGGCGGTCTCGGTCGGGGTTGGCTTGACGCACCTTCCTCTTGGCACATTTCTCTCTTTCACCCTCCATTCGTGCCACTTCAAATTCTGCAGCACTGCTGGTCACAGCTGACCTCCAGCTGGAGTGCTCAAGGGCCAGGACTTCCCAGTTCTCAGTGTCTATGCCAGAGTTTTAAAGGTTGGCTTTGAGCCCATCTTTAAATCTCTTTTCCTGTCCACCAACATTCAATTTTCCATTCTTGAGTTTGGAGTAGAGCAACTGCTTTGGGAGACGGTGGTCGGGCATCCGGACAGCGTGGCCAGTCCAGCGGAGTTGATGGCGGAGGACCATTGCTTCGACGCTGGTGGTCTTTGCTTCTTCCAGCATGCTGACGTTTGTCCGCCTGTCTTCCCAAGAGATTTGCAGGATTTTCCGGAGGCAGCGCTGACGGAAGTGCATGTGACGCCTGTAGACAGTCCATGTTTCGCAGGCATATAGCACGGTTGGGAGGACAATAGCTTTATAGACAAGCACCTTGGTATCCCTACAGATGTCCCGGTCCTCAAACACTCTCTGCTTCATTCGGAAAAATGCTACACTCGCAGAGCTCAGGAGGTGTTGTATTTCGGTGTCGATGTTGGCTTTAGTGGAGAGGTGGCTGCCAAGGTAGCGGAAATGGTCAACGTTTTCTAATGTTACACCATATACTGATATTATACTATTCTAATAATATAGTATATTGTATGTATATATATCTTGTAAGCCGCTCTGAGTCCCCATCGGGGTGAGAAGGGCGGCATATAAATGTTGTAAATAAATAAATAAATTTGTAAATAAATAAATAAATAACTGTATCCATGCCTCACCTATCCAACAATCAAAACTTTTCAAGACAAACCTAATCCCCCTTTCTTTCTTTTTTTTTGTCGTATCAGGAGCGACTTGAGAAACTGCAAGTCGCTTCTGGTGTGAGAGAATTGATCGTCTGCAAGGACGTTGCCCAGGGGACGCCCAGATGATTTGATGTTTTTATCATCCTTGTGGGAGACTTCTGTCATATCCCTGCATGAGGAGCTGGAGCTGATAGAGGAAGCTCACCCGCCTCTCCCCGCATTCGAACCTGCCACCAGTCGGTCTTCAGTCCTGCCAGCACAGGGGCTGCTATCTATTCCCATGACAAAGGTCCAATAAAAGGGATCAACATTGGGTGCATCTATACTGTAGAATTAACGCAGTTTGACACCCCTTTAAATATGATGGGTAAGTGAGATGCAATCATGGGATTTGTAGTTTTGCAAAGCCTTCATCCTCTGCCAAAGAGATCATGCTGATGCCTCCCCAAAGCTACAAAATCCCATGGTTTCACAGCACTCAGCCATGGCAATTAACGTAGTCTGAAACTGAATTAATTCTATCCAGAGGCAATACTGATCTAGGTATAAAGCAGCTTTTAATGTTTCTAAATTGTACAGCTTCAGATGCTATTTAGCTTCAGAAAAACGAATTTATAAACAGCTGACTTCCTTTGCCGGTTTTATAAGCTTGTGTTTTTACAATCGAATTACATACAGCATGATTGCATATCATGGGATGTTTGTCCCCATTTCTTCTAACTCCCTTCATGGGACTTCGAAACCCCGCTGTAAAGTAATCTTATGGAATTTGCCCTATAAAATGTGTTATAGCCATAACAAAGCATAGAAACAGAACAGTGGGGATTAGTAGGAAAGGGTTACCAAATGCGGAATAGAATAATAGAATCATAGAATCAAAGAGTTGGAAGAGACCTCATGGGCCATCCAGTCCAACCCCCTGCCAAGAAGCAGGAATATTGCATTCAAATCACCCCTGACAGATGGCCATCCAGCCTCTGTTTAAAAGCTTCCAAAGAAGGAGCCTCCACCACACTCCGGGGCAGAGAGTTCCACTGCTGAACGGCTGTCACAGTCAGGAAGTTCTTCCTCATGTTCAGGCTGTTTAAAAGCTTCCAAAGAAGCAGAGAGTTCCGCTGCTGAACGGCTCTCACAGTCAGGAAGTTCTTCCTCATGTTCAGATGGAATCTCTTGTAGTTTGAAGCCATTGTTCCGTCCTAGTCTCCAGGGAAGCAGAAAACAAGCTTGCTCCCTCCTCCCTGTGGCTTCCTCTCACATATTTATACATGGCTATCATATCTCCTCTCAGCCTTCTCTTCTTCAGGCTAAACATGCCCAGCTCTTTAAGCCGCACTTCATAGGGCTTGTTCTCAGACCCTTGATCATTTTAGTCGTCCTCCTCTGGACACATTCCAGCTTGTCAACATCTCCTTCAATTGTGGTGCCCAGAATTGGACACAATATTCCAGGTGTGGTCTAACCAAAGCAGATACATATGGCTATCTTACACACAAACAATAAAAGTGCAGAAAGCTGAAATGATCAGGAATACAATATACCGGCTTTGAGAAAGAAAACCAAATGCCTGCATTGAAGGACTAAACTAACAAAATGAAGTTTGTTGGAGTACGTAAGGAATCAGTGAGTTTGTGTGTGTGTGTCAACTGTAAAATAAGATACATGACCATGGTGGTCCATGCCTTAGTTTCCTCTAGACTGGACTACTGTAATGCTCTCTACGTGGAGCTACCCTTGAAAACTACAACTTGTCTAACATTTGGCAGCCAGATTAATAACTGCGGCAACCTACAGGGAGTGGTCAACTCCCCTGTTTAAAGAGTTCCACTGGCTGCCATTTATTTTCCAGTCCCAATTCAAGGTACAGGTTATCACCTATAAAGCCCTAAACAGTTTGGGACCCGCCTACCTCCGTGACCGTATCCCACTCCACGTACCAACCCAGGCCCTTCGTTCCTCAGGGGAGGTCCTCCTTTCGCCTCTACCAATCTCACAAGCTCGTCTTGTGGGCACAAGGGAGAGAGCCTGCTCCTCTGTGGCCCCCCGACTTTGGAACTCTTTACCTGGGGAGATCAGGAAAGCCCCTTCACTGGAAACATTTTAAAAGAACCTCAAAACCTGGCTTTTCCGCTGCGTCTTTGGCGAGTAGATGCACAGCATATTTTACACTCTCTCAACATTTTCGGCTAATGGAGTTTGTGCCCTCCAAATAGGATGTTCTGCCCCACAACTCTTGTGTGTTTTATGAGTTCCATTTAAACTTCCGGCTCCTATTTTATCTCATCATAGTTTGTTAATTGTTTTTTATTCGGAATATGTGGCCCGCCCATTGTCACCTCTATTGTGATTGTCTATTGGAATTATTATTATTATTATTATTATTATTATTATTATTATTATTATTATTATTATTTTAATGTCATTTTGATAATGTTGTTGTCTGTTGTATATGCTTTGATTTTATTGCTGTATTAGGTTGTCCAGGCTTGGCCCCATGTAACCCGCTCCGAGTCCCCATCGGGGAGATGGTGGCGAGGTAGAAATAAAGATGATGATGATTATGATGATTATTATTATTATACATGAAGCTGATTGGTTGGACTATGCCTAGGAGCAGGCTGAGCCTGGGACTTTTGGATACTGTTACATTTTGTTCGGGCTTGAGCTATGCAAGTGCTTGGAGCAGCAGAGAGAGAAGCAGAGAGCGACAGTGTTTGGAGTGTGGTCTCGCTTCATGAGTTGCTGAAGGAGTTTATCTACACGGACAAAGAAAGACAATTTTAAATCTCTCATAAAAGGGCATTATGTGAGTTGATACAACTGATCACATTGTACATATGTTGTTCTGAGCTACGAAGAGTAACCTACTTGTTCTTTATTGTTCATTTGCATGGCATACTTTCTCTGGCAAGGCAGTGTGTGGGCTGATCAAACGTGAACTACACATGGTTTATTTTACATTACGCCACAAAGTTCAACAGGGACAAATGCAAGTTACTCCACTTAGGCAGTTTTCTTCCGACCAGTTGATAAGCAATATTGTTTGGAGTTTTGTTTTGTATTTACTTCTATAGTTCTAGAGTTAAGAGTTGTTAGAATGGTCCAGCATTTCTGTGTTCTCAAATAATATGCTATGTCCAGGTTGGTTCATCAGCAGAGCACCTGATGAGCTAACCTGGACACAGCATATCATTTGAGAACACAGAAATTCTGGACCACTTTAACAACTACCATGTCAGGCTACTTAGAGAAGCCATTGAAATCTACAAGCATGTGACAATTTCAACAGAAAGGAAGAAACCACGAAAATAAACAAAATCTGGCTACCAGTACTAAAAAACCTCTAAAATTATAGCAGTAAATAAAAAACAAAACTCAAACACAGGGGAACTCCTGACAAGAAACAATCAGGAACACCTAATCACCTCTCAACAAAGGAGCAACAAGCCACACCTAAAAACTGTCAGGCCATCAAATGCAAATCAAGGTGGCCAGTTGAAACATTTACACCTACCTCCAACAGAAAAGAGTTCTTTCTCCAACCCCTGACCTCCCAATTTTCCTAGTTTCCCAATTTTCCGTTTCCAACAAACCTCACAACCTCTGAGGATGCTTACGATAGATGCAGGTGAAACGTCAGGAAAGAATGCTTCTAGAACATGGCCATACAGCCTGAAAAACCTACAACATCCCAATATTGGATCCAATAGGTTCCCAGTTTTATAAGTTTGAAACCATTCTCACTCAGGTTTTTGCTCATCTTATAATTGAACTAGCCATCCCCTGCCATGTTGCTGTGGCCCACTCTGTGTATATGTGTTTTGTGTATGTGTATATGTGTGTGTATATATTTGTGTATGTGTGTTTGTGTAAATATATGTATGTGTGTGGTTTTGCACGTGTTGTATTTTTTGGCTTTTAAAGTCTCTTCTGCTGTGTTTTTCCATGTTTTATGAGTGATGGTCACTCATTGGCCTGATAGGTGTATTGTGTCCAAATGTGATGTCAATTCGTTCAGTGGTTTTTGAGTTATGTTAATCCCACAAACGAACATTACATTTTTATTTATATAGATAGGGGCTGGGCTTAACACAGGCTAAACCACTGGGCTGCAGAAAAATCCTGCTGATTGGAAGGTCAGCAGTTTGAGCCCGGGTCGGGGTTGAGCTCACGCCGTTAGCCTGAGCTCACCTGCCGCTTTTAGAGGTGAGATAATAAAGGCGCCCTTAAAGACATCCATAGGAGGAAAGCTCAGCATGGAAGATAGAGCGACAGCACCCACACACTCCTGTGGCCGAGTTGAGCACAGCCTCCAAGACGCCGGAAATAAGCCGGGGAAGACTGCGTTTACCTCTGTGTTGTCTGTCCTTGTCAAGAACCATACATTATATGTATATGACAGTGGGCACATTTAAAAAATGACAATCTTTGTAATTTGTCATTCTTCTCAAATTGTCCTTTTGTTTCAAGCATGTCTTGGCATGCACAATTAAGGAAACTAAAGTGTTAATCTGTAATGAAGTTTATTCTTAGGTTGCAAGGAAGTAACACAGCTTGTTCTTGGGGTACTGCTTATCAAGAACAGTCATATCCGTGATATTTTTTTCTCAGTAGGATATATATCAGGCATGGGAAAACTTTGGCCCTCCAGGTGTTTTGGACTTCAACTCCCACAATTCCTAACAGCCGGTAAGCTGTTAGGAATTGTGAGAGTTGAAGTCCAAAACACCTGGAGGGCCAAAGTTTGCCCATGCCTGATATCTAACCATAATTTGTGACATGTGTCCAAGACCTGAGTGATGGATGACTTCAGATGATCCACCAGGAATATAATTTCACACCCCCAAAAATTGTCCTGCTTAGAATTACTCTTTCAACTGATAGGCATCTTTACAAATGATAGATGGAGAAATTTACCAATTCATCTCTGCTGGCTTTCAAAAATATATGTAATATTTGGATGCTTTAAAAAAGAATCTCATTGCAACTGTATTTTAAGCCCTGCTAAAATGTAGTTCAGTGGTCCTCAACCTGTGGGTCCCCAGGTGTTTTGGCCTACAGCTCCCAGAAATCCCAGGCAATTTACCAGCTGTTAGGATTTCTAGGAGTTGAAGGCCAAAACATCTGGGGACCCACAGGTTGAGAACCACCAATGTAGTTGAATTTTATGTAAATCACCAAAAGATGTATGCAAAATAGGAATATAAACTTTTACAACGAATATTTTTTAAAATATCGAATGTGTGATCTCTATGTTACTATTATAATACAGACATTGTGTTGTATGCCCTTCTATGGTACGATGCGGATGCAGGATATAGAAGACTTTGTGGAATTTTCTCCACATTTACCATTACAGCGTTTTGTAGATGAGACTTATTCCTTGATTGATACCTTACCTGTGGAATGCCGGAGACATGTTTCCATGTTCTGGTTCTGTCTCTCTCCAATATCGGAAGAGGGACTGTCTGTGCCACAGAGCTGTTGTCAGAGTTTACTGGATTGAATGGTATAAAAGTAGCTTCTATGCTGGTGAAGTGGATTCATGATTTGGGCCCAATGGCTTATGGGGTGACGATGTTTGGAACACAAGATGTAAAAATGGGAGGCGTTGTGACAGATCATGATTATATTCCTGAAAAATCATGATCAAAATTTCACTCTAAAATGCTGTATGAAGTATCACTCCATTTCAATATTCACTGGGGAAAAGGGCTAAAATATTTGGGGGAAAACAAAGCACATCATTATCTTTTCTTCCTAGTTTCCATCGTTTAGTGCAGGTATAGGCAAACTTGGGCCCTCTGGGTGTTTTGGATTTCAACTCCCACAATTCCTAACAGCCTCAGGCCCCTTCCTTTTCCTTCTCAGCCACTTAAGCAGCTGAGGATGTTAGAAATTGTGGGAGTTGAAGTCCAAAACACCCAGAGGGCCCAAGTTTGCCCATGCCTGGTCTAGTGATATTTAACATGCTTTGAATGAATCCAGTCAGGTCTCAATGCTGTTTCCTTCCCTGCTTTTCCTGTCAACATAATGATGAAAAGGAAGGTGGTGAAACAGCACCAACTATTGCTGGAAACACTCAGTACTCTAAAAATCCATTTTGCCAAATAACCATGTTGGGTTAAGATGTTACTTCAGTATCCCAAGGATTGGTTTTTAAAACAATAGCATCTTTACAATTTATTATTCATACAAAATTCCTCAAGTTGTGAGACTTGATTGCAGGAAGTCAGCAGAGTAATTCAAATGGTTTTGAATTACATGTTTGCAAAAACATCCCTCTTCAACTAATAAAACAAACAAACAAACTCAATTTTTAGCTTTCCAAAAAAAAGTTGCGTAACTTTAAACCCTTCAATGAAAATATTCCCTTACATCACCTCAGAAATAATTTTCTTTCCAAAATTGAAAACCAAATAACCTGTTTCCCCGAAAATAAGACAGTGTCTTATATTAATTTTTGCTCCCAAAGATGTGCTAGGTTTTATTTTCAGGGGATGTCTTATTTTTCCATGAAGAAGAATATTCACATTTATTGTTCAACAAAAAAGTGAACATTTATTATATACTGTACACTAGTAGTTGTCAGTATATAATAAATATACTGGCCCTCACACACAGGGCTGTAAAGTACCTGGCTCCCACACACCGTCTGGAGACTGCAACAATCTCCCACAGCAGTTCCTGGACCACTCTACTAGGTCTTATTTTCAGGGAAACAGAGTATCTGCACATACAGTAGATTCTCACTTATCCAACCTTTGGCTCATCCAATGTTCTGTATTATCCAACGCAGTCTGCCTCCCACCCAGATCCACAGCTGTTTCAATACATTGCCATGTTTGGTGCTAAATTAGTAAATACTGTAATTACTACGGAACGTTACCATATATTGAACGGCTTTTTCTGGCCTATTTATTGTAAAATGTGATGTTTTGGTGCTTAATTTGTAAAATTATAATGTAATTTGACGTTTAATCGGCTTTTTCTTAATCCCTCCTTATTATTCAATATTTTCGCTTATCCAACGTTAATGTTGGATAAGCGAGACTTTACTATAGTATCAAAAAGACTTTCACAATTAAAGAGGTGGAATAGAGACGCATCCTGCTCAATAGTGAAGATGCAAATATGTGACCCTAAAACTCTTAAGGTGGTTTTCTTATTAGAAATGATAGTGTCTTTATTTGTAGCTAATGCACACATTAGACATTGTGAGTAATTCTTAAAGATAAGAAAAAATTATCATGGCTGTTTAAAGTCAGACATTCCTGAAAGAGGTGACAGATGCAAATTTCTCTTGGATCATGACAATTAATTGAACAGGATGTTCAAATAAATAAGTGGAAAAATAAAGGTAAGTGTTAGATTGAAATGGCTCAAATTACTGCAAAATTAAGGCAACTGAAGTAGAGACAAAAGAAAACACAGAATTGAACAGCGAGCATTGAAGCTTTATGGATTTTTTTGTATTAAAAATAAAAACAAAACAAAGAGAAAAGTTGTTAAAAATAAGACTTGTGTTTACCAGGCCACTAAACTGCATAAACTTAAGAGACAGACTAACAGAGGCAGTATGAAAATAAGACACACACACACACACACACACACTTCTCTCTCTCTTTCACTCTCTCCCCATACAATGGGCAGCCCAAATTCATTTAAAAACACTGCCTTCTTCCAGCAACTTTAACAAGCATCTCAAACATTTCCATTCAGATAAAGCTTTATAGAAAGTGAATTTTAATGGGGTGCTATGTGCGCATGCATTGCACACACACACAGACACACACACTTTTGTTACATACGCTTGCTTCATCTTTTCACCAAAGGAAGATCTCTCTCTTATATAAGAGATGATAACCTTTTTTGTTTTTCTCAAATCACATATTACATTCCTTGCCAATAGTTTGCTTTCTGGTTTGGTTTGTCTGCCGTCTATCCCACCCCCAATCCCTTCCCTCCCAGGCTTTACGAGATAATAAAATACATTTGGCACTAAACTCAAAAAGGATTTTGGCTTTTGTAACAATAATTAAGGCTCACATTTTATACTATTATTATGTATGTATACTTCTGAAACCTCTGACTTTACCTCTGAAACCCCCGCAATAGGCACTAGCTAAAATTCATATACTGGCAAAGGTGTATTTCTGGGTCAGACATTGCCACCGGTTCCAAATGCTCACAAGGCCGTTCCTCCTTAAACGTTTTAAAACGGGTAGTTTGGTAATTTACATCGGCTTAACTTCAGGCATAAGAGGCTGCGATCCAAAGCAACTTATTTATAGTTGTGAGAGGGAATGGCACACATGGTCAAAGTCTCCTCCCAAACAAGGAGGCACATTGGGTTTTGTACTGAGACATGGCTTGGCTCTCAACGATCCCATTGGGAACTACAGCAATAGAAACCAGGACGAAGAGCATGTTGTGCTCTTCCCTTTACTATTACATGCAGCAGGGCTGAAGTGTGTACTCTGTGAAGGACGATGCAATAGTTCCCATTCTAGTAGGGAAAGAGGCATCGCTGTCATGCAGATAAAGCATGGGCAAACCTTGGCCCTCTAGGTCAGTGGTTCTCAACCTGTGGGTCCCCAGGTGTTTTGGCCTACAACTCCCAGAAATCCCAGCCAGTTTACCAGCTGTTAGGATTTCTGGGAGTTGAAGGCCAAAACATCTGGGGATCCATAGGTTGAGAACCACTGCTCTAGGTGTTTTGGACTGTAACTCTCACAATTTCTAACAGCTGGTAGGCTGTTAAGAATTGTGGAAGTTGGACTCCAAGACATCCAGAGGGCTGAAAGGTGTCCATGCTTGATTGTAGGGGAATTAATTTTCTCACTGTAGCTTTAATTCAAAAATTATCTTTCTTATGCCCCCTAATACACACAGGTCTTAAAGACACATCTGTAAAAATTATTGGATGTTCTATAATGGGACCTTTCTCTAAGGGAGATGTCCTGTGAAAAACAAACACTAAAGCACAAGAAGCATTTTAAAAATTATTATTATATTAAGTCCCACCCACCCTTCATTTTTCAGCATGGGGCAAAGTGGTGGCTTGAGGAATATAGGCTAACACTGTTCTAGACGTGTTATTATAGCTGTAATTTTTGACCGTGTACAAATTTGTACATGTATGTTTAGAAGACACATGAAAAAGTAATATGCTCACAAAGACATAAAACACCTATGTATAAAATATAAAGCAGTGAAGTAGTTACTAAAATTACATGCTCTTATTGCTACAGTGATTTTTGCTCTCTTTTTGTTTTACTGTACCACATGTTGTTCTAAGCATATAATTTGCATAAATTATTCAAGTTTAAGAAAAATATCCACACATCTTCACTTTAAGCTACTTATATAGTTAATATAAAACAAAGTTTTAAGGTATCTCTTTATTGAAAGAGAAATAAAATGTCATTTTGAAACTGAAATTCAGTGGCCAAATCCAGAGGCAAGGTATATGTTGTCACTATGGGGATCTTATGCCCATTATAGAAATATCGTAAGGTGGAAAGGTATCTGACCCAGCATGAAGATGGCCAATGAGGCCTGTGCAATGCCTGTATATTTGTTTTTTTTTGTTCCATTTTTTGTCTTTTTGCACACAAAAAAGACTATGAATGACAAAGACTAACATGTATAATTTGTAGCAAAATTTGGTTTATGTAGAAACAAGCCATGTTTTGCATTTGGATAGAGATTTAAATGAGTTAAAGCTAAAAATTAAAAAGCATGATGCTGCAACATCTGGTCACTTGTTGTAGACCTCACTTTTAAAGTGGTTAAGTTTGCACGATTTGTACTTTTTTTAATATACTAAACAGTATTTTTCTCTCCTTCTTTTATAAACCAGAAAAAAACCCTAAACTACAGATAAATTTTCCCTACCTTGAGCAAATGCTGCTGATAGGGTTGACAAAGCTGTACAGCGCAATCAAACATACTTACATCTTAGCTCATTGCACAGGTACAGCCATAATCAAGGCACAAAGATCTTCTACAAGTTATTTTTTTCAATAAAGTTGTACAAAATAATACATTTTACAGTCTGTACAAGAATAATAATCCAGCAGTAAAATAAAAATTGGGAAGAAAAGAGGGTGGGAAGAGGGAATTGGAGGGCAGGAAGAGAAGAGAAAGAAGGGTAGAGTGTGAGGACTACAGTCCAGATAATGATTTGTTTTTATATATATATTTATATTATATATATAAATATAAATATATATATATATAGCAGACAGGATCATCAGTGGACAAACTGAAAACAGTGTGTGGTTAACTCTTTCTGCAATCACAAGCCATAATGCAGTTCATTTTGCAACATCCCCGGTCATCTTAAGACCGCCAAGGTTCAACAACACCTTTCTGAAGGTAGCAGTTGGTTTTGTACTGTCTAGGTTTCTTGTAGAATTGAATTGTCAGTCTTTCCACTCAAAAAGTCACATTCAGAGGCAGAGGACCAAACTCAAGCTCCTGTCCTTTCAACTTGGTCTGTGACTTGGCACCTTCTTTTAGTCTGATGCAGTGAATAGATACAAAGTTGAAATCATGGGATATATGATTGACGCCCACAGCAGTGCTAATTACCTAACATTGTCTCTCCCGTTTCCTTCGTTGGCTTTTTAATAGTTAACTTTCACTCCCAAATCCTCTCAGGCACTCCACCTTCAGGGCGTTATTAATTTTGTTTGTTTGTTAATGACAGTGTTAAGAGAAACCTACCCCCTCATTGCAGAAATGGCCTCTTACATTGCACAGGCCACTTACAACTGTTCCAAGGGGGTGAAACAAGCAAGCTTAGAAGTGCTGCTATTTGTCCAGCAAGGAGAAAAGGTCGAGGGATGCAAATCAGAGGGAGATTGCAATAGTTCTCTTCCACCCTATGTGGACTAGGGTTTTTTTTCTTTTTAATAAGGAATAAGGAGTCCAAAACAGAGAAATGCTCTCCATCACAACAACTCATACTGGCGAAGGTGCATCCGTTGAATAATGTCCCGACAGTCATTGAAAACCCTCCGAATGTTTTCTGTATCCACTGCACACGTGAAGTGAGGATAGCAGTAGTGCCTTCCATCTCCACTTGCTGTGCTGATTCTCTGCAGGAGCAACAGATACACAGACGAGGTCAAAACAGGCAGACAACTCTTAAAACAGAGTAATTGTGGGAAAGAATAAATAATCGACAACTTCTGGAATACTGTAATATGAACTGCCCTTCTTATCTCATGTGTTCTCTAGGCCTCTCCATCAAGTTTTTAGAATTTAGTTCTTTCAGCATGGCAGAAGTTGACCACAGTGTCGCACTGGAAGAGCTAAAGCAGAGCCTTCCAAACTGTGTGTCGCGACACATTAGTGTGTTGGCTGCAGTGTTCCTGGTGTAAATATAACAAGAAACATCTGAGTCTATGTGAAATAAGCAATACACCATATATTTTAATATACATGAAAGGTTTTCATGGAATGTTGTGTCCCCAAACATTTTTCTATTAAAATGTATGTATGTTTCCCTATCTCATGACTACTTGGATTGCTTATGCAGTCAGGCTGATCCAGGCAGTTATTGAATCTCTTTTTGAATGAAAACAAAAATGTACTTGTTCTAAAACAAGTTATCGCAAAGAACAGAAAAACAAGTATGAGGAAGCCATACTTACAAGAAATTCATCTCTAATAAAATACTTGGCCCTTGTAACTCTAGGATCCTCACCAGGTTCCGGTGTTGCTGCTCAATTAAAAAAAGAATGACAGTTATCTTAAAATAGGAATTCATGTCAATATCTTCTTTTGCATCCACAGCAACACAATGGGAAATATCTCAGTGCGCTGCAAATCCAGTGTACGAGGTGTTTCAGAAAGATGAACCCAATTTGAAATCACTCTCTCTCTCTCTGCAACCACAAACAGAATTCACACTGCCTGAAAGGTAAAAGTTCCATTCCAAAGTATTACTGCTAAATGCGTCTCCCCAGCCCCCAGCCTCAGTCATTTGCAAGATGGCGACTCAATAACATAAGGAGTTATTTTGTAGATTTCTTTCTCACTCAAAATGGTTAGTAAAAATTGGTAACTCAAACCATTTGTAACTTGTTCGTGTAGTTGTAACATGTTGCCATTGTGAAATATACTCCTTTGAAATTAGGCCCATCATTTTGAAATACCCTATATTTTGTATTACTCTACAGAAACAGGAGGAACAGGGCAGATACCTACAAACTCTAAACGTGGGTAGACCCTTTGCAAAAAGGAATATTTTTGTAGAGTGGACAGCTAGAAAGGGTTTCTTTGGACATGGAGAGCACTTTTCTCATAGATTTTGGCAAGGAAAAACAGCTTTTATTGAATAAAATAAATAAATAAATGCTGTTTAGGGTTGAGCAGCTGTTGTTCTCAAGATTAACAGAATAGAATTACTTTATTGTCATTGTACACTGTACAACGAAATTATTGTCATTGTACACTGTACAACGAAATTAAATGCTTTCCCCAGCGCACATCACAAAACAACACACCCATCCCTCCCCATTCCAGCCATCACCGCACAGCCCCCAATCCTGTTAGCTGCCTTGAAGAAATGTGATCTAACAATTCTCAAAGATGAGAGAAAAGTTAAAATAATTAAATTATGAACCAATTAAATAATGAAGGAAGTAACTGCAGGGCTCCCAAGGGGAGAAAAACCCTAATTCAGTTCTTCTTTTCTTCCACACCCCCCCCCCCCCCCCAAATGTAAGGTTTGCTTAGTTAATGTGTGTTGAACATCAAACTCCTTACCATCTTCTGGTGTGGTATAGCGAGCAAATTCTGGAAAGTAGTCTTCGATTTTAGATTTCCCTGCCAAAACTTTCTCTGCTAGCAAATCCTGTTTGTTCAGGAAAAGAATGACTGAAATGGTCCGTAGCCACCTACAGAAAACGACATCAAAACTCTGTTAAAAATGTGAAAAAAACCAACCATGTAAAAGAGGTATAAAGCACGGGGCCTAGTTTAGGAGTTGGGGGCAACCGCACCACAGACAAATGATGCCAGGAAGTATCATTGCCTGCCATGACTAGGTAGGTATTTGGCTGGTTTTGTTCTCATTCCTCAGCAGTGTGTGGAGCACAAGATAAGCAGAAACCTTTTTGTTATATGCAGTCAATAATTGCAGAAGAATGAGGATTCCCTTCCCTGCTACAATTCAGGAAGCAAACTTGGAAGAAGAGCAGAGCTGAGCTGCCCAACAGGGACAGGCATGCACAAAAAATATAATTAGTACAATCCTTATTTTACTAAACTGATGCATACTCCCTTCTATTTAACATTAAACACGATTCTAGCATTTTATACAAGTTGAAATGAAAATGAAAAGGATGGACCTGTTGTTCCAGATGCTCTTGAAAAGGTTTAATGCTTCTTGAAGCCGGTTGGTCTGATTGTCTTCTCGTATAACCATGTTGTAGCTACTGCTGGCCACCACAAATATAATAGCAGTCACATCTAAACAAACAAAACAAGCATCAAGAATACTATATAACCTTAAAGACTGTCCTCGTCCATCTTATTATGTTACTTTTATTATTCTACTTTCTAAAGTGAAAAAAATAATCAGGAGAACCTTGGAAAGAATGATGATGACGCAATATAAGGTCTCCTCTGCACATTGGGGAGGTCAGAATATACAGTAAAAATTACACAAGGAGAAGAAGAAACAAGGTCAAAAAACAAGTATGTGCAGAGCTGAAGAAAATAAATATGCTGATGAAAAGGATAAAGCATAGTAGTTAAAATAAAGTTCTAATGAGCAAAGAGAAGAGAGAAAGCAAAGATATGTGTTGTTGAAGACTTTCATTGCTGGAATCACTGCGTTACTGTGAGTTTTCCGGGCTGTATGGCCACGTGGAATGCTTCTGGAACATGGCCATACAGTCTGGAAAATTCAAAGTAAAGCAAAGATACCTCTTAGAGGAGATATTCCTTTTTTGTACTACAGATATTGATAGATAGCAGACCCTTTCAAACATCATGTGTTCCTTCCTGTCAAATAATCTCGAAAGTAGTATTTACTGGAGATGAAAACAGAAAAAGTACTCTCCTCTCCTTCTTCAATGGACTGCAATAGAGGTTTGCTGATGTGCAAACTGTCTCAGTGAAGCCATGTTTCAGCTAGCAGACATGCAACAAGCAGTTAACTGAAGTACTGTGTCCTATGCATGGAGGATATATGTAATTTAATAGACTCAAATCTTCATTATGCTCTGGTTTAATGCATGCTGAATCTTACCATTAAAACACTGGATCCATTTTCGGCGTTCATCTCTTTGCCCACCAACATCAAACATACTATAAAAAAAATTAGAACTGTCAGCAGCATACTGGAGTTTTCCTTATTTTACCTATATGCATCTAACTCAAAGAAAGACAACCAGTGAAACAAGTTCCAGTGTTCTCACTCCTACAATCAGTCTAAAAATGCCAGAATTAGATGGCATGCAACTATTTACAAGGGACGTGAAGAGCTGAAAGTGCTATTCCAAGTAACACACAAGTTGAAAGATAAAAACTGAGGCATATTTTGTGGTTGTTCAAAAGCAACACACACAAAAAACGGATTTGTAAATTTCAACTTGAACAAGGACAAAACCCAGAAAAAAAAGCTAATTCAAAGCTAGAATGACCTTGTACAATTGTAATTTCAACCTCCATACTTCCACCTGATAGTTTGCAATTATTACATGAGAAATGTGGTTGAATAAACTGGATTTATGTTATATTTAATCTCCATTCTGAACTTAAGCACCACTTTTACTCAAGTGTGCTGTGCACCTTCATGCCATTTCCAACTTATGGGACCCAAGGCAAATCTACCACAGGGGTTTCTTGCAAAAATCTGTTCAGAGGGGGTTGTCATTGCCTTCCTCTGAAGCCTAGATTTGGTCAAGGTCCAGTGGGTTTTCATGGTTAAGTGGGAATTTGAAGCCTGGTCCTACAGAGCCCTAGCTCAAGGCCCAAACCACTACACAATGCCAGCTCATGCTTTTACTTACTGGAAATTTACTTTGTCCACTTGAAACTTGGTTTCAAATATTCCTGATGTCAGAACTCTGCATCTGAGAAGATCCTTTAAAAAAGAAGAGGAAAATAAATCAGTTATTACAGAGCCCTCTAATTTCAAAACGGTTACTTCTGGAAAGTATACAGGACTTAAGGAGGAATTGTTCTGCATAATCTTGGTGGGGAAAGACAGTAAGCAGCATCGTTAGTTACTGTTTGGTTTCCACTTGTACACTAGGTCTGCATACTATGAAAGGGATCCTTTCTAGTGTAATTTGCAAAATATGATTTTTGTGTAACATGGAACCCAATATTTTTGTTGAAATGAATTCTGTCTTTGGGGTTCTGGTTGAAGCATACCATAGAATCACCCAGAGATTCTGTACCCGGAGAAGCGTCGTCTATAGGCCTCCAGTGCAATTCTATGGCCAGTTTCTGTTATGCTGAAAGCCTTCTCTAGCAATTTCCTAGGTCCTCCAGAGAGATCCTATGGTATTAAAAGTTCTCAATATATAAATGAAACAGAGTTCAACAGATTCTTTTGCAAAAGAAAACACAAACTATTGCAACAGTAACAAAAGTAAAAGTAAAAGCAAAAACTCCAACGCATATGCGATAAAACTACAAGAATAAAATGTTATCAGCATTAATAGCCCTAATCTTAACTATAACAAATCCACCGAATCAAAAGAATTTCCATTAAGCATTGACTCACCACTCACAAATTGATTCAATGGGTCTACTTTAATATCTCATCTGGTTTTGAAGGCTTTCAGCAAAAAAAAAAAACCAAAAAAAAAAAAACCCAAAAAACTTCTGAAAGCTTTTTTTTAAAAAAAGCAAGAATTGCTGTAGTGAGCTCAATCAGATGGATCCCGTGTCTGGATTAAATTTTAGCTCATCTTTAGTATTATATATGAGTAACGTGATACCACAAAAAGAATGTAAGAATGTAGCATATGTGCACATACACACAGAGAGAAAAAATGAGAGTGAGATGTGCAAACAGATCTCCATTACTAATAGTATGATTTTTCTTAGTACTTATTGATTACAACTGCAGAGATTAAATACATCATTGCACAAACGAAGAAAATCCATAAATAAATAAATAAATAAATAAATAAGGTAGTCACAAGAAGAGGTGAAATTTAAAACTAGACAGGAAATGCTCATGTATAAGTCAACCTCATGTGCAAACTGAGGGCAGGTATTGAGGTCAAAATTATAGATGTTGAGATGACCCATGGATAAGTTGAGGGTCATTCTACTGAGAATACAAAGTGTCAGGGCTGCCTCGGGGACCAAATGTTCTTGACTGCAGCCATCATTTCCCCATCTAGACATTAAAAAAGGCCAGAAGCTGTTCCGTGGAGGAGAGGATAGAGGAGGTCAGCAGCTCTTTTAGGTTCTCCCAGAACAGACTCTAAGCTCTTGCCTCTTGCCCCTCAATTCAGAGAAGAGGACTGTTCCTTTTTTAAAATAAAAAGAATAGTGAAGATGCCGTACTCATACTGACCCACGGAAAAGTCATTCCAGGCTTTTTGGGTTGATTTTTAAATTAAATTTTCCAGACATATACATGGGTATACAGGGCAAACATATTTCCTCACCTGGTCAGATGGTGTATAGTCATTTTGCTTGACTATGTCAATCTTGTCTAGAAAACTAGAAAGAAAAAAAAGTCTCCTTGGTAAATCTGTCATAACTAAAATTCATTTATATCTTAAATATAGCATTTTCAGGGATTCATTGACTTTTATCAAATACTTTTATAATCTTTGAATTTTATATTTTGATTTTTCTATAGGCCAAGAAAAGCTTGCATTAATGTATGTAGTGTACTTAGTACTGTCATCCAGCAGAGGGCCAAGAACATGATCTTTAACACCACAGAACTCAAATAGCCACGGTAATGAATGATAAGCTATAAATAAAGCCAAATTCAACATTATATCATCACATTAAGAAATTAGACACACATCACATGTAGAAATAAGCACATATCATGTATTTAGACATCCTTCTATCTGATTAAGGGAATAGGATTCGTACTTGAGACACCTTCCTTCGTAAATCACCAAACAAACATGGCAATCAAAATTTGGAGCATGTTTTACATAATAATAGATGCCAATCCACTAGGACAGAGAATGTCAAGGCACACAAAGAGGCAAACCCATAACTGTGGAAGGCCCTATCCTTAATTCGAATCAGTGTTATGGGTTGGGAATAAGTCTAAGCAGCAGTAATCCTAAATTACTGGCATGCATATAAAAAAAGTTAGCTTCATCATCTTTAGGGTACTTTCCCTACACATAGGAAGCATCAGCTTTCAATACACTTAACTTCAAAGAACCTGGTTACTAGAATAGTCTATAATGTAGATACGTATAGGTTTCTCCTCCATACACACTAAATATCCCACAACTGCTATTGAGATACATATTTAGAATATTTATATACATGACCTGCCATTCCAACCGAAAGAGAGAAACAGAAAAGGGAATGAGAGTGGGGAAAGCACAAGGAATAAACAATGAACATGTTGGAGAGACAGAAAATGTTTGCCTAAATTGCTTTTTAAAGGGATGTGAATATATACAAGTAATCACAGGCAAGAACTGATTGCTACTAAGTAGAGTATTAAAAAATAATTCCTGCTTTTATAGATAGGACTGTTTTTGGCATGATGCTAAACTATGGTATTTATATGGGTGAACTTGCCTTAGCCTCTATCTTCCAATATCTGCCAACCAGACCCACAGCAACACATTTTAAAACTGTATTATGATTCTCTATGGTCTCATCTACACTGTTATATAACCTAGTTTCAGAATGCAGATTAATTGCATTAAAGTGGTGTATATGGCAGTGTAGACTCATATAATTCAGTTCAAATCAGTTAATCTGCATTCTGAAACTGGATTATACTGAAGTGTAGATCCAGCCTATGATTCCAACATATGCAGGAAATAGTTGTGTGATACTTGTCAGTGGAGCACAATGTGAAAAAAAATCAGGTTACTCATCCAATGCCCCAGAAGCCAACACAGAAAAGTTTGTTTATTTATTTGCCATACTTGTACCCCGCCCTTCTCTACCCCAACAGGGGGGACTCAAGGTGGCTTACAGTGGCACATACATCGTGCCTCAACAATTACCTTTTTAAAAAAAATTGCAACATATTACAAAAAGTAACATAACAAAGCTTCCACCAAAATTCTCTGGCTCAAGCATTCTGAGTAACGAAAGTGAGGCTTGCAAATAAAAAAATTATAGCAACCCAGTCTTGCTTTTTTTCCAGGAAACCTTATTCTACTATCACTCCAGTAAATTGGTATGATTCCCATGCCCACTGGACACACTAATTCTTCATGAGGCTAAAGCAGTGGTTCTCAACCTGGGGTCCCCAGATGTTTTTGGCCTTCAACTCCCAGAAATCCTAACAGCTGGTAAACTGGCTGGGATTTCTGGGAGTTGTAGGCCAAAAACATCTGGGGACCCCAGGTTGAGAACCACTGGGCTAAAGGTATCTCACCTCATTCATTAACATTTTGGAGCTCTCCCAAGCATTCTGGTACTTGGATAGAATGTTACTCCATCTAGATGCCATGCTGAAATACTACCCATATATAGCTACATTCATACAACTACTAAAATGCATGTTTTTTCCCCAGTGTTAGTTAACAGTAGTGGTGCAACAGTCATGTTGTTGCTTGTGGAAGAGGAGTATATACTTAAAAGGGTTAGTTTACAAGTAGGTTTCACTTCAAAATCTTTGAGAAGAACTTGTCCTTTGAGAATCTCAGGTGTTGAGATTTTGGCTTTTCTGCTGCAACAGCTATGCTTTGTTCCTTTAAATGGTTTTCCAACTTAAGGCGACCCTAAGTCAATCCAATAATAATAATAATAATAATTATTATTATTTATATTCCGCTCTATCTCTCCAAAGGGACTCAGGGCGGATTGCAAACATAAAAGGCAAACATTCAATGCCTGAACACAACAACAATACATCCATACTAACAAAATTTATACAACCCAACATATAAATGTGAATTATGACTAAACTTATGGTCTTGTTGGGAGGGGGGGGGGTGTTCATATGGGGGTTTGCTTTTGCCTTTCTCTGTGGCTGAGAGTCTGTGACATGACCAAGGATTTCCATGGGTGAGCAGGAGTTTTAAGCATGTTCTCCAGAGTTGTAATCCAACACTAAACCACTATACTATACTAGGCTATATGCATATGTGTGCGTGTGTGTGTGTGTGCATGCTATATACTACTGGTCTCAAAAAGTTAATCTGTTTTTTTAAACAGCATGACTGGAATTTCAGTACGAATGCCCCTTCATATGTATAAACAGATCTAGTCAAGAATTTTTTGTACTTTGCAAGTTCACTGGCAGCACAAATTAAAACAAGTTCAAAAGTGAAAGGAAGGGATAGGTGAGTCATAAATTTGTGAAGGAGAAAGTATAGCCAGCAGATGTCATTATGCTATATACTAAATACAAGGTTATTATTATGGACTTTGAACTATACTGAAGGACATAACTAACTCAAAAATGTAGATGCTGTTGGCCTCAGGTTTTTCACAGTGCATTGACATTTAATTTTTACAGCAAATACTCAAATGATTTTACTTTCCTGTTAAGCAGCACTGATTCTACATATACTGGCATAGACAGGGAATGAGTAAGATATTTCTAAATATTGAAGAGGGCAGTGGCACAACTGTGTTGTTGTTGTTTATGCAGACTATTTTTAGGCCTGTGATTTCCTTAAAACACACCAGCCATCCAAGAGCAGTAGCAACAGAGCAGAACTGGAGAAGGAATTATAAGAATACACATATCTTAGGTAAAACAAGCCTGGATGCCATAAACATTCCTTCTGTCTCAAAACAAGTCCCTACATTGAACAACTGGCCAGCATTCAAAAACAAAATATGTGTAGAGAATAGCCTAACACTGTGCAGCAACTGCTAAGCAAGCCCAAGGTATTCCCAGCTAGAGTATTTTCTCACTTGAAGGTGTGCATGGGTGATCATTTCTGCACAGTAGATGAAGTAGGCCCCAAAGCGGCAAAGAGCGTAAAACATGCAGAAAATGTGACAATCATATTCTTAGCAGAAGGCTCTCCACAAATTATGTATCTCCAGCAACTTTGAAGATGTTATTTGAAGAAGTTTCATACTGGCCTGGCACACTATCATGGTCATTATCAACGGAGGAATTACTTAAATGCTCTGCTGTTGCAATTTTCCCTTCTAAACCCAGAGTGATAGCATCTTTCAGAAGTACCTTTGTTTGGTATTCTTGAATGTCAGGTGTTGGACTAGATGACGATGTCCCTTGTAGTCCCTTCCAGCTCTTAAGATTATATTATCTCTCTTTATTTTTATGATGAATTAAGAAATAAATCTGCAACTATATTAAACTATAATGCCTTTTAGGTAATAACGTAGTCCATTTCAGTAAGCTAATGACCACTTTATGCACTCGGGATGGCCGAAATGCAAGACATTCTCTGGTGAGAGCATTTCCCTCAATGTCCCAGTTGCCACTTCTGTGACCTCTGAGGGAAAGAAGAGTTGCTGGGAACAGATCCATCATGTCTGAGGTCTGGTAGCTGGTAAAAACCATTGACTCCAACATCCAGTGGAAAGTGACCACAGAGTAATCCTGGAGGACCTAGAGATTCCTAGAGAGATGTTCTCTAAGGTAAAAAAAAGTCTGGAAAAAAACCCTTGTAGGTGACTGTTTATTATTTATTTATTTATTTATTTACTTTACTTGTATCAGCCCGTAGGCGACTCAGTGCGGTTTACAGCCAGGACAATATACAAAGTGCACAACATTAGCATTTAAAACAGTAACTAAAGCAACTACATCGATATAGCAATACAACAGTACATCAATATAACATCTATACATCTATATAACTAATCCATCACGTCTCATCAGTAAAGTCATAATCCGATCTCCTCGTCCATTATTCCAAGTTCCAAGATCAATCAGTTGGTTGCACTGCTTAATTAAACGCCTGTTCAAAGAGCCAGGTCTTTACTCTTCTCCTGAACGCCAGCAGGGAGGGGGCCGATCTAACGTCTGCGGGAAGGGCGTTCCACAGCCGAGGGGCCACCACTGAGAAGGCCCTGTCTCTCGTCCCCGCCAAGTGTGTGAAGCTGGCGGGATCGAGAGCAGGACCTCCCCAGACGATCTTAATGTCCTAACTGGTTCATAGGAGGAGATGCGTTCGGACAGCTAGGTCGGGCCAGAACAGTTAAGGGCTTTAAAGGCTAAAGCCAGCACTTTGAATTGTGCCCGGTAGCAAATTGGCAGCCAGTGGAGCTGGCGCAGCAGAGGAGTGGTGTGCTCCCTGAGTGCCGCTCCTGTTAACAACCTGGCTGCCGATCGTTGGACCATTTGTAGCTTCCGAGCAGTCTTCATAGGCAACCCCACGTAGAGATCGTTGCAGTAGTCTATACGGGATGTAACCAGCGCGTGGACTACCGTGGCCAAGTCAGACTTCCCAAGATACGGGCGCAGCTGGCGCACAAGTTTTAATTGTGCGAATGCTCCCCTGGTCACCGCCGAAACCTGGGGTTCCAGACTCAGCGATGAATCCAGGATCACACCCAAGCTGCGAACCTGCGTCTTCAGGGGGAGTGTAACCCTGTCCAACACAGGCTGTAACCCTGTTTTTTGCCTCTTGCAAAATCTATGCGTTTCCAATATTAATAACAATTCTAGATGTTTCCCAACAAATATGGTGGACACTTCTATTTTAGTGAAAACATGCTGTGCAAAAGGTCACAGACAAGTCAACTGCACAACAGAATGAAATTGTAAATCTGTTCTAAAACTTCAAACTTTTATGATCCCAAGACATATGACATTTAATTCACTTGAAAAAAGCAGAAGTATAAATTCTTAGTTTCTCAATAAAAAATGGAACAGAATCGCTAACTTTAAAAATTATGCTTTCTAACAAAACTCCCAACAGTAACACACTGTTTGTCTCATCAAGAAGGAACCTGTCCCAAAAATAGCTCACTTAAAATTTTAGATTGTATTAGCATTAACACAGTACATATGCAACAAACAGCATTTTGCTTTCCCTTTGGACAAGATTTAGACTGTTAAAATGCACAGTAGTAATTTTTTTTTCTCTGCCAGGAGCGACTTGAGAAACTGCAAGTTGCTTCTGGTGGTGCAGTGGGTTAAACCCCTGTGCTGGCAGGACTGAAGACCGACAGGTTGCAGGTTCAAATCCGAGGAGAGTGCGGATGAGCTCCCTCTGTCAGCTCTGGCTCCCCATGCAGGGACATGAGAGAAGCCTCCCACAAAAAGATGGTAAAATATCAAAACATCCTGGCGTCCCCTGGGCAACGTCCTTGCAGACAGCCAATTATCTCACACCAGAAGCAACAGTAGTAATTGTGAATACCTAAGAAGCAATTTGTATTTTGCTTTTCAGGCATGATTTTTATTGCCTAAGCACATTAATATATTTTTCCACATGAGGGAGGCAATTATTATTATTATATATTATTATAATTATTTTTACACTGCACTATTGGGGAGGGGGGGGGGAGAGAACAACAGCCAATCAATCTATGGCTACAGTAAGAGATCAATTTGAAATTTCCCAGCTTAGAGATCAAGCACTGAAGAACACCGACATTCTGAAAAGTAATGACATGTCTTAAAATACTTAAAAGAGGAGGAATGTTCAACTGAAACACCTGCCCAATTCTACCCCCCCCCCAAAGCCTTTAAAGCTAATTAGAAATATTAATTACTAGAACAAAAGTCTATTATTTAAAATGAGACAAGAAAAGGAGACATGTAAAGCAGATTACACACAAAACTTTAGAAGCAGTAGTAAAAGCATCCTAATTATAACTATTTATATAATTGTAGATAGAAAAACTAACATTTTCCTATGTAAATATAAACATGGAACATACTCTATATATCTTCCATGTTCTACATTTTGAAACTAACAACATATAGCGAAGGCTAATCGCACAGATATCTTGCAATGTGTTTCTATAAACAGAAGCACACTGAAATAGTGTAACTGTATTCAAAATTACATGCATTAAATATATATACTTTGGGTTTGTGGGAGAGACAGCAAATGTGGGCATAAAAATAGCTTTCAGAGAGGAATGAGATTTAATTACAAAATCATTGGAGAACATTCCAGCCACTTGGAGGCAGAGGGGCACCACTGGTCAAAATTTCAAGCAAATAATGAGGAAGCAATGAAGTATGACTCTATAGATCTGGAATCATCTTGTGTTAATTATTTTGTAGTTCCTTATATGGTCTGTGAGTGCACAAAATGCGTATTAAAAAAAAGAATTAAAATCCCAAGTCTTCCTAGAAGACTTCTGATTAGACTGTGTCCCTCCCTCCGCAAATGCATAATTCAAATGCAAACATGCAAAATGCACAACAAGACAGCAAATGCTGTGTTTAGTGACTGTGAGAGCAGGGGAGATCCACACCTTCCACAAATTGCTGAAGCCCTAAAGAACACCATTAGAGAAAGGCAAAGAGAGAAAAAGAAAATCTATTTAAAGGAACTGTGGATGTCTGTCTTTTTTTCTTTCAATCTTTTTCTGCCTGTCTAAAGTTAGTCTGGCTTAGAGGATGCACTAACTTTCCCAATCAGTTTTACATTACAGCACAAGTCCAGAAATAGCTCCCAGCCGCCTTGGCCTCTCGCACGGTTGTCATGACAATGGAACCACAGTGCTATAAATAGCTCGTCAGCACCAAATCTTGTGAGACACATCTGGAACGGGGCCAGCCCAGCCCCAGCTTGACAAATAAAAATAGGCACAGGCGGTTGGAGATGCTGGAAAGGTACAATACATCTCTCAATCCGAGTACAAAGACAATCAGAAACCGGGCAGTGAAATAACTCTGATTGCTTTTTAATGCAGGATTGGTTTTAGGGTAGGGTTATAAAAACACGACAGCAACATTATCTATACAAAAGCTGTAGTTATGTGTTTATGCCGTTTTTTCCCCCTTCCCCTTTTGCAGTCTGTGGCAAACCATGTCATTTTGAGACGCTTAACAGTATAATTTCTTGCCTGAGAGGGAGGGTGTGTTTGTGTGTGCACACATGGGCTCACGTATGAAAAGAAAAGAAAGAAGGAAGGAAAAGAGGGAGAAAGAGAGGGAAGGAGAGAAAGAGAGAATAGAATCATAGAATCAAAGAGTTTGAAGAGACCTCATGGGCCATCCAGTCCAACCCCCTGCCAAGAAGCAGGAATATTGCATTCAAATCACCCCTGACAGATGGCCATCCAGCCCCTGTTTAAAAGCTTCCAAAGAAGGAGCTTCCACCACACCCCAGGGCAGAGAGTTCCACTGCTGAACGGCTCTCACAGTCAGGAAGTTCTTCCTCATGTTCAGATGGAATCTCCTCTCTTGTAGTTTGAAGCCATTGTTCCGCGTCCTAGTCTCCAAGGAAGCAGAAAACAAGCTTGATCCCTCCTCCCTGTGGCTTCCTCTCACATATTTATACATGGCTATCATATCCCCTCTCAGCCTTCTCTTCTTCAGGCTAAACATGCCCAGCTCCTTAAGCCGCTCCTCATAGGGCTTGTTCTCCAGACCCTTGATCATTTTAGTCGCCCTCCTCTGGACACATTCCAGCTTGTCAATATCTCTCTTGAATTGTGGTGCCCAGAATTGGACACAATATTCCAGGTGTGGTCTAACCAAAGCGGAATAGAGGGGTAGCATTACTTCCCTAGATCTAGACACTATGCTCCTATTGATGCAGGCCAAAAGAATAGAAAAGAAAGACATTAGTTTTCTAGTATTTTTAAATATTATAGACCGAGGCTAATAATAATAACATAATAACACTTTATTTGTACCCTGCTACCATCTCCCCAAGGGACTCAGTGCGGCTTACTTGAGGCCGAACCCAAATACAACAATACAAGCAATAATAACAATACAAGCAATTAAAATAAAAATTATAGACAATAAAGTATGCAACAATTAACAATAAGACAACACACTATTAAAAACTGTGGGAAGGCCAAATGTAAAGTTAAAATTGGAAACGATGCCAGGGCATGGGCAAAAAGGTGAAAGTAGCGTTTGTGGAAAACATACAAGCAGACCTAATATGTAAAGTGCTTTGGAGGACAAAGTGCTATGGGATCATTATTCTGGGAAGGCACACTGGAACAACCACGTCTTCAAACTCCTCCTAAAGACTGCTAGAGTTGGGGCCTGCCTGATGTCCTTAGGGAGGGAGTTCCAGAGTCGAGGGGCTACCACCGAAAAGGCTAGTGAGTATTTTGATTGAAAGATGACAACCCAGTTGTTTGAGAAGCTGGGTGGCACCACAATTTTCCAGAGTTCAAAAGGTTTCAACTGCCGTGTAACTGTCCTCCCTTCATTCTGCTTAGATTTATTTTAAAACACCCAAGTGATTTCTGTTCTAGTTCTTACAAAGCGTCTTCTGCCATGCGTGTGATTGCTCAGGAATTTTAAAAATGGGAAAGCTGATGTAAATTTACTTCCTGCCCCCAAAGGTGAAGATTTGCATCAATCCAGGCCAATGAAGCAGGGGGAAAAATATCATGATATAGGCAAATTATTCTACCATATAAAAGGAGAGATGAACATGGGAATGCAATTTTAATGTTTCTTTTCTAGAGAGTACCGTAGTCAGTCCTGTCCCAGTCAATTTAGATGCACAACAACCCATATATCGCTAATGATTTATGCTTACAGTGTGAACAGAATTAAAGTCAGAATAGTGGTTAATTAAAAAGAGAAAGATGACAAACACTGCGATGGTGTAGAAGAAAAATATCTGTGTTGAAAGTCTACGATGGTTCATTGTTATTATACTAAGGTAGTCCATGCCTTAGTCACATCCCGCTTGGACTACTGCAACACTCTCTACATGGGGCTGCCTTTGAAGATAGTTCGGAAGCTTAAACTGGTTCAGAGATCAGCGACCAAATTGCTAACGGGAGCTCCGTACCGGGAGAGATCCGCTCCCATATGGCTGCCCGTCTGCTTCCAGGCTAAATACAAAGTACTGGTCATTACCTTTAAAACCCTAAACGGATCGAGTCCAGGCTATTTGACCAATCACAATTCCTCTTACAAACCAGCCCATGCAGTCATCGGAGGAGACCCTCGGTTCCACTCCCATCCCAAGCATGGCTGGTGCAAACGAGAGGGGGCCTTCTCCGTGGTTGCCCCCTCCCCGACCTTTGGAACTCACTCCCTACAGAAATAAAGCTGCCCCCCTCCCTCCTCTCCAAAAAACAACTGAAGCCCTACTTTTGCACACTAGCATATGGAGAGGAGGAGGATTAGATGGTTGAGAGATCACTGCGGCCTCTGGTTGAGAACTATTTGTATTTGGGCTCCACGCCAGCTCAATGACCTCATTTGACTACATAACCTACACACACCATTTTGTGAACCTTTGCTGGCTGTCATACACTCATGTGGATGTTTTGTTTAGATTTATGTTATAGAATTTTCCATGATTTGAAGTTCAATTTATTGATGTTACATTTAATTTACTGATATTAGGCTGTAATTTGATGTTAGGTTTTAATATTACTTTCATATGTGGGTTTTTTTTCTGGGATTTTATGTTAGTATTGTGTGTTTTATGTAGGCATTGAATATTTGCCATTATTATGTTGGAATCCGTCCTGAGCCCCCTCGGGGATATAGGGTGGAATACAAATAAAGTATTGTTATTGTTATTATTATTTTACTGACACAAAAACACAGTATGTCACAGCAAACGAGATATATATGCTGGATTTCGTATCACAAAATCACAAGTCAAATACTTCCCAAACGTCAAGGACTGTGTGATGTATTTTCAAATGATGCTCGCAGATCCAAGTAAGGTGGCCTTTTGCAGTTGACAGATTGTGATTTTGTCAATGTTTATTGTTTCCAAATGCCAGCTGAGATTTTTTGGCACGGCACTCAGTGTGCCGATGACCACTGGGGACAACCTATACTTGGAAGTTGTTGTTGTTGTTTATATAAACTATGGATCAATTTGACCTCTGAACATTCTCAAAATCCTTCTACCCATCATAGGAACTATTTGAATGAATAGTGCTTTCAATAACACCTCAATTTCTCTCACTTCCGTGCCAAGCAAATCTGAACTGAAACATTGCTGATAAAAACCACCAAAGCATTTCAAGCTATTTGGTCTGGTTTTTTAAAAATCAAACTACGTTTCATTCAAAACAATAGAGGGATTGAGTTTTTAGAACATCATCTCAGTCACCCTAGTGAATCACAAGATAATCAGTTTAAAGAATGGAGAATCGAAAAGATACATGTAAATCTACCAAAGTCCATAGAAGGCAATGAAATCAAACCACTTTATGTGTCATTGTTCTACATGGCATCTTAAATCAATATAATCTGCAAGTTATGGCAATCTTACATTATAGCATAAAAAAAAAAGAAACACATTTCATCAAAGAGCTCCAAAACACTGTAATTGCAGTTTAAATAGTCACAAAATTAGGCACATGAGTGTCATAACTGCTCTTTTAGTAACTGCGGAAAAGTATTGAGCCAACACACAAAATGTTAAACTAAAAAGGATTTGGTGTAAAACAATGGGGTTTGTTTGAAAGGTTTGTAACTAATACGGCTGTAAGAAATACTGAAAGAAAAATAAAAGGCTGCTCTAAACATTATAAAGGAACTAATACAGGCAGCATTTCAATGCAAACTGCACCATCAGCCCACAGGATTCCTTTAGGTCCCTACATGGATATTTTCATTTCTAAAAATTGTACAGTAAGCTTCCTACACATTCATGTCTATATGCAAGACTTCATCTCCCTCCTCCCCAAAACCACATACAATTTTGTCTGCTTACAATCTGAACAATGTACACTTCAGAATGGAGCAGCTTGCATATAAATACCTTGGAAAATTTTACACTGTTAACATACTGGTTACATGTGGATTCAAAATTTCCACTCGTTTTTGCTGTAGAACCTAACATACCCAAGTGCCAAGGATTTAAATATCTATAGTTAATGCCAAATGCTATTTAGTGAAGAAACTATACAGTCAGAACACACTTTTCAGTTAATAACCTTTGTATGTGCGGAAGAAGAAGAAAAATGTGATTTTCTTAATGGCTACACTGTAGGAACCACTGGTACCCATTTTAGTCCAACATAAATGAAATGATTTGTGCTAGCTATCACAACAATGGCTACTGCAATATATACACACAGAATAAAGCCCACTGTACTGAACCTTTGAATCACTGTATGGACCAGACATAGGCATGCTACACTTTACACATTTTGGTAGTCTTAATGCCAAAGACTTTACTTCTTGAAATATGTACATTGAGCAAATAACTAATACAAGCTCCTTAAGCTTATGTATAAGATCTGCTTGCCCAAATGGAAAAAATAATGGAGGGTAAAGAAATGGATTAATTTGATTACTGTCCTTTTTTGTATTCTGTGAAATCGACCCTGCTCTTTGAATGCAGAACATTTAACTGCACTGGTTCCACATGTCTATGGAAGCTTGGACTTGAGTAACAGCAGGACTATATCATTTTGAATAACAAGCTGAAGCAAGTTGTCATTTTATCACATGGTAGGAGAGTCTGCTTTTCAAAGAAAATATTGTCCCAAAAAGCTTCTTGAGGTGATATTCATAAGGGGGGTTTCTTCTGAGGTTATTTTTGACATTTCTATCAATTTCTGTCTTTTTATACTAGACATAGGCATGGTGTCATGCTCATGGGCCTCCTCCTATATCAGATCGCACCACAGTATTGTAGCTAAAATACCAGAAAATCTGACAAAATCAGCATTATAAACAAGTAGAAGCTATAAAAACAACAAGTGCTTTTAGAAGACACAAATGAAAACACGTAATTTGAAGCATATTGTAACTGGGTAATAATGACAGCTCCAACAAGAGTGCACGTACATTAAAAGGGTCAGATGGATGGACGGACGGACGGGAGGGAGGGATTTTACCCTTCTAGATATGTTGATATTGTACAGGTAAGTTGGGCTTCCAAAAATGTTTTTGTGGTTAGTTCAGCAAAGAAGAAATGAAATGCCATGGTATATAAAAGAGGTGGGTTCATATTAGGCCCTGCATCTTTGCCCACTTCATTCTAAGCATACAGGAAAGCTGTAGTAAGCATAAAGAAGTTACCCGTATTTACTTGAGTCTAGTGCACCACTGAATCTCACCTCAATTTTCAAAACCCTGAAGCCCAAAGAAGCATTTGCTGGCAAATGTAATGTGCAGTGGCAAAAAGTACACTCTTTATTTGGCCAAAAAGGTATGCATTACAGTTGCTGTGTGCTTATAATTCTTTCTTTAAAACTCAAAAAAATTAAAATACCAAAACCTTCAGCAACTGAAAGGAAAAAAAATTGAGGTGTGCCTTGATGCAGAAGGAATCCACTTTAAACTGTCTTGGTTAATGTTATGGAATCCCGGGGGCTGTAGTTTGATAAGGTCTTAAGCCTTCTCTGTCAAAGAAGGCTGATGTCTCAATTAGAGATAACGTCCTTCAAAGAGGAGCTCCTGAAGCACCTTCTCCCTCTGCTTCAGCTCAGTACTAAGAATCTAATGCGCATCCCCCACCCTAATTTTAGCAAGGTAATTTAGCCAAAAAGGTGAGCATTAGATTTGAGTGAATACAGTATTACAAATACTAAAAAAAAAAAAAAAAGCTTTCCTTCATATCTGATGTAAAAGTCTAAATGTAGAAGGTACAGGTGAGGGAGATTCCCAAAATACCACAATTTCTGAAGCTTCTCCAAATATTTCCTGTAACTGACTGCTGTTTTTTTTCATTACTGATATAAATGGAAACTAGATTTTATTTTTTTAAATCCTCATGAACCCAATATGTAGTTCATGCTCCTTTAACAGTCCTTGGACAATTAGTCAACACATATCAATATTATATTCATTCCCAAAGTACAAACACTTTTGAAATACATAATACAATATATTGTATCTAAAGTATTCTGGCTGTAGTGAAATGGGGGTATCAAATTCCCAATGCATCAAGGTGAATAATATATTGAGATATGCCTCCTTAAGTCCCTATATATCAAGAGAAAGGTAGGAAAAAATTAAAGGAAGCAAGCAAGTAAATATGGGGCCATCAATCAGGCATCCTACAGCCTTGAATGTTCAAGATCCTTTTAAAGCACGGATGGGCAACTACCATTTTTTAAACCCTACATCTTCAGAGAGGCCCCACATGATCTGCCAGCAAGCTGCATTACCAAAAATAAAATGAGAAGTTACTTCAGGTTCAATATAGGGGTTGTTGTTGGTTTTTTGGGGTGGGAGAGGCTGCTTTGTGCTACTTCTTTAGCTCTTAACGTTTGGCATTTTGAAATCTAATGAACAAATTTTGCAAGAAAAGGTGGAAGAAGGTTTGATTTGGGAGAATCCAAAAATAACTCAAAGGGACGGTTTTCCCACCTTTGTTTTAAACAAATATAACCTGTGCCAGAGACAGAGCCATTCCTTCCCGGCAGCTCTTCAAATGCGCAGGACTACACAGTGACTAGCAAAACCCTGCAACTATAAATGTCCCTAATTCTATCTATCCCCTTTTTAATGGGCTTCAGATACTGAAAGAAACTGCAGCTTTGAAAAGTTACTCTAGGCACATAATGGAAGGATAGGCAGGTGCTATTAAATTATTCAGCCAACAGATGTTTTAGCAATAATTCATCATGTACTGTTTTAACCAAAAGGGAGTATTTTTTATAAAACAGATTAAATAAACATTGCCAAAATCCAGTGGAAATTAATTTGAATTTGTTTAGACTCTAGGCAAATAAATATGGTAGAGGAAGTTACTTAATATAGTGTTTTTTCTGATCCATAACATTATACAAGTCCACATGTCCAGTGTAATGTTTGTGATGACAAAATCAAGACTATTACATGATACTTAATCACTAAGAGAGAGAAAAGGATGTTTATGTAAAGTTTTTTTTTCTATTAGCATAGTTTTTGTCTTTAAAAACAAAACAAAATTGTACATGGTAGCTGTCTGAAACTTGAGGATACTATGGCCAGAACAACACTAACAAATGTCATAAAATGTCTATAGTAGTTCACCCACATACAGAGAGCTCTCTGAACCCCACTGATGATGGATCTGGATGAAACCTGGCACGCATATACATCATGACCAACTTTAACTACTGCTGAAGTTTGGGGCAATGACAGATGGTGATGGGAGTTTACCCACATCCTTATGTATTTTCTAATGGGTACATTCATAAAATCCAAAACCAAACAATGACTACTTCTAATGTTTATCCTTACAAAAGACTTGACCCAGGCATTGCTGGGTACCTAAGCTAGGACATATATAAAAAATAATTTAGTATAAGATCATTTTCCCTTGTCTGAAATGCTTGCAAACAAACGTTTTTCAGAATTTGGATTTTTTTTTTTCCGGTGAGTGAAATAACTGTATTTGCATATACAAAGCGAGAGGGGGATGAGGGAAAGGGGCTAGCCACACGTCCAGAGCCTGTTGAGTTTTTCCTTAGCTAGACCTGACAGGAGGAGGATGGGAAGACCCTGCTTACACAAGCTCTGTGTACAAAGCAGGCGCCCCAAGTTCTTTCTCGGCGATCAGTACACTACATGTCCATTTAGCAAAGTAGATGGGAAGCAAGGGAAAACTCTTCCACTCCGCTCCTCCATGGTGAGTCTTTTCTATTCTTGTTGGGTTGGATACACACAGCGGCAAATATGGTTGCTTTGCTCTCACTGCCATTTCTAGCACACCTGTCCTGTCACTGGCTGGATAGAAGGCAAGCAAAGAAACATTTTGGATGTTTGCTTTATTTAAATGGTCTTGGGTGAACACAGTCCTCCCCCTTTTTCCTCTTCTCTTTCCCCTATAAGGGCTCACTGAGGAAAAATTAAGTGGGTGATGGAGATGTGACTAGCTCCATTTCCCCGAAGATGGATGTGAGTGGCTTTGGGTTTCAGAGTATTTTTGATTTCCAGACAAGGGTTCCCCAACCAGTATTTAAAACCATACAATTTTAAAACAGTTAAAACCATTTAAAGTAAGGTCAACCACAGAACATGTGCAAATTACATAAAAATATATTTGCACCTGAAAGCTTTAAATTGAAACATATATTTTGACTTGGTGTCAGAACAATAGCAGCACTGATACCAGACAGGAACAGTAACTCCCAAGAGCTCTCTACAGTCTACCTGTAGCTCTCTAGCTCTAGAGCACTCCACTAAATTATACTCGAACACTTGAAGGATTTCAGTGTAACTTGTGTGTATCCACATAGACAGAATCTAACTTCATAAAGAGACAAAGAAAAACGGAAAGAAACTGTGGATTAAAAAAAGAGGAAACAAAGAATCTAAAATCCATTACATATATTATCTCTTTGTGTATATATGTATGTAATCTTATCCCATTAGTAGAGTTAGTGTGGTGTTGCGGTTTCAGCATTAGACTATGACTCTGGAGACCAAGGCTCAAATTCTCGCTCAACCATGGAAATCCAGTGGCTGACTTTGATATTCTCTCAGCATCAGAAAAAGGGAAAGCCAAACCCGACCTGAACAAATCTTGCAAAGAAAACTTTTGACAGGTTTGTCCTAGGGTCACCATAAGTCAGAAATAACTTGAAGGCACCCCCTCCCACAAAGTGTAACAACCTACAACTATGGTGTAATAACATTTTCGTATCAATAATATAGATAATTCATCTTTCAAACATTGGGCTTCAAACTCTGGAAAGTAAGGATAATTATTCGAAACAAAATGGGGAAAAGATCTTGGGATTGACATTTTTAAAAATCTTCTTCACAATTATCTCTACACAGATCAGTTAACAAGGACGGTCATACTACAATGAAAGGTTGGTAAATATCTAGTAAAACTATATAATTCAATCTACTGAGTGCTGTCAATTTGTCTTATTTCTGAATTGAGGCATTCAATCACTTTTTAGCACAGAGAAGCAGTAGAATTACATCATTCCAAGAAGACCAAATGTCTGCGTGGAGCTCTGTTCTGAGATTGCACTATCAAATGTTTTCTCTGCAGAAAAAGCCCTGTACATACTTTATAAGTCAACTTTATGGATAAGTTGAGGGCAAGCTATAGATTTTGGTATTACTTCTGGATAAGCTGAAGGTCATTCTGCAGAGAAAGGAAAACACTAGTGCTGCCCTGGGGAGCTAGCCACCGCTGCCCACCATCACCACATCCCAAAGTATTCAAAAATGACAGAAGTGGCACCATGGCAGAGAGTACTTCTTGTAGCTTCTCTCAACATGAACTAATCTATCAACTTTGCCACTTTATGCAGATAAGGGGCTCCTTTTTTATATAAGACTTAAGGGTGCAGTACTTACACTGACCTGTAACTACGTCAACCCAGGGTGACTTTTTTGGGGGGGAGGGGTATTTTTGTCTAATATTTCTAGATGTATACTTGAGTATATAGGGTAATTCCTCTTATAATTAAAAGCTTACCTGGCAGAACAGCCTTAGTACTACCCAGGACCAGAAAAAAATATGGTAATTCTGGAAGGTTATGGGAGCAAATAAATATACATGGGAAGTAGTCAATCGTGCATATGAATTACAATTTATTGAAGCAATTATTTTAAAGGAATTGTTTGATCCTTCCCAAATGTATGTCAAGACCCAAATTGCTACAAATATGCAGTGGGGAATGCTTTGGATTTCTGACTCACCTATTGCTATTATACCTGTACTACTCTCTGTTTCAAGTACAGTGTGTGCACATGCATACACAAAACAATTCCAGGATTTCCATTTGTTGTGCAGTACTATAATTAGAGCTTCCGGATTGTGACTTGAATTCTAAAGAGCAGCAGGGATTCTGGTTAGTATATGGAATCAAATAACAGGAAAAAAAAGCAAAGTATGAAATCTAGCTGTAAAAGGGTAAGTGTAACTGCACACTACTATGTTTAATTTGTATGCCAACTTTGGTAGCAAAACATTGTACTTCCCAAACTGTTATCATTTTATTGCTATATATACATTACCCCCAATATGTCAACTCAAGAGTGGAATAACAAGAACTAAAATCTCTAGAGTGAAAACTCATATAGGGAAACCTAAAGAGACTGAATGCTTACGAGAAGACTTTTATACCTTATCTGTTAATATAATCACTATTCATTTCATTTAGTTCAACTGCCATAAGTTAAAATCAATGAGTCCAAGAATGGAAGTTAAAATGCTACCCAATTGTTAAAACCCTAAAATTTGTGCAAATATTGTGGCAAAAAAGTCTAAGGGTTAGGGTGGGGGCTGGGTGAATGACCTTGGGGGGACACATCTGTTCCATGGGCCTTAGTTTGGGGACCTCTGAGCTAGATACTTAGAGACGTGGTCCCTGGACCAGTGCTGGTATATGAACCATTGGTCGCTGGTAAGTTTCCAAGAAAAAAACAACAACAATTGTGTCAAAACAATTCTCTAAAGTTAACATCTTCAGGACTTGAAGATTTCTCCTCCACCACCTCCTGAAGTGGTCTTAGGACTGATTTTTTCCTTGTAACTGGAATTTAACAATGTGTAAGTCAAGAAGAGAGTATGCGATCCCCTCCCTACCTAATATAATCAGCCTCAAATGTTGCAAAGCTTTTGAAAGCAAGTGGGCAAATCTGACCAAATACTATAACCAACCACATTCTTAGGTTTTACAGACGTAAGTCACTCAATAATATCTCACCAGATAGTGCTCTGGTAACCCTCACAGGCTGGCCTGCATAAAAATTGCAGTTGTGATATCTGTAAATGATTTTGTCTAGCAAAATGTCTCAGTGCACTACTAAGTGTTCAGATAAAAATTCCCATCAGCCAATAATCTCCAAAACACAAACCACACAGACAGCTCCAGTGGGAGACATGCAGTGGATGTAAAATCTTTTCTTTTACTCCATCACGATCACAATGTAAGCTTGATGTCCTTGAATGCCACTCTGCAGATTGGAACAAGACAACCGAAAACACAGAAGCCAGTATATAAAAGAGCTGGACATGTTTAGCCTGCAGAAGAGAAGGCTGAGAGGAGATATGATGGCCATGTATAAATATGTGAGGAGAAGTCATAGGGAGGAGAGAGCAAGCTTGTTTTCTGCTGCCCTGGAAACTAGGACTTCCTAACGGTGAGAGTTTTTCAGCAGTGGAACTCTCCTCCCTAGAGTGTGGTGTTGGCTCCTTCTTTGGGGGCTTTTAAATAGAAGCTGGGTGGCCATCTGTTGGGAGTGCTTTGAATGCAATTTTCCTGCTTCTTGGCAAGTGGTTAGGACTGGATGGCCCACGAGGTCTCTTCCAACTCTGTGATTCAATGATTCTATATGGTACAATATACTACAAAACACCATCATTCAATGACATTGAATTCATTCAGGAAACACGAAAAGACAAACAGAGACAACTACAGAATTTGCTACAACAAGAAGTAGTGATTTGCAACAATTTCCGAATGATGCAATTAACATAGGAAGCAGAAAGAACATCGTTGTGACTTAACTTGTGAATTTCTCCATAATAACCAAGGATCAAATTAACTATAGGTTTTTACCCTCTTTTATGTTTTGCACAACACTTTTCTTCCTGTCTAACACAGGAAACAAATTATTTCCCTGTGCAACAAGGAGTTTTTGTTGTTAGAGAAAATAAGTAAAAGAATTAATCCCAGTGTTAGAGTTATATTACATTGAGGAATTACCTCAATTCTTTGAAAGACAACCCCCTCCCCCAAAAAAATTAGAACTCAGAGGAAAAGATCATGTGTCACTGATGCTTTGTAGCCTCTCCATCACGTTGTTTTATGTATGCTAAGCAAATTAAGGTACACTAGTTCTAATGCAACATTTCAGACTGTATTTTCTGACATTTGTAGAGATAGAAATTTATTCTACTGTTATTCTCATGTTTTATTTTTCCTGGATATTTCCAAATCTTTTCCCAGATAAAGACCAGAGGAATTAGAGAACATAGCTGGAAAGCACTGCTTAAATTCTTCACCCCATGATAGCTCTCTGATTTGGGTCAGAAGTACTTTGCAGAAGGGTCAGAAGGCCTTTCACATAATGATGTAATATTAAGCATAAAATCTGAAATACTTGAAACCAGGAATGTTCTGCAATACCCTGCCCCACAACTGAGCCTCATATATGGGGAATGTTCTAGTATTTAAATTGTCTTGTTTCTGTCTATAAATGGACAGAATTACAGAATACTTTTCACATTTTTTTCCAGAAGTGTACCATATTATGTACAAATTAATGTTTTTTATAACCCAGTTATCCACAAGAAGTTGATAGTGGTTCTGTGAGAGATTATAATTGAAAATTAATATAATAGTGTATGAACTTTTATGCAAGAGCTGCCTGAGACTCAAAAACTATTTCAAGGATACTTCCATGGTAAAAGGGGTGAGAAAAAGTCAGTTGTATCTATTAGGGTGGACAGAAGCTCTTTATACTCAGACAGCAACTTTTTAAAGTGAGTCATCTGACCAACAAACAGGGCCCTCATCAACTTATGTTGATTACTAGGGAAATCAGTTACTAGAAGTGAAGCAGCGTTCTTATCATAAGCAGAGGCTGGATAAGGAGTAGGATGAAGGGGAAATAAATCACAATTCTCCACCCTAAAATCACTTATGAGAAAAGGTGTTTTAGAGTTCTGAAAAATTGTAGGCGGGCTGTGCTGTCATCTACATTAAAGGGTTGTCCTCCATAGAGACTAGTTTTGCAATTAAGCTATACCAGCCTTTTTCATAGGGCCAATTCACACAACACAACTGTAGATCTGCTTCCCACTTTTGATTGCCTTTGCACCCTTCTCTGAACTGGTCAGTTTTGGGAGGGATTTTAGAAACGTCAGCCAGAGAGATGCAGTGGACATAATCTGAAGATGACAAGCAGGCGAAACGGCAGGGAAAAAAAATGCTGCTAAAACATGGCCATACAGTCTTGAAATCACAGAACACTCCAGTGATTCTGGCCATGTAAGCTTTCGTCAATACATTTCATGGGATATTGCCATGACTGTTAAAATGAGATATATAGTGCTATAATTGTACAGTAGGAATGGGTCCCTGATATCCCTCAACTTGAACTTCCAAAATATACTGAGGGCCCAGTATATTTCAAATTCTTGGTTTCAGGTTATCAAGACTCAATGACTGGTGTTACTAGTTTCAGAGAATTAGAATACAAAAAGAGCATTTTTAAGTTGAGTATGGACCTTAATGACAAAGATAGCATCCTCTGTCATAAGTACTAGACCCAGTTTTGCAAACTTTCCTCTAGTGATAACTGTTGTGCCTTACGGGATTAACAAAAGGGTAGGAAAGGTGGGAGTGTAAGTAAGTCCTCATCAGAAATGTTGAAACAGAGCCTTTGCCTAAATCCAGCTACTATAACAATATTAGCAGTTTTAATATTTTAAAATAGCATTATAGTAAAAACATTCAAGTCCAACAATGTTAAATTATTCAATTTGAAAAATATTTTGCATTAATTTAAAGTTATCAAATACCCTTGAGGTTCAGGGAACTTAGATGACTCAGGGAATTTTGGGAATCGTATTAACACACACATACACACACAAATGAGCATCAAAACAATACTCCATTGATGACATACACTAAATCCATTAAACAATCAGATTGTTAAACTGTCAAATGTGCTGAGTTGAAGTGCCATCTGTGTTTGTGTTCATGTAGATTTCATAACCATGGATTTTAAAATCAAATGCTGCATCGAAGCTGTTTTAAATATTCACACACTATATTTTGATTTAAATATTTGAGAAAAGAAGCCTTTAGAATTTGACAGAAAACGGCACACTTTCTCAAAGAGAGGATAGCATATGATTTTATTGATACAATGACTATAACATCACTATCATTTATGAGATTACCACACTACACTGTTAATCCTCTGTTATTCCACTGTAACCACTGTGGCTGCCTCCTCTGAAATTCTGGGGTCTGTAGCTTAGTGAGGTCCCTCCTTAAATTGCAAATCCCAGAAGGCAGCCACAGAAGTTAAAGTGGAATGGCAGCACTTAGTGTAGTGTGGTAACCTCCTTAAACACAGTTTATCATGAACCTGCTCAGCTGCAGAGTTGAACTACTAGTAATCTATTAAGGGAAACCACCTTAATGTTCTCAGCAGACTTATCTGGCAGAGTTTCAGCCTGCTTAACAATTTTGTAAATACAGCAAAATAGCAGAGCATGTGAAAACTATCAAAACGGTAAAAAAGATGAAATGGAAAGACAACTCCAGTTGCTACAGTAACACATACTGAGTGGTAGCGACACCAACCTATTTTTAGATCTTTTCTTTTGAAAAAGAAAACGGAAGCCTGATGAAAAATAAGTTTAGTGACAAATGTAATAGTATGCATATTAAAATACTAAATATAGTAACTGTCAAGTCATCTTCAAAAATGGGAAGCGCAGTCAATGCAGCTCTGAGTCTGCTGCCTACAAAGGCCCATAGCAGACACTGTACTGGGAAATCAATCAGTCAGTGGTTATTTTCATAGCATTGGCTGCAGGCCACTTTTATCTTCTAAGAGAAATTGCCTTCGCTTGCATTCATCCTATGGCTACTTGACCAAGTTTGTGTCACTCACCACAATGCTTCATTTTGTGAAGTAAAAACCTGCTCACGGGCCTCTATACCGAGAGGCTGCAGAACACAATACCTTTAGGTCACTACTCCTGACACAGCTGCCTTGTTGGAAGATTATTACAGGCTCCAAAACAAAGACCCATTTAGTGAGCAAACTCTTCAGGCAGCAGAGAGCACTTTTTCTTCCATCTCTGAAGCCAGTGGATAAAGCTGATAACAGAAGTCGACATGGGCAAGAACAGTCAGAAGGCATGGAGGCTGCTAAGATGGCTGGGCAATGATCCCTCACAAACTAATACTCATGCCAACATAAAGGCAGATCAGATAGCACATCAACTTCTGAAGAATGGGAAACACAACCTTGTCATCAAATTAGGAAGGAAACCAATAGCCAGACAACCAAATAATGAGAACAATCTTCATGAACCTTTTACATCTACTGAATTGGACATGGCTCTCAATAAATGTAAAAATGGCAAAGCTGCTGGCCTAGATGATCTATGGATGGAACACATTAAGAACTTTGGGTCAAAACCAAAGTGCTGGATACTGAAGCTGATGAACAATTGCATTGCATCCTGTCAGGTCCCCAAAATCTGGAGCAGAGTTTCTCAATTTGGGGGTTGGGTCGCGAGGGGGTGTCAGAGGGGTCGCCTAAGACTATCAGAAAGCACAGTATTTTCTCTTGGTCATGGGGGTTCTGTGTGGGACGTCTGGCCCAATTATATCATTGTTGGGGTTCAGAAGGCTCATTGATTGTAGGTGAACTATACATTCCAGCAACTACAACTCCCAAATATCAAGGTCTATTTTCCACAAACTCCACCAGTGTTCACATTTGGGCATATTGAGTACAATTGGTGACAGTAGAAAGGGAGAATCGGAGCAAACCATATTTACAGATCACTTAAAGAATGTTTTTTTCTAATCATGAGCATGTCCAAAGAAAGATGAACTTCATGATATAGGTGCTAGAAAGGCAAGCAGGAATTGCATTGCATACTGACTTCGGTTCTACAAATTTGTAACATCAGTATTTGCAATATATGGATCAGCATGGTCAATTAATCCCATTCATGCCCATATAGTTCAGCCAGGAATTATTTTCAGTTTTTAAATATAAGTTTTCATGCATGTTTGAGGAACCTGTACTTTGCAAGAAATGGGAAGATTATCTTTTCCTGCATTTCCCTTTTACAATCTCCTGACTGACAGAAAGCAGCCATTACATCCCTCCCCAAGGAGGCTTACTAAAAATATGCATTTGCTTGCTTGTTGCTCTGCGTCTCATTTACATAAGTACTTTCAGGGCAAGGGGCCCTTTGCAGTAGATACAAGGTTCTCTGTGGCTGAGAGAAACAAAATCCAATCACTGCCTTCCAGATACACATTACAGGTAAAGTCTCATAATTCCTCACACAGTTGTTGTACTCTGTTCCAGGACCTCTGTATAACAGAGTTCAAGCCTTGCTTTTCTGTATCATATGTATTCAGTTTATTCTTTGTTCCTCATATAAAATCTAAAAACGGAATATATAGATGCCACTTTATCAAGACAGAATGTAGTAACATGCAACACAGAACATATTACATTTATCATGGTCAATATGCTACACAATACATCTGACTTACAAACAGTTAAGAATGGGGGTGAGACAACAGGAAGTGAGTGAAACCTTCCAGAAGGGACATTCACTCTCAAAAAAGTTATTCTGGGCGAAAGGTGTTTCAACCGAAGCTTTCTAACCAATCTTTGTTTCTACAACATGCCCAATTTTTCAAAATCCAATTACCACAGAAACAGAAAGTGAAGTGAAATCTTCTGAACAGGGGCAATGACAGCAAAAAACAAAACAAAAACAAAACAAAAACACCACAGGGTTGTTAACCCTTCCCTATGCCATCCAAAGTTAACACACACACACACACACACACACACATAAAAAGGTAGCTGTTCCGACTGGCAAACAAATTCAACTTAAGAACAAATCTACAGAACCAATCTTGTTCGTAACTTGGGGACTGCCTATTCAATTAAGCAAAACAGGCTCATACAGTATAGCTATTCATTCTAAATTGATTTTTATATGAAATGCTGGTTGGCAAGCACTCTTCACAAAACTGACAGTGTAAAAGGTTTTTGAAATGAATGGGTGCTGCCCACCAGAAGAATCTGACAGATCACATCCAAGGTCAAGGAGTTAGGCAATGTTGTTGGAGGAATGAATAGTGTATCTACATGATTGGGGGGGGGGGGGGGGGGGAATAAGTTGACTGACCTGCTCAAGCTCTTGAGAGTTTATAGCAGTTGTTCTCAACCTCTGTGTCCCCAGATGTTTTGGCCTTCAACTCCCAGAAATCCTAACAACTGGTAAACTGGCTGGGATTTCTGGGAGTTGTAGGCCAAAACGCCTGGGGACCCACGGGTTGAGAACCACTGATTTACAGTATAATGGTGGTTTAAAATATAAAAGTTCGGATACCTGTATATTTTAAATGGTTATGATGATGCTTTTATGTTAAGCCGCTTTGAGTTAAGCCGTATATACTCTAGTATAAATCGACCCGAATATAAGCCGAGGCACCTAATTTTATAAAAAAAACCTGGAAAACTTATTGACTCGAGTATAAGCCGAGAGTGGGAAATGCATCCACTATGGGTCAATTTCAAAATAAAAATAGATACCAATAAAATTACATTAATTGAGGCATCAATATGCTAAATGTTTTTGAATATTTACATAAAACTGTAATTTAAGATAAGACTGTCCAACTCTTATTAAACCATTATGCTAACCTACTTCAATGTAAATGTACTTATTATTAAAATAATAAATATAATAAAAATAATACAGTGAAATAATGAAAATGCAATAAAAACAGTAATAATAGAGTAAAATAATAAATGTAGTAATAATAGGGTAAAATACTGTAAATATAATAATAAATAAATAAATAGATTAAAATAATTAATGTAATAATAATAGGGTAAAATACTGTAAATGTAATAATAGAGAAAAATAATAAATAGAATAATAATAATAGAGCAAAATAATGTAAATATAATAATAAAGTAAAATAATAAATAACCTTGACTCAAGTATAAGCCAAGGGGAGCTTTATCAGCCTAAAAAAGGGGCTGAAAAACTTGGCTTATACTTGATTATATACAGTAAATATAATAATAATAGTAATAATGAAAACATCCCCATATTATAAAGGGAGGCTTGTGGAACAGTATCATGATGTACCAAAGAGTATTCCTCTTTTAAATCTTTCCTTCTGAAACCTGCTATGCTCAAATAAGCATCAAACACTGCTGCAGTACTCTTGTTCTAGGTTTTTCAGTCCTATTGTTAAATTGAAAATTCTATGAAAATGTTGTATTATGATTTCTTAGAATGCTGCATTGTGATTTTCAATAGAATTTCATAGAGTACCAATTATTTTAAACAGGTCAAAATACAGATTTGATTAATTGTGTATAGTGCATTGTGAAAATTGCAAGATTTACAATAAGCAAGACCAATCTTTTTTTTAAACGTCAATCTCATTATATCAGATTGAAGTTAAAACACATTCTCTCTTATTGCTGATAGATTTTTTAGATTCTCCACAAGGGGCACTACATTTAGCAGTCATATATTCTTGGAATTTTTATTTTCTACATCTATCCATAATGATTTTGAAATTCATTAAAATGGAAAACTATGCCAGAAACTGCATTCTATCACGTAGTTGAAACAACAGCCTCAGAAAACTGTTTCCTAGAGAGCAACAGACGCCATTCAGATGCCACGCCAAATCATATAAGTTCCCTTCCTGTTTTCATGGTTGTTGATAACTGCACTGCAAAAACATGCACTAGCAACTTGTGATCTAAGCAAGGTCTACTGCTCCCCCTCTTCCAGAACAGTTCATTTTTTCCCTCAGTTATAAAAACCAAAGGGACAAACTCTACTCCGAGATCTCACTTCTTTTATTAGATAGCAGGAAATGGATAGGAATATGAATAGGAATATGGCAATTAGGGTCTGATTGGAATAATCATTTGGAAAGATAACTGACACAACTGTCACTAAACTATGACCAGTAAGGCAAGGCTGTTGTTATATTCTGATAAATTCTTAATTTATGTAACCAGTCTGATTATTGCAAATCTAGTTTGCTAGAAGAACTATATTTGGATTTTTTTTTAAAAAGCTGTAACTGATGACCACCTCCCAAAAACACTCTGCAAATTCTTGACTCTTATAGGCTTTTCATGGATGCCCAAAATTCCTTTCAAACGATTGTTGTGATTTTGTTCATATTTAAGTGAGAGCAGTACAGCCTGCTGTATCTACATTACCAACCTCTTTAAGGCACCACATACTCCCTTGAAATAGCAGGCAGCAAATAAACATACTAAGGCACACATGCAGGAAGCAGCATGAGAATAAGCTCCCTTATGCTACTTCCAGCCCTTCCTGAAGTCAGAGGGGTGTGAAACAGCTTGCAAATGGCTTCCCTTGCCCTATTTCCTTTTCCACCTGAGTTAAAATCCAGGAAACCTTAATTGAGAGATATGCATAGAAACACTTTAAAATAGTGAGGCTATCAGTAAAATCACCAGGAAAATTATAGGGACATCTTTTTGGGGGACGGGGAGAACAGGCTGGGGCCATTTGCGAGGCATAAGAACATGGGCAGATTTATTCATGGCACTATATCACAATAAATCTCTAGTTTTTAATTGATTATTTATATTCTATATATTTATGCAGGCTTCCCTCACAATCACTAGAAAGACAGTGAGGATTGTAGCTTCCTTCCTAATATTCAAGCTCTATCAAATACCCTAAGGAAATTCCATTTCTGGCTCAAGACTGCACTTAAAAAAAAACACAGAAGTGAAAGTAACTAGTTTGGTAGGCCTAGTTGAGGGAAGGGAAATTGTCCTCCCCTTCTGAGTGGCACACTTCTGCATAAGCTAGCAGGAAGTACAAACAAACTGAAGGGAGACAGAGTCAAACAAGGTCTATAAAGAATAGGTGAAGGCATAGTATGGTCATGGTAAAATTAAGATAACATATAGTCTTGGACTTCCTATACCTGCTTTTATAAAAAGTGCTACAAATATCTACCACAAAAATAATAATATGGCAAACTGGATCTTCCTATCCTCAAATATGGTGACTACAGATTTCCATGACAAAAAATCTTTCAAAGCAGTCAATACATTTAGAGCAAAATGCAAATTTAAATATCCCTTATCTGAAATACTTGAGACCAAGGTTTTTTCTTCTTCATATTTTTAGTTTAGAATACCTGTATTCTACTTGTATTTGCATATATGCACTTAATTAGGTATCTTGGGGTCCAAGTCTAAAAACAAAATTGATTTATGTTTTATATACACCTTATCCTTAAAAAACAACCCTTGAAGGCCATTTCATTCCATATGTTTAATAATTTTGTGAAGGAAATAAGATTTGTGTACAGTGAATCTTCAGGATGCAAACGTTTCACTATCTCAGCACCTATGTGAATAATTTTGAATTTTGGAATTCCGGGTAAGGATGCACTGACAAGCGTAAGTTACAGTACTGACAACATGAAGTATGTGAATAGAGGTATCTGTTTCTGAAAATGCAGTGCTTTACAGACCTCTTTACAGTTATATGTGGTAAGAGAGGAGAAGAAAAAGACATGATGGAAATTAAGATAATGAGGGCAATGCAACTCTCTCTTATTATCTCATTTCATTTTATGCCCAAGATATCTAATCACTGTTTCTCCATTCACTTACATAAATGGGTGTGACTATGCCTGTTAGGCAGCTTTATTGTCACAACTCTCATTTTATTGTGTCTCCATGAGAAGTGCTATCAAAAGCTAAGGACATAATATTGTTCACTTTGCCGCAGAAATCAACACAGTGACTTAAATCAAGAATTCTAGCATTGAACATCTGAAGAAACATATCTACCACAGTGGGCTTCAATTAAATTGGCATATGCATTCGAAGTGACTACATTAGATTTTGAGAGCATCAAAAGATACCAATGTCTCCTTGGAAAACATTCCAGAATTGAGGAATCACTGTAACAATTGTGAACCGCTCCAAGTCACCTCTGGGCAAAGAGGAGCAGTATATAAATGTGGTAAACCAACAAACACAAAGTGCATGACATTACCATGACAAGACTGGAGAAAGAAAACTTGTAGGATATAACTTGCCAATATTTTTTTAAAAGAACAGCAAATTAAAGGAGCATACAATGAAAAACAATATGCAAGCTAATCAAAGTTCATCCTCTTGATTTCTTATTTATGGAGAATTTCAAGGTCTACACAGATTCACTTTTTGAAAGCCTCTGAAAGAACGGAAGGTTATGAGAGGTCATGGGTCAGGGCCCTTCTCTGTCATATATTGGCAAGCTTGAGGACTGCAAATGAAAGCAAATAAAGCAAAAGCAAAAAAAATTGCCAAAAGTAGGGAATGAAAAGACGAGGTGATCATTTTACAGCAAGTGCCGCTTGGTATCAATTCATCCCAATATATAGGAGCCATACTTTTGTAATACTTTCTCAACACCCTCTCTAAATAGAATGGAAGCCACCTTCTTCCAAGCTTTGGAGAAAGGATCTACTTAACTATTCAAAGGCGCAACATGCCAGCCATATTATTTTGATGTATGCAAAGTTGCTTTGTATCTTTTCAGATTGTTTGTCTATATAGCACTCTACTGTACTGTCTGTTTGATTAGCAGAAGCTCTCAAGGGGATCATGTAGCCATTTCTCCCATTGGCTATGGCTGTACTTAAAATATTCTTCCAAATAAAACAAAGTATGCACTATGCACTAATCTATAGTCAATGAACCATGCCATGTTTGATCTTTTTGCTTTGTTAGGCACCACACCCAAAAATGTGTGAGGTTATCATCAAATGCTTTTTACAAAGCAGTACATGGCATGTATTATTCATGGGCCAGGCTCCATAACTCTTTAGGGCCTGTCTCCCATTATATATAGTACAGGTAGTCCCCAAGTTACAAACATGTGACTTACAAACAATTCGGAGTTAAGAACAGAGGTGAGACAACAGGAAGTGAGTGAAATATACTCTCAGAAGGGACATTCACTCCTGGAAGAGTTATCATGGGGAAATGTGTTTCAAATGAAGCTTTCTAACCTATCCTTGTTTCCACAACAAGCCAAATTTTTCAAAATCCAATTATCACAGGGACAGAAAGTGAGATGGATTTTTCTGAACAGGGAAAAGACAGGGCAAACACAGACAGCAAAAGAAACACCACAGGGGTAGTAACCCTTCCAAAAGCTAAAAACAGATATTTTTGGCTGGAGTTATATTTTAAAAATATACCTGTTCTGACTTACATACAGATTCAAGAACTAAGCTATAGAACCTATCTTATTCATAACTTGGAAACTTCCTGGATGCATTCTCACAAGTGGAATTGGGTGGAGAAGTTCCTCATGCACACTTAATGTGTTATTTGCTATAAATTGAAAACAATGTAGAACTCTTAAGATATTACAAATATAACATGTTGGTATCTACAAGAAGGAGCCACCGGTGGCACAGTGGGTTAAAGCCCTGTGCCGGCAGGACTGAAGGCCAACAGGTCGCAGGTTCGAATCCGGGGAGAGGCGGATGAGCTCCCTCTATCAGCTCCAGCTCCTCATGCGGGGACATGAGAGAAGCCTCCCACAAGGATGATAAAAACATCAAATCATCCGGGCGTCCCCTGGGCAACGTCCTTGCAGACGGCCAATTCTCTCACACCAGAAGCAACTTGCTCCTGACACAACCAAAAAAAAAAAATCTACAAGAAACATCTAGCAATGTTATTGAGAGCTTGGTCATCCTATAAAAATGGGAGTTAAATCTCAGAAGCAGTGAACATGAGAGAAATGATACACTGAAAGGGGAGATGGTAGTCCATGTACCAATGGCATGTTCCTGATCTGACAAACTATTGAGATAATATGTAACTAAGCATGCTTGTTAGTAGCTGAATGAAAATTACCAAAGACACATTTTAAAGCAAATGACTACTTAAGTAAGAGCTGGTCATTTGTTTTGCAAAGTCTTTAATGCTCCATAAAGTATATAAAGGCAAACTGTTGAATCCTGAACATATCCTACTCATAAACATCCCTTTTGACATATGAATACAATCTCTTGAATGTCCGTATCATTACAAATACAGAAATATATAGGGTAGAATCAAGGTATATCCAGTGTATGTAAACCTGAAGTCAGAATCTGAAAAATACAAACATAAGAGCTGGAAGGGAACACAAGGACCATCCAGTCCATACCACTACAATGCAGTCAGAGAGCGCTAACTGAATTTTCAACAGCACATTTTCATTTTTTTTTCCTTTCCACAAACTCATAGTCACACTATGGAAACACTTTTTATCAATCGCTAATTTTCTTTTCTACCATTATGGCAATGCATTGCTTAAAAGGGAAGTGGTCTATAGCACTGTTTTATTAGTTCGCAGAATGGATTTATTTACATTAAGATACATGAAATCATTGAGGGAAAAACTAATGAAAACCAGTGAATTAAATAAAATTTCACTTAATTTATTTATTTATTTATTTATTTACTGTGCTTATATACCGCAATTCTCGGCCCCCAAGGGCGACTCATTGCGGTGTACAACATGACAAAAAACAAGTGCAATCTACAGAGCATAGTGCAAAACAGTGTACAATTCATCATAATCATAAAAACATCTTAACAAATTTATTACTACATTCCGAATCGTCTCATCGTCAAGCCACAATCCGATCTCATTTCCGGTGTTCCATTCCTATGGTCAATTGCCAGTCATTGCACTATTGATCAAATGCCTTCTTAAATAGCCAGGTCTTTAGCTTCCTGCGGAATATTAGCAGGGAGGGGGCTAGCCTGATGTCCACGGGAAGGGTGTTCCACAGCCGAGGAGCCACCACCGAGAAGGCCCTATCTCTCATCCCCACCAGCTGTGCCTGTGAGGCAGGTGGAATCGAGAGCAGGGCCTCCCCGGAAGATCTCAAAGTCCTCGAGGGCTCATGTTTGAAATGTAATCAATGAAATATGTTTTGTTTACTAATCAGGACAGTAAATTAAAACATTCAGGAGAATAATAAAAAGAAACATTTTATTTATTTATTTATTTAATGCATTTGTTGACCGCCGCTCTCAGCCCTAGGGCGACTCGCGGCGGTGTACAACATATAAAAACAGTTTACAAAGAGCACAGAGTACATCAACAAACCATATAACACACTTAATCTAAATTACACTAACTAATCTGCACTGTCACAACATAAGGATCTACCAGTCTCATAATCCGTATTCCGTTCCGATTGTCATTGTCAATTAGTCTGGCACTAGTTAAATGCCTTCTCGAAGAGCCAGGTCTTTAGGCTCTTACGGAAAGCCATGAGAGAGGGCGCCTGTCTGATGTCAGCAGGGAGGGCGTTCCACAGCCGGGAACTTTAATCTAAGTTTCTTTTTTTTAACTGTTGAAATAATATGTAACTAACCCTGCTGGCTTTGGATGTTGTATCAATAATTCATGAATAAGAAGCAATCACTTGTACAAATGTTAATACTTGTGCATAAAACTAACACTTAACCCCAAACAGAGTATCAGTATAGACTTGGAAAGTAAATCACCTATATAGGCCCGCTGGTTAAACAGGCTTATTGGGGTTGGTGGTGAAAACTGGTTTTAGACAGTTTCTTAAACAGAATACTAAATATTACATAAATATTCCTCAATTCCTAATGTAGTTTTGCTGATGGGTAAAAAAACCCTTTTTATGTAGCACCCACGTCTAATCCTTGATATGTTGGTGCATTAAATATGATAAATATTATACTGGGAACAGTGTCCTGGAGAAAGAGAGAGGAAACAAGACACTAAAGCAGTGGTTCCTAACCTTTTATTGACCAGGGACCACTCTCCAAAATTAGTACCAAAAGGATTACGAATCAGTTTTTCATCAATTTTAGGTTTGGTTTGATTATTTGGGTGCAGATTCAGAAAACTGCATTAGATAGACCACGTCAGCTCTAGTTTCTGATACAGAACATATGCCATCCAGTAGTTGCCATCTGCTCACCCACAGAAAACTAAATTCAATGATCTAGAGCTGATGTGGTAGTAGTAATCTTTCGTGGGTAGTCGGCCTCACCCCTCCTGACATTCCCGTTGCCTCGGCACTATAAGAGGGTTTTGTGAGACCAGACACTCTTGTTGCCATGTGATTTTTAGGCAACGGTGTAGAGGCCGTGGACCGTATTTTACTGGTGGTCTACGGACCACAGGTTGGGAACCACTGCACTAAAGGCACTAGAAAACAACATACATACATACATACATACATACAAACATGTAAACAGTAAATATACAACACCCCCAAAATAGCATGTATTTGCTTTTCATATGATTTGCTACCAGAGGCCAGCATAAACTCCAAAACTAGTCTAGCCAAAATACATGCTTACACATTCCAGGTTCTTAATTCTAAAAAGAAAAGGAAACTGACAGCTACATTTACTACAGTTCTCTAATAGTAACAGAACATAAATCTCTTTTTCCTCCCTCTTTCAATAAATGTTCTTGTGAAAGTATTTTCTGATAGTGCAATCCAAGAAAAAGAAAACGTCTACTGTTTTCAAGCTATACCAAAAACCAAAAACTACTGAAGGCCTGAGATTATTTCTCCCCTTACTCTGAAGGAGGAGAATAATTTACTTCCTATAGCAAACACAAAAAGCTGGATCCTGAGAATTGTGAGTGGGAAGAAGCTTTCACACAAGGAATTTCCTCTCATCTCTGTGCTGTAGCCCTCGGTACACCTTGAGAAGGTTAAACAGTGTGAATGGGATATGGGAACTGCTTTAGGAATAGGAATCTGCTCCACATGCATCAAGCACTTTTGTGTGATTTTGAACAACTGCCTGCTGCTTCACAGGATCTATGGGACCCATTCCAAACTGCTCAGCAGGGTCCCATAATCCTCTGAAGAGGCTCCTCTGTGAAGCACAGAGATGCAAGATATTGGTTAAGAAGACACAGTTCTGTATACTGATGGTTAGCTAACATTTTCATTCCAGCGAGTAAACTTCGAAGTGTCTTCTATTTTAACAGTTTCATGCTAGCAAAAAGTTCTACATTTTATCTAAATCAACTCACAACAGTAACTTCTCATCAAAATCCATTGTCTTAAAAAAAAGATTCCATACATCAATGTTGCAAATTATTGTACAGAAATCAGTTATTTAATTCTCCATACTTAATATACACACGATTGCACAAACTGAAGAAACTACACGCTAATTGCTGAATGGCCCAAGCAATCTTATTTTTTTATTATTATTATTTTACTGACACAAAAACACAGTATGTCACAACAAACCAGATATATATGTTGGATTTCGCATCACAAACTCACAAGTCAAACACTTCCCAAGCGTGTTCGACTTGTGATTTTGTGATATGAAATCCAGGATATATATCTCGTTTGCTGTGACATACTGTGTTTTTGTGTCAGTAAAATAATAATAATAAAATAAGATTGCTTGGGCAATTATTATTACTATTAGTCTCCACAAAGAGACTCATACCTTTTGCAGATATTATCTACTACGGACTTGTAATACAAAATGGGTCTATTTTTTTAAACAAATTAACAGAACAAAGCCACAAACACACACACACACACACACACAAAACTATCACAAACACACATAAAACTAACTGCTCTTGTTCCAGAAGTAGTAAAACGACAGAGGGCAGAAAAAACCCACAACATTTTTTTATCAAGTTCAGCAATGCTCACGGTTTCTGACCCTGAGTTTAAGTATATTATAGTTTTAGTTTCAAGTTCAAGTTTTTTCAATGCTTAGACCATAAGCCTTTTACATATAAGGCAAATAGATAAATACATGAAAACCAGATTATTAAATACAATACAAAATCATCTTCCTCTACAGACAATAAATGTATAAGTATTTTATGAGTGGATGATTAAAAAAGTAAATGTTTCCCATGTTTATTCCCACCCCACAAGAAAAAAACAGTAAGAGAAACTATACTTACTACTGCGCACAATCGATCAACTGATACTCATTAGATCTCTCATAGCAAGCTTTCACACCTTCATCTTGCCAAAGTGTTTTTGTATGTTCATAGAACTCCTAAAAAAGATAACAAGGAGGGAATAAATAACAAGGGAAAATGTACAGGAAAAGAAAACAAAAAGAGCACCAAGCTTTTACATAACAAACAACAAATTAAATGATATAGTTCTTCAGAAATTTCAATTGCAATTGGGTTCCTGAGCTAGCCAACAATCTGGACCTCCGGTTAATTAGGTTCAATAAATATGTCAAAAGAGGTACAATAAAAAGGATTAAAATCTTTTGTGAAGTCTCAAGAAAATTGATACTTTCCCATCAATACGGCAATGTGTTCTGAGAAAACAGAAACTGTATGTAAAGCTGCTATGCGTCCCACAACTAGGAGTAACACATAATGCAGAGACATGGGAAAAGGCCCCTTCTCTGCTTTGACACCCTAATTGTGGAATTCTCTCCTCTTGGATACCTGATGGGCATTAATGGTGACTTATTTTTGGCTCCAAGTTAAAAAGTCTTTGGCTGTAAAATTTCAGCTAAGACCTCAGTTTAAGAAGGTTTCCATATTTTTAGCTTACTTGCAACTGTTTTATAGATATTAGTCTGTATTAACACACTTTTTACTGCTTATGTTTTAGGAAAAAACATAACATTTGACTACTAAATCCAACTGAACAAAATCGTCTTATCCTCTCAAAATGTTGACATATTTTACTCAACTGAAACTGATTTGTATCTGTTTGAATGCACCAATTACTTGGTTGCAAAAAGCCAGTCAGCATCTTCATGTATGTTAATCATAGGACCCTTCCAGACAAGCCAAAATCCCGAGAGAAACTGGGATTTTCAATCCCAGTTCCTCTCGAGATCGAAGTCACACAGTTGGCCCAAACCCTGGGATTTTGCAGGGGAGGTGACTAGATGCTCTCCTGTGCTGATCCAAGATTGGCACAGGTGAGCAGAGGCTTCATTTCCTGCCCTCAATTTTCCCCACAACTTACTGAAGGAAGACTCCAACAAGGCCTGAAGCCTTTTTCCCTCTCCCTTCTCTCGGAAGAACCAAAAAAAGTCTTTGAAGAGGGGGGGATTCCCCCTCCAAGGCTCTCTGTTGCTGTCCGAGGGAGAAAGGAAAAGGCTTGAGGCCTTGTTAGAGTCTCCCTCTGGTAAATTGAGGGGTAAATGGAGAGCAGGGGGGCAAGGATGGCAATGCCACCCCTCTTCTCCAGGTTGCCTGAGCCTGGAGAGGAAGGATTGCTGTGGAAATAGACACTGGGGTCACAGAAGATAATCCCAGGAGTCTGCTTCCACTTGCCCTATACATCCAAAAATCTGGGCCTTCAAGGAAGGTCCGGATCTTTAGAGGTATTTTTAAAACCTGGATTAAACCGAGTTACTCAAGTTTTAAATGGATTAGCCTGAAACGTCATCATCTGGACACCTCAGGCTAATCTGTTTCCCAGTAGAAAAAGGCATGGTTTCACTGATTTTCACTCCATTTTCCCCGTCTTTCCCGGAATTATTCACATTTACCTGATTTTCCAGAAAGTGGCAATCCCAACATGGTTGCTAATATTTCAACATATAACAGTGATTTTCTATATTTTAATTAACACCTTTTCTATATTTGTCATGCAAATCATTTTTGTTGGGATGATAACAATAACAATGGAAGTGAAGTACATGAAACTTCTGACAATCAAATGTCATTAATCTTGAATTAAACGTTGTTTAAATACAGGACAGAACATATAGAACAATATAGAAAAATTGATTATCAACCTGAACAATAAGGAATTTTGAGAAAGCATTTTGAAACTATTAAAGAGACTACCCCAGGAGCAGTTTATGGTACTGAGTAAGAATTCCATAACATAAACCTGCATTTATTTGTTTTAAAATCCAATACAACAAAATCCAAGTGCACACAGTTGTGATATATCTTCTTTAGTATAATGAAAAGGCACAAAATATATTATGCAAGCTTTTGAAACAAACTGGCTTCTATCTTACTCAAATGATGTTACAAAATTCTGTCTGAAGAAGCAAGATCTGCTGTAAATATAAAACTCAGCTTTGATTGTCCTTTTTAAAATGAGATAAATGATGTAATTAAACTTCCCGGTAACTATCTTGTGCTGCTTGTTGTCAGTTATTCCACTTTTGCATCTTAAAAGAGCAGCACTGTGGCCTCAGAAAGTCACACTATACCAATTAGTCTGAAAAGTACTGCTAAATTAAGATTAAATATAAAATCTCCTGTCATCTTACCCTACCAGTTGCATAAGGTGTGGTATGCGGCAAGATCAAAACTCCTGTTATTTATTCAACCAATTAATTATTTAAATGCAAACTTTTCAGGTCTTAAATTGATCTCTGTATAATGGGATGTGTTTTCAAGCAGCATTCCCTCTCTAGAAGTAATAAAACACATGAGGACAAAAGGATAAAGCATAAAGATGATGCCCTGAGGCACGGAAGGAAGAATCATGTGGAGTGTGAACCACAGAGTTAAAGCTATAGCTAACAAGTTAGATCAGTTTAGAGTCTACTTTTCTTGATGTCAACATCTTCTAAACTGGACTATACCCCAGGAGCAGTTCTGCTATCTTTCTAATGTGGTTATTAACTTTCCACGTGAAATGAGAAAAGGTTGTTAAGTCCATACTCTTTGAACTTCTTGACTAAGATCCCCAAAAGTAACTACAAGTTGGTGATATACAAATATCTGAGATACTCACTGCATGAATTATGTTTTCAATTGGCAATTTTCCAACCCAAATGACTTCCACTCTCAAAGAAGATAATACAAATTATTTGAATGTAATGAGTGAAAATTGTGGTTCCACATTAGTTACAAATTCTTCAGTTAGAAAATTACAATTCAGTCAAAATCTAGGTGGTCTTTTTCACTTACAATAATGTATTCCCCCCAAAGAATTTTAGTTTACAACATAGAAATTTTAGTAACAAGTCTAGAAATGTAACAAAATAAAACCAAAAAACCTGGATTGACTTATCCATAGGCCAATGTAAGTCATTTAATTCTTATCAAAAAGAGTCTCCCCTTGTCTGAGTAGAGTGGCAAAAGACAAGAGCCTGGTCCATTCTAGAAGAACCTAAAAGAGACATCTGCCCCCTCTATGTTCTCTGCTATGACACTGCTTTTGGCCTTTACAAATGCCAGGGCAAAAAAATGGAGGCAGTGACAGGAAATAGTGACTGGTTTCCTGAGGTGGTGCTGGTGCTTTACCCTCTATGCAGAATGACTACCAAAATCCATAATTTTTGCCCCCAAGCCTGCCTCTGAGTTATACACATTAGGTTAACATCTGCACAAGAATATATAGTAATTACTATAATTTAAATAGAAGGAATTTTTTGATCATGTGACTTGAGTATGCAGTCTGTAGTCCAGCTATTGACTGTTAATGAACAACTTTAAGACCCCATCATCCCCATCTCAGGTTTATATTTAAAGGAGAACTGAAATTAGCTACAAAACAGAACACCTAATAGAGGAGTGTACTAAAAAACCCTTTGAATAGAAGACAGGGTTCTATAAAGTAGGAAGTAGTTGGCTAAGAAGCCATTTGGCTCCTGCAAGGCATTGATGAGTCTCTTCATAAGACTACAAACTAAAGCTTACTCTCTTCTAGCTTCGATTTCAATGTGTCACTGCTGCAGTGATCAACACTCACTGTTTAACTGCTACTGCCATCCCCTTAAGCCATTAATAGCAAGGAGATTGACATCTAGCTATTTCCCCATAGCCAGTCACAGATTGATGACATCATCCCCTAAGATTCACTGATGTCCCTGAGAGGTCTCAAGGGTTGATGTACTCATTATGCCTGTGGCTAAATTTCTATGGCCAGATAATTCTCTGTTCTCCTTGCTCTCTGCGGATTGGGGGGGGGGGGGGTAATAAAAAGAAAATGCTGAATCAGAGAAGTGGCCTTCGGTTAATGTGGAGGAAGGCAAAAAATACCAAGCTCTGAAATAGCAATTTAACAAGATACATGCAGGCATATATTTAATGTAAGCTTGTATATGTCACTAACAGGATGCTAGCGGTTGTCTTTTTCATATAGTGGGGTAGGAATTGTATGGTTCCCAGGAACAGTTGAAATGCAACTCTCAATAGCCCTAGCCAGCATAACTAACGGTGACAAATGTTGGGAGTTGCACAATTAGAGTGCTGCATAGCTCCCACCTCTCTCTCTCTCTCTTTCTCTCTCTCTCTCTCTGTGTAAAGGGATTCGAAAGGATATCTGAGGAAAAATACCCAAGCTGTTTTATTTGCGTCACTCCAATATCCTTGAAGTGAAAGATTAAGAAAAATGAATTACAATAGTAATACAGAGATGTGGATTTTTCAAACTAGGCAGATCATCAATCAAAGCCAGAAATTTTCTGGATTTTACTTTGACCAAGGGCTTGCAAACAACATGTATGAAAGCTATTAAGAAGCTGAAGGAGCAGCTATTTCTGCAATCTGTTGGATCACATCTCAATTCTCTCAAGGGCTCACTATCCACTCAGAACTACTGGAGTTCTTCAGAAAACAGATATGAAGAATAAGGAAGGAAGCTGGAGGAATTCCTTGTTTCTTTGGTCTGCTAAAAGAATGCTTTAAAAACAATGGTAATGGCACTATAGGGCTAAAATAGGGCTCCCTAGCTAGCCATAACAACTGTCAGAGCCAACAGCTATTACTATTACCTAAAAATGCAACTCCTGGTTCACAGGCTAATATAGTTATCTTTCTGAAATGTCATAGAAAACCAACAACTCAGATAAAAACATCATTAAATATGACCAGTAGAGGGTGCAAAGAATGAAAAAAATAGAGGAAAATATTTTGTTCCTAACGTAAATTAACATTTTTGAAGCCTAAAGCCTCTTATATTGGGCCAATATCTCGCCAATTTCACACACTGTTCGAAGAATGGGCTCATCACACCACCATAGTTTAGATCAGTGGTTCTCAACCTGGGGTCCCCAAATGTTTTTGGACTACAACTCCCAGAAATCCTAGCCAATTTACCAGCTGTTAGGATTTCTGGGAGTTGGAGGCCAAAAACATCTGGGGACCCCAGGTTGAGAACCACTGGTTTAGATGGTTTGGGCTCATTAAACAAATGTGATATACTGGCAGTCCTCAAATTATAAACATCCGACTTACATCTGATTCCTAGTTACAAAGAGGGGTGAGACAACAGGAAGTGAGAAGAAATCTACCCCTAGGAAGGGAAATGAACTTCTTTTAAGAGCTATCATGGGAAAAAGGTGTCTACACTGAAACGTTATCAGAAATCCTTCTTTCTATGACAACTCAATTTTTTCAAAATCCAATTGTCACAGGAACAGAAATTGAGGCTAAACCTTCTGAACAGGGGCACAGACAGCAAAACAAACACCACCAGAGGAGTATTAACCCTTCCCTATGCTATCCAAAGTAAAAGGGTTCGAGGTACACTTTAAAAATGCACCTGTTCCAACCTACAAACAATTTCAACTTAAGAACCATCCTACAGAATCTATATTATCCTTAAACTGGGAACTGCCTATACCTCCCAATGGGTTAGGCATGCCTTGAATGGCTTATAACTTTGAGTATACAGTTTTAATACAGTTTAATATTTTAGTGTTTAAAGGTTTTAAGAACTTAAATGGTTAGCTATTTGTAATTTTTTGCATTTATATTTTTAATATATTCGTATTATTTTAATTAGTATTTTTGTATTTATTGTTAGCTGCCTTGAGTACATACATTATTTCTTTGTACACACTTTCAGAAAGCTTGCAATATAAATCCAAAGCTTACCAAGTAATCCCTGTCATATCTTGTAATAAGCACATTAGCTAGAAAAAAGACTAGTTTTTTTCATGATTCTTGTTGCCATAACATCAATCCATCTGCTGTCACATTCCAGTACAACACACAAGACAACTACAGCAATGTAGGTATTCCTGAAACTATATATTGGAGCCTTTTAATAAAAGCACTGTAGATATACTATTCTGCTACCCACAAAAACAGGACAATTCTGACCATGAGGAAGATCACAGTCGTACAAATGTGGAAAAACATGATCCAAATGTTACTATCTCATCAGAACACCGAGTTGTTTTCAAGTGCATAAACATTGTCTGTAAGGTAGGCCCTCTTCTCCAAAAGTCAATTAAAACAAACATACTCTATATATACTCATGTATAAGTCTATAACTTTTAATAAAAACACACTGAAAAAAACTGGGTTTACTAATCTATGGGTCAATGTAACTTTCTGGTTCCCTAGGTAAAAAGGTAATGCTGCCGCCTTCCCTACTCTGTGTAATAACCTATCTGACCTGACTTATTCATGAGTCAGATTCAAATTCCTAAGTTTGGACCCAGCCCTCGACCTATACATGGCATCAATTTGTACTTGTGTATACAGTAGATGACATGAACCAACGAAACCACGTTAATCTTCCAATAGACCACTGGTTCCCAACCTGTGGTCCGCAAGAACTAAAATAGTTTGCAGCCTCACTATTACTACACCATTGCAACTTATTAAATGTGGTTTTATGTGGGCGAGGAGATGGCGACCACTGGATGGCATATGTTCTGTATCATAAATTAGAGCTGATTTTCTGAATCAGCACCCCAAATAACCAAAATGTTGACCAAAAACTGATTTGTAACCCTTTTTGTGCTAAAGCTGGGGGGTAGTTCCTCGTCAAAGTGGTTCCTGGTCAAAAAAAAAGTTTGGGGGCCACTGCTATAAACTAAAATATGAATAGCACGACATAATCTTCTAAATAATCTTTCACCCACTACCTCATTTATAGCAATGAACAATTATCTACACAAGTGACAATATTTAGTTTTGCAACTTCTTTCTGCTTTTCTACTTAAAAATAAAACATGAACAGCAAATACAGTCAGTGTGCTGTACTGTTTGAACACTGGACTAGGACTCTGGGAAAATTAAAGGTTTAAATCCCTACCCAGTAATGGAAGTCTACTGGGTGACCTTGGGAAAGACATGCTTTCTCAACTTCAGAGGAAGACAATGACACAAACACACCTAAACCACCTGTGTCAAGAAAATCAAATTACAGATTTGCAAAAATGTTGAAAATAAAGAAAAACCACAAGAGCAGCAATAACTAATATCACATTTTTAAGGAAAAGAATTCATTGAATGAAACAGTGTAGAATTCATACCAAAAAACCCAGCATTTTTTAAAAATGTTTTTTTAAAAAAAAAAAAAAAAGAGCAGAAAGAGATTAGGCGAAAATCAAGTGAAAATCATTCCACAAATAAGCCAAAATCCTCCAACTCTTACTTTTAAGTCAAAAGCATGCTTCCCCCAAGACAGAGGAAACATGCTCTGATTCGAAGAAAGCTCTTGTTTTCTCATTTACTGCTTTACTTTTCAAAGAGTAAAACAGCATTCTAATGCTCCTGGAGATGCTGTGATTGGTTTTAGTAGACAAGCAACACCTGAAACAATATAAACCAACTGGGATGGAAGGGATTATAAAGGAAGAACCTGCTCATCCAGACAAGGAGAAAACATATAAGAATGTCTTACCTCTACTTATTCAGGGAAAAGGCAAAATACCTACTTTGGACTTCGATCAACACAACTGCGCAACCTGCAACTATATCAACTGTGCTAAATGCAAGACCCTGTGAATGGACAGCAATGATATTCTTGGAAGTTCAGGAATTAGGACAGCCAACAGAACAGGGCGAGCCTGCATACCAACCACTGTTGGAGATCTTTCCAATGTTAGCAGGCTCACTCCAAAGGTGGGTATTATTTAAATTTTAAAGGAGGATGTAGATGTCCAGATGACAGGGAAAGTAACCATAAAGGAGTATCCACACGCAACTGAAAACAAGCCCCTTTTCATTCATTACACAGTGCCTATTTTTTTAAAAAACACCCTGAAACGAATGCACCACCAAACGAGACTCAGTAATCACTTCTATCCTGGAGTATAGCAGGGTGGTAAAGGAAGGCATCAGACCCCTCCTTATAGGGCTCATTGGAAAATTTGAGATCATACTGTTCCAAGGGCTACAATGGAAGAATGAGTATGTTCTGATTCACACTATCATTTTGGAAAATGCAAATTAGAATAGTTCAATTTTCTAGATCATCAGATGCATTCCAAACAAAACTTACAAGAAAGGATGCTTTTGTTTTTGTTTTTTTGGGGAGGGATACCTGCATTTGTTAGTGATACAGTATTTTATATACTGACAAAATGAGGAAGGGTATCTTCAAACAAACATCTATGCGTATATTGCATAAACTGACCATAAAAAGGGACCTTAGCATGAATACACATCTCTATGGTAAAATGTAAAAACTCAAGATAGACCTGTTTTCTGAATGCTTGCTATTTATTACTTATATCTTAAGAAGTCAATGTTGCTTTAAAACAAAAGGGAAGGATACAGACACAAATATACAACCTACTGAAAAGTGTGGACAAGGATTACACAACTCTGCAGTTAAATTCAATTTTGTTAGAACAAAGTTCAGTGCCCCGTGAAACTACATCTCTCATAACAGGAGTTTTAAATAGGGCACTGCCTAGTAAACCTTATGATTAAAGGTCAAACAAAGTCAGGCTTTTCACTGAAAATAATGACATATGTATGGATATATATACAAGGGTTATACAGAAAGTAAGGTTACACGGCACGTAGCTCTTGCAGGGAATTTTCATGGGGGAAGTTGGTATCACTGCCGTGTAACAGGAAGCCAGCGAAAGCGAATGAGTAGTGCCAGTCATCAGTAGCTCATCAACTGGCATAGTGGTGAAGGTTAGAGATTTGCGTCCTCATTCCGTTTCCCTCCAAGTACAGAGTTCACACTGTATTACGCTACCTAAATTCTAAGGGCATGAACGTCAATGTGATTCATCACGAAATCGCAAATCCTTTATGCAATATGAAATTCGTGTATAATCTTGAAGCCTCTTTTTCTGATCTGCAAAGGGCACTGTCTTGGGATTCCAGCTGAAACATACCACAGAATCGCGCAAGAGGACCTAGTGAAGCATAGGGAAATGTTCTCTCTTGGAATCCAATGCAATTCTATGATCAAGTATAGAATCTCACTAGAGGCCTAGAAAGAATACTTCTCACTATGGTATTAAAAGCTCTTTGCATATAATGGGAACACATCCAACTAGCTTGCATAGTTATTTAAGTGGCAGACCATTCTCTTTCAGCTTCTTGTCCACACTTCTAGTGTTTTAGGAAAATTGGCATCTTGGGGTCCCTCGTTATTGCTTTATTTTTCTTCTTCACATCTTCTGTTTGTGCTTTTAATTCGCTGCACTTTCCTCTCTGTTTATCTGATATTTCTGAGTAGTTCATAAGATTTTAAATACAGAGGCCTGCAAATTATTTATCTTCTAGAAAGTTACCATTAAGAGAAACAACAATTTCAGAGGATTATCATTCATAATTGTTCATCCTTGTCACACAAGCATGTTTTCTGGTATTGCTGCTCTAAATCTACATACTTTTTGGAAAGTAATAAATTAATATCTAAGGGTTTAATTGTTTTTTAATATTTGGATTTGTCCGTTCCCCCCCCCCCCCCATAAAAAGCAACCCTTAACTCTGGGGAAATGATATGAAGGAAACATTAACAGGAAAACCAACCAAGACTACATTGTGAAAAAAGCAATGGGTTGTTGCAATAAATATTATTATTATTTAATAATAATATACACCTGAAGCAGACATGGAAGACTAGCAAGAAGTTCAACCTGTTTTAGTTTCATTTTTTAAACATTGAAGATTTGTTCAAAACTCGCCTACTCACGTTTGCTTTGCGAGAGCTATTCTGAGCATGCATTCCTGAAAGAACAGTTTGTATAAAGAGGACAAAGTGCACATGCAATTGGGAAGGCAGGAATGGAAGGAAAAACAACAGAGAAACAAGGAGAAAAAGAAGGACAGATCCCCTTGTGCTCTTTGCAACTTAATGAGTGCTTTACACTTTCTGATTCAATAAGCATATAATAAAAACAGAAACTTTAGCCATGACTTTTGATTTCACAATACAGTAACCAATCCATTAAAATGAAAATCTGTTAATAAACAAATTGCTATTTTTCAATCTGAAAGAAAACATTTATAGGAATTTCTTGGCCTTCCAGAATGACTCTATGGTTAAATTCCACTGGAAGTCGAGCACAGAATTGCAGTGGAGGACCTAAGATTCCTAGAGAGAAGCTCTCTCTCTAGGTCTTCCATCATGACGAGAAAAAGCTGACCACAGAATCATGCTGGAGGAACTAGAAATTCCCAGAGAGAAGAGTCTGTGAATAACTAAATCCACAAAAGTCAAAACTGCAAATGTGGAGGGACAACAGTAATAACAAAAGTCCAAAGAAAAGAATAATATAGTTCTTGATTTTACTGTTTATTTTTAAGTGTTAAACTGGTCTTATTTACAGGATTTCTAAGAGCGATCACAATGCCTGAAAAGTCAGTGATTCAATTCATGAATCAAGAAATTACTCAAAATTATCTATGTCATGTGAACTACCATGAGCATGCAGTGTAATACAGTGGCTCCCAAACTTTGCTTGTCCAGATGTCTTAGATGTCACCTCCCAGAATCTGCTGACTGTCATCCAAGTCAGCTAGGGCTTCTAGGAACTGAAGTCCAAAACACCGGGAGGACCACCATTTCAGCATCTCCGTCTAGCACATGTCATAGCACTAACCATTTTAATTAAATAATTCTCAGTATTTTTTTCAGTTGCTCTGGAGGACCTTGAGATTTACAGAGATAACATTTTAACAAAACCCACATATTACCAAATCCAGAAAAGTAAAATCTGCAAATGTGAGGATTGACTGAATGTATTTTTACAGCCTATGATGACAGGTGAGGGTTCCATAAGTTTCCATTCACTTCAGCTTGCAACATTGGGACTTCAAAATTATAAATCAGTGTTTTTAAAGCCCTGTTCCATGCTAAAGATTGTTCCAGCAAGTGGTCACAATCTTAATGGGGAAATGATGCAGTTCAGGGGGGGGGGGCATTTATGGCTCAGAGGTTGCCCAGAGCCACCTAAGTACCTTCCTTCAATTTCCAATTTTTAAAAGTATTTGTCTCATTCAAAATGTCCCTGGCTCCCTCTAATGTTATAGGGCAATTTCACAATGTTTTGGGGGCTACTCTAGCAGTTTTTGGCCTGAAGTTTCTCTTCATAAAACCAGGACAAAAGACATATCTTGTGCCTAAAACAACGTAAGGAGAATAGCAAAACGGAGTAAGTTGCTTTTTTATTTTTAAAAAACCATTTTTTGAGAATACACAAGTGTGGATGGCAATCAATGTCCAGCAAGAGGTGTGTGCGGCTCCTAGTTGTGGTCCACTGTACACTCCCCCCAACTGAGATCATGAGCTTTAAATGCAAACTGAAACTTTAAGTTTAATCAAAACTGGAATTACCCCACAAGTAATTCAAATCAATTTTTGATTATGAGTGAAAACACTCTGAAAGTTCAATATTTGTTTCAAATTATGCAATAAACTTTTGTATCATATAATCCCTTATTTACAACTATCTCCAGCGTAGGTGGCACATTAACAAAAGCCAAAGAAGACACAAAGCCTTCAAATCCTTTATGATTAAAATTTTGGTGAGAGGTCAAGAGTTCAGAGGAATAAACAGAGAAGTAAAACATGCAGTTGTAGGAACTAAAGGTGAATCTACATTATAGAATTAATGCAGCTTAACACCAGTTTAAATGTTGCGGCTGAATGCTGGATGCTGTGGTTTGGTGAAGCATTAGCAGTCTTTGGCAGAGAAGGATAAACCTTGTAAAACTATAACTCTCATGATTCCATAGCTTTGGGAGTAAAGTGGTGACAAACTACCGGTACACGTAGATGCACTCTTTGTTTGATGCTCTTTATAAGCTTATGCCTATATTTGTAAAATAGCACCAAAGGGTTAAGCATGTAAAAACACTAAAAGCCACAAAATGCTTTGCTGGCAGAGAACCTCTTTCTCACTCTAATTATTTCCAGTAAAAACCTGATATACTGTTAAACAAAGTAACTGGCTGAAGTAGTTTGAGGATACATTGTTTCCTTCCCTTCTTATAAAACCGTAAGGTGGGCACTGACCAGCAATACTAAACGCCAGAAATCTTCATAAGGTCGTTAACAACTTTCCAGATGACAGTATTTATTTTCTATGTATACAACTGTAGTACAAAAACATATATGAATTAAAATGAAAGCCGCACTGCATTGCTTGCGTTCCAGCCTTCGGTTCAACTGGAAACTGCCATTGCTAACCAAACCATTCAGATGATTCAACACAAAAGGTGAGGCTATACATCCAGTTCTGCAGGTGCTGTCATATTTATTTAGCAGCTAAATGAGAGGCTTTTTTTAGAAACAGGAAGTGTGTTCAGTGAGCCGTCCAGCCAGCCAACCTACCACTGTATAAAAAAGCAGTACTGTTGCACAGCCTCTCTGGATTTCTAACAGGCCCTCATTTTATCTCCGGACACACAAAGAAGAAGCCCTCTTTTCTTAACTCTCTCACTACACATGTGTATTATAAATAACACATGTTGAAGCAAATCTATTTTACAGAGTGTGGAGTAAGCACACTAGAATGGTAATTCTGTTTTTGCAAACTCTCAACCAGACAGCAGAAGTACAATTCCTGCACGTTCTTCAGATACAAGCAGCTATGAAGCAGAGAGAAAAATTAAGATTTTTAGAAAATCTTGTGAATATAACAAGAAAATTTAAATCCTAGTCCTTTCAGTGGCAGAGCAAAGGACCTATTCAGTCTTTCCCATTAAAATCATCGAGATGAATACATCTATTGTTTTGACAACTGTATTATATTTAAAAGATTAATACTTATCAATTTAAACGTTAAATTATTCATTTAAGAATATATGTATTATCCACCATAAGATTTCAAGGATGTTTCCATGGAAACACGTACATAAAAGCAATAATAAAACTAACACAATAAATCCCAATTAATACAACAGACTGTGATATAAGCTCTTTAGAAAGACTGGGGGAAATGAGTTTGCCTGATGGTGAATGTATAACTGTGTAGGCACCAGACAGGATCCCAGGAAGACAGTTTCAATAGCAGGCTCCAAAAATGTTTTCTTCCTGGTCACCACCCACCATACCTCTGACGAAGGAGTGGGCGGCAAGAAACTGAAGAAGAACTTCAGCCGATTTTTTAAAAGCATTTTACTCTAGTATTCACTCCTCCATGACAGCCAGGATGGCTTGCAATTCATTACAAAAACAACAACAAACAAGGCAAAATCTCTCTGACAAGATTTATGATTTGTTGGAAACCAGTTTGAGTTCCCTCAGGGGGAGAAAACTGGTATGTAAATGTAGTAAATAAATAAATTTAATGCATTAACATAAAATAAAACAGAACTAAGCTTGATACCTGAACAGTCTGGTGTAAGATCTACACTTTCCTTAGAGTCCTATGCCTTTTAAGCCTTTAAAGCAGTGGTTCTCAACCTGTGAGTCCCCAGGTGTTTTGGCCAACAACTCCCAGAAATTCCAGCCAGTTTAACAGCTGTTAGGATTTCTGCGAGTTGAAGGTCAAAACATCTGGGGACCCACAGGTTGAGAACCACTGCTTTAAAGTTTTCCACTAGCACTCTTGATTTGGATTCAGTAAGGAAAAGCAGTCAGCGATATTATTTCAATACCTGCATTTAGTCCCTTGCAGCCTATTCCAATAACAAGCTTTACAGCTGCATTCTTCAATAAATGCAATTTCCAAAAAGCCTAACATACTAAACACTGCTCTACCGATTTGTCTAGCCAAGATCTTACTAGAACATTGATATCTTGAGTGTATTTTTGGCAGTGTAAAAATTTAATGAACAAATAACTATAAGCAAGGACATCCTGCCTAGGAAAAGGCATGCCAGGCCATTTGGTAAAAGATACTTCATGCCACTGAAGTAACCTGGACAACTCTTGTGGTGCTGTTGAGCAAAGGCTTTAAGAGTTTACTCTGCCTGGTGATTTTCACTTGTACTGAAGTACGTAAGCATAATTCTGCACAAAATACAAATAGCAACCCTGAAGCATAAATATAAGTACCAATCCTGGAAGTCTCACCACCAAAATGTTACCAAAAATTGTGCAAAGATCTATGCTGGGTGCTTGCAAATTTGGGGAGAAAAATGACTCACCCTTGGCCATGTGCTTAGATTAAGAATGTCTTTTGACTAATCAAGTACTTGGGGGCAGAAGGCATTTGTTATATTCTCATGGGATCAAGCGTTTGCAGAATAGACTAATTTACTGGTGATAAGGTTTTAGTGGACTGCAATGGACTGATTTGGATGACGATTTGAACTGGCAAACTGTTTTAATGTATATTTATAACTGTTTTTAATGTATGCTAATTGTATTTTTATGTTATGTTATTATATTGTGTCAACATCAAATAGTTGCCTGTTGGAAGCAATCCTGAGTCCTTCTTTGGAGGTTGAGATGGACGGGATATAAATGTTCTAAATAAATAAATAAATAAATAAATACATGTTGCGTATCCCTCATTCAAAATGTTTTGCCCAGACTTTGGATTTTGGAAATCCTGTATTTTCACATATATACATAAGATAACTGGAGATGACTCAAGTCTAAACGAACACAACATTAATTTATGTTCCATATATACTTTCTATACATAGCCTGAGGGCAATTTTATACAAAAATTTTTTAAAAAATGTTGTGCATGAAACAAAGAAAGCAAAGATGTCATTATCTCAACCATCCATGTGGACAATTTTGGATTTTGGACTGTTTTGGAGTTCCAGATAAAGGACGTTTAACCTCTAGTAATTCTGAAGTCTCTGAAATGAAGTTCCTGGGATCATCTCAATCCCACTTCAAACATTCCCTCAACACAAGTCATTTCATGGGTCAATTAACACATAAGGACAAGAATGTCTATGTACTGACCCATGTTAAGCTGCCAATTGGCATCAATTATAAATTATGAATTCCTTCTTGTGATAACTGTTGTCAACAAGGTTAATATAAAGCTGAAAAAGGGGATATTTTATTCAACAAGTCTACATAGAGCTTCATACGAAATAATCTTCATTATGTTCACAATCTTGGTTAAGGTAAATTCATACCACTACAGGGCTATGGATTCATAGGTAAAGGTTTCCCCTGACATTAAGTCTAGTCGTGTCCGACTCTGGGAGGTGGTTTCTCATCTCCATTTCTAAGCCAAAGAACCAGCGTTGTCCATAGACACCTCCAAGGACATGAGACCAGCATGAGTGCATGCATCACCGTTACCTTCCTGCAGAAGTGGTACTGATTGATCTACTCACACTTGAACGTTTTCAAATTGCTAGGTTTGGAGAAGCTGGGACTAACAGCGGGAGCTCACTTCACTCCCTGGATTCAAGCCACCAACCTTTCAGTCAGGAAGTTCAGCAGTTCAATGGTTTAACCCACTGCGCCGCCAGAGCCCCTTATGGATTCATAGCAACTCATTTTGACCCCAAAATGGGACCTCGGTGAAAAACACGTATAACCTTACATATGCAGAAGATAAAGTATATAGTTTTTAAATGCACTCTTCTTGCTCTGTTCTCTGAAAAAAATGAGAAGCCATTGATTGTGAAAAGGTCAAAACATGGAAACAAATCAAAACAAAACAAAGTGAATGGACTGACAGCAGTCTCTCTCCTCCTTTATTCCACCCTGTTTTCCAAAAATATTTAAAATTTAATTACACAACTACCTTTTGAGATAGACTGACTAATCCAAGATTATCCAATTAAATTTATGACTGAAGGAATAGTTAAACAGAAACATCCCTGATCTAAGACTAAAAACTCTATTAAATAGACGGCATGGATTCACTCATCATTGTATGGAATTGTTCTGAAAGTAAGCCATTAACTTTCTCCTCTGGCTTTCAAATATACTGAACTAAATCTGACCAATCATTTACTATGCAAACTTAAATGAATTTGATAATTCTTTGGTTCAGTGAGAAAACCTGTTACACAAATGCTGCCCTTGCTGTGTCATTCTCTGCAGACATAAACTTCAGTCAAATGAAATAATTGCTGTTGTGATACGCTGTTTTATGAAATGCATCACAAGTGCACAGTTAAATTAGTAAAATAAGAAATCTAAGGCGCTTTAGCAAAAGTAACCATGTCTCTGCTTGAAATATTACTTAAATTAGTTGACAAAACAGACTTATACAAGCTTGTGTATAAAAAAATCCCTTTCCCCTATTAAATGAAACATGTCCATAGTTTGATCAGGCACACAAAATTATTATTATTATTATTATTATCTTTATTTGTACCCCGCTAGCATCTCCCGAAGGACTCGATGCGGCTTACAAAGGCTAAGGCCTCAAAACATAGCATAACAATAAACAACCTAGAGCAAATCAAAAACAGTTAAAGCAATATTAAAAACAACGACAATAAAACAATACACTAAGACACAATAAAACTGGGACGGGCCAGAGTAATGGGTACAGAATTAAAAGTGCTGATGTGACAGGTGATATGTAGGATTATAGGGTAAGTGCAGTGTGCCGGCAATCTTAATTTCTACTAAAGTGCTTCTAGGACTTGTTGTTGGAGTTTTCCTATTCTGGAAAGGCACATCAGAACAGCCAAGTTTTCAAGTTCTTCCTAAAGACTGCCAACGTAGGGGCCTGTCTATTGCTTATTGTTGATCTACTACAAATATGAGTTGTTGTTTTTTGTTCTTTTTTACCTGGAAAGAGTAATCTGTGTTTGCTCTGTTGTTTCTGTGATTTCAAGATGCTGTAAGCCGCTTTGGGTCCCATGAGGGAGAAAAGCAGGGTATAAATAAATAAATAAATAAATAATAATAATAATAATAATAATAACAACTATTATTATCGTTACGTTCTTGGGCATAATTCGTGATCGTAAGTGCTTTGTAATATAAATACCTTTTTAAAACTATTAGTGTTCAAACAAACTATGAAATTACTCCACCCTTTTCTACTCAGTGACTCACCAATATATAATTCCTTTTTCAATGTAAAGTGTGTACCCAACTTTATCACATTTTCAATCATAGCAGCTTTCCCCCCTTCTGTTGGAAAACTCCTATTTCACTGTTGAAACAATGAGGCTGCAAAAAGTCGGAGAACTTCTCATCTTTATAAGGCCCCTCTCATTCAGCAATGTGGCAATCCTGATTCTATAACAGCTAGCCACCTTGAAAATGTGTTGATATATCAAAGATTGAAATCTACTTGCTGACCTTTTCCCCCCTCACTGCCAACCCTCCACTACTGCTTACTATTGGTATTCTTGTGTGTTTTCAAGTAATGTATTACTTAGGGTGACCCTAAAGCCGAACACATCACAGGGTTTGTTCAGAAAGGGTTTGCCTTTCCTTTCCTTTCAGGCTGAGAAAATGTGGCTTGCCCAATGATACTCAATGGGTTTCCATGGCTGAGAGGGGATTCTAACCCTGGTCTCCCAATATTCCAGTCCACCACTCCACCATGGCTCACTATTGGTATAACCATTACAAAGTATAATTATAAAAGGGGATGTTACTGTCATCTATTAAACACCCAAATTCCTTATTCTTCATTTGGCAAGTCACAACTAATAGAAAACCCAAGTACTTTGACTTCAGAGGTTTAATAATCCTTTACCAAATGTCTTCAATCGTTAACTGTTTCACATCATCAAACATGACCATGGTTTAAACAAGAAGGTCATGCTGAACACTATTCTTTATTAAATACAAACTATCTTCACCTCAGTTTTGTGCTTCGCTCTGTGGTATAAACCACATCCTTACTTAAACCTGGTACCATAGCACACATATTCATTTCAAACATAGATTTTCTTTTTCTCTGTTTCACAGTTAAGAAGAAAATTATTCTAAGGTAAAGTGAAAATGATGCAAAACTGTGAACTCCCCAAAAATGTGTTTCACTATTTTTAAAAAAGAGAATCAACCTTGAAATCCAAGGTACAAGATTTTCAGGAAGCCCTTATATCTGAAGAATTTTTATGCAGATATTTCAATTTAAAAAAACTGTGAACTGTCGTCTGATAATGTCTAACCTGGCAGAAGTGTAAAAAAGAGTGACTATTCTGAGGTTGGCTTCTAGTACTGATAGATAGGAAAATTTAGTTATTTGTTGAGCTTAAGAATTTAATTTACATCACAAGGGAGGATTAGCTATGAAATTCATGCTAAATTGTTCAAATTCAAGCCTGTATTAAAAAGCCTTATAAAATGAAACTGCAAAATACAATCCATAATTTTACTCTTGCCATCTCGTTTCTGCTTTAAGCTTTGGAAAGATGTAAAGAGATGCATGTTTTTGGTAGACCCCATACACATAACTGGAAATGTTTCTTCTTCCCCTTTCTCCTCCACCTAAATTCACATTTTCTTAAAACTCTGCCTTTCTTTAGTTGACTGATTTCCATATGGATCTGAAGTGGCTCATGTTTTTTTTTGGTAAAAACACAAGGAGACTCATTTGGATATACAGATCACTCTGTTTCCATATTGCTCATAATACTTCCTAGTGGTATTGAACTTGTAACCTAATCATTATAATTCTCCAAACCTGAAGGACAAACAAAAAACATAAAATGGTTTATTCAAAAAAAATAATAAAAGAGAGCTTTAGTAAAGAATCAACTGTGAAATTTAAAATGCCTGTTTCTCCTTTACACTGTCTTATTTAAATGATTCATAATTTCATTCCAGAATTAAGTGAACATTAAAATTCCAGTTGCTTTACTTAAATATAAATTTAATTAAGCAGCCTACTGATGTTAAAATTCACTATTTGTTTCATATCTTCAGCTTCTGGGAACATCTTTTTTCCTTCAAGTAAATGAACATGTATCAACATATTATGCATATATTTGTGTGAAATTATTACATAGATGGCATCATTCCAGTCCTCTTTGACCATGAACCTTAAGTTATCATGAAAAAGACAGTAGGATGGTCTTTGAAAAACATTTTTAGATATCTCTCATATGACCTCCCTTTGTCCTGATTTACTCCTTCAATGGCGATGAAAAGCAAATTAAAGTACTTGGTACCAACAGAGATACCTTTTGTTTACATCCAACACCACACACTTCTGCATCTCAACTCAGCAAGCTTTACCTGTCTTTGAAATCCTGCATCCTGCCAAAGAGGCAGGAACCTCAGAAATAAGAATCCCAAAGAGCCATGGACATTATAACCAACCCTACAACTCCGAAGTTGTGGTGGAAAAAGAGTCTTTGTTTTACATCTGGTAGCATTTGATCCTCATAGAAATATCCCCAATTGTACTGCTTTCCTGTGATAGTAACAGCATCTCTCATCAATCTCTTGGCATTCCTTGGATATTTCAAACTTAATTCATTCTCCCCAGTAATTTTGTCCTAGTTTTTTATGTAGAGGTGCTTCTTTTCTGCACCCCCTTTCCCAAAAGTTCACCTAAAATTCTTGTATTGAGAAACTAAGACCATATTATCTCACTCCCATAAACAAGTACTCTACATCAAATAAGCAAGGTCATCACAATGCTTTTAGAAGGTAGAATGCAAGAATGCGTTTCACAAAGCAATGAACACAAATGCTTTCCCAAATATATGATAAAACAAATGCCATGAAAAGTCAGTTGACTTGCACATAAAAATGACAGTATTTACTGCATGTATTACTTTTAAGAAAAAGTCAAGTCCCATTCAATTGTTTCATGAGCATGTTGCTTTAAACTGACAAAGAAGAGAGTGTTCTAGTTCTGCCCCCTTCATTCTTGCTTTCCACAAAAGAAAACAACATTTGAAAGAAGAGAGCCTCTTGTATTCATGGAGGCTCTTTGTGTAAGAAGGAATGTGAACAATCAAGATTCTCACTCATCTCCATGATTAGAAGAAATACTCTTTTTTAGATATATAAGTTTCATGTGAGTAAAGGAAATAACAGAGAGGGTGGGGTGACTATGCTCTCTCTCCTCTTTGCATGTTTGAACAATACATTGAAATAACAGGTTACTTTTCATATTAAAATATATCAACCTAACATGTGAAAAGGGCATCAGATAAATGCTGAATTGCAACAGACAACAGCAGAATGACTAGCTCTACTGTAGTTTGGAAAATGGATCAAAATAAGGTTTCTCTCCCAACTATTCAGTATCCAACTGTATACAGAAAAGGAAACTACATAAACTAAAGTTTATAAATGCTCTATTTTTCTCTTGAGGATTACTACAAGTTTCAATTAATGTACCTAGAGAGTTAAGAGCATTGGGATACTCCAAATTAGAAATTACTTTATGGATAATTAATACACAAGCTCGGTTTTTTTGGTACAGAGGAACACCACCAGCAAATGAATACATGTGGGACTACTGACTGTATGCCCCATAGAGACATATATTAGAGAGAACTCTAATGCAATGAATAAGTGATAATTGGAGCATCACAGATTACTCAGAACCACAATGGCTATACTATAGATCCGAGCTCTTGCCTCAACATTCTGCCATTGTGTTCTTCCTAGAACCACAACCCTGCTGTAAATAAGCAGATGCAACACCAAGTTTCAGAACTGGAAGGATGGCAAAACGCAAGCATCAGCGTTCCCCCAACCAAAAGCTTTGTCACTGGGGCAACTGTAAAATATTCCTAAAATGGGATTGCTTGCTAGGTCACATTTTCTTGCCTACGAACTGCTGAAGAAGAGGAGGAGGAGGATGAAGAAGTTGCTATTTTGACTCATAGCTAACAGAGGGGAGAAGAAATTTCTTACAGCAACAGAAAAGGAATTTCCATAGAAGATTTTTGAAGCGTCTTAAAAGAGATATCTGCAATACTCAAGATACTGTATAAAGGTAACCCTGGAATTATGCCAACCTCCCTATGTGAAGTGACCTACATTCAATCTAAACTGGAAGTGGGTAGTGCCAACTGGATCTATTCATTAATTTCTAACAATTGAAAGATTATTAACCATGACTTCCTGTGAAGCTCTTAAATGGTTGGAAATCTGTCCGCAGTCCTAACCAGCTATGAGGCTAAGCAAGGCCATTAAAACTTCTTGTCAGCAAGTGAGATGAAGGCAATAAATTGCAAAATTGCCAACCATGATTTTTTTGCCACCAAAAAGCAAATTTCAATCAAATATTTAATCTAGTTCCCAGAGGCAAATTGTTGAAACAAATCTAGAGGTAACTGACAAAAATCTCTCCCTGGCAATGGTACTTAAACTTTTATTCCAAATATCACCTCTCTACAAATCATCAACAAAACAGTATTTCTTATTTTAAACCATTATAAAATACTTTCCACAGTGAATATTCAAGCTAAATTTCAAAAGGCAAGAACCAAACACACGGCTCAATAATCAGCATTTTGGCCCATAACAGGTATACTAACAGTGATCAAAACTTATTTTTAATCTTGAAATAAAATTCCAAGATTGATTGAGGTTGAATAGACAATATGTGAATACCAAATATTCTCAAAAGAAATACAACAGCCCCCACTTACTTTTCTTTCTTTCTCTGTCACAGTCTCATTATTTTATTGGATCCACAGCAAAACAACCATCAGACACATGTAGGCTTTGTTTAAATTTAAAAAGCTAAATGCACTCTTAATCCCAACTACAGACATCCCAAATATGGTAGATAAACATTTGGTTCTACATATTCAGTAAGCACAGTGCAGTTGAAATATACAACTGGTTTAGCCCATGTTATGTAATAACACTTAGGAATGACAGCCTCTTTGATGGATAACAACCTTAACAAAGATTGTGCTTATCTTCATAAGCAACCAGCCATCACCAGTTCCAGAAGCTAGGTTATAATACTGTATACTACCATTCATGTTGGTACACTGTTATGCACACAATCATACTTGCAGCACACATCAGTCCCCACGAAAGGGTATGGATATGGTCTCTAATATGGATTTACCTCCTGACAATAGCTTGCAGTCAACATTCAACTCCTCGTTTTCTTTTAAGTAGAGAAGAGCACACATAATCCTGAAAATCACAGGTTCTTTTAACACGGACACCTATTTTCACCAATTAAAAATGCTATGCATGTGTTTGTCTCATCCATGCTGAACAAGTTGCTATCTCTCAAAACATTACTTGATATTTTGTCGTTTTAAGGCCACGAAGATTACAAACACAGCAACAAAATGTTTACAGCCAAAGGAAAGGCATGTCACTTCTGGATATGATGATCCATGCTTGTTGAAATGAACAGATCTTCTGCATCATTTGTTACAAACTGAAGGCAAACGTTTGCTTGCACTTCTCTTGGAAAGATTTGTGACAGATATCAAAATGATGGTTTTGCTTATTGTGAAATATTCACAAGTAATGTCACCACAAAAAGAAAAACAAATGCTGATTACAAACAAAAGGGACAAAGAATTGATTACATAGATTGAAGACATATACAAAGAAATCATCTTCCATGTTACGTGTTTACATCTTAAGTCTTGAATTTTATCAAGATGATGTCTAGGTGTTCTCGTTTCTTATTTTTCTTCGTAAAGAATGTGAAATTGTTTTTTAAAAGCTAAATAGATACATATAAAACATATTAACATAGATCTGTGAGTATGTGCCCCATGTATGGGATTAGATCCAGGCTCTATCATGCTTAGAGAATGGTTTAATCAATGGGACAAACTAGGTGCGACTAACATAAACCCTTTTGAGTCAAGGGCTCATTTTTGCAAAGCAGCAAAAAGAAAAGACAAGAATTGTATATTGAACTTGGATCTGAGTTCAAATCCCAGATTATTTGCAAAAAAAGGTCTGTATTTATTAGGTGAAATAAAATAAATATTCTAAATGTAAAGATCATATATGAAATAAGCTTAAGTCCTCCATATACAAAATGCTAAAGAAGTAGAAATTGTAGTCATTACCTACTACTATAATAGAAACAACAGCCCCAATAATTTTTTGAAGTTAAGAAGAGAGAGATTGGCTAGTGCAAAGCGCTAAAACAAAAGAAAAAAAATCTGTATTTGTACTACATTACAAGCACTGTCTGTACACTTAAATGCACTCCTGTACTTCAAGATATTCTTCTGCTTCTAATTGGACAGAAGACCATTAACAAATACATTTTACTTGGAAACGATTATTTTGATCTGATGTCCAATAAACACCATCATAACTGAAGTGTATTATGCATAACTGAAGGCTTATGAAAAGAATTATACAAACAGAAAATATTTATTATTATTTATTATTTATTATTTGCATTTATTGACCGCCCCTCTCAGCCCGAAGGCGACTCGGGGCGGTGAACAACAACAGAAAAAAAACACTGTACAATAAAACTAGACAATACAAACCAGACAATACAACATAACATATACTTATACTAAAATCCGCTTCGTCAAGTCCTCAAGTAGTTGATAACCTACTTCCATATCTACCAGCACTTGACTACCAGTCAAACTACATTTAAATAGAATCTTAACTGAAAAAAATCACTTAAAAGTTCACCAAACTATATCACATTTTTGCAAAAATCAGAAGCAACAATAGTTGAAAATAAATCCCTTATAATTGTCAATCAGAATTTATACTTACCGTTGGGAAGTCGAAATCTATTTGACTTGCTAGGTTTAATATATAATCAATTCGGAACTGGTTCTCTGGATTAGCTAGCTCAACTGGAGGTGCCAGATTTCCCATTGCTGTGACTATTGTCTGTAGAGAAATTGGAAGGGGGTATAATCAGAAAGTGATGACTTAAATGGTTAATTGAAAAGCAACCAGGGAAAGGTTGTACTTACCTCTATAGCTTCCTTAATATTGTTTTTAATATCCTGAATTTTCATTTTCTTCTCCCTGTAACCAAGAAATAAAAAATTATATTTCTAGATTGTGAACAGATAGTTTTGAAAGGGAAAATGAAGTGTGACTTTTATTATGAGAAGTAATATTTAATAAGGCATCTAGTTACCCCATTGCTTGCCAATATACAAAATAATCATAATCATAATCATAATAATATACACCAACAGTACACATGGTGTAGTAAAATAACAATGCAGACAGCTATCAAAAGCATACAATCTTATATATACATATACATACATACATCTATATATATACATATATAATACACACAGGGGACTGAAGATGTAATACAAATATAAACCTAATGAGAAATTTGGACCTGCTGATGTTTCTAAAGGCAGCCCCACACAGAGTGCATTGATGGAATCCCAGCGGGATGTAATTAAAGCATGTGTTACCATGGCCGGATCTGACAACTACAGGAATGGGCTCAGTTGGTACTCTAGTTTCAGCTATGTTAATGTATGCCTAGCTACCACCAAAGCTAATAATTAAATAATGGTGTACTTCAAGGTGGTGTAAAAATCTTCCAGCTGGCAAACTGATAGGTAGTCATCATTGTCTTCACCACAGGAGCATTCAAGTCCCTATTTCTGTCTGTGTTGCCATGGCCCTATGACATGTTCAGTAAACAAAGAGTCTTATTGCAGCAATAAACATATAATCTCAAATTGTGTTTTGAAATGTTTACTAGGTCTACGTTTTCCATGACAATTGTGCACCAGGTTTCCTAAAGACTGTGGCACGTGAGTAGTTTGACTATTAACTTTTTCAAGTACAATTTAGTAACTGCTCAAGGGCTTAAAATACAATGAAGGTATTTCTTTACAGAAGTTCTAAGCATTAGAATCATTTTAGCCTGATGATCAGCAATGTGCTTCAAGAAAATACTATGTCTAAATAGCGGTTTTTCAAAAAATGGCCAGTTTTTAAAATATATAAACATAATTTTTCCAGGTCAAATAACAGATTTCTTCATGACACCAACACAAGCATTTTTTGACATTCTCTCATTTTGCTGCTCTGTATATTTCAAGGAAGGCTTGAATGTAGATCAAAAGACAATCAGAATTTGATTCTGAGTATGTGCTTTCATGTTGCTTATCCCTGTCTTTTTAAAATAGAATTTTGTCCAATGGGCGCTTACTTTACGAATCGGTAGACAATAGGCAAGAACCAACAGCTGACATCCACTGACAGAACAGGAGACTCCATTAAAATGGAAACAAACAATTCTTCCTTCCCATAATAATGCACCATGATACCAGCACCATCATGCCAGAGTTGAGCTGCCATGCCATCATGTTTTCTACCCCAATACTGTGATTTAATTTGTGTGATGAACCCCAGGTTTTTCCACATAAGTTAGATACTGTTTGATTATTTACATTTTTAAAAAGCTCTCAATTATTGCACTCCTTTATGTAAATATGAACTGACAAGAAAGACACCAATCATTAGTAGACCTTGTCTCAACTTAAATAATACTGTTAAATGTCAATTTTAAAGTTTGAACATTTCTAAAACAGGTTTTCACAAAATGTTTACAGGGCACAAGAAGGCTTCAGTGGTTCTCCTACATATAAAACTGTTTCCTACACTAGACAGTTCCTATGCACAATGCTTCCTACGTTAAAGTAATAACATTCATGAATTATTGGTGTTAAGAGCATAGTATCGTAATAATATAATATGCATTAATCTGCAGAACTGTGAAGGAACTGAAGCGTCCAGAATTGACTTGCAGAGCATATTAGAGCTGAATGGCCACCAGCATTACCATCACATTTATGGATACTTAGGCCAATAGATTTGGGATCGCCAGGCTAAGAAGGCTGAACTACAAACCAGCAGGACACTAATTTGTGCAGAAATATGTCTTTCTGTCCCTTACCCTTTAGGACTGAATCTTAATATCCTGAGAGGGTCTCTTAAGTGTCTTAGGATTCTGATGACTCCATGGACATGGAAGAAGGTTTGTGTATGGTGAATAAGCTCCATGGTGGAGCCCAAGCTGAACATATTCCCAAATATCCAACTAGATCAAGGTCTCAATTAAGAGATTCCAAAAAAGATTCATTAGAACAAAGGTAATCTGCATGTATGGTCAAAGACAATCTAGGCATGCAGAGGATCGATATAATAGGCTGTAACGGAAGAAAGTGCTTCCATCAGTATGTAAGAATTGATACCTTGACCACAACTAAAACTTACAAGACTGATTCGCCCAGATTGTCACCCTGTTATGCACAGGCCTTTGGACAGACTTCGGAGAAAGCTTGTGAAGTCTCCCTTTATAAGCAGGACTCACCAAGAAGTCACCAAATTTCCACATCCTATCTAGCCTACAGCAACAATGGAGGTGTATTACTTGATCTTACATAGCAAAAGCTCACGTTTCTTCTTAATTGGACAATCACAAGGCCTTTTCAATAAAGGTTTGATTGCAAAGTCAACTAACTGCTGCTGTTATAATTGTTTCCATGTGTCTCCTAACGATATGATCTGGTTATGTCCAGCTGTAGCTTCTTGCATGGCAGTGATGGTAAAATTTCACTCACATTAATTTTGTATTGATACAGTCTTTGAAACCTGCACATGTGCATATGCTATCAAACTATTTAGCTGCTCTTAGGGAAAAAAATATTAGTCAGCAGCGGGTAAACTGAAACTTTATTCAAATGTTGACATCATTCAAAGCACTGAATTCCAACATTTGAATAAATTGCATATATACTGCATGTTCATAGGGCTATCTCTTTGGCTATTTGGTTGCCTTTTACTGAAGGCTACATATAGATTTATTTATATTTATTTTCCTTCTTTTAAGAACCTGTTTTTATTCAGGAAGACAAAAGAAGAGAAACACAAATGATATATTAAACCACCAAAAACTACATTTCTACATAGTGTCCACTACTACTAAAATACAACCAGGCGGTTATTAAAAATAACTTAACAGCAAGAGCGAAATAAAACATGTAGAACACACAGAATCAATGACAAAAAGAGAACAAACTTTCCACTTTGTATCTGATGGCAGTTATTCCTTGTTAGTACACTCCCTTTGAACCATTCATTTTAATTCTATTCTTTGGACCATCAGTTACTGCTTTCTCAATAGAATGCATATTCTAACAGTAGTAACTCTAAATTTTCTAGTAATAACACAGTATATGCAACATTTTAGAAAAACTTCCTGACCCTACCCCATGTAAATACCCTACATCACATTGTACTATCAAACCTCTTAGTAGCCTAGTTGTACAGTCTTTGTCTTAACATTGTTCTTCTTTCTATTAATGATTTTAATCACTAAACATTGTTAACAACCAATCTTTAAATATTCTATCTATATATTCCGCAAAAAGATTTCAGTTAACAAAGGATTTCCCCAAGCAGGAAGCAGCCAGTATTTGAAACTGCAGGGCCATTCAATGCTAATCGCTTTGAGTCGCCTAAGGGCTGAGAAAAGTGGTATATAAATGAAGTAAATAAATAAATAAATAATAACTATCAAGGTGGCCATTTGTAACATTCACACCTGCCTCAAATAGACAAGAGTTCTCTCTCCCATCCTGGACGTTCCCCAGATATATAAGCCTCACTTGCCTAGTTTCCAACAGACTTCACAACCTCTGAGGATTCCTGCCATATATGCAGGTGGAATGTCAGGAGAGAATGCTTCTGGAACATGGCAACCTAGCCTGGAAAACTCACAGCAACCTAGTGATTGCGGCCATGAAAGCCTTCAACAACCTTGTACTTATTTATCTTTAAGAAGACAACCTTGTACTTATTTATCTTTAAGAAGACAAGTCAGTCTGTCCAATTTTGCTAGGCTAAAAGATTTAGCCAACCATTCAATCACAGATGGGATAACACTTTCTTTCTAGTGTATATCATAAGACTATTCAGGCTGCTGCTGCTCTATTAAAACACACATATATATGTGACTTTAATATATATACTAGGATGTTGTGAATGCTTTGTCTTAATGTTTAAATTTTATGTCTCAAGTTTAATGGATTTAATGATTTTAGGTCAAAGTTATATATAGCAATTAGTAATTATGAATTTTTTTTGTTTTGTTTTGTTTTACTTGGCATTGAATCTTTGCCATTAATATTTTGCAAAGTGCCCTGAATCCCCTCAGGGGTGAGAAAGGTGATACATGCGCACACACATATATATAGTAAATAAATAAAAATATTTTGAAAGAAAACCTTATTTTTCTTACTGATTGTGTATATTTTTATTCTACTTTAACTGATTTTTTCTCCTTTTCCCCCTACCCTTTTTAATGTGCTTTATACATTAAAATAAATAGAGAGGAATGATAAAATGTCTGCTGGTGAATAAAAAGGCTAGAATGTGTAAACTAGGGTGAAATGCCCCCACATAAGGCAAATACACAGTTATTTCAAACATAGCAATGCTATATGAATTTTCTTGCAAACCTAATTCTCTGCTAAGACTGGACCACCTTTCTCTTTAATTTCAATTTAAAATTAACTTATGTCCTGAACATTTTTTCTCCTGTGCATATTTGCTGAAGATAATCAAGTATGTGATATGGTCAAAATCAGAAGACTTGTATAAAAACTTCCTTGAAATTGATAACTTAATCTTCCCATCTACACATCTTATATATGGAAAACTACTGAACTGTAGTAATGGATCCAGGAGCTGGCTAAATATATAATCACTAAATGTCCCCAATTCAATAATTAGTACTTCAAATCTTTTCAGCAGCCCTGCTAACATGAAGAGTGAATTTAGGAAGAAAGCCAAACAATGTTTTTCAATAGAAACTTAATAAGTCATAGTACAACCTCAAGATGCTTAAAGTAACCCCAACATATATTTGTAGGTTTTAGAATTGATAAGCAGAGAGATAAAATATAATCCATGGGTCATATTCTTCCAATGGACCTTTTTGTGACCGGTGAGCCCCACAATGCAACCCAGTGACTCTAGCCATGAAACCCTTCGACAACACATTATATTTATGTAGTTATTATATGATGAAGAAGGTTCAAGTAAGTAAGTAGGGAGAGGAAGAAAACATAACTGCTGATTAATCAGACTGGGTAAATAAAATTCTACCTTGTACTGGCATTACAGATATAGTTCAGTTAACGAAGTAGATACATCCCTGTGTGTTACATGTTTCACAGATAAATTTAGTACCAAAGATAGAAATAACATCCAAAAAATAGAGATGGGTTCCAGTTCAACATATTTCAACACACCTTTTACTCAAGTCCAACAACATGTACAGATCACTAACTGGGGCTAGCTATAGGGAGCATATCAAGCACCTATTAAAGCAGCTCCACTGGATCCCGACAAGTTTCCGGGCCCAATTCAAAGTGCAGGTTATTACCTATAAAGCCCTATGCGGTTTGGGTCCAACCTATCTTCGAGATCCCATCTCCTTCTATGAACTGGTGTGAGCCTTGAGATCTGCTGGGGAGGCCCGCCTCTCAGTCCCACCACTGTCATAGGTGCAGTTCGTGGGGACAAGAGAGAAGGCCTTCTTGGTGGTGGTCCCCAGCCTCTGGAATGCCCTCCCTAGAATGATTAGATTAGCCCCAAATCTCCAAACCTTCTATTCAAGTCTAAAACATGGCCATTTACACAGGTCTTTGACCTGGAATAATAATGTACTGTGGTCATGTGATGATATTGACCATTGTTATTCGGTACTTTAGTTTGTGTTTGAAGAAACCTAATGACCCACAGGTGTTTTAGATTTTAATTTTTTAAAATTTTATCAATTGATGTTGTCCATTGTTTGTATTCAGTCAAATTGTTTAGATGATATGTAATTATTTTGTGGCTAAACATACTTTATATTTTTTATATACAGTAGAGTCTTGTTTATCAAACCTTCGTTGATCCAACGATCTGTATTGTCCAATGCAGTCTGCTTCCCGCCTGGATCCACAACTGTTTCAATACATTGCAATATTTTGGTGCTAAATTCGGAAATACAGTAATTACTACATAACATTACTGTCTATTGAACTGCTTTTTCTATTTGTTGTAAAACATTGTTTTTGGGGCTTAATTTGTAAAATCATAATGTAATTTGACATTTAATAGGCTTTTTATTATCCAACATTTTTGCTTATCCAACGTTCTGCCGGCCCATTTATGTTGGATAAGCGAGACTCTACTGTACTGTTAGGAGTGTTCTGAGGCAGACTTATCTGCTCTTCCCTTTTCTCTGATTTGGGAGGCAGCTGCATTTACCTTGTGGGCAGGCACAGAACTATAGTAAGATCAGCTTTTCAACTGAATTGTTAACTGCAGACATACTGCTGCACCACTATGTGTTTCTCTATTCCTCTTTCACCATCTTTCTAATGCCAATGCTGCTGAATACCCATCAAATTAACACAGTTGATGAGAAAAGAGGAAACTTGGGAGATACAAAGGTCCTTACAAAGGGAGATCCATTGTCAAGACACTTTGGTTGCCTGGCTGCAGCACAGGAGCATCGTGTAGCTCATTTGGTGTCCCGACAGTTGGCTGAGCTGACATCACATTGGAGTAATTACTGTTTTGCTTCCTCGCAGAGGCTTGCTGATGACATCACTTCTGCTAGCCACATAGCTGGGTACCCTGTTGTGACCTCATCAGAAGAAATGTCACTAGCAAGCCTCAAGCAGATCCAGCTGTCAAAACACTGGGACCACTCTGGAGCAAATCCTATTTCCCCTTGTGCAGGATCAATAACTTTAAGCAGTGCTTGCTGCTGTGAATCCAGCCATAAGTCATGTGCACTTCCCAAAATGATTGCAAGGTGAGTCCACTTCATTTGGCCCATGTAGAAACAACCTTTGTTAACCAAGGAAATTCTATATTGAGCTAACCTTGAAAGAGCACACCACCAGTTTTCTGAACCATTGCTACAAAGGAACCCTGGGGATAACACAATGAGATTTAATATTTCAAGACAAACTATGCAAACTGGTGAATGAATACCAATCTAGAAATATGTTCTTCATGGTTCTACACAGCATAAGGAACTAAACCTGGCAAAAAAGAAAAGAATTTCATACATATACAGAAAAACCCAGAGATACTACAATAATATATGGAGCTTGGAAGACAAGGCTGATGCTCACTAAAGGGAGCATCAGCCGAGGCAGCCTCCATATGTAGGAGAAGCAGATCCAGCAGAACACGAGGTGGACAACTTGAAAACATGAAACCAGTAATCTTAGATGAGAGCCCACAAATGAATGATGCATTCTGAACCATGTCACAATTTAGTTACTTCTTAAAAAGGTAATCTGATCTTAAAGGGGGGGGGGCAGTTTTGAATTTTCCAAGTGCATTTGTGAAATTAAAACAAAACAAAGCAATGCTGCCCCATAACTGGAACCCTGAGCAGAAAGCACCAAAAAACCCTCAATCTCCAAGGGGTAGCATTGCAAAAACTAAACTATGCTGCTGTCCTATTCTACATATCACAATCAAAGCTTCAATTAAAATGAAAGAACCAAAACATATCACATCATTGAAAGTCTATAACATAGTAACAAGGTTATGCTTTAACTAAACCAAATCGGTGATTTATACATTGGATTATAGCCAGACAACAGGAAACAGCTTCACAGAATCACAGGTCTGAAAACTGATCCCAAACTGATAAAATATCTTGAAACCTACTACATGGCTCAGAGAATATTTGGAAGCAAAATCTAGCCCAACCCATTTTGAATGATGAAATCAAATGTAAGAAGCCTATGAAATCAGTATTAACCGTAAAGAAAGGAAAATGTAGTTAAACGTTGACACAGGAGGTACCCTTTATATCAGTGCTGCCTGAAAAACTCATAAGCGGTACAGACAACAAAAGGAACAAACTGACAGTTTTAATGATGAATTCTAAACTTGCATCTTACGCTTCATCTTTGTTTTGTGTATTTTAATATGTATTTTGTGGTAAAATGTTTTAATGTGTATTTTAAAAAATGTTCTTAGATGAATGTGTGTTTTAGCAATGTTGTAACCCACCTCAAGCTGTGAGAAGCAGGCAAGAAATAATAATAATAATAATAATAATAATAATAATAATAATAATAATAATAATAATAAAAATAATAATAATAATAATGACAATAAGCTTTAATGGTCAAATTGATAATGGCTGGATACAACCTCCTATCCACAGCATACAGTTATGGAAGAACCTCTTTGGGCAGGAGGAAAAAGTGCTGTGACAAAATTAGTCAAAGTAATATCATCCTCAAGGTACACTATATTACCAGAATTTGGGCAAACATTTATGGACGAAACAATCCTTGCTGAGCAGTATTTAACCTGAAGTTGTTGATCTAAAAGGAATATGAGAGTTTATCCCAAACACAGAAATCTTCAAAAATGAGCTGATGGAAACGGAAGAAAGAAAAAAAACATTCACAAAACACTAACTTTATTAAAATTTGCTTAATGAGATTCACTCTCTTATCTATGTAATCCTTCAGCTCCACTCTTCATGAATGTTACAAAATGAAAGGTTTGCCCAGGTTGAGACAATCTTTTCTACTGTTATCACATGACACTTTATTTTTGATTTGGTGTATTTCAAAACACACACCAGCTTCTTTCACAGGTTGCAGAACTGAGCTTTTCAGGCTATCTGTTGTCAAGGACAGGCAGTTATTTTTTCCAATGTTAGGAAGATGTTCCAATGTTTCAAGGACAGGTACTGTATTTTTCCCATATTCTTTCCTGCAGCTAATTGATCATGGACCACTATAGAGACCACTTATTCCAGTGTTACATTGGAATCTCATCACTTCTATGTCCACGTCTTATCTTCACTATTTTGAGAAGGAAACAGAAGAGTTCTTCATTATCCTTGCTGATTAAAAACGTCTACCAATATGAAGGCACGAAACCCAACACACAATACATGGGGGAAAGTGAAATCCTTGAAATGTGTCTCCAACTGGGTCCCTAATATTTGTGCCTGTTAGCTTTCTTTAGCTCGAAACTATCTGGTCAACAGTGAAGGAGAGGGGAATTATAGTTCTAAACATATGGAAATACCCCAGATGAAAAAAGTGTGTGCTCAGCACAATTCATTATTTTGTTCCAATAAATTATTTACAAAGATAAGTCAATTAGTCTGTTATAACATAAAAAGAAAGGAAAGAAGTCTGGTGGCATCTTTAAGAATAATCAATTAATTTTGGCATACGCTTTTATGAACCTGGTAGATTATAGCTGACAAAAATCTATGCCTAAACAAAGTGACTGGTCTTAAAGATACAATAAATCTTCATTTCCACAGAAATATGAACCACTTCTTGTAGAGAGTTGCAAATCTACATTCAAACAGCTACGGGAACGAATTCATAGGATACAAACTGTTCCAGCTTTGCTACTCTGATTGTAATAAGCTTCAAAAATATTACTTTTAACCTTCTGGTCTCCTCCATTTCCTTCCTCATTCTGATATTTAAGCAATTAAGGATACATCTTTTAACTTGTAACTCATAGAAGAGCAAGAACAACCTGGACAAAATTGTTCATACCCTACCCAATCCCCACCGGAATTAGAAGTCCATTAACTCAACATTATACACTTCTGAATAAAATCTGAGTGTTGTCAGAATTCATGATTTTTTTCCCAAATAATCTTTATTGAATAATAGAGTAAAACAATAAAAGGAAAAAAATGTGAAAAGGAAAGTGGAAAAAATAAAAAAGATAAAAATAAAAAATGAAGCTTTCCTTGACTCCTAAAAGTATCTTTTTTGAGATTCATGCATTTTCCTTCTTTCCTTCTTCTTTTTTCTTTCCTCTCCCTCCTTTAAAATGTTATTTTTTTTCTTCTTCTCATGGTCATATCTTCCTCTTTTTTCGGTTCAGGTATTCCATAATCCAGGTCCAGTCGGTCTCTTTCCTTAGGTTTTTCTCATTTTTTGAGATCAGAAAAGTAAGTCTATCCATATTTCTTATCTCTGAAATTTTAATCATCCAGTCCTGGAATGTAACCCTCACGATAAGTGAGGGACCACTGTATCCCTTTCTACCACCATTTTAAAGCAACTTAGTCCGACTGAAGTTATCACTGTCAGCTGCTCCATCACATGACATTAATAGCCTTTAAACACTCACAAGACATATAAAAGCAACTTGGAAAGGGACTAAGAAAAACTTCATGCCTACCCAGCTCCAAAAAAGCCTTACCTTTACCTCCGCAAACACTATTTTTAAATAGGTTTCTAAAAAGAATCAAGTAAAAAACAAAGGGTAAATCAGCTTTTTAATTCAACATCATCAAAATCGTTTGTTTGTTTGTTTTTGTCGTGTCAGGAGTGACTTGAGAAACTGCAAGTCACTTCTGGTGTGAGAGAATTGGCCGTCTGCAAGGATGTTGCCCAGGGGACGCCCGGATGATTTGATGTTTTTATCATCCTTCTGGGAGGCTTCTCTCATGTCCCCGCATGAGGAGCTGGAGTTGATAGAGGGAGCTCATCCGCCTCTCCCCGGATTCAAACCTGCGACCTGTCGGTCTTCAGTCCGGCCAGCACAGGGGTTTAACCCACTGCGCCACCGGGGGCTCCTATCAAAATCGTATGCAATTATATGAATGCTGTATTACTATCTGTTTTCGTATATACACCACAGCATTTTAATATATTGCTAAAGTGGATTACAAGTAAATAGCAATATTGTACTCTATAAACTAACAGCTATTTTTAAATGTAACATTATCATAGTAACATCCAAATAAACCAGATCAACAAAATCAAAAATCTTCAAAATACTGAGAAAATAAAAAGGATCCTTTACTGTATGGGAAGAACATTACACCAACAAGCAGAAGTTTCTGGGAGATCCTCTCTCAGTTGCCTCCACTGAACCTAACATAGCTAAGGATCCCAGATCACAGCTTGTGACAATATCTGAACATATATAAAGACAAATATGCCAGATATCCTAGCTTCCAAACAGCAAAAGCATTTAAAAAGTAAAGACAAGCCCTTTGAACTGGGAATGCAAGCAGATGAGGTAGGGAAGTTTGCAATGCACATATTATCAACCTAATTCTAGTCTGTAGTCTGGCAGTTACATTTTAAGAAAATTTTCTGAAGCATCTTCAAAGACATACCCCAACATAAGGCACAATACTAATCTGGAAATGCTATTTTATTCCAGGATTATTATTTCTTAAAAAAATCTGTTTTCAGGAGCGAAGTTAGGAAAAGTGAAACCAGGTGGGCTGGAACGAAACTAGAAGGGAACCTGGCAGTGAGGGACGGAACCAGTAAGTATGGGTTTACAAACCAATATTGCTGTGTATGTCACAATATTCACTGTTAATGCCAAGACAGAGAGAGATCTGTCACCAGTGAGAAATTTCAGCATTCTTCCCTAAACTTTGACCAGACAAGTCCATTCCTTGTCCACATTCCTAATCAACAAAAAGCAATCACTATGAAAATCTTACACTCTGTTTGTGTTTCTCATGAAACCAAATAAGAAAACAAAACACTGTTTAGTTAAAAAAAATTAAAATTATGTGGGGATCATCATATTAGGGGATCTCTCTCAAGCCAGATGAATACTACTACACATTTAGATGCATACTGATATAATACATAACACATACTCATAATAGTTTCTCTTATTAATTCTCTTGGGGAAAATATATACATTTCTTTAAAAGGCATGCCATCTTTACAAAATAAGATTGTGTGATTGATGGACTAATCAACTGAAAATACTAATGTAAGCTGTTCCACTTTGATTCCTGCAGAAGCCCGAGGTCAGTATAAAACTGTTTCCACTTAATTTTCCAGTTAAGATATGATGGTTACAGTGTGACGTAAACAAGAGTTGCTGGAGGCATTCTGCTGGCAAGGTTGTGCCTCTTGGGAAATGTTCAAGGTAACTATTTGACTTAACTGCATATTTATTACTGAATGCCCATTATCAAAACAGAGGGGGAAAGTCAGTAGGGTAAAGCTTTTCACCTCAGGCCATTCATCTTAATAACTTGTCATTAATATAAAAGGAAATAATTACTGAAACACTTATATTGCCCCATACTTGGGCACCTTATGGCATTTTTCAAATACAAATGTAGGTTTTGGTTACATTTAACTCATCTCTCAATCAACAAATATTATGTATATGATAAACATTTAACAGAACTAGCCAAAATCCATGTATGTAGTTTTAAAACTTTTGGATTATTTACAGCACAATCCAAAACTATGGGACAGAGAAATGATTTTGTATAATTCTTGTTCATCACCTTCACACTTCAAACCCTTTTAACTTAAAAAGCAACAGAGATAGTTTAGAAAGGGTTTCTATACTTTTGTGCTATTTGGAAATCTATCTTATCCTATCTTTATTATTGGCTGCACGAACACTGCCATTCCGATAGGCAGTGTCATGCCTTTCCGATAAATAAAACAATGATTCTTGTATTGACCCAATGGAAGAATATTTTGATATTTGTATTCATTTAAAATATTTACGATCTACTTTCCTAGTATCAAAGATGGCAAATAAAATAGAACCATAAAATATACTACTTGAGTAGATGAAACAGAAGTTTTAGAACAAGAGCAACTACACAAAAATCCTTCTGCCCTTTCATGATCGAATACCATATTTACTTGAGTCTAATGTACATCTTTTTTTGGCTTATGATCAGCCATAACAAAAGGGGTAGTTGCTTCAGGAGAGCCATGTGGCTTGGAAACTCGAAGCAATCATGGTAAAAACACAAGTAAAAGACAGAAATGAGGAGGAAGCTACTGCCTAACCCAAGCTTAGACTATTACTGAATCTCCTGGGCGAAGTTGAAGGGAGGACTTGGGAGGCAGGGAAGAAGCCCATTCTTGCAGCAGAGGGAAAGAGAGAAGGAGAAGCTGCCAATCCTGGCCTGACAGTGATCCCCCCCCCCCCAATTACTTCAACTGAAATACTGCCTATACCAACTGGCATTCATTAATGGACATCCATTCAAATATTAACTAGTACTGACCCTGCTTAGTTTCTAGGCTCACATAAGACCTAGTGCTTTTGGAGTATTTAGTCCACATAAAGGGACTTATTTCAGAGGTGGACTTATTTCATGAGATGTTCTTGTGGTTTCCTTTTGCAGTCAATGTTGGTAAAGCTCTAAGTAGATTTGGGGGCTGTCCTAGTATGCATCTACACTGCAGAAGTAATGCAATCTGACACCACTCTTAATTACCATGCTCAGTACTATGCAATCATAGTCAACAGCATTCTTTGGCAGAGAAGGCTAAACATCCTGTAAACCTACAGCTCTCAAGATAGCAGTCAAAATGGTGACAGACTGCATTAATTCTAGTGTGGTTTCAACCAAGGACTTTGGAATCACTGAGGATACACCTAGAATACCATGATTCAGTGCTATGGTTAAAACTGTTCTTCATTTATATACTGTATTGTTCTTTCTTTCTTTCCTTTATTTTTGCACTACAAAGAGGATATGTGCAGTGTGCATAGGAATGTATTCATTTTTTTTTCAGTTAGTTCACACAAACACTCTCCATTCATCTGCCACTGGCCCAGAGCATCCGTCAAATTTTAAAACGCAATGCATCAAAACCTTTGCCTATGCCTAATATATATACATTATATATAATCTCTCTCTCTCTCTCTCTCTCTCTCTCTCTCTCTCTCTCTCTCTATATATATATATATATATATATATATATATGCTCTGTTCATTTTGAGTGACATTGTAACTCAAAAACCGCTGGACTAATTGCCACTAAATTTGGCCACAAGACACCTACCAGCCCAAGAAGTGACCATCACTCAAAAAAATTGATTTTGTCATTTGATAGTTGTAGTTGCTGCAATTTATAGTTAAACAACAACCAAAGAGCATTCTGAACTCCACCAACGATGGAACTGAACTAAACTTGGCACACAGGAGTCTCATGACGAACAGAAAACCAAAAGGGTTTGGTGGGTATTGACCTTGAGTTTTGGAGTTGTAGTTCACCTACATCCAGAGAGCGCTGTAGACTCAAACTTGGCACAAATACTCAATATGCCCAAATATGAACACAGGTGGAGTTTGGGGGCAATAGACCTTGAGATTTGGGATTTGTAGTTGCTGGGATTTATAGGTCACCCACAATCAAAGAGTACTCTGAACTCCACCAATAATAGAATTGGGCCAAACTTCCCACACAGAATCCCCATGACGAACAGAAAATACTGTGTTTTACTGGTCGTCTTTTGAGACCCCCTCTGACACCCCCTCGTGACCCCCCCAGGGGTCCCGACCCCAGGTTGAGAAATGCTACCTTAAGGCCATCCAGTCCAACTCCCTTCACCAGGGCAAGAAAACATAATCAAAGCCCTCCTGACAAAGAGCCATCCAGTCATATAGATATATATGATTCACACACACACACACATATATGACAGATATAGTATCATAGATTTGAAAGGGACCTCTAAAGAAAGTCCCCTAAAGAAGGACAACTATATGTTGCATGTTCCAGAGTAGACAAAACAGACAATCTCTACATCAACACTGACAAAGAAACAACAAGAAATATTGTTTACCCACAAGCATAATTTTTTTTACATATATTAGAAACCAACACTTTCTCATTACTTTATTTTCCAGATCATCAGACTGGGCGACATCACTCTTCTGTGGATTTTGTTTTATGCAGTATGTGTTATTCTACTAGTTTTCAGTACCAAACACAGCTAAACGTTATACTAGATGCAATAAAAGAAAGGGTAAAAAGTCTGCCACTCAATTTACTCAGTCTTCTTCAACTGCTGAGCTAAAAATTATCACACAAATATCCAATGTGGGGGTGAATTAGTAGAAGCTTGCATCTTCCGTTGATCTTTTGTGGATGCTTGCTAGGATACATTCACACTTCCAATGTTATGAAGATGCATGAATTAAACAGGCTTCCCACACATTTCTTAGCTTCAGTGGTTAGTGTATATCCTTCCACTTTTCCCATGGTTACTATTTCCTGTCCCTATCTAACTTTGAAATCCATGAAACTTCCCCCTCCCCACCAAATGCAGTTCTATAAGGAGTTATAAATTGTACATACTGTTATATTGAATGTTTATTGATAGTTAATGAAGAAGCGATGATGTGGAATTAATTCACTTATAGGTCACTTCCGGACCTATCTTACTTCACTGACTCACAGCAACAGTCCTCAGATTTCTTATACTGAATTAAATTCAATATATCGTCAAAATCTCTTTGTCAAAGGAAAATCTTTTCAATCATCAAATAATATTTACAATTTGGACTTGAGAAGAACATCACTAATGAATATTTGCGGAGTTCGCCACATCCTCATGATGAGTGGAAGGTCCACGCACTAACATGCCCTTCCCTTCCGCCTCGTGCTCTCTTGTCCCCTCCTTTCTGCTTCGTACTCTCTCAACCCCTCTCTCCTACCTGGCATTGTCTTCCCTTCTGCCTCATACTCTTTCACTCTCTTCCATCTGCCTCACATTCTCTTGCCCCCTTTCTTCTGTCTTGCACTGTATCACCCCCTCCCTTCTGCCTCACATTCTCTCGTCCCCTCCCTTCCACCTTGCACTCTCTCACAAATACACCATCAAAGTCCTCTTGGCAGGTGCCCATCCAGCCCCTGCTTAAAGATCTGTGAGTTGTAGTTTAATGAGGCACCTGAACTCTTTGGCAGAAAAGACTAAAGACCTTGAAAAACTACAACTCCCAGGATACCAAAGCCTTCAGCTGTGGCACTTAAAGCGGGAGGTCAAACACATTATTTTTCCCTCCCCCCAGCTGAATAAGTTACTACTATCCAACCCCACCCCCACAGCACATGCCCCCCCCTTCACTTCCAGCCTAGTCCGTCTGTCAAATTTTAAAATGCAATGCGGCCCCAATCTGAATTAAGTTTGCCCATGCTTGAATTAACAGATAGATCTCAGTTGCAGCAGAAATAGTTTACAGTCATTATGAATTTTGTCTTAGGAGGCACTACTAGGTGCCTCCTATCCTGTAAATAACTAATTTGCGATCTTTGCAAATCTCATTTTTTTTGTATTTATGAATCATTTTTCCACCAGGGCCCCCTGGTGGTGCAGCAGTTTAAACCACTGAGCTGCTGAATTTGCTGACCCAAAGGTTGGTGGTTCAAATCCGGGGAGCGGGGTGAGCTCCCACTGTTAGGCCCAGCTTTGGCCAAACTAGCAGTTCAAAAACATGCAAATGTGAGTAGATCAACAGGTACTGCCTTAGCAGGAAGGTAACAGTGCTCCATGCAGTCATGATGGCCACATAAACTGGGAGGTGTCTACAGACAATGCTGGCTGTTAGAAATGGGAGATAAGCACCAACCCGCAGAGTCAGAAATGACTAGACTTAATGTCAGGGGAAAGCTTTACCTTTACTAAACATTTCTCACCTCACCAAAGCCCTCCAGGCAATGTACCAAATAAAAATACTCTATATACTCGAGTATAAGCCAAGGCACCTAATTTTACCACAAAAAAACTAGGAAAACAGATTGACTCGAGTATAAGCCGAGGATGGGAAATGCAGCAGCTACTGGTAAATAAACTGTAATTTAAGATAAAATTGCCCAACTCTGATTAAACCATTATTCTAACTTTCTTCAATGTAAATGTGTTTACATATCCTTTGTAATAATAGAGCAAAATAATGAATATGTGATAATAACTAATAATAAAGTAAAATAATAAATGTAATAATAGAGTAAAATGATAAGTGAAAAAATAATACATACAGTAAAATAATAAATGTAATAAAATAATAATAATAACAACAGAGTGAAATAATAAATAACCTTGACTCAAATATAAGCCAAGTGAGACTTTTTCAGCCTAAAAAGAAAGGGCTGAAAAACTAGGCTTATACTCGAGTATATAAGCATTTAAATATTTAAAATATTCACTATATAAGCACAATGCAACCCCTTTATTCACAGAGTCAATATTCACCATTTCACAAATCTACACTCCACAGTTTTTGGTTGGATTTTAAAATAATAACTTCCACACTGTTTATTTTCAATTTTCCCTCTAAAAAACTGATGGTGGTAGCAATCTTCATTAAAGTAATGAATGTCCTTAATTGACCTTTGCTTCTCTTCTACCTGCATAGGACACACTCATTTTATTGTTACAATCTGATATCCTAGATCCAAGTATATATCCATCCCCAAAAATAAATGGGAGCATGTGTGTTATCATTTATTTTTCTGGTTACACTAGGAGAAAACTGTTCTTGTTACTGCTTCCTCCTACTGTTAGATCTAGTACACCTAGAAAAAACATACAATGGAGTTCCAATCATTGTAGCTTCTTCTCATAAAGAAAGACAAGAAGAAGTTGCATTATACCAATTTGCAGACTTCAAACAGGGGTGAGAATGGAAAAGTAAAGAGCAGAGAAGCATTCACACGTTCTTTGAGATGTTAGGGTACAGTCTAAACTGACAAGTATTTACAAAATTTGGAAAAATGTACTGGTCAATAGTTAAAATCACACAAATTCAAATCATGTCTTAAGCTTTTTTTCTGAAGGCCAGGAGAGAGGGCTGGTCTGATTTCCTTGGGGAGTGAATTCCACAGACGAGGGGTCACCACTGAGAAGGCCCTGAGTAGGGCCTCCCCCTTCGAGGCAGATCATAGAGGGAGATGTCGGTAGATTGGGCCAGAACCGTTAAGGGCTTTATAGGCTAAAGCCAGCACTTTGAATTGTGCTCGGTAGCAGACTGGCAGCCAGTGGAGCTGAAGCAACAGTGGGGTTGTGTGCTCCCTGTACGCTGCTCTGGTAAGCAATCTGGCTGCCACCCGTTAAACCATTTGTAGCTTCTGAACAGTCTTCAAAGGCAACACCACAAAGAGTGCATAGCCGTAATCTATCTGGGATGTAACAAGAATGTGGACCTTCGTGGCCAAGTCAATCTTCCCAAGTTACGGGTGCAACTGTCACACAAGTTTTAATTCTGCGAAAGTTCTCCTGGCCACTGCCAAGACCTGGGGTTCCAGGCTCAGTGATGAATCCAGGATCACTCCCAAGCCGCGAACCTGTGTCTTCAGGGAGAGTGTAACCCCGTCCAGCACAGGCTATAACCCTATACCCTGATCAGCCTTGCGAATGACAAGGAGTACCTCTACTTGTCTGGATTCAATTTCAATTTGTTCACCAACATCCAGGCTGTCACAGCTGCCAAGCACTGGTTCAGGACCTGAACAGCCTCCTTAGTAGCAGAAGGAAAGGAGTAATAGAGTTGAACGTCATCTATATATAGGTGAATTGAACTCCAAAACTCCGGATGATCTCTCTCAGCGGCTTCATGTATATCTTAAACAGCACTCGGGGATAATACTGAGCCCTGTGGGACCCCACAAGACAAAGGCTGTGAGGCCGAGCAGGTGTCGCCCAGCAACACTTTCTGGGAACGATCCTCCAGAAAAAATGGAGCCACTGTAGGACAGTACCTTCAAGCCCCATTCCCGTGAGGCGTCCCAGAAGGATACCATGGTCTATGGCAGGGATCCTCAAACTAAGGCCTGAGGGCCGGATACAGCCCTCCAAGGTAATTTACCCGGCCCTCACTCAGGGTCAACCTAAGTCTGAAACAACTTGAAAACACACAACAACAACAACAACAACCCTATCTCATCAGGCCCACACTTCCCATTAAAATACTAATAAGTTTATATCTGTTAAAATCGTTCTTCATTTTAATTATTGTATTGTTTTTAAGTGTTGTTTGCAGTACAAATAAGATATGTGCAGTGTGCATAGGAATTCATTCATGTTTTGTTTTTCAAATCATAATCTGGCCCTCCTACAGTTTGAGAGACTGTGACCTGGCCCTCTGTTTTAAAAGTTTGAGGACCCCTGGCCTATGGTATCAAAGTCCGCTGAGAGGTCCAGGAGAACCAACAGGGACACACTCTCCCTGTCCAGTTCCCGACATAGATCATCTACTAAGGCCACCAAGGCTGTTTCAGTTCCATGTTCTGGCCTGAAGCCAGACCGTGAGGGATCTAAATAATCAGTTTCCTCCAAGAATACCTGGATTTGTGAGGCTACCACATGTTCCAAGACTTTGACAAAGTATTGGAGATTGGATACTGGTAGAAAGTTCTCTAATTAAGTGGGGTCCAGTGATGGTTTTTTCATCAGTGGTTTTCTGACGGCCTTCTTTAGGCCTGCTGGAATCTTGTCTTCTTGTAAGGAGGTATTAATCATCACCTTAACCCACTTGGCCAAACTCCCTCTGGCCCCCTTTACCAGCCAGGAAGGACAAGGGTCCAGGATGTGTGTGGCTGCCCTCATTTCTCCAAGGAACTTGTCCACATCCTCAGGCTGCACAAATTGAAATGAATCCACCAAAACCAGACAAGCAGGTGCTCGCATTACATTCTCAGAGACTGCCATTAACATGGTGTCCAGATCCGAATGGATCAAAGCGACTTTGTCAGCAAATATCCGAGCAAATGCTTCACAGCGAGCTGCCAAGTTGTTCAGTAAGTCTTTGTTTTATATTATTGTTTAGTAGCTTTTGATTCTATAATGTAAGGAGAAATAATCTGGATCCTAGATTCTAAGAGACCATTCATCTTGCATGGTTTTTGTGATGCACATCAAGTATACATACTATGAACAAGGACATACGGAGGCACATTATCCAAAATTGTTCTCCAGCTACTCAATTTATATCCTGGCCTTTCTCTCAGTACAGGATCTGAGTAAATAGTAAAATAACATTCTTTTTCTCAGAACAGAATAAAGTTTTTCCAAAATATTTTTAAAATCTCTCAGTGTATGGATACTGATTTTTATTTGGTTAAATAAATTTGAGTGATAGGAACAGACATTTAAACTAGTTGAATTGTAATTTTAGGAAACCATGTATTTAACATGTTCTGATCCAGATATAAATTTGATCCTCAGATTTAACTATGCAAAGCTTTAAAATATTCAACAATAAAAATATCAAAAAGTAAACTTTTTTTTAGCTGTTGTTTTTTGCTTTAATACAGAGCTGATTGCATGATTGACAGTGAGAAACTTATCACACCATTAAATGCCACAACAGCTCTAGTTTCCCATTACTTCCAACAAAGTGTCTGTGGAAAGACACAGGCAAAGAAAAGTAATCATTTTATTATGCCACTGTATATAATGAGACTTGAACATCCAGATTTTTACATCCACTGGGGTCATGGAAACAGATACATAGGGTTCACTCTACATATTATCACCTGCTTAGAGCAAATAATATCACTCCTATATGGAATAGATCGGTCCTCGTTTAGCTACCTTACTGAATGTTCAAGACTACACGAAAAAAACAACCTGTTTTCAAGCCTATAACTTGGCTCTTAGTTCTGCCCGCTCATATCATCTCTCGATGTTCAACCCTACACACAGAGAGAAAAAGAAGGCTTCAGACTGATAAAGACTGAACAGGATCCGCACTGTAAATAAATATACCACATTCCCTATTGTAAATGGGCTGGCTGCTACTGACATTGCCACTAGTCTCGTACTCTATTTTAGGTATATAGCACTGCAGTGCAACCTACTACTTACATAGGCTAGTGCATTTCCGGAGCCCCTTCAACTTCAAAATGGTTGAGCTTGTGAAATCAATACTCTGCACACCTTCTTCCTTTGGAAAACAACATTTTCAGCCATTCTGGGGCACAATGATGACATTACTCTAATCAGGGATGGAGAACTGCTATCCAGATGTAGTCTGTACTCTACAATGTGTTTGGCTTCAATACATTGCCTCTTTCTTTAACCAATTCAGCAATTAGGCATATGAAGGGAAAAGCTCCCAGTAGTGCCAGTGTGAGATCTCCTTTTATATAAGCATAATACTAGGATGAGGAGAGAAAAGAATGGTTAAATTGTATGAGAAAGTCTGAGTTCTCATCCAACGTGATGATGCAGTCCTCAACAGACTGCTTCTGAGGGAATGCAATGAAGGTGGGAGAAGCTATCCAATCCAGCTCTAAATAAATGCATTTTTATCTCATCTTTCACCAACTAATGAGCTAAGGTGTGCTGACCTTGAGAAGTCAGTCTTCTTTGACTTCCGGTGAGGGCAAGATGGAGGCAGCAGCGGTTCTCTGAAGCTCCGCAACCCAGAGACCGTTACCCTTCCTAGAAGGGGTCTGGAGACTGGAATTTCTCCCCAATTCCGACGGAGAAGGTCGGGTTGGAGATAATCCCGCAGTGGGCGTAAGTGGGAAGGTGGGGGTCCGTTGGGAACCCCTCCAACCCACCAGCCCTCTGACGACGAGACCCAAGGAAGAGGACGCCGACTAAGAGGAACGGCAAGCAGGCCTACCGCCCTCATAAATTTAAAGATGAGGAAAACGACAATCAATCTACAAGATAAGGGAAACAGGGAATAAAAGGAAGAAAGTGGATCGACAAGCAAACAAACAAACAAGCAAACGAAAAACGAAAGATGCAACCGGTCCAGCCGGAAAATATCCGGTAGGAAGCAACAAATTACACTCACCACTCAGAGGTGAAACCTCGGAGGAACTTCGGCGAGACGAGCAGGGATGCGGAGAAGCGGAGGGCGAGAGAGAGGACGCTGCGGAGCGGTGCGGGCTGAGAGACCGAGAGACCAAGGGTGACGGCGAGAGGCTGGGCGGGAGAGACGGGCCCGAAGGGAACGAAGAGGAGTGAAGAGAGAGGGGAGCGAAGAAAGGGAAGAGATAGGACTGAGAAAGACCAAAAGGAACTGGAAACGAGAGTGGGTGAACCAGGATAAGGAGGGAGACGGTGCGAGGCTGCAAGGAAGAGAAAGGGAGGACAGGACGGAAGCCGAAAGGAGGGAAACGCCGAACAGCCGCAAAGCAGAGGAAACTACTGCAAAAGCCGCAAAACGCCGTAAATAAGCCGCCAAACTCCATTATAGCGTATAGAGCGAGACTACAGGAGAGAAGGCTTCAAACAATCAAATAAAGATCAAGGTAAAGTGCACAGTTAAAGTATTCTTATACCTTTACAGAGACTAGATAATTAAGGAGTCCCTCTACCCATATAATAGACAAAATGACGAAATAATCTAGGACCAGACCCAGCTGTATTCAATCCCAAATAGAGACATTCTTATTCTTATACTGATATATATTGGTATGGAATTATATGGAACCATTTGGAATTATAAATAACTATATGCAATACTTTAGAATATTGAGACTTATTTTTGTGTAGTATCGGGATTTAACCAAAGGATCAGTTGTAATTAATGTTTTTCCAACCTATTGAAATCAAATTGCTTTGATATGTAAGAATATGCTCCCACATAAAATATAGGTCTTGTACTTTTGTACAAAAATACATGTAATTTTGTAGATTGACTAGTAGACTACTTAATTAATGAGTTAAATGTGTTAAATTGCATGTGAAATAGTAGTAGTACTAAATCCAAAGACAAGAATTCAAGTGAGAGAGAATCTACACCCAAGCTCGTTGAACTCACTGTCAGGTAGCACAACCCTGCCAAACGCAGAGTTAAAAGAAACCACACATACAAACCTAGAGACGTGCTTCAATCTAGAAGACAGTGTTTTTACTAAATAAAAAAAAATGGAGAAAACCAACCCAACAAAACTCCTCAAAGGAACAGCTATGAGAAGAAACTCTCTCCAGGGGGAGCTCCCACTCAAAGAACCAAAAGAACCTACAGCCAGGGACATAATGGCAGAACTCACTAAGATACAGGAGGCACAAGAAAAAATGCAAGAAGCCCAGGAGAAAATACAGAAATCTCAAGAAAGTCTAGGAAAATTAGAAAACAATTTACAAAAAATGATAAAAGAAGAGATGGGGAAAGTGAGAGAGGAAATCAAAGAAGAAATCTCAACTATCAAAACAGATATGAACGCCATACAAAATGAAGTTAAGGAGCTGAAAAGAGACAAGGAAACCCAGAAAAAAGCTATGGACAAAACGAACAAGAGGATGGACCAGATAGAGGAACTAACCTCCAAAATGAAAAAGATGCAAGAGACAGTAGAAATCAGAATCAGGAACGTAGAAGAAAGAGAACAAGATAACATAAGAAACATAGCCATTGAGATAACAGCCAAATTGCTGGAAATACCGTGGGATGAAATGGACAAAAACATTGATCGAGTATACAGGGTACAGACGATTTATGCCAAAAAGAATGGCACTCCAAGAGACACGGTGGTACACCTGTCTAGAAAGCACCTGAGAGACCAAATACTAACCAGAAATGCAAAAGAACCGACAATCTACAGAGGAAGAAGAGTGACCATTCTCAAAGAAGTACCACCATTTGTAATGAGCAAAAGAAAGCCATATTACTTCTTAACGGACGAATTAAAAAAACAACAAATTAAATTCCGCGGGGAGAAATATGAAGGCATCATGGTCTCGTACAGAGAAGAAAAATATTGGATAACAACAGTAGATAAAGCAAAAAACTTTTACAGTAAAATTAAGAAAAAAGATCAGGAACAAGACCGAGGCAAGAGTCAACAAGAAAGAGGAGCGAAATCTAAAGGAACTAATGAACCAGAAGAGGAGGAGATCGAGTCAATGGAAATGTCCAACGAAAGAGGTAAAGGAGAGAAGAGAGCTAGACTTACATCCCCAGAAGACTACGCCAAACAAGCACCTAAAAACAAAACGACTAAGGACTGAATTAACTTTATACCAGATGATGAAAATAAAGATTGTAACGAATAACGTGAATGGGCTTAACAGCCCAAATAAAAAGAAACTAGTATGCAACCAACTCAAGAGCATGGGGTGTGATTTAATTGCATTACAAGAAACACATATAATGCAAAAACACTCAGCACATCTAGAAAACAAACAATTAGGGAAGTTATATTACTCATGCGCCCCTAAAAAGAAAAAAGGAGTCGCCATGTACATCAGAGACCACCTTACCCCCGAATTAGCTTTTAAAGATGATGAAGGCAGAATAGTTGCCGTTAAAATTAAAGTAGAAAATAATAACATCCTCATATGCAATATCTACGCCCCAAACGGAGCAAAATCCATCTTTCTCAGATATCTAAAGAAGAAAATAGCAGAACACACATATGACAACCTACTAATAATAGGAGACTTTAATGGGGTAGTAGATAGTAAAATAGACAAATCCAAAAAAAAAACAAGAGGGGGAGACTCAAGAGGAGGAAGGCTCCCACTTAACTTCCTAGAACTACAGCAAGAATTTCAACTAAAAGATATATGGAGATTGAAAAACCCCGAAACTAAGGATTACACGTTCTATTCCAATAGGCACAATACGTGATCTAGAATAGATATGTGCTGGGCGACGAACAGCCTAGCAGTTAAAACTACCAAAGCGGAAATCCTACCAAGGACACACACAGACCACTGTCCACTAAGGATCGACATACAAATAAGTCAACAGCCCAGAAGATGGAGGTTAGACGATTCATTAATAAGATCAGAAGAAGATATAAAACGCAATAAAACAATACTACAAGAATTCTTTAAAAACAACCTAGACAAGGGCACAAAATTAGAAATGGTCTGGGAAACAAGTAAAGCATTCATGAGAGGCCATTTTATAGAGCAGGGAGCCATAAGAAATAAGAAAAGGAGAGAGAAAATGACAAAATTGGAAAAAAAATTAAAAGAAAAAGAAGATGAGCTTAAAAAAAGACCAGGAAATAAAAAAATAAAATTAGAGACTGAGATAATAAAAAAAGAGATCGAATCTGCACAAACAGAACAAATAGCCAAAAATATGAACTACTTCAGGGCACAATATTTTGCAAAAGCAAACAAGCCAGGGAAATACCTAGCGAAAAAACTCGCTAAGAGAAAACAACAAAGATATATAACCCAAATTAAACAAGGAGATAAAAACTATACAAAAGAGAAGGAAATTGGGGAGCAATTCAGGAAATTCTATCAAGAACTTTATAAAAAAGACACAACATCGAAAGAAGAGATAATTACCTTTCTCTCCAAACAAAAGATCTCAAGGATCTCCGATATGGAAAGAGAATACATGAACAAGCCGATTGACGAAGAAGAAGTAATAAAATTCATAAACAAACTGGCAGCAAATAAGACCCCAGGTCCGGACGGACTCACAGCCCTATATTATAAGACCTTTAAAGAAGAACTAGCAACCCAGTTAAAAGAAATAATGAACAATATTATGCAGGGAGGTGAAATGCCAGAGACGTGGCATGAAGCAAATATTACACAAAGAGGATACAGAACCCACCAATGTAAAAAATTATCGATCTATCTCGCTCTTGAATCAGGATTACAAGATATTCACCAGCCTATTATCAGAGAGATTCAAGAAGTTGCTACAAGGAAGAATAAAAGAAGACCAACGAGGCTTCCTGCCAAACAGAGAAATGAGAGATAACATTAGGACAGTAATAGACATCATTGAATTTTACGAAAAAAATCCACAAAAAAACACAGGCCTTTTATTCTTAGATGCAGAAAAGGCCTTTGATCGCACCAACTGGGATTTCTTGACAGCAGTATTGACAGAAATGGACATTGGATACTCCATCCAAAATGCCATAAGAGCCATCTATACAAATCAATCGGCAACAGTAATAGTTAACGGCCTACAGTCAGACAAAATCAAAATCCAGAGAGGGGTAAGACAGGGTTGTCCCCTGTCCCCACTCCTGTTCATATTGGTCCTTGAAATTTTATTAGAGGACCTTAGAGAAGACAAAGATCTTACAGGCCTGAAGATCAGAGCGGAGGAATACAAAATCTTAGCCTTTGCTGATGATCTGCTATGCGTAATAGATAACCCAGAAAGAAATACCACCAAGTGGATAGCCAAAATAGTAAATTTTGGTAGACTGGCAGGGCTAAAAATAAAAACAAAACGAAAATGTTAACAAAAAATGTAAATAAAGAAGGAAAAGATAAAATTTACAAAAATACAGGAATAGAGATAGTCAGAAAAATAAAATACCTAGGCATTGTGATTTCCGTATCCAACAGACATTTGTTCAAAGAAAATTATGAAAAGGTCTGGGGTGAGATCAAGAGGAAGTTAAAAAAATTGGAAGTACCTAAACTTGTCCCTATTAGGGAAAATAGCAGCGATTAAAATGAGTGTGCTGCCAAGGCTAATATTCTTATTCCAAATGATCCCAATCATCAAAACGGATCTAACCTTCAAAACATGGAATAGAGACATTTCAAATTTTATCTGGGATGGTAAAAAACATAGGATAAGTTTCCAGAACCTCACAGACGCAAGACAAAGAGGAGGTCTGGCACTCCCAGACTTACAGGTATACCACGAAGTGGCCGCCCTAGCATGGACCAAAACATGGGCCACACTAGAACAAAAAAAAAATCCTAGCCCTTGAAGGGCACGATATTAGAAGGGGATGGCACGCATACCTGTGGTATGAAAAGGCGACTATAGAAAAGAACTTCACAAACCATTATATAAGATCTGCGATATTGAAAACATGGAACAAATATAAAAAAATTTTCTACCAAAAAATACCAACATGGATTTCACCAGTAGAGGCATTCCATAAGAGGGAAATCCCCAGAAGTAAGTGGCTCACTTATAAGCAACTGCTTATAAGGAACAACGGCGAGTGGCAACTGAGGCCCTTGGAAGAACTAAAAAAGGAAGATAAGGAAATGAGCTGGCTCCACCATCTACAAATTAAACAACGCTTCAAAATTGACCTAACATCTGGCTTCAACGATATAAATACATGTTGGGACATTGTCATGAAGAAAGACCAAAAATCTATAAAAATACTGTATCAGAAGTTATTAGAATGGAAAAACGAAAAAGAACTGATCAAAAACAACATGACCAAATGGGCTAAAGACATTGGTCATACAATACTATTCAATGAGTGGGAACAAGTTTGGAACAACAGGCTAAAACTTATGAAGGCTACCAATATAATCGAGAATTGGTACAAGGTGTTCTATAGATGGCACCTAACACCAATGCAACTAGCCAAATTTAACAAAAAAAACAAGGGAATTTGTTGGAAGTGTAAAAAAGAAAATGGAACCTACTACCACCAATTCTGGCTATGCAAAGAAGTTAAAATATTCTGGCAGATGGTACATAAGCATGTCCAAAACATCATGCACATCAAATTCGACATGAAACCCGAATTTTATCTATTGAATATAATGAACATAAACCTGAAAAAAAACCAAGAAAGAATGTTCCTTCACCTATCCGCAGCAGCGAGAATTCTAATTGCAAGAAAATGGAAAGATAAGGAAGCACCGAGCAAAGAGGAGTGGTTTGAAAAAATGATGGAAATCAAGAATCTAGACAAATTTTCACAAATCTTAGAAAAAGAGGACCGAAGCAAGCAAATAAACTGGAAAGATTTGGAAGATTATTTTAAGAAACAAATAAAATTAGATATATAAGATATACAAAATGACACATTGCAAATAAATAAAAGAACACAGAGAAGAATAAAACCCATGGACAATGAAGATACTTCCCTGCAGACTGAACGGGAGTCAGACAACCGGCACTTCCCCTTCCGTTCCCCTCCCCACCCCCAGACCCTCCTTCCCTTGCTTACCCCTTTCCTCCCCCAACACCCAACACCACTACCCTTCCCTTTTCCTTTTTTTCCCCCCACCCTTTTCTATCCATTTATTGTTCCCACTCTTTCACTGTACTAAGAGAAAATTCATAAAAATTTAAATAAATAATAAAAAAAAAGAAGTCAGTCTTCTTTGATCAGCTATAATTAGCTATGTTTTCCAGCAGCCTGCTCAGGCCTAAAGACTAGGTATAACTGGACTCATATCTAATGGTGTTTCCCTTCTGACAGAAAGCTATTTAAATAAGCAAAAACAGTAAACCCTGAAACAGGGCGAGCAAGTCAATCTTGTCATTTCTCTCTGCAGCACACCCACCCCATTGTATCATGTAACTGTGAGACCCTATGGAGTAATTGTGAGCAGGGATGCTAGGGATGGCATGGAGAAAAAATTCAGAAGGTCAATAAACTGCAGAGTGGGGCGAAATCACTGGATGCACCCAAAATATGTGTGCTATACTAACACTATTTTCGAGCCGTTAAAATGCAGGGTATACCCGATTGTGAAACTTTTCTGCACATCTGAGGGGCATTTAGTATGCCCCTAAATGAGTTTTACTATTCATTTATTTCCATCTCAACTGATCAATGAAATGTTGAAGACAAGATAATAAAATGTAGAACTGAAAATAAAAGCGGTTTCAAATAAAAACAGATGTATATCTAGCAAGAAAATCAAGAATTAGCCTGCATGCTCTGCTTAAGGGCTGCAATGAAGGAACCATGTGGAATTGTCAGTGGAGGATGTTCCATAAGTGGGGCTAGCAAATTTTACTTTTTTCATTTGCTTCGTTTGTAGCCTGCCTTTCTCCTGATATAGGGACTCAGAGCAGCCCATTTCCTTCACTACACTTTACTTTACTACTGCACAAGAAAATATGAACAATGACAAAATGCCCCTCCTTTGCCGTTGGAATGCCATTCTAATTTATGCAAAGCTGTTACCAACATTCAAATTATGATACACTATAACACTCTTAACACAAATTGGAGACAAGAACAGGAACTTTAATTTAACCACTGTTAACCACTTTGAGTCTCTTTAAGAGAAAAATACATTAACAACCACAACAGTTTTCCACTCTCGTCACCAAACATTTTCCACTCCTGACACCACATAACTGGGATTATTTCTTTTAAAAAGAGTGCATAATGTGTACACTTTCCAGGGCCTTACACTAAGAAAGGGTGTCACCAATTATGACATTGCTAACAACTGAAAATTACAAATAATGTGAACTGTAAAGTTTCACTTCATATACTGAAATTAAGAAGTTTATTTTAATATTTAAAAAATATTCCAAACATGTACTATTTAATATATTCAAATCTAATACACAATTATGTCCTTTATATGAAAGATCTAACACATTTATGTTGATTACAATTATATTACTTCTTCAATTGTTTCCACACAAATACCTAATGTGTTTCACAAACACATCTGCTATTTAGTAAAAATAACCATATAAAATAAGTCACCGCTATCGTGTATTGCAACTTTGAGGCTGTGAAGAGTTTTTAAATGGTGCATCTTTCACCTCTAAGTTTATACTCCTGCCTAGTTGCTACAGCATGTACTCCTAGTAAACATGGTTTCTTCTTAAAGAAATGTCTAGCAAAATTGCATAGTAAAAGCTAGACAGATTGTTTTGGACTATAATTCCAAGCATCTGCAAAATTTGTGAAAATGATATTTTTTTCAAAAGTAACTTTAAAAAATGATGAGATACATTTGTTCAAGTACAAAATAATCCAAAATCAACACAGAAACAACAGAAATGTAGCATGCATCACAAAATCTAGCATACTACCCAATCAGTAAATTAGTAACCAAGTCCCTGTGCATACCTGAAACCATGGATATCTACAGCTTCAGTGTCCATAGGTTCAGTGTTCACTTACCCAATCTCCAAAATCACCAGTAAGTTTATGGGCCTCTCTAGGTCCTCCAGTCCAATTCTGTGATATACTTCCTGCCCAAGTATATACTTCCTAAGATCTTAAATTTTGACTATACTTGGGCAGGAAGTATATCACAGAATTGGACTGGAGGACCTAGAGAGGCCCATAAACTTACTGGTGATTTTGGAGATTGGGTAAGTGAACACTGAACCTGTGGACACTGAAGCTGTAGATAAGAGGTTTGTATGGTAATTCATGCTGGATTACTAGTTTAACATGATTAACAGTGATTAACATGTTGTCTCATATGCCACCCTGGCAAAAAAAAACAAAAAATCCCAATATACTAGGGACTAGTACCACAATGCTGTCTTATGATTATGGTATTCTTGCCATAAAGTGACAGTTGACAGCTCATGAAACAGTACAAATTCACACTTGAAGAGCAGTGGTTTAAGTAAGCTATGCAATGAAAACTAGCATTCATTATGCATAAACTATGGTATTCAGAAATTCAATGCTTCTTTACCCATACCACATTGATAGCATTTTAATCTAAGGGCTGCTATTTGTTGAATGTTAATATTCAGGATATTTCTAAAAAATAAAATTTAAAAAAGAACTTGAATCCTACAAAAGCAAACTTTCCTGCTATGGAATGAATTTGATTTGCCCTAAACACTGTGTATATTAAGGCTTAAGGCAATATTACTACATTCTCAAAATAAAATTTCATTTGAAAGAGAAACCATAAATTTGTTCAGAAGTTCAGTAAACACAACAACCAAGATAAAGATTCTTGAAGACAAGTATTATATCCCCTTTTCCCATAAAGGAACAAATCAAGACACACAATCTAAAATAGCCCTGCCACATCAGGAATTACAGTTTTCTTCTAAAACAAACAAGGAGCTGTATGAAATAATGCCCAGCATTGTGACAGGGTACTATGCTTGAAAACCACCCCTTTTTACTTCTTGCCTGACAAAATTCTATGAAATGCATGGGATCACCATAAGTCAAAAGGCAACTTAAAATCATATTATGGCAGGTATAAAACCATTATAAAATATACAACTACTACTGGTGACTCAATTTCAAAAACGATGTAGTAAAGTTAGGAAAGGCAACAGAGCTTTGCAATAAAGATCATTAAGCGCTTCCCCGCAGAACTAAAATATTTTTGATTTTAAAAAGAACAGAAAAATTAGAAAGATAATTTTTATATAATTTTATTTTAAAATTAAATATTTCAAACAGGTTGACCCAAAGAAATTAATACATTAAAATGGCATAGAACAACATCTGCTCACACTTTTTAAAATGAAATTGCAGACATGAGATGAACTGATGTCTATTAGCTTAGATTGCTTTAAAGAGGGATTAGGTGAATTTACACATAAGCCTCTCAGTGACAATTAAATATATCTACACAGATTGTCCACATTTATTAGTATTTAACTGAATGTCAGTTGTCAACGGGCACAGCAGTTAAGGCTTTTGTCTTTCTAGGAAAGACTATGCTCCCAGCAAGAATCTGGGCTGGTCACTGTGGGATAAAGAATGCTGAATCTTTTATTCGATCAAGTGAAGATCTTGTTATTTCCTAGCCATCATGTGATTAATGGAGCCCAGTTCCAATTCCCTCATTATGTTAGCCAATGGGCTTATGAGATTTTTTTACACATCCTTTAAAAAACCTATCCCCACAATATATCACAATCTGCTTTTGCAATTCACCCCTCCTGCCTCCAGTTTCAAGACTTGCTAGCTAACCATTTCTGTCCCAGACACGTGAGACCAAACCAAAAGAAAAAAAACAAAACCTTGGGCATAGTAAACTAGCAAAGCAGATCTTTGGATCCTGGCCAGATGTTTCCAAATAAGAACTAAGAAGAATTACTGTGGAATTCAAATGATGAAAGTAAAATTCTATAAAAAGTTAGACTGACTTGCAATTCCGATTATTAACGGCACTACTTAATATTAGAAGCATACATAATTCACCACAAGCTACAGAATGTTAACCTAGAGTATAGAGTTAAAAAACAAGTTAATTGGCTTAAAAACCGGGCAGAGGAAATTCCTTGGTCATATGATTTGTTTCAAGTCATATTCAGAAAGAGAAGACTTTAGGGTACTTCAAGACAGTGGTGGTGTTGTTACATAAAACTATTTATGTCATTATACAATAAATAACGACTATGCCTTCCGTCTTCACAGTACTTGGCTCATCAAAACAAGGAGACCAAAGAACCCTTTAAAGTAATTTTATTCCAACTAAATATATCAAATGGCAACCATAAAAGCCCCTCTGTAGTCCAAAACATCAAACTAGCATACAATGATTTGCTTAATGCTGCTTTATCAAATGTGTGCAGTTTACTTTGTGTTTTAATGCTATGTGCAGAAAGTGTTGAGAACAGTATAAATTAATCAGCTGCAGTAGAAGTTGGTATGTTAACTATATTGTGGGAAAACTGCAGCAAAAATATTTGGCTCTGCAAAGTCTGACAAGAAAGATTTTGATGAAATGAGCTAATAACAGACTTCCTTACATGCCTGTGGACTCTATTTTCCATACATCGAACTGAAAAATCAATGCATGCATACTAAACTGGCACATCGAATTTCTGTAGATATCGTAAAATTGAGAAAAATAAAAATAAACAGGTCTTCAAATAACACAGTATGAATATAAATACACTTACTCTGCATTAAATCCATTCACATGCAAGATTCTCATTTGTTTGACAATTGTGCTTTTACCAGATTCACCAGCACCTAGAAAATGAAAATAGATCAGTTTAAGAAAGAAATAGTTCCAGGAGCACATGTATTTTTTTTTATTCAAGTGGTAAAATCCACAAACCTGAGTTATTCAATGCAAGACTGAAAACTGAAAGGAAAAAAAAAGAAGTAATTGCCACTGGAAACTGCAATTGAAGCTAAAAATAAATGCCCAGCTGAAGTCGTGTGTCAGAGCCAAAGTCTGAAATATTTCACTATCCTTTTCCCCACCCCCAGTATCCTCATCAAAATAAGCAGAACAAGGAAACTAAGAAATTGACAGCTTCAGTATCTTAAATAAACAGCAAAATGATCTGAAAACACAAGTTCAAATCAAATGAAGAAAAAGAAGGACTGACTACAGTTCTTACTAAGCAAATCACTTACTATCTTCAAAGATGTGAAGGTTTCTAACAAGAGCCAGTTACACACATTTAAACAATGAACACAGACAGTACTGTTTGAAAACACAAAACTCTGCCACCATTCCACTCCAGGATTACCTAAGAGCCTTCTCCTGTTCTCCTGCTCCCAGTTTCTCATCACCTGCACATGCTATATGCCCCACTCATAACCACCAAGCTGCATATGGAGTCTACATTTTGAGAATACTGTCTTGTTCACCGAATGAGAAAACACCCTTCATTCTGCTTCCTACAAGTAATCCCTTTCTCCTTCTCCCACTCAACATACAAGGTTTTCTCGTTAACAAGTCAGCATGTTGCACTCAGTCTGCAATCCTTACTCAGATCAAAATATTCAAAGACTACAGCATCTGGTTTTTAATCTCTATACGAAAGCTCATTCCCTTCCCGTTTCTTTTATTTTCTTTTTCTGCAAGCCCTATCTTGGCGATAGTCATTAGATGCTTTAGCATCTTTTGGCTGCTCATTTTTCTACACAGCTTCCAAAGCTTGGGGGGGGGGGGGGCATAACAGGGCTCACGAAAGACACTGTTTGTATTTTTCTGATGCCAGGCTTTTCCCAGCACTTACTTACAGTACAAGTTTCCATTTTGAGCCTCTCACGCAAGCCTAAATTTCAGCAGCTATATATCAAAGTATATTTTCCTGGAGAAATTCTCATTTGGCCTTTCCCATTACTTCTCCCAATCGGCCCAGCAATCCAAACCCCTTTTAACCTCGACAAACTATTAATATCATCAGCCTTCTGCAAAAATGTCTGAACATTTTATTACCAAGATGAGATCTATTCTCCCCAGTCTCACCTCATTCTTTAAAAATACTAGCAAAAAACAAGTTCAGTAGTATTTCTCCATGATGGCAAATAAATGCATGAAGTGCTTCCCTGTTACAGCTTCCTAATATATCCAAAAATGGATGGCCTAGCCTACCAAACCGTAGGAAAGCTAATCAAAAGCAAAGGTGTTTCCCACAATCTTCTGAAGATGTATTGTGATATCCTTCTACAAGAGAGTTAAAACTACATAGAAAGCAGTACTTTGGTAAAGACGAATTTAAATATCTTATTCAAATATCTAATCATTACTTTTTCAGGAGTTCCATTTTTTTTCTTTAATCACAAAGCAGAGAACATTTCTGGCTAGTATGTTAAATACACTGCTTCAGAGACTTAGACACCAGACTGAGGGCCCTAAAATGTGTGCAATCTTATGAACAAACTGATCAGATGAAAGATGCTAATTTTATTAAATATCCTTAATGTGTTCCCAACTACTCTGCAATATTGTTGTCCATTTGTGCTTTTTATTTCTGAATTTCATATTAACAATACTGCAGCACTACAGATTTACTATCACATTGTGTCTGTGTTTTATTAAACTGTGCATATAAGTGCAACATTTAAAATAACCACATCTGAGCTAATCATATCTTGAACACATAAGGAAGCCATGTTGTAAGAGCCTGCAAATCTTCTCCAGCCTTCTAATGACCAATGTTTTACAAATGCATTAAGATTTCTACATATCGTTTTAACTGTGGGATATGTTTTTTTTACTGTTTATTGTTGGTTTATACAGGCATTGAATTTTTGCCAGAGCTGTAAGCCGCCTTGAGTTCCCTCGGGTGAGAAAGGCAGAGTAAAAATGAAGTAAATAAATAACTAATATTTCTGATTGGATAGTCAATGTGAAAAAATTGATATTCAACCCAAGTCTTAAAAAAGCTACACTGAAGTGAGCCCAAACTATTCAAGCAGACTTAAATAAGTATTTATTCATTAAGAACAGGTCATTTGTGACACACTGCATATGCACAGTGAAAACATTTAAGTATTTTCTTTGAAAGTATGTTGAAAAGGGGTTCTGACATACTGTACTTTTTAAACACAGGAGATGTTACTACTACTTTTCTATTTCAATTTTACACCTTTTTGTTTCTCCACATTAACTACTTAAATCCCCGAACAAGGAATATTCCATAGCACATCGAAAGCCTGGAACACTCATTTTTGTCATTCCAACCATCACCAAAAGTAATATTGATTGTAACACACCTAGCCAATCCTACTCCCCTGAACACTTGAGGCCACTAATCAACAATAATCAAGTACTGGCACATATTAGCATCAGGACAACTAATCTGCGTGGTAGAAAATAAAATAATATTAACTCTGTGCCAGCTCAGCAAGTAGTCTTTTCGGAGAAACTGCTGAAAATACACCAAAAGACAAATATTTAATATTAAAATTGATATGGCAGCATAAAGGCCACCCTGTGCCAAGAAATGTTTGGTTACCTGTCACTCACCCTATTAGGAGTATTAGAAATGATAGTAAAAGCAACAAATGGAAGAATGAGAGGCTAAACCCTTCAAAAGTGTGTCCTTCTTGTCCCACTTTTACTCTTTCCCCTTAAATCCTGATAGTAGGACCATTCCCTTTTTGCAACCATACTATTTCCTCCCATTTTCCCCCCATCATTATAGATCCCAAGAAACTGTGCCTTATATTGAAATAGACTGCCACTTAAAACATCACTGATAGCCCCCTCAATCGGAAATAGTGCCAGAACAGTGGTTTTTAAAGACAAGTGCTCCAAACAGCCCCCTACACACAGTAGTTAATTATATAGTAAAGATTTTAAACAGAAACCATGTCTGGGGTGATGAAGTCCAAATAACCAACAAGGGCAAGAAGCTGTAAGTTATCCACACCTGCTGATCTTTGTCTTTTCTCAGTCTCTTTCACACACAGGTAGGGTTATAAATCTGTTATAATCCAAACTCTGAGGGTGTAATTTATTCGCATAGCCTGAAGATAATGTATACAATTATCTTCAGGCTATGTATATACATTACATCCGAAATGCACATGAATTTTATGTTTAGACTTGAGTGTCACCTCCAAGATACCTCATTATTTACATACATGCAAATATGGGGATTCTAAATCTGAAAAAAAAATCAAACCCACAACACTTCTGATCCAAAGCATTTTGGTTAAGAGATACTCTGTCTGTATACATGAAACATGCACACATTTTGTGCTCAAGCATGAATCTCATTATGCATGTATATGCAAATACAGGTATTCTAAAAGGCTGGGGGGGGGGGGGGACACACAAAATCTTCAACAATTCTGGTCACAATCATTTTGGATAACAGATACCCAAACTGTATATGTATAAAACATATATGATGTTTCAAATTTAGACGTAGGCCTCGTCTCCAAGACAGATATATTCTCGTGTACAATATATGCAAATACAGGTATCCTAAATCTGAGAAAATCCAAAATACTTCTGGTCTCGGGCATATATGAAAAATACTTGAATGTCATGTTTAGACTTGGGTCTCATCTCCAAGATATCTCATTTTGTACGTGTATGTAAATAGAAGTATTCTAAATGGGGGGGGGGGATCTGAAATCTACACCTCTAGTCGCAAGCATTTCGGATAACAGATACCCAACCTGTATATATATGAAACATATATTATATGAAACATATATTATTTTAAAATATTTAGACATGGGCCTCATCTCCAAGCAGATATCCTCAGATACATAGTACATATATGCAAATGCAGGTATCCTAAATCTGATAAAAATCCAAAGTACTTTTGGCCCCAGGCATTTCAGATAAAGGATATATGAAGCATGTTTGAATGTCATGTTTAGACTTGGGCCTCATCCCCAAGATTTTGTACATATATGCAAATATGGGTACTCGAAATCTAAAAATTAAATAAATCCGAAATCTGGATCACCTCTGGCACCAAGCATTTTGCATAAGAGCAGGCATGGGCAAACTTTAGCCCTCCTGGTGTTTTGGACTCCCAACTCCCACCATTCCTAGTAGCCTCAGGCCCCTTCCTTTTCCCCCTCAGCTGCTTAAGCGGCTGAGGGGAAAAAGGAAAGGGCCTGAGGCTGTTAGGAATAGTGGGAGTTGGAGTCCAAAACCCTTGGAGTGCTAAAGTTGGCCCAGGCCTGATCTACACTGTAGAATGGATATTTGGCACTATTTTTTGCTGCCATGGCTGCTTTAGCCTGCTCTGCAATGGGTTAGGCAGCACTGCTGACTGAAAAGTAGGAGGTTTGAATCGAGGGATTGGGGTGAGCTCCCATCTGTCAGCTCCAGCTTCTCATGCGGGGACATGAGAAGCCTCCCACAGGAAGGAAAAACATCCGGGCACCCCCCTGGGCAATGTCCTTGCAGACAGCCAGTTCTCTCATACCAGAAGCTGGGCAACGTCCTTGCAGACAGCCAGTTCTCTCACACCAGAAGCTGGGCAATGTCCTTGCAGACGGCCAATTCTCTCACACCAGAAGCTGGGCAACGTCCTTGCAGACGGCCAGTTCTCTCATATCCGAAGCTGGGCAATGTCCTTGCAGATGGCCAGTTCTCTCACACAAGAAGCTGGGCAACGTCTTTGCAGATGGCCAATTCTCTCATACCAGACGCCGGGCAACGTCCTTGCAGACGGCCAGTTCTCTCATACCAGAAGCTGGGCAACGTCCTTGCAGAGGGCCAGTTCTCTCACACCAGAAGCTGAGCAACGTCCTTGCAGACGGCCAGTTCTCTCATACCAGAAGCTGGGCAACGTCCTTGCAGAGGGCCAATTCTCTCACACCAGAAGCTGAGCAACATCCTTGCAGACGGCCAGTTCTCTCATACCAGAAGCTGGGCAACATCCTTGCAGACGGCCAGTTCTCATATACCAGAAGCTGGGCAACGTCTTTGCAGACGGCCAGTTCTCTCATACCAAAAGCTGGGCAACGTCCTTGCAGAGGGCCAATTCTCTCACACCAGAAGCTGAGCAACGTCCTTGCAGACGGCCAGTTCTCTCATACCAGATGCTGGGCAACGTCCTTGCAGACAGAATCTGGGCAACGTCCTTGCAGACGGCCAGTTCTCTCACACCAGAAGCTGAGCAACGTCCCTGCAGACGGCCAATTCTCTCATACCAGAAGCTGGGCAACGTCCTTCCAGACAACCAGTTCTCTCACACTAAGAAGCTGAGCAACCTTCCTGCAGACGGCCAGTTCTCTCATACCAGAAGCTGGGCAACGTCCTTGCAGACAACCAGTTCTCTCACACAAGCTGAGCAAAGTCCTTGCAGACGGCCAAGTCTCTCATACCAGAAGCTGAGCAACGTCCTTGCAGACAGCCAGTTCTCTCACACCAGAAGCTGGGCAACGTCCTTGCAGACGGCCAATTCTGTCACACCAGAAGCGACTTCCAGTTTCTCAAGTCGCTCTTGACATTAAAAAATAATAATAAAGGACAGCAAAGCGGGGGGTGGGCGGCAAAAAGGGGGGCAAAGCCGTGTACGTCTTCCTTCTAACACGTTTCCTCTGCCCAAGATTTCCACCCCAGGAGAACCAACACCCTCTTTGATCCCTTTTTTCGTGGCGGCTGCAATACGAGGCGCCAACACGGGAGGGCCCGAGGCCTACTCCCTCCTCTCCCCCTTCTTCCCAGGGCCCTCCTTGGTTAGAACCAACTGGTTTGCAATGTCCCCTTTCCCTTCTCCCTGCGAGTGAGTGCCCTTTGGGTGGGCCTGAGCAGGCCAAGCGAGGACGGCGGTGGTTTGGGGCCTTCGAAAAACAATCTCTGGGTGTTGCAAAAAAACCCGACCACCAGCCTTGAACATTGCATCTAAATAGGGGGGGGGGGGTTAGAGTGGGGAGGGTCAATTCAAGCTTCTACTTCCTGACTTTCCCAACAGTAGAACCCCCTTCCCTTCCCTTCCTCCCTTTAGTATGCCCGCCTGCACAGTCACTGCTGGGCCCAGTTACACAAGGGAAGAAGGGGGGTGCCTTGTATTTGGGGCTTGTAGGGCGCCTTCCACGAGCCCTTACCCAGCAAGAGGAGCCTGTGCGTGGCCCGGTAGACTTGCTTGTCCTTCTGCAGCTGCTTCTCGATCTTCTTGTTGGCCTCCCGCTGCGCCTTCTCCTCGTTGCGCTGATCCTCCGTCTTGCTGTTCCCCAAGCAGCCCATTTTGGGGAGGGAGGGGAGGTGGAGGTTTAAGGGGAAGGGGGGAGGAAAGGGAAGGAGGGGAAGAAGGGGGAAAGAAAGCAGGAAGAGAGAGAGACAGAGAGACAGAGAGAGCAGGCTGTATGTGGACGCCGCCAAGGAAGGAAGGAAGGAAGGAAAGAGGGAGGGAGGGGGAAGCCTCTCTCTCTCCTTCCCCCCCTCTTTATTTCGGCCTTTTACTCACTCCCTGCCCAGAGACATGGAAAGGGGGAAGGGAAAGGAAAGGAGGAAGGAAGGAAGGGGGGAAAAAAGGAGGGAGCAAGCAATGACTTTGCGGCTACTGCTCAAGCCGGGCCTCCTCCTCCTGCTTTCTCCCCTCCAATGCCTCGCAATGCGGATCAATCCTCAATTTCGATATATATATCTCAATATAGATACTCAAAATGGGGGGCAGAGGAGAGGCAAGAGTCTGGCAGCCACCCAAGGCGACAAAAGGGATCAAAAAAGAAAAAAAGGAAGGGGAAAAAAAGGCCTTTCTTTCCCCCTCTTGCCTCTCTCCCTCCTCCTCCCCAATTCTGCAGCAGCAAAAACAGCAAAGAAATAATATTAAGGCGAATAGAGTATTTCCAACTTCCACGCCGGCGTTGATATATATATTTTAAAAAGGCGTCTTTCTCTTCCTCTCTTTTTTTCTATATTTTAAAAAAAAATCCTCCTTGGGGTTCCAGAGCAGGCTCCAAATAGAAAGGAAGGGCTGAATGGACAGGCTCCAAATAGAAAGAAAGGAGGAGGATTGGGGGAAAAAAACACCCCTCTTCCTTTTCCCCCTCTTCTATATTTTCAAAATCCACAGCAATAGGCTCCAAATAGAAAGGAAAGAGTGGGTAAAAAATAATAATAAAATCCTTCCCAAATCCTGGGCGAGGAAGGTCTTTTTTTCCCTCCCTTCTTCTTCTTTTCTATATTTTCAAAATCCACAGCAATAGGCTCCAAATAGAAAGAGTTTCCCAAATCCTGGGTGAGGAAGGTCTAGAAATGTCTTGGTTTTTCTCTCTCCCTTCTTCTTTTCTATATTTTCAAAATCCACAGCAATAGGCTCCAAATAGAAAGGAGTGAGTAAAAAATAAAATCCTTCCCAAATCCTGGGTGAGGAAGGTCTAGAAATGTCTTTTTTCCCTCCCTTCTTTTCTATATTTTCAAAATCCACAGCAATAGGCTCCAAATTGAAAGGACTGAGTAAAAAATAAAAATCCTTCCCAAATCCTGGGCAAGGAAGGTCTAGAAATGTCTTTTTTTCCTCCCTTCTTCTTTTTCTATATTTTCAAAATCCACAGCAATAGGCTCCAAATAGAAAGGAAGGAGTGGGTAAAAATAATAAAAATCCTTCTCAAATCCTGGGCGAGGAATGTCTTTTATTTCCTCCCTTCTTCTTCTTTCCTCTTGCAACAAAACGGCCTATTTTTCCCCTTTTCCAAAAAAATAAACAAAAGGGGGTGAAGCTAGGAAAAAAAAGAGTCCTCCAGCAGTCCTTTCTATGATAAAGCTGAGCAGTGAAAAATAGAGAGATATTATATATATTTATATATATTTACCTCTCCAAAAAATAAACAAAATGGGGTGAAAGCTAGGAAAAAAAGAGTCCTCTAGCAGTCCTTCTTATGAAAATAAAATAGAGAGATATTATATATATTTATATATATATATTTACCTCTCCAAAAAAATAAACAAAAGGGGGTGAAAGCTAGGAAAAAAGAGTCCTCTAGCAGTCCTTCTTATGAAAATGAAATAGAGAGATATTATATATATTTATATATATATTTACCTCTCCAAAAAATAAACAAAAGGGGAGAAAAAGAGTCCTCCAGCAGTCCTTTCTATAAGCTGGGCAGTGAAAAATAAAATAGAGAGATATTAAATATATTTACCTCTCCAAAAAATAAACAAAAGGAGGTGAAGCTAGAAAAGAAGAGTCCTCCAGCAGTCCTTCTTATGATAAAGCTGGGCAGTGAAAAATAAAATAGAGAGATATTATATATATTTATATATATTTCCTCTCTGTCTTGATCTTCTGCGGCGAAGGCTCCTTAATGGTGGTTGGAACAATCCAAGGCCTTCTTCTCCTTCTTTTGCTTTTCCAGGGAAGGAAGGAAGGAAGGAAGGGAAGAAGGGAGACAGAAAGAGAAAAGTGGGAGAGACAGAAAAGGAAAGAAAGCAAGGCAAAGCTGGTCTGTCTCCTCTCCCTTCAGAAAAAATATATTATGGAAATGAGGAGGCTGGAATGCCTTCCTGCCTCCCCCCCCCCCTCTCCTTCTTCTTTCTTCTTCTTCTTTCCCTCCCTTTTTATTTCCTTCTTCCTCCTCCTCTCGTTTCCATTTCTCTCTCTCTCTCTTTTCCAAAAGGATAATGATGTTTCAAAAGAAAGCCCTCCCGAGGAAGGAAGGAAGGGGAGCGCTGCGAAGAAGGGAGGCGGGTGGGGCCAGGCGAGGCAGGCAGGCAGGCAGGCGAGGCGAGGCGGGCCTGCCTTCCCCTTCCCTTCCCTTCCTCCTCCGAAGGAACCCTGGGAGCGCAGGCCATTCACATGATCCCCCGACGTCAGGCGCCCTCTTCGAATGGCCCCGCCAGGAAACTGGGCGGGGAAGCAGGAGGAGGCAGAAAGGGGAGGCCCAAGGGCCCACTATTGGCCACACGCAGGCATTGGCAAACTTAGGCCTTCCTGGTGTTTTGGACTCCAACTCCCACAATTCCTAGCGGCCTCAGGCCCCTTCCTTTTCCCCCTCAGCCGCAAGCGGCTGAGGGGGAAAAGGAAGGGGCCTGAGGCCGCTAGGAATTGTGGGAGTTGGAGTCCAAAACACCAGGAAGGCCTAAGTTCGCCCATGCCTAGGCCATAATTTAATCCTCCACCATCACCACCCCACAAAACACAATGTAAACAAGGAGGCAGTTTCTCAGAGGCCCCTTCCACACAGCTGTATAAATATATTCCAATTGTGGATTATCTGCCTTGATATTCTGAGTTGTATGGCTGTGTGGAAGGGCCCTGGGGGGGGGGGGGGACTTCCCCTGCCTGTCTCCCCATCACACCACAACCTTCATTCTTTTACCTCAGACACTCGCTGGAACACCTCAGCAAGCGAGAGTCCAAAAGCGGCAGGCTAAAACACATCTCATCACACTAAAACAGTAGACGTGGCCTCATCCTCATCAGAGTGTGAAGAGACCATAAAGGCCATCTAGTTCAACCCTTTACAATTTCTCAGTTTACTCCTTTTATTACTTTAGGGTGCAGATGGTGTGCAGGTACAGCACAGGCCTGTAGCGAGGGGGTGGTTTTAGGGGTTCAAACCCCCCCGAAATGTTTCAGATTTTAAAAAAAACCTGGTTTACTCATGAATTTTAACTGGTTAACCAAATCCCCATGCTAAGTCTCTGAGATGCAAAAAATTAAGAGTCCCTCCAGAACTGCAAGCACTATCTCAAATGTATTCACACTGTCATTACTTGCAATAATAGCTGATGTAGCGAAGCAACCAAGTTGGGGGGGAGGGGTTGAATGCTCTCATTAAGGAGGCCAGACTTGGTGGAGGTGGTTGACAGGGGTGGAGCTGCAGTCTATTGAAGGCTGCTCTGCCCCCTGCTGTGCTCTTTGCTTCAGCGTGAGCTAGGAGGCAGGTTTCAACCCCCCCCCCCCCCCGCCAAATTTATAAAAAAAGCAGCCAATATACATGTGCAGGTACAGCTGTACCAGGAGCTCCAATTTTGTTTGCTTTGCACTGAATGTTTGTTGTAGTCCTAAGTTTCAGGGACTCTGCAGATAGGTGGCTTCTTTTGGCTGCAATCATAGGGCAAGCCACCTGTCAATTATAGTTAGGTTCCCTGGTCCGCCTATGATACTGTGAACCACCGCCTCCTCCTGAGAAAAATGTATAATATCACAAAGGACAACCACCTCACCCGCCTCATAGGAAACCTGCTACAAAACAGGAGCTTTTTTGTTGAGTTCCAGGGCCAGAGAAGCAGATGGCGGAAACAGAAGAACGGCCTGCCTCAGGGGAGCGTGCTTGCCCCATCCATGTTCAACATCTACACAATGACCACCCACTGCCAGAAGGGACAGAGAGTTTCATCTATGCTGATGATCGTGCCATCACCGCTCAATCAGGGAGCTTTGAGATGGTTGAACAGAAGCTTCCGAAGCTCTAGGTGCTCTTACTGCCTATTACCGGGAAAGCGTCCCCAATCCATCTAAAACACAGACATGTGCTTTCATCTCAGAATAGAATGTAGCGTTTGCTTCCAAAAGGTAATAATAATAATAATAATAATAATAATAATAATAATAATGCTTCTTGTGCTACCTACAAGAAGCACTGCCTGAACATCAAGCAAAAAGTGGGTGCTAGAAACAATATCATACGAAAGCTGACTGGCACAACCTGGGGATCACAACCAGACACAGTGAAGACATCTGCCCTTGTGCTATGCTACTCTGCTGCTGAGTATGCATGCCCAGTGTGGAACACATCTCACCATGCTAAAACAGTGGATGTGGCTCTTAATGAGACATGCCGCATTATCACGGGGTGTCTGCGCCCTACACCACTGGAGAAATTCAGTGACTGCATGTTGCTTAAGTTGCATTGACCGACTGTGCACAGGGTTCCATACTTCGCACTTTAATTTACCCACTTCGCACTTTTGGTACCCACTATTGACATGAGGGATGGTTTGAGATATAAATTCCTCTAAGGCAGTGATTCCCACCTGTGGATCCCGAGGTGTTTTGGCCTACAACTCCCAGAAATCCCAGCCCGTTTACCAGAAGTTAGGATTTCTGGGAGTTGAAGGCCAAAACATCTTGGGACCCACAGGTTGAAAACCATTGCTCTAAGGTATATATTCATACAACTAGTAAGAACAGCATTTTCTCTAACAAAATGAACTTTGATGAAAAGATGTGTTTTGCTCCAAAGGAAACTTGGCAAGACAAACATCAGAATATATACTGACAACTGATTCATTGTTAGGAAAGTGATTGCCTTTGCATGTGATGGCATTGAATATTGTGCTAGCTGCCAGATTTGAATTAACCTTGTGTTGAAATTGTCATGACAGCTTTTGCACCTGTCCCAGGTGCAGAATAAAAATTCTGAGTATTCCTGTAATCGTCTATGCTCTGTTCCCCTGAACTAGAATAAAGGTGCAAGATGAAGCAGCCATACACACAAAGATGTTCCTCTCTTTTAATCAATTCTTTCAAGTGCTTGTCACAGAACCAACATCTGTGCTGTTATATCAAAGGAAAATGCATTTTTAAAAATAATTTCTTTAAATGATATAGTCATCATGTTTAAACTAGAAGGTCCTGCCCAGTCCTTTTCCAGATGGGAAAGACACTGATGGACGCACAGCTATAAATATTAGCACATTTACATCCATTTTAGTTACAAACTTATTTTATTCTTATATCCCATCTTTCTTGCAAAGAGAGGCAGGTTATACATTACTGTATATACTCGAGTATAAGCCTAGTTTTTCAGCCCTTTTTAGGCTGAAAAAGCTTGCTTCGGTTTATTCTCGAGTCAAAGTTATTTATTATTTTACTCTATTATTATTATTATTATTATTATTACATTTATAGGTTAACTTTATTATTTTTATTATAATTACATTTATTATTTTACTCTATTATTATTGGAAGGATACGTAAACACATGTACATTGAAGAAGGTTAGAATAATGGTGTGAAGGAGTTGTTAAACTGCTGCCACCAATTGTAACGATGACCGTTTTAATGCCACCGAATGCCACCAATTGTGAAGGTGCGCGTGGTAAAGCACCCACTGCCACCTAATCTATGAGGGAAGCCGGGCAACGATCAATATCAACCTAGGAGCTATTTTATAAAGGGACTGTTAATTACAGAAGGCTTTATTCTCTTGATAGCGTAGCGTTTACTTTCTTGGCTTGACTTTATTATTGTAGGCTGTTCAACTTAGGAGCAACTGTATCAGGCAAGGCTTGAGGAAAACAGTAACAAGTTTATTTTAACAGGAGTATAACAATGTATAACTGTTCTTCAAAAGAGGCACAAATCTTGATGGATACATTGGAAAGGTTTCATGAGTAAACTCAGGCAAACACTTCATAAGATTTCACAGCTGGCACAACAGGCTTAAACCCAGCCAAACCTTGATTCTTAATTCAGAATCAACAACCCCCTGTACTGGGTCCTTCTCTGCAACCACTTGGTCACCAATTGATCCCCTGAATCTCCACCAAGAGATTCAGTCTTTCCTATAGCACACTGGCTACAGACACATTCCCTGAATCTCCACCAAAAGATTCAGTTCACTCAGTAGCTCGCTGGCGTACTGACTAATTCCCTGTTTCTCCCACTAGAGAAATCAGTCCCTTCCTGTAGCTCACCGGCCACAGACTGCCACTTTCAAAAAGCTGCGCTGTGAAGTGATAGTTGGCTCCGCCCCCGTTGCTATGGCAACTCAGCTCAAGTCACTAGCCACCACAAAACATAATCTCCCATACTTACCATCCCTAAACCACTATCCAAACTACACATAACCAAAGGAATAAAATCTACACATCGTCACAAATGATTTCGTCAGAGTTGGACAGTTTTATCTTACAGTTTTATGTAAATATTAATAAACAGTCAACCTACTGATGCTTCAATTAATGTAATTTTATTGGTATCTATTATATTTTGAAACTGACTCGTAGCTGCTGCATTTCTCATCCTCGGCTTATATTCGAGTCAATAAGTTTTCCCATTTTTTGTGGTAAAATCAGGTTCCTCGGCTTATATTCGGGTCGGCTTATACTCGAGTATATACGGCACTACTACTACTACATAAAACACAAGACAGTTCAAAGCAGATATTATGTACAGCCAAATGTTTTCTTTATTTTTCCCCTTTTCCTTTCCTTTCCTTTCTTTCTTTCTTTCTTTCTTTACAGGAGACTTGCTAGAGATTGGCCATCAAATGGCTGAGGGTCATCATCAATACTTGGACTACAACTTTGAGTAGTATTGTCCTAAAATAATCTTCTGTAGAGTTAATTGTCAAAAGTCTCTTTAATTTATTAAAGTCTGCTTCTCACTTAAGGTAATCAGAGAGTGGACCAGTGTGTGGGAGAGAGTTCCCCACAGCTTGTTGGGTTCCAATAAGAAGGACTTTCTTGTGACTTCACTAAATATGCCTATGGGTACAATAGGCCTGAGAAAGAGCTATTTCCTAAGATCTCAGAAGTCAGAGAACTCATAATATATCGGATAATGGGAATCTGAAAATAAACATGTGCTCTTGGCCTTGTTAACAACCTTTTATGACTTTGTCATCATTTTGGTTATTTGAATACCATGGGGAAAAACTGTTTTTGTGCTGGCCAAAGCACATCAGAATCCTTAGGTTTTAATTGTAGACTTGGGAGCAAATTATTGCTAAGGGAAATTATATATTTCAGGTTATTCCTTTCTTTAAAAAAAGTTTCACACAGTGTTTTTTAAAATCACATCTCATAAGATGTGATTGTTTATGCTAAACAAATACAAACTTGGTTAGTACTTTGAATGGGAGCCACCAAGGAATACCAGGTGCTTCAGGCTCTATTTAAGGGGAAAGCAATATCAAACTACTTCTAAGCAGAAGAGCTGTTTCATTCATTACAGATGTTTTAGCCTAAAATTCCTATCATCTCCATGTATTATGGCTGGTACTATAGGGATTGTCATTCAAAATACTTGAGGTCCAAAGACTCTCCATTGGTGTCCAAACCACACATAATAAACCACACGTAGTTTCTAGGACCTGTGTGTGGGTGATCTCACCTTCATAGATTCTTTATTCAAAGCCCCCAACAACATAATAACAAAGTACAAAGTCAGTATCACTGCAGATTAGAAATGTTGAAAGGTTGCTCATACAGCAACCCTAAGTGTTGAGTCAAAAATGGACCTCCCAGAGACTTAAACAATACTTTCTCATATATGTTCATCTATAAATCTAGAAATTTTAGTTTAAAAATTGGTGCAGATCCTGCACTGACTTAACCATGATTCTATGTAAATACTCTATCTTAACCCTTTAAAAGGTGAAAGTGAAGACCTTAGTCCAAGAAGAACCTAAAAGCATCATTGACATCATTGACTCTCTCTACCACAGCACTGCTTCTTGCCTTTTTTGAATGCCTGGTTGAGAAAATGGCAGCTGCCTCCTCCTGAGGCAGTGCTGGGCCTTTTCCTTTTCCACAAAACGATCTTCAATTTATCTATCGATCACATCAAAATCCATAATTTTGGCCCCAAAACTTACACTCAACTTATACGGGGTCAGCTGATACATGAGTATATAATCTGCTGATCTCATTATGAAAAGCTATCTCTGTCTTTAGATGGAAAGCAAAGGACTCAAGCAAGATCTCTAAGAAAGGTGAATGCAAATGTCTCTCCAGTGTACCTTAAAACTTAATTTTCTTTGTGAATGTTGATTATAGGTTGTGATGAGATAGAGAAAAGGAAACGATTGTCTCAATATTTTCAATAATGGTAGAAGTAGGCTTTCATTTTTAAAACAACAGCAAACAAAGTAGAAGAAATGAAATTTTTCCATATATACTTTTGAAAGCTTTATTTTCCCGTTGCTGATTTACGTGTAATCTGTGAATTCAAGATTTCAGATTCTCTATATCTTCTCATGAAAAATGTGTAAATCTTTCTTTAAAAACATGTTAAAACTCTGACTCTTCTCCAATATAGTTCTAGTTTTATGCTTTGTCACTCAAACATATCCTTCTATGAATACAGCAGTTGTTTTACTTTAATATTTATGCAATCTGGGTATTTTTAGCTTTTAAAGTATTTTGTACTATACTGACGTAACTTCCCTTTCATTCATCTATCCAGTATCTTGATGGGTATCTTTCAGAGAAAAATTGATGACAAATCTTCCCCAGTGATATCAGACCAAGCCACTAGGGCATACTGTGTGTGTCTCCATTTAAAATTTTAAGGAAATGTCAGTACAAAATGTTATTGGTGATTTCACCAATTTATATAGCTTTAAACACAACATTTCACAAATACTTAAATTGCTGAACTGATTGCCACTTGAGCTTCAATTCCAGTCCTAATTCAAAAGGGTTGGTGATTATTTATACCTCTTGAAGCCTGGAATACCTGAAAGTTCACCTTCTACTGTATACATGATACTGGTATCCAGAGGAGATCTCCTTTTGGCATCAGAGGTTAGATTGTAACAGGATCCCATCCATAAGACTGCTTCGCCTCCAGGTCACACCACTGCTTGCTTATGGAAACAAGTGGCCATATCATTCTTGAGTGCTCCACTTGCCAGTACTCCAGAACTCCATACTTCAATGCAGTTACCTGGATTTTAAGGTGAGTTTTGAGAGATGGCTTGTTGCCGCATCATGGCAACATGTTTACATGTCTAAGGCAGGATTTCTTACAACCAAGAAATGTAGATCAACAAGGTGACATCAGATAACATGTAGCAGGAATTTCCAGATCTTTTGAAAAAGACAAAAGGAATAGAAAGGGGGGAAAGTACTATCATCTTTGGTATTCTGTACCTTTGCAATTTAATAGTGTAGATTTCCATATATCAGCATGTGACTGGGTGTGAACCTCACCTACTTTATTACTTGTATATAAATAAGTGAACACTATATAGCACCTGAATTAATATTATGCTGAAGAAAAAGCTACTGTGAAAACGGATAACAATGGGGAAAGAACAGTAAATAATCAAAGTTCCTCTAGAACTCCAGAGCTCTATAAAGCATACTATACCAGTTTTTCCTTACTGCTAAAGACATTTTCAACTAATGCCCCTGCTACTCAACACACTGTTCACTAATATTTCCAAGACAAAGGGAATAACTTTAAAACACAAGGGGGCTTGATTTTTGCTGACAAGTGTGAAGATAGCAGAAAATATCTAAAATGACCGTCTTCATAGAAGACTTGCTGGGAAAAGGCTACTGTCAATTTTAGTGTCCAAGAGAGGAACTGAATCAGATAGATCCCTCAATCTCTTGGTTTCAATACCTTCAGATTGTAGAAAATTACAAAGAAGATATGAGATTAGGGTTTGAAATAAAGAAACCCTTCTGGGACAAGATACTACTACCGAAACAAAAATTATAGGAAAAATATATAATCAATTACTAATTTGGGCTACAGAAACAGAACAAATCAAGACTAACATGATAAACTGGTCAAGAGACGTAGGCCAATCAATTCCACTAGCAGAATGGGAAAAAATATGGAAAATCAAACTCAAATATACATATGCCACAGATTTAAAGGAAAGCTGGGTAAAGATCTTTTATAGGTGGTATCTTACGCCTGAGATACTAGCAAAAATTAACAAAGATAGGACCAAAGATCGTTGCTGGAAGTGTGGCAAAGAAAAGGGCGTGTTTTTCCACATGTAGTGGAACTGTAAAAATGTAAAAAAATATTGGTCACAAATCCACAAGATGATAGAAAAAATACTTAATGTAAGATTTGAACTAAGACCAGAAATACTACTATTAGGAATCCATAATCTGAAGTTAGAAAAGAATGAGGATAAATTATTTTTTTACTTGACAACTGCTGCCAGGATGGTATTAGTTAGAGTGTGGAAAACGGAAGAGATACCAACAACAGAACACTGGATTGGCAAAATAATGGACATAATGAATATGGACATTTTGATGCAGAGAATCTCACAYATCTACAAGAAACCACAGAGAACGGACTGGAAATGTGTAATAGAATTCATCAAGGAAGAGAACCAAGAGATGTATACAATAGATCTATAAAAGYAARCCAAGAGAATGACTGATGAAGAAGGGAACGATCACCCCGAGCAAATAAYTATAAATAAGCTTTAATAAATATTAAGAGAAGGGACAGAAGTTGGAAGACTAAATATGTATTGAWTGAATGTAAAGCATGTAGAATTAAGAATACTTGTACCACCCTGGGCTAACCTGGAAGTACCCAACCCTCACCTGCCACTCCCCCCTCCCCCTCCACACCCCCCCCCTTCGCTTACCTTTGTAGCCCCCTCCTTCCCCATACCCAACTTATCCCTTCTGTTATTACCCCTTTAAACCTTCCCCCCCGTCTCTGAATTTTGTATGTTTAAATAAAATAAAATTAAAAAAAAATTTTAGTGTCCAATGAAGAAATCCTTATAAATTATTTCTATAGATTCTATCAATTCTATATTGCAATGCTCAGGGTCAAAGGTAAAAAAGAGAACTCTTGGGTCGATGTTTATCTTGTTCTGAGGTCAACCACACAGTCACCTCAGAGAGGTACTTGGGAAGCATCTTTTGCTCTAGACAAAAATATGCTCTCCATCTTCTTGCAAAAGAGAAGTCAAAAGTCACCCATACAGTCAACACACAGAGTGACTCGTTTCCTGGATAAATAATATTTTCCCAAATGTTTAACGTGTTTTATCTTTAAAACAGATTTCAGCAAACATACTTGAGGAACCATTAATTGGCAACATAGCACAGTGAAGTCTGATATCTATAACTATTAAAACACAGAAAATCTATTAAATAAAGAAGTCTTACAGGTGTCAAGAAAGAAAAACCCTGAAATAATATTCCTCAGGGAAAGATGCACATGATAACCTGTTTAAACAAACCTACATGATTATCATATATTCCTCATGCCAGAAAGCAAGAGGAGTAGCAACCACAACAATCTACTTTAGAAAATCAATATAGTCAACAAACATAGCTTGATTGTTTTTGGAAACATTTCGGAACATCTTATATAAAACGCACAAGCCAAATTCTATGCAAATCTCCTTTGACAACAAAAGTGATGGGTGATGTCCATCATCTGAAGGAAAGTAAGGTTTTGCTTTGAGGTAACTTTAATTTGGTTTTTCCTCTCACATTGGACAGAAATAGAAAATTAATTAAGTCACATTCCCCTGCCTCCCCTAAGTAGTTGACTAGATCAACCCAAGGGTCACACTAAATGGACAAATATGACAATGTCAGCTTTTGTTTAACCTTCATAATAGATTTTCTTAACTTTATTTTTTAAATCTGTCCTTTCATTTATTTGTATAATACATATATACATTCTCAAGTGGTTGTCTTGTTTTCCAACTATTCAAGCCTCAACCATACTACGAAGATCACTGATGAAGTTGAGACTGAGGATTTGTTTAAAACAATTCCATCTCAAGATCTGCCCAACACAGTTGCCAAGGCCAGTATGATTACAATAGTGTGCCATTTATTAAAAGATATGGAGATATAGATGTGAGAGAAGGATAGGTTTACTGCAGGAAACTCAAATGCAGAAAGAAAGAAGACTAAATTAATTTGTTAGTGCTAAATAAGTAACTTGGAAAGCTCAATCCAGTGTCATTCACATTAACAATTGGAATAATTTAATTAGGTAGATTACTGCTCATTGATGTATTATATATTATACTAGCCATCCCCTGCCACGCATTGCTGTGGCCCACATGGGGGTTCTGTGTGGGAGGTTTGGCCCAATTCTATCGTTGGTGGGGTTCAGAATGCTCTTTGGCTGTAGGTGAACTATAAATTCCAGCAACTACAACTCCCAAATGTCAAGATTCTATTTCTCCCAAACTCCACCAGTGTTCACATTTGGGCATATTGAGTCTTTGTATAGTGTTTGGTCCAGATCCATCATTGTTTGAGTCCACAGTGATCTCTGGATGTAGGTGAACTACAACTCCAAAATCAAAGGACACTACCCACCAAACCCTTCCAGTATTTTCTGTTGGTCATGGGAGAACTGTGTGCCAAGTTTGGTTCAATTCCATCGTTAGTGGGCTTCAGAATGCTCTTTGATTGTAGGTGAACTATAAATCCCAGCTACTACAACTCCCAAATGACAAAATCATTTTTTTTGGTGAAGGACATACATTGGGTTGTTAGGTGTCTTGTGTCCAAATTTGGTGTCAATTCATCCAGTGGTTTTTGAGTTCTGTTAATCCCACAAACGAACATTACATTTTTATTTATATAGATTAATTTTTAAAATGGATTATAGGAGTTACAGAGAATGACATGAACATTGTTATCAGTAGGGCTATACTGTAGTTATTTGCTTCATCCAAAGTGTTCTGTTTAAAACTGCTTGTCCTACATCACAGCACTTTTTTCAGGAAGATATCAAAGCCTATAATATGATTGTTATCTGAGGAGGGTGAGAACCCTACACCTCTGGAAACAGGAACATTTTCCTGCACAACTGAGTCACCGCAGCCTTTGACTCCCTACTCATAATAAAGGCCTACAAAGATCAGTGACAGAGCACATGTTTTTTCAAGCAGTAGCCAGAGAAACCAAGTTCAGTCTGCGGCGTTTACAGTTTTAAAAGATCAAGTATCTAATGAACTCGCTATTATTTCACCTCAATACTTGTTTGCTTACATCTCCTCGTCTTACTAATGAAATAAAGTGATGTTTGTACTTACTTGTTTTGTTGTCTGTCTGTGATTCACATGATATGTGAAATGTTTGCGGGGAAAGTTCATGAAGGAATCAAGCCCAGGGACTGATGAATACATTAATTGTTATAGCAGCCCAAAATATCTACCCTGGCAGAGTTCCTTTGCTGTTTTTCTGCGGCTAGTCCTCCACCTAGGCCACCTAGCTCCAACCAAACGGGTGACCTACTGAAGCAGGGCAGTGATGGAGGAGGAAGGCAGAATAGGGTTGTATCTACAGTGTAGGAATTTAATGCAGTTCCACACCATTTTAGCTGCCACGGCTCAATGATATAGAATCTTGGCAGTTGTTGTGTACTGAACAACCTGGGGAGGTTTGGAAGAGTGAGAGAAGCCAAGAAAGGAGGAAAGGAACAGTGAGGAGAACTTTTCACTTGTGCATGTTCTAAAGAAGTACAATTGAGTTAATTGCAGCTTGGTCTGCAAAATAATACACAGAAGTTAGAAAATAAAATAAATAAAAATTAGAACGAAGGAGTCACAACGGTTTCCCTCCTACTCATCATTTCCAGGCAGATAAACAATGAAGGGAATGCTAGCCTTTGGGTCTAAAAGGGTCTAGCATAACTGCTGAGAACTGTTAAACCCCCCCCCCCCACCACCACCACCACCACCACCACACACAAACACACAACACACACATACTTTTCTTCCCATCAGAAACAAATCTTCAGTGGACACAAAAAAAAAAAAGTACCATTGCAACAACTTGTGTTTGGCTGAAAACTTCTTGCTAATTCACAGTGGAAAATGTTTTGATGTAATCCGTCATTATGATAAAGGAAATAAGAAGAAAGCAGAAAGAAACTGAAAGAAACTTCTACCAGTTGTGGAAACTATTCTCCATAGCCAGGAACTGGCATAGTTGTTGTTTATTCGTTTAGTTACTTCCGACTCTTCGTGACCCCATGGACCAGCCCCCACCAGAGCTCCCCCAGCTCCTTCAAGGTGAAGCCAGTCACTTCAAGAACAACATCCATCCATCTTGCCCTTGATCAACCCTCTTTCCTTTTCCTTCAATTTTCCCCAGAATTATTATCTTCTCCAAGCTTTCCTGTCTTCTCATTATGTGGCCAAAATATTTCATCTTTCCCTCTAATATCCTTCCCTCCAGTGAGCAGTCATTATTTGCTAGAGTATGAACTGGTTTGATCTTCTTGCGGTCCAAGGCACTCTCAGAATTTCCCTCCAACACCACAGTTCAAAAGCATCTATCTTCCTTCGCTCAGTCTTCCTTATGGTCGAGCTCTCACATCCATAGGTTACTACAGGGAATACAATTGCTTTAACTATGTGGATCTTTGTTGCCAATGTGATGTCTCTACTCTTTAAGAGGGGATAAATGATTCAGGACCTATTACCTGTGAATAACTTTTGCACAATCATGGAAATTTCAGGGCCTTGTAAAGATCTTGTGCCAGATTAGGAGACATTGGCCTGAAAAGTCATCTCAAAACTGCAGCTATGAATGCCCAGTATACTAGTCCTCAAATATATACATGGTGACAAGATAGTAAAAAAATGTTGAAAGATGCAAGTTATCACAGTGAAAACACTTAAATAACTAAAATAAGCGTACTCTATATAACAGTGAGAATTCTTCCCAAGTTGGACACCTTCTTTTAGCTGTTCATTGGAAGCCACCCTGAGTCCCTTCGAGGAGAGAGGGCGGGTTAATGATAATTATAATCACTATCATCATCATCATCATCATCATCACCATCATCGCTTCCACTTGGCAAAGCATTACAAAGTGTTTGTGTGTGTGTGTGTGTCAGAGACAGACCAACAAACAGACCAACACAGATCACAGATTTTTATATTGTGGTGTCATTCTCTTAACTGTATCTTTTCCTGGTAAACCTGAAGGGTTTTTTGTGTTAGACTTATTCCTATTAGATTATAATGCAGGTTCCTAAACCTTTGATACAAAGAGTTTTTCTTTCCTTCTGTCCTATTGCCAGTTACTATATCTTTTATCATCAATCAGAATAATAGATTTTAATTGTCTGTAAGCATGAAAATATCTTGATTATCTGATTGTATATGTGGCATTGAATATTGCCATGTTGTAAGCCGCTTTGAGTCCCCCTTGGGGTGCAAGAAAGTGGGATATAAATATAGTAAGTAAATAGGGCTATCCCTCATTCCTACTTCTCCAAAGACTTGCACTTGGTTGGGTAGCCCAAGGCTAGTGTCTCTTAGATGCTAGCCATTCCTGCGATTCAGGATTAAGAGTGCTCTTAAGAGCATATGGACTTGGTTTGATTCCTTGTCTTGCTCCTTTCCCCCGCTCTATACTTGTCTAATAATAAAACGATTGCACTGAAATAATTCATAGCAACACCGTTCTGCTGTTGTTGCCTTTCCAGTCATCTATAGAATAGCAGTTCCATATGACTTTTTAACCTCGTTGGCTCAAAGTCTGCTAATAAAGCTGAGAATTCTAACTTGTTAAATACACACACGCACACAAGAATTCAGCCCTGCACATTGGTGAGCATTAGCTAAAGGAAAACAATGCAGCTATTTTTACATCTGAAATGCCTTTTGTCAAAATAAAATAGGCAGGGGGAGTTAGAGTGATATATCCCAGATGAGGATCTGGCACTTTGACTGAGGCCGGAGTTAGCAAAATTGATGCTAAAATATTATTATAGGAGCAGTCCTCCCCCATCTCTTTTAGGGCAGTGTGAACTAGAATATTTGCCAGAATGTGACAGAATAAATGATCAGCTATAGTTTATGCAGCGCTTGTAAACATTCTTGTTTGGAAGTATAACTCCCAATACCCTTCATCTGCAGATTCTGGGAACTGTAATATAACTACAATCTCTAGAATTTCTTAGCCAATATGGCCAAGGACTGGTTTGAGGATTCTGAGAGTTGCAGTCCAACAATAACTTTTCCAAACTCTCAGTATACATATACTGCTTTTCATATTTGGGTGTTAGAAGTACATTTAGGTCAATGTCCATAAATTAAGACATATACTGGAAAATGTTGTCAGTCGCCAAAATAAAACTGTCCGCTATATGTCTGAAAAACAAATAGCCATCAATTAATAAAACCTGTTGATGTCCATCATGTTTTAGCCATGGTACAATATAGAACAATTCTAGTATAATATATTTTGTATTAATTGGAAAAGCAATAGTGAAATTATTTGAAGGGGGGGGGGGAGAAAGAGGGGCCACCCAAAATGGACATACAAGACAGAATTAATTGTTGATTAAGTAACAATTGTAGTAGATAATTATAGCAAGTCTGAAGGTGAACTTGGCATTGCCCAGGTGGTTGTTGATGGTTTGTTTATTCTTTGACTGAAACAATTCACAATCATATTTGATTTATAAGAAGTTCCATTAAAAAGGTTCCAGTGCAGCCATAAAAATATCCTGATCAGTCCCAAAGAAGACACAGTTGAAGTCATTGGGAAGTATGGAAAAAAGTTAAAGGACTGAAGCAAATCTTTGATTCCAATATGTCACAAACCAATATTAATGATTCTGTGATCGAGCATGAAGATTTGTGTAGTATAACAAACAGATAAAGCAAATTCAAATCTTGAATGGAAATTATTTTATCAAAATATTTGGAAAGAGAACAGCAGGTATTTCCTTACATTTAACACAAAATGACATGAAAGAAACCCACAATTTGGAACACACATTTAAAGAGAACTGCATCTAATATATCTAAGGCAGTGGTTCTCAACCTGTGGGTCCCAGGTGTTTTGGCCTACAACTCCCAGAAATCCCAACCAGTTTACCAGCTGTTAGGATTTCTGGGAGTTGAAGGCCAAAACATCTGGGGACCCACAGGTTGCGAATCACTGATCTAAGGCACTTCCACATTACAGTTAAACACATGCCAAAGTGGGTTTAAAAAACCCACTTTGGTACACATTTAAGGCCCCATCCCCACCACCAAAAAACCTGGGCTTTCCCAGTGGGGTGGTTACATGCCATCCCAGTAATTACCAGGATAGCATCCAGTCACTCCAACCCAAAACAACCCTGAAAACGTTAAAAAAAAATCCTACCAGGACGCAATTAAGGTAGAAATGATATGCCAGGAGATAAAATCGCTCTTCCCCACCCCAGTCTCCTGGTGAATCATTTCTATGTGTCAGGAGGATGCAAGGACCACCTTAATGGTGGCCCAGTAAGTTTTTTAAGTTTCAAGGGTAGATTTGGGGGGCTTGTGGGGAGGGGTTGGGTACCCTCTTGGTTTTTTGGCCTCATGGCTGTGTGGATTGAGTTCGGAGATCGTTCCTAATTAATTCATTTTTACCTGAGGTGTTCTTTGGACGCCTCAGGTAAAAGCGAGACAGGTCCCACATTTTTGGGTCTGTCTAGAAGGACCCTAACTTCACCAATTTAGAGTACTTTTGCTCTCAGCTTCATTCACTCTCCGTACTACTTATAAATTTGAGAAAAAATCAGATTCAGAACAGCAAACTGGACATTCTCTTGCACTAAATGATGAGTGTGAGCTTATCCCATTTATTCATGACTGATTGAGAAGCAATAGAAACAAGTTTAGTAGTGAATTCATTTCTAAGTCTACCTCTGAGAACTGAAATTTATCAAGACCTGTCCCCCAAGAATAACTAGATGTTCATATTCTATTCTTAGCCCATTTAAGATTATTGACTGTACTACAACTGTCAAGATCACAATGGATAAATGTGTGTGGGGTGGGGATAAAATTTGGAAAATTTCCCACCCTAAAACCCCATTTACTTAATGAAACATTTACAAAAACCTCTTTTTCTATTCTTTCCAGATTTGTCTTGAGATGCAAACTGCACACAGACAACTTTATATGAGAATATCTGCATATCCACATATGGAACAAGTGGTTAGTAGGGGAAGGGGAGGAGTATAGGTTTTTGAAGGAGTCCAGGTTATTGACTTTTGAAGAATATGTCAACAACAATATGTCAGTAAAGGTAACTTCAGTAGGTGGTGGATTCTCCTTCTCTGGAAATCTTTATACAGAATACATTGGATGGGCAACTTCCTGAGTGCTTTGGCATTCCTGCATGATAGGGAGTTGAAGTAGATGGCTCTTGTGCCCTTTCCAATGCTACAACTCCATGATTTTAAGTCATCTGCTACAAAAGTACTCCACACAGAGCATTCTTGCAGAACATCAATGAGAAATAGTTGCATGTATAGATTCAGATCTCATTGATGGCATTTATTCAATGGTGCAAGGAAATTAATTATATGATTGTTTCTAAAGTTACACTACACAACTTCCAAAAAATGTATGAAACCAGATCTCAAGGCCCTGTCTTGAATTCAGACAACCTTCTCTGATTTTCAGTGTAAGGAGAAGAAAAATCAGTGCAAGAGCACTGCCTTAGAAATAACATAGGCTGCTTTGGAACAACTACTGTTGACTGCTCTGGAACAGCTACCATGCATATATTTCAAAGCAGAGCTTGAAAAACCTCTTTGGATGGACTACGATTTCCAAGTGTTTTTAAAACCAGTACTTTTATGTAAGTGCCTTTCAGCCACCTGTTGGCTTTTGGTGACTCTTTGAATTTCATAGGCTTTTCTTAGGCAAGAAAAGAGGTCACCTCTCTGGTACTATGAGGTAGTTTAACCTTGCCTTCCTCTGAAAAAAGCTTATAGCGTCTTTATTGTCTTGGTGATCTCCCACTCTCTCTGACATTGCTTCCGAGATCAGAGTATTTAGCACAAAAGTAATGTTTACTGAAGTGTTAAAAACAGAGCCGGGGAAAATGGTTTTTATCTTGTTCAGTGCATAGCTTAGAAAACATAATTTCCAAACAGACAAATATTTTTGTATTTGCTAGACTTGATGTTTATTATTTGAATTACATGTTCTGAGCTGCTGTGGTTGATGTTTAATACATCATGCTTAGAAGTATGCACAGAGACGTGACTAGATTTCAGGTTTTGGCCATGACATCTCAGGGTCCAAGCTGCTCCTCATCTAACAATCCTGTGTGTGTGTGTGTGTGTGTATTCTGTCTCTTTTACTTCTTGGATCCAGCAGACTATTGATAAAGCCTGAAAACCTACAAAACCTATTGACCAAGCCAAGATGATATCAGTGAAACTTCCCTCCTCAAAGCTGCCTTCAACTCTGGGGGTGAAGGGGTATTTTCTCTCTCTAGCCATAAAAATAATTTAGGGTTTCAGAGAACTATTGCTTTGTTACTCTGTACTGAGAATAAAATCCACTCTTCCCAATGGTGAAAACATATACATACAGAAAGGAGGGGGTAGAATATGTGGCAGAGGTGCTGTGACTTCTACCAACTTGAAAATCCCACGGTTTTTATTTATTTACTTTAAAAAGCAATCTGAAAATAGCCAGTGAAAATATATAAATTCCACACAGACTGTGTTTTTTTAAAGTGCAAAGCATGTTGTATGTTCTTCCCTTGGCAAATGGTACACACACAGAGAGAGAGAGACACACACACACAGACTTAGCGTAAGTGCATGTGCATACACACACTATTCCGGTTCATGAGCTAGTTAGATCTAATATCCGTTTTAATGTGCCTTTCAATATCAATATTATTTTTGTTTAATCTGTTGGTTATTTCAGTCCAAAGCTTATTATGAACTTTCAACTAACCTGGTGTATTAATATAAAAGCACATTTGGTTACTGCTGAGCTGGCTGGACAGGTCTGCACTTTTTAATCCCTTCATAACTTAGTGCACTTGACAATGCTTACCTTGTGCTTTAGAAGGACCATCTGTTTTCATTACTTCAATCCACAAAGATGCTTGTCTCCAAACTATGTCCTTCAGTTCTCTGCATGTTGGAACTGATTTTTCTGCGCAGCCATCTCGTACATGAAAAGGAGTTCTAATGCCAACTGAAATGCTTTAGATTTCTTCTGTGGTTTAGCCATGCACAGTGGGATTCTTTATTTTTTATTTTTTTAAACACAACAATTTGAACATACCACAATCACATATTATTTTTCCATGCCACTTCAGTCTGGAAGTGGTTTATCATGTAAGACTGGGGTGAAGAGGGAGCCATTTGAGAAAATGCAGCCCCTCTTTAGATGGAATTCCTTCCCAGCACAACAGTAGTGGGATTCCAATTGTCATCAACCCCATGGCTACAGGTTAGGATGATAGGACATGTAGTTCCACATCTAGAGGGATCATTCTCAAAATACAGATTTCTTAAGAGTCCCAAACTTTGAAACTTCTTAAAGTTTTGTAATAACCTATCTGTATACCCTGTTCTTTTTGTGCAGGAGTGAAGGTTACGTTGAGAAAGAGTGGAGCCTTTTGAGTAGTAAATGTTGCTAAATTGTATTCTGCTCTGTCCCATGTGCATGTTTTTCTGTTACCAATATCAAGCCTCTGGAATGGGTCAGAATATAACATTTAGATTTTAGAATTACATAAAGATACTGAAATATCAAATAAAGATATTTGACGTGACCACATGTTTGCAGAGATGGGAGGAGAGGGCTCTATGTGAGATTTTGTTGTAATTATTATGTAATCCACCAAGATCCTTAATAAAAGAAAAATCAAGGATTATAGGAGACAGAGTAAAAGAAATGTCCAAATGCTGCAGAACTAGAGGGGAAAAAATCCCATGAATTGGCAAATACTTGATCAGCAATCCCATACTCACTTAGAGTCAGTTCAGTGAAGACATTTTTATAAGCTTGCACTATAAATCAAGTAATTTGTATCATCTAATTGCAGTACAAATGTATTTCATATAAAATTGCAAGCTCTGCTGATTGTTAGTATAAAATTGTAATGGGATTTGCATTTGTGGAATGATATTAAACTTTGCAGCTACAAAAAAAGATTAAACAAAAGCACATTGTTGCTTTAAAACAAACCACAAATATAGAATATAAGCTGGGTTGCAACTGAAGACATAAATGAATACTACAAGAAATTGTAGTATTAGTATTCGCAGTAAGGCTGCGAGCCCTGCAAATTCGTAATGGCCAAAACTCAATTAAGGGTATGAGTTATTTTCTTATACCTCATGAGTTTCTTATACCTCATGAGTTACTTTCTTATACCTCATAAAAACCACAGCAATGTAAGGGGCAGCTGTCTCTTGTTTTTGATATACATAGGTAAGTCACTGTTATGTAGGTAAATTCATGTGGGACAAAAGACATAAGTACCAAAGTGAAAAGAAATGTGAGAAGTTTGCACCCAAGGGCCCTTCCAGACAGCCTTATATCCCAGAATATAAAGGCAGAAAATCCCACATTATCTCAGTATGGACTCAGATAACCTAGTTCAAAGCAGATATTATGGGATTTTCTGCCTTGATATTCTGGGATACAGGGCTGTGTGGAAGGACCCCTGGCCTCCTGAAATGATTGCCCTGCATGTAAACAAAAACAAAAAATTAACAAAACATTCATATCCTCCACCAGTAATTTGATGGAAAAGAAACACTGTCAAATATTTGCATAAACCTAACCTCTTTATTTTTTCCCCAGCCCTGAATTGTTATCGCAAAGTTTTCCAGATAAAACTCTCCCTTGAATAGTCTTGGCTACATTCAAGTTTCTGTTATCCAATATTTTGCCACACCTTTCAAGCAAGCTTTCCTCGCAATCAATAGGTACAGGAGATGCATCTACTCATATAATCTGAAAGAAAGAAAACAACCTCCCAAGAACTGTTGTTTTCTCCGCAAACTGTCCCTTTGCAGTACTGCCAGCTCCAACTTTCTTGCAGAATTTTTAAGGTTAGGCAGAAATGTACCTCCTTGTTGTCTTCTCTGATTGCTATTTCTTTTCATTAAAACACATCTCCCCCCTCCAAAAAACAACAACAACCCCACTTTAAAAAAGAATGTCCCTGCCTCTACTGAGAACACAAAACAAGCCAGCTCTAAGGGCTAAAAATAGACTGTTCCATTCGGAATGCAAACTATTCAGTCTTCAAAACTATTTATACAGTGCGAATTAATTGCAGATGGCCAATTCGTATAGCAAGGTCCCAGCAACCGATAAGAAAAGTGCTACTACCTTCTCCTGATTGAAACCAGGTAAAAATTGCTTTAGGGAAGGGATATGCAGTTGGGGATAATGCAGTTTATTTTAAAATCTTTCAGGGTGGGAAATGCAGTTTATAAAATAAGCATTTGTTTTGGCTCACTCTCAAGAGGTTCAGAAGATGTACGTTTTCCCTCCCTCCCTGGTGCTGGCTTGCTGCTGGGTTTCTACAGAAAACAATGAGATGGCTAGTATCTGGCATATATAAAGCTGGTGATTCCGGTCATCTATAATGTTTTTAAGAACGGCATTTTACAACTAAACTTTAAACACACACATATGCATCTTATTTATGAGCTCATTTAGCAGAGTTAAAATATTTAAAGCACAGGCTTACTATTTATCCCTAAATATTGATATTTTAACAACTCACATGCGACAAACTCCCTTTGAGATATCTATTGGCAAAGAGCATTTTTTCTGATGGGTGTTTATCTCATAGTGGCAATGAACCAAAAGATAGTGTGACAGACAAGATAGGCTTTCTGGGAGTTAAGATGGAAGGCAGTATTTCTGCAAGTAATCAGATCCACTGCAAGTTACAAAAAAATGCCTAAGATTTTCAATGTCTCTTTTCTTTGCAATTGTCAAGTCAACAACAAGAACTCGTAAACTGGACAGAAACCTTGGGGAGGGGAAGATATATAATAGGATATAAAATCCTTACTCTGTCAATAGCTGGTGCCTTCCTTTTTATTTTTGACACGGGGTTTATTGATGTAGAATAATTTAATGCTGATCTGCTGCACATTCTAGTGCCCACATTCTGCATTCTAGTGATGGCAATAAAACTTAAAGCCTGCTGGAAATGCTTAAGGCTACAATCCTATGCACACATAACTGGAAGCAAGTCTCATTGTACTCAGTGGGGCTTACTTCTAAGTAAATACGCATATGACTCTACTGTGCATTTGTGTAGTGTTGCAAGGCCATGGGGAGTGTTGCTTTGTTCTTTCCTGCTTTGTGAAGATAGGGCTTTCAGGATCAGCAGGAGTTGTGGGTTTTGGTGTGTGTGTGTGGATTTGTTGAGGCTGCTTTTTATAATTATTTATTAATCCCTGGGTTTGACTCTATAGTAGGAAATAAAGACAACAAATACAACTAGTAACTAACCACCTTAATAGTCAAGCATGGTGCCAACATGCAGAGATTTGGGGGCCCTTTATCTTCTAGGTTAAAAGTGAAGGAAAAATTCAGAACTCTGTATCATAACATAACATAACAACACAACACAACATGGGTTATGACCCTGAATTTCCCCCCCCCCCCCCCCATTTCATATCTATGAGAAATGAGCAGTGCTCCATTTCACAAAGGGAGCCATGCAATGAGACACAGAGAAAGTATCAATAGTAGCTTTAATAACCTAAATGGGAAATCAAAAGAAAGAAAAGCTTTATTAGGTTTTGTTTAATGCCAGGTTTTGCTAGGTTTGGTGGTGATGGTGCTTATCCTATGATTGATAACACTGGCGAAGTCTAGCCTTCAGCGGTTGTGATCCCCGTCTCATCTTCTGCCACAGCCTGGAGAAGGGTGATTGTCAAGTGACTACAGCAGCATTTCTCAACCTGGGGGTCGGGACCCCTAAGGGAGTCACGACAGGGTGTCAGAGGGGTCACCAAAACCATCAGAAAACATATATTTTCTGTTGGTCATGGAGGTTCTGTGTGGGAAGTTTGGCCCAATTCTATCATTGGAGGGGTTCAGAATGCTCTCTGATTGTAAGTGAACTATAAATCTCAGCAACTACAACTCCCAAATTTCAAGTTCTGTTTTCCCCAAACTCCACCAGTGTTCACATCATTGTTTGAGTCTACAGTGCTCTCTGGATGTAGGTGAGCTACAACTCCAAAACACAAGGTCAATGCCCGCCTAACCATTCCAGTATTTTCTGTTGGTCATGGGAGATCTCTGTGTCAAGTTTGGTTCAATTCCATCATTGGTGGAGTCCAGAATGCTCTTTGATTGTAGATGAGCTATAAATCCCAGCAACTACAACTCCCAAATGTCAAAATCAATCTCTCCCCCAACCCCACGAGTATTCAAATTTGGGCATATCGGGTATTTGAGCCAAATTTTGTCCAGTGAATGAAAATACATCCTGCATATCAGATATTTACATTACAATCCATAACAGTAGTAAAATTACAGTTATGAAGTAGCAACGAAAATAGTTTTATGGTGGGGGGGGGGGGGGGGGGGGGTCACCACAAAATGAGGATCTGTATTAAGGAGTCATGGCATTAGGAAGGTTGAGAACCACTGGACTACAGGAACCAATAGATGCCCACTCAACTGTATGTAAAAGCTTTCTCAGGGCACTTCTACACTGACCACTTCGGTCCACTGGTGCTGAAGAAAGAGGTCTCATGGTGCAGATAATTACACTGGAAATCATGGAACTGGCTGGAGGCCTAGATATTGATTACAATCACCATGGAGGCTGGTCTAGAACCAGTTCCAGGAGAATGCATTTTTAGAAAAACAAACAGGAATGCGTATGAGCACATTAGCAGAGGGCTTCTCGTACCTGCACATTTTGTAGAGCCGATGTTGCTCTGCAATGTGGTTTACACTACAGCACATTGGTGTGTATTACAAGCTTTATTTCAGACTTTTCCCCAACTTTGCTTATGTCAGATAAGGCTTAATGCATGCAACAGTGTGCTTTCAGGTCATGGCCATGCTTTGAAAGCAGCCCTCAGCATAGACGAGGGTCCTATCTACACTGCCATATAATTCAGTTTCAAACTGCATTATATGGCAGTGTAGATGGAGCTAGGCTCTCCAATTTAGCTTCCTAGTTTGAGAACCCTATCTTTCACTATATAGACTGAACTGCCAGAGCCCTCCTCCTATACTTTGTGATTTGCAGGGCTGTTTTCCAAGAACAACCTCATTGAAGTCACATAAGAATGGCAGATTGGCCATTCTGGGCTGTTTGGAGGAAGCAGTTTTCTCAGTCTCACCATCTTTACATTCACCTTTGGTGAGAACACAAGAGAGGGGCTTCTCCAAGGCTAATTCCAAACTCTAGAACTTTGTGAGTCCTCTGGAGTTCTAGGATCACCTGGAGAGTCCCTTCTTGATATCCCACCATCTTCCAAGGCTTGTTTGTTGTGGACCAGGGAGAGGACCATCTCTGTGACTGCTCCCAGATTTTGGAACTCCCCCCAACTAGAAAATCCTAGTGGCCTCAATTTTGTTCTCCTTCCGTTCATAGGTTAAGACATTTTTGTGCCACCAGGCTTTTGGAAACTGACTAGGGTCAACATTTAATGCTGTGTGGTGGTGTTTTCAAGATTATCATGTTGCCTTTTAGTGAAATTTAATGCTTAAACTTGGTCATTTTAATTTTACTGTTATGGGAGGGAGATATATTTTATTTGCATTGTTTTAAAATGCATCATTAGCTATCCTGAACCTCAACATTGAGAGAAAGATGGAATATAAACAATGATTATAATAATGACTCCCTTCCTAAGCAGGCTAAGGCCCCTTCCACACTGCTATTAAATCCAGATTATCAAAGCAGATAATCCCCATTATCTGCTTTGAAGTGGATTAGATGAGTCTGCACTGCCAGACAATCCAGTTCAAAGCAGATAATCTGGATTTTATATGGTAGCGTAGAAGGGGCCTAAGCAGACTCCTTCTTCACTGTCTATTTATTACCAGTTGAAGATATTTTTTTTATTCCAGCAGACTTTGGGGAACTGATGTTTTACAAGAAAGGAGCTCTGTAATGTTTTTTTACTCTTTATTTTTCAATCAGAATTTTAAATAGTTTTAATTTGTTAAACAGTTTAATACTATTGCAGCCATTGTTTAGCTACATGTTTTTGTTATCTGTATTTTTTATTTTCTGAGTAATCTGTAATCCCACCTTTCTGTGTTTAGGTAATGAGGGCTATAAATAAAGGAGAAGAGAAAAGAATAGAGTAGAATAAAAAACAGCAACAACTATCCTTGTGGTTCCTTCAAGACTAGCAAACGTTATCTTCTTTGGCCACACAGCCCACTCCCCGCATATGGTAAATTGGACTGCAGGCAACAGTAGCTGATTTCCAACTAAACACGTTAGTCTTTTGAAAATCCCTTCAACAGTTTAAGGATTTCAAAAATTTAATAAACAACATACTTTGCTGCTTTGCTGCTACAAACAAACTTGTGTGTACCATTCAAGAAATAAAATTGATGAGAATACACATTTTCAGCCCTGATACATTTACTGATTTGATACTGAATTGAGATTAATGTTTACACAATACATAGGGTTATAGAGCCAGGTCAGGGAAAGGAGAAGGCATATGTCATATTAAGACTGGTAGCCATTTGTTTTAATAATAATAATACCAAGAGACTCACTTTCCAGTTTGGATGATCAGAATCACAATATTTTCCCTATATTGATTCTCCATATTTTTCCTACCCACCACTTGAATAACATTATTCTCTCTGGTTTAGCTAGGTAGGTATGCAAAAATCAATTTACAAAATTCAGTATCCTTTCTTTCAAAACTTGTAGCTCTCATCCTGTGCTACCAGTGTGTGACTTTTCCATTCATTTCTGAATACACGTCTTACTTTGGTATTGCTATTTAATTCAACATGATGTAAACATCATTGCATCCTGAGAACTTTTAGCCATGGAGGGAAAAGAAACTAAAATCTCTAAGATAAACAGGATTCCATGTTGATCAAATCAAATACAATAGATTTTCACAGTATTATGTCCTATTTTGTACTGGAAAAATTGCAATGTAGTTGTTTCCAGGGAATCCAAATGATGCCAAGAAAAAGAAACTGAATAGTCAAGTCCCCTGCCTCAAATCCCAGTGTGTCTCTCCTTTGTGGCTGCGTAATGATTACATTCCCCAAATTGCTCTTTGTAGCTTTCTTGAGGAATTTTGTGTTAAGCGTTTGGACAAGAGGGAAAAGGTGATGGCAAAGGATATGGATTTTTTTAATAGTCAGATTTGTAGGAAAACCTCACAAGAAGGCTGAGATGGCCTTTGATAAGCACACTGGTACCAATAGCAATAAATATTAATGGAGGTCTGTTTAGGAGTTATTAAGCATTTGGAACACTTTGTAAAGCCTCTGCCTGTCTCTTGAACGTGTTTATAGCACCACTGGTTTATGCATCATCGTAATCTTTTCCATTATTTCAGGGATTTTTATGAGGCATTTCTCACAGTGTGAGAGGCTTTGCCTCCCCACCCCTCAATCCCATTCAACCTATTTCAATTTTTAAAATTCTCCCTAAATCCTATCACATGATAACCCCATCTTCTCTGACACCCCTCTCCCCCCAATTCTCAGTTTTGACAGTAATGCAAACTGCACTGAATTACTTCTTCCTCTTCCAAAGAAAATGAATTTATCCACACACACAATTCTTGTGCTCTTTGACCTTTTTTTAAAAAAACATTTTTCTTGCAAGAAAACTTCCCCTCCCTTATTACCTTTACATGGGAAAAGGCAATAGTGAAATAAATAGGTCTGGAAGCCAATTAAAATGATTGATTCTTTAATTGTGTGTCTTATCTTGTAACTAATTGATTGACTGAAGTAAAATAAAAACCACATTGTTGAAAACACATTAACATATTTCCCAAAGCCAAATGAGTCCTGAATTTTGAGACATGTCAATAATAATTTGGTCTTCCTGAACAAAATTTGTGGCTACTGCAATGAATTCAATGATACTGTATTTAAACCAATTTTGTCACATTAGATATGTTCAGTATTGATCTCCTAACAATAATTAATAATATTCATTTACTTTATCAACATGAAATTTTGCAGTCTGACATGAACTAAAGGGGTTGAGATGGATGGGAGAAAGGGGATCATCAATCTATTCCCCAAAGAGCGGTAAGGCTCAGATTATTAACTATTCATAGGCATAGTTTGTTAAATTATTATAACAAAAAAAAAAAGCCTCAAAAGAGCTGGGTTGTTGTAGGTTTTTCTGGACTATATGGCCATGTTCTGGAGGCGATTTTTCTCCTGACGTTTTGCCTGCATCTATGGCAAGCATCCTCAGAGGTAATGAGGTCTGTTGGAAGTAGGAAAAATGGGTTTATATATCCTACTTCCAACAGACCTCACTACCTCTGAGGATGCTTGCCATAGATGCAGGCGAAACGTCAGGAGAAAAATTGCCTCCAGAACATGGCCATATAGCCCGGAAAAACCTACAACAGCCCAGTGATTCCAGCCATGAAAGCCTTCGACAATACACTCAAAAGAGTTGTGGGAAAATAACAAGGCTCACATATATCTGATAGTGCAAGCTTTCATAGACTCCAGCCCTGAAAAACTCATACTAAGCAATGTGAGAGCATTGACACCTATATGAATTATGTTCCCAGGCCCCATGAAAATTTCTCCAAAATTGTACCATTGCCATAACTTAAATCATGTAAAAATATCGTTTAGGCTTCCAAAGAAAAGTTAACAAGAGAATACAAACACAGCAGATATAAGAATTCTAGATGGGAATAATGGCAATGACTTAATTCTCTGCAATATTAGAAATTTGGAGGCTGAAGGACTAAATTTTGCCTTCCCATGAGTAGCTACCTCTCTGAATTATAATTAATATTAAAACCACAAGATGGCTCAGGACTGTTTGAAGTTGTATTGCATGGGAAATGACAGAAGGAAAGAAGGGATGTGTGAGGGTGGCTTTGCAGGACATCTTTCATAATGCAGTGGAACTGGAAACCATTTTGTCAATCTCTGGCACTGCCTCTGCTGCTGAGCCTCATTTGTCCACCATTTTATGAAAAGCAAGTGCAAGACTAGGAAGGATACAATCTCTTTTTTTGAGATGGTGGTTTTTGGGAACCAAAAGAGCAAAAGGTAACTGAACTGGTGCAATAGCAGTAACAAAATTGTGAGCCCACTGGGCAGTGTGGTATTGGCGAATATTAGAATGCTCCATCTAGCGATAACCACTCCTAATGTTGGATAGGAAATTCTGGGAGTCACAACCTGTAAGAGTAATGTTTCCCAGTTTTGCGTAGTGATTGTGATAAGTTTCTTCCCCCTGAATCCCCCTCTCACCATCACCCCCCGGAGCCCCTGGTGGCGCAGTGGGTTAAACCCCTGTGCCGGCAGGACTGAAAACCAACAGGTCACAGGTTCAAATCTAGGGAGAGGTAGATGAGCTCCCTCTATCAGCTCCAGCTCCTCATGCGGGGACATGAGAGAAGCCTCCCACAAGGATGATAAAAACATCAAATCATCCTGGGCAACGTCCTTGCAGACGGCCAATTCTCTCATACCAGAAGCAACTTGCAGTTTCTCAAGTTGCTCCTGACACGATAAAAAAAAACAAACCATCACCCCCCGAAAATCAACAAACCTGTAGGGACCACAGGCAAGAATAAAAAGAGCCAAAAGTGACCACGTGCCATTTTAATAATTACTCATTAGGCCAAGAAAGCAATTCAAACAACTTTCTCGTGTTTTTTTCATGAGTAAAGGTTCAAATTTACAAATTGCCTTGAAATCCATTTTGATTTATAGTGATCATATCACAGGGTTTTCTTGGCTAGTTCTGTTCAGTTGCCACTGCAATTTTCCGAAGCTGAAAGTTTATGTCTGGGTTTCTTAAGACAAGTTAACCTTTAATGCATATATTTAGAGAAATCCTTTGTTCATCTAACCTGCCACAATCCGTGTTGCCTTGTGTATTGACACCATGACTTCTCACTTTTATCTACCAAGAATTTATTTGGTGTTTCTGTAGCTCCCTCGGGTTTCAGAAGAATCGGAAACTCAATACTAGCCATGGAGTTGCGCACACACATCTTTACATCTGCGCCACAGTAGAGGACTTGCTAACTCTGGGTGATTAAAAAAAAAAAGCACTGACCACTAACATACTAACTATTTGTTCACATAGGAAGCTCCTCTGTTCATAAACACATTACCTAATTTGCTTTTGTTCCTCTTCTGTTCCAAATGAATAAGAAGCAAAAGTAAGGAAAGATTATTTCAGAGCACAGACACCCACTTGTCGGCAGCAAGGAAACCTCAGAATTAAAAGAGAAAGCACAAAATTACTCTGAGGCAGTGAAATTCGATCAGCTCAAGGTCGGCAAAAGAAGCTGATTCTAGGCATGGACCTGATCTTTTTTCTCTCTCCTCCATTTAATGAACTGACCAAAAGACACTTTGCAGCCTAAAGCAGAGCAACGAATGGTACTGAACTTCACCTGCACAAGTCAAGTCCCACAGTACCCAAAGGCAGCCACGTCGTTTGGGTGGAGGAAGTTGAAAATCCTTTTCCCATCCCTATCCATAAAAAAACAACAAGAAAAAATAAAAGCACAATTTACTATCCTTTCATGACCCATATCTGTGGCCTGGGTGTCTCAGTCTATGTCTGTGGTTGGTTTCCATTGCTCGAGGACCCACTTATTTGTCTTTTTGACTATCTGCGGTATCTGTGAAACTCTCTACCACTATCACATTTCAAAAGAGTTGATTTTTTTCCCCATCAGCATTCTTCACTGTCCAGCTTTCACCACCATACATGGAAATCTTAAACTTCAGGCAATTCTGACTATGGTATTCAATGATGTATCGTTAAACTTGAGGACCATATCTAGTTCCTTCAATAGTAGCCCTTCCAAGACTTAGATTTATTCTGATTTCTTGACTACGCTCTTCCATTTAAAAAAAATTTTTTTTAAATAAATAATAATTAACTATTTCAGTGTCTTCATCATCCACTTTAAACACGAATAGTCTACAGCAATTATTTTTGTTTTCTTAAAATTTAGTTGTAACACTGCTTTATCACTTTCTTCCTCGAACTTTTCTCAATTGTCATTCTGAGTCTTTGTTATTTCTTTGCAAGTCCTATGGTGCCATCTACATATCTTAAATTCTTGATAGTCCTTCATCCAATTTTCATGCCTTCAAGAGATCATTTAGGTTCAATAGAACCAATCTGTTTTTACATACTCTTAAAATTCTAGAGCAAGGGTGGGCAACTGTGGAATGCTAGGGGGCACACTCCTCCCCTAGGAGACATTAAAGAGCCACAGCCACACCTGCAAAACACATTTTTATTAGTCCCAAACTCCTCTGGGGCGAGGGGGGGGGGCATTTTCACCACACAATGTGGAGGGCCACAACATTCGGTGGAAATGCACCCCACACCCCCTACTGGGCATTTTAGAGCATCATTATTTTTTAAATTATTTTTGCAAAAAATTGGGTTTTGGTCTCTAGTCCTTGCCCCTAGAATACATTGGGGAGGGGGGCATTCTGAGAAACAGATACATTTTACCCCTGAGGTGGCTCTGGCTCCCAAAAAATGGTTCATTGGACACAGTTTACCTAACTCTATTTTAGAAGGATGTTCTTCAGGCTGTAATTGACAAAATGGTTGATTTAACAATTTTCTTTACCTATTTTCTATTTTTTGTAGCCATTGCCCTGTACCACAATTTACTCCTGATCTTACAAATTAACACTTCCTTAAGGCTAGATGACTAAGGCTCCTTCTACACTGCAGTGTAATCCAGATTGTCAAAGTAGATAATCCACATTATCGGCTTTGAATTGGATTATATGAGTCTGCACTGGCACATAATCCAGTGCAAAGCAGATAATCTGGATTTTATATGGCAATGTAGAAGGGGCCTAAAAATCTTCTTTTGCTCCAGTCATTTTTTAGGTTCCAGTCCAGTTCTGTTTAGGTTCCTGATCTGTCTTTTTTAAAAAAACTAGGATTCTCAAAGATTCTATGTGTGTGGCTGCAATTTGTTTTTAAATCATTTCTGCTTGTTGTTTATTGTTGGTTTTTGCACAGAGCACACACCGCTCTGCTCCAACCAGTCTCAAATTGCTGCAGCTGTGTCTGGATTACCAATTGTTTTTTAATTGCTGGAGCAGAACTGTGTGCAATCTGGACTGACTGGGGAGAGCACCGGGGAGGAAGAAGGGTAGTTTCCCAAGGGCAAGCATTTGAAGCTTCACTTTGCACAGTGTAGCAGTATCTGAGCTAGCAAAAAACCTAAAATTAACTAAAATGTGATTTTGTCATTTGGGAGTTGTAGTTGCTGGGATTTATAATTCACCTACAATCAAAGAGCATTCTGAACCCCACCAATGACGGAATTGAACCAAACTTGGCACACAGGACTTCCAAGACAAACAGAAAACAGTAGAAGGGCTTGGTGGGCATTGACTTTGAGTTTGGGAGTTGTAGTTCACCTACATCCAGAGAGCACTGTGGATCTGGACCATACTTGGCACGAATATTCCATATGACCAAATATGAACAAAAATGGAGTTTGAGGAAAATAGACCTTGACATTTGGGAGTTGTCGTTACTGGGATTTATAGTTCACCTGCAATCAAAGAGCATTCTGAACCCACCAATGACAGAACTGGGGCAAACTTCCCACACAGAACCCCCATACTTAAGGCCATCCAGTCCAACTCCCTTCACCAGGGCAAGAAAACATAATCAAAGCCCTCCTGACAAAGAGCCATCCAGCCATAGATATAGACATATATGATTCACACACACACACAGAGATATAGTATCATAGATTTGAAAGGGACCCCTAAAGAAGGACAATTATATGTTGCATGTTCCAGAGTAGGCAAACCAGACAATCTCCACATCAACACTGGAAAATAAACAGGAAGAAATACTGTTTACTCACAAGCATAAAGAAATAACATAGATTAGAAATGAATACTTCTCATTATTTCCCAGATCACCAGACTGGGCCACAGCAATGCGTGGCAGGGGATGGCTAGTGTGTGTGTGTGTGTGTGTGTGTGTATGTGTGTGTGTGTGTGTGTGTGTGTATATATATATATATATATATATATATATATATATATACACACACACACACACATACACACACACACACACACATATATAGAGCCCCCCCCCCCCGGTGGTGCAGTGGGTTAAAGCGCTGAGTTGCTGAGCTTGTTGACCGAAAGGTCACAGGTTCGATTCTGGGGAGCAGCGTGAGCTTCCGCTGTCACCCCTAGCTTCTGCCAACCTAGCAGTTCGAAAACATGCAAATGTGAGTAGATCAATAGGTACCGCTCCGGCGGGAAGTTAACGGCACTCCACGCAGTCATGCCAGCCACATGACCTTGGAGATGTCTTCGGACAACGCCGGCTCTTCGGCTTAGAAATGGAGATGAGCACCACACCCCAGAGTCAGACATGACTGGACTTATGCCTGCTTGGAAATTCTGGGCCTTCCATGTCTAGATGACAGTCCCATAATCCTTGGTGGTTTACATTAGCAGTAGCTAATATTAGCACAGATAAAATGTTATATGGTTAAGTCCAATACGTTGGGGAGGAGTGGCCAAAAAGGAAGATTCCTAATTCTGAAATTATAGTTTGCAGAGGCCATACTAGATTTATAAATGCACAGTATTGAGAAGGTTTTTTTAAAAAATGGGAATTGTTGTGCATTGCAATCCCAGCTGTCCACAGCCCTGGTGGGGAGTCAGAAATTTGTGTTGCCAGCACACGTATTTACTAGTGTGTACAGACAAAAGATTTTTTCTCTTCTGCAAAACATAAGATTGACTCTGCCTTTAGAAAAAGAGCAAAATCAACATTGCTGGGAGGTGTCAACCTCTACAGTGTGGAAGGAAACAGGGCAACAAAAGAGAAGGTGGAAATTCCAAGTAGCAAAGGTGAAGTCTTCTTTGGTGCCTCTGGTAACCAAGCACCCAAAGGCTTTAGAGTTTACCTGAACTCTGCAACCTGGGAGTTCAATTATCAGGGATCATAAACATTATGGCAGTGATAAGGTGGAGTGATATTATGGCAATACAGTCTAGAAGTTTGTGGGCATTTCCAAAGACTGTAGCGCCACAACTATAACATTATGAAACAGGCAAGGCTGGTGCTTACGTACTGTCATCTACATGTTGAAAGCCTTGGAAAGTTACTTTTTGGATTGCAAGTATAACTCCCACGTTCCTCCACCCAACATGGCCAACATTTTATGAAGGCAGTATCTGTTCCTCTTCCTCCATAGGCATTTTGCATGCATTCCACTGGAAGTTACGTACACTGATAGCATGCTCAAAGCACTGCACTGAAAGCATCAGATTCTGTCCTATCTTGGAAACTAAAAACCTGTCTCAAACCCAAAGTGGAGAGGAAGTCCAAACAATGTTCTTAGGTACTTCTGGTCCTTAATGCATGATATACTGGGGTGAACTGGTTTGGATCTGGCCCATGTTTCCACTGCTGGATAGTTTCAGAAGTGCCAACAGAAAAGGAAAGGTGACACTTGAGAAGAGCCAAGTTAGTTTTGGCTATGCTGGCCTATGTGGACTCTGTCTGGATATACACAGCCATATAATCCAGTATCTGATCCAAGATTATCTGCTTTGAACTGGATTATATGAGCGCTCTGCCATATAATACAGTTCAAATCAGATAATTTGAGATCAGAAACTGTATTATATGGGGCCTCAGTCCTGCCACTACTGTTTGTCAAGCACAGAATGGGTGGCCATTTCCAGGATTAGTTCTGCATATTGTTACTTCATACTGGCTATGAATTAATCAGTGAGGATAGATAATCCCTAATTAAGGGCCCTTCCACACAGATCTATATCCCAGAATATCAAGGCAGAAAATCCCACATTATCTGTTTTGAACTGGAACATATGGCAGTATGGACTCAGATAACCCAGTTCAAAACAGATATTGTGGGATTTTATACCATAGAATCTGACCTTGAAGGAGCTGGGGGTGGTGACGGCTGACAGGGAGCTCTGGCGTGGGCTGGTCCATGAGGTCACGAAGAGTCGGAGATGACTGAACGAATGAACAACAACATACCATAGAATCATAGAATCAAAGAGTTGGAAGAGACCTCATGGGCCATCCAGTCCAACCCCCTGCCAAGAAGCAGGAATATTGCATTCAAATCACCCCTGACAGATGGCCATTCAGCCTCTGTTTAAAAGCTTCCAAAAATACCTTGATATTCTGGGATATAGGGCTGTGTGGAAGGGCCCTAAGGTCAGGCCTGGTTAGTACTTGGATGCATGGTCACCAGTGAATACTAGGTGCTGTAGCCTTTATTTATTTCAGAGGAAGGACCTGGCAAAACTATCTCTGAACATTCTTGTCTAAGGGCCCTTCCACACAGCCCTATAACCCAGAATATCAAGGCAGAAAATCCCACATTATCTGCTTTGAACGGGAATATCTGAATCCACACTCAGATAATGTGGGATTTTCTACCTTGATATTCTGGGATATAGGGCTGTGTAGAAGGGCCCTAAGAAAACACCATGAAAATTCATGGGATTGCCATAAGTGACAGGTAACTTGAAGGCACGGGCATGCAAATGTCCTGCTCAACAGGAAGAGAGAAACTTGGGTCCCATCTAGGGCCCCATCCACACTGCCATATAAATTCCAGATTATCTTCTTTGAATTGGGGCACCATCTATGGTCCCTTCTACACTGCCATATAAAATCCACATAATCTGCTTTGAGCTGGATTATATGGCAATGTAGACTCCTATAATCCAGTTCAAAGCAGATAATGTGGATTATCTGCTTTGATAATTTGGATTATATGGCAGTGTAGATCCAGCCTTGGAGGGTATTGATTCCATATTCCTGTAAGAACCCTGTCAATATGTGGCGGGTTGTGGGAATGCGCTGATGAAAGACAATATTGTTTTCTAAGGTCCTTCTGAAAAATCAAACGTTTAATTGATGGATGCGTTCACTTTGAGTGCAGCTGCTACTGGCACAGAGAAAACAAAACAGAAGAGAGAAATTAAAGTACCCTAAGAAATAAATAAAATTTACACAGATGCTTAACAGAAAGGCTGCACCACTTGAACATTTGTTCTATTCCAAGCTGACCACAAAAGGAGCTGTTGTTCTGGTTAAATTGCCTAGGAGGGGAAAGCAAAAGAGCTTGAGCACACAATTTATTTTAGCATACCTAACTAGTGCAAAAAAGTGTTGCTTGAATTCCTCTGTCTGGCTGTGCAACTGCCCTACGTTTGAGACACAAAGGCCCCTTCTGCACTGCCATATAATCCAGTTCAAATCAGATAATCTGGATTGTATATGGCACTGAAGAGCGTTAACAGGCAACTTCAAATAAGGAAGACTGAACAAACCAAAAAATACTTCATTCCAAGAAGAGAATAGTCTTCCCCTTAAAAAATATCTAACCACGAAAATTGTTTTTTTGGGGGATTTGCTGAAATGGATTTCAGTTGCCAGTCCAATGTTGTGCAAGGCTAAGAAAAATGCATTTCTGACAAGCTAATGGCTCCATTAGGAAATATATGGTTTATTAAAACCTTTGTGTAACCCTTTCTCTCTGTCTCTAACCAAAAAACTCCAGATACAGCAAACATGATTTTTAGAATCATAGTGTTGAAAGATACCACAAGGGCCATCCAGTCCAACCGCCTGCCATGTTCTTCCATCACTAAAGGGAAAAAGGAAAGTTTTTTTACCTGCATGCAGAAATGTCCTTGAATTATAACTCTTAAGATTTCTCATTGTGGGATTCTGGGAAGTGTACTTTTACAAAGTAACTTTTCAATACTATAAGATTAATGCAGGAGTGCAATGCCTTTCCTAATTCTTACGATTTTTTCAATATATGCCTATTTATTACTAGGTGTCTTGGAGTCATTTCTGACTGATAGAGAGCCTAAGGCGAGCCTATCATAGGGTTTTCTTGACAACATTTGTTCACACTCTCTCTTGGACAGAGAAAGTGTGACTCACTCAAAGTTACCCAGTGAGTTTCCCTGACCAAGAAGGGATTCGACTCCAGTCATATCCCAATTTTGAAACCACTACCACATGCTGGCTTATTTATTTATTTGTTTACATTATTTGTATATTGCTTTTCTCACCCCGAGGGGGACTCAAAGTAATGGCAAAAATTCAATGCCAGTACAAACAATTATACACTACAATTAGACATAAATCAAATTAAAAAATACATCCATGAGCAATAAAACAATCATTAAAACAATAAAACAGTCTTGTCCGTCGAATTGCCGTTCCAGTCATTGTCTTTCCGAAATGCTGCTTACCTGCCTATTTCCAGATATTAAGGTATATCATATAGCCTGACTTAGGGTGGATCTACACTGCCATACAATCCAGTTTCTGAATCCAGATTATCTATGCTCTGAACTGGATTATATGAGTATACACTAGGCATGGGCAATCTGGCCCTCCAAGTTTTTTGGGTTTCAACTCCCACAATTTCGAACAGCCTCAGGCCCTTTCTTTTTACCCAAAGCCCCCTTCAAAGCCACTTAAAGAAGTGGCTTTTAGGAATTGTGGGAGTTGAAGTCTAAAACACCTGGAGGGCCCAAGTTTGCCAATGGCTGGTCTAGATGGCCATATGATCCACTTCAAAGTAGGCAATCTAGATTCAGAAACGGAATTATATGGCAGTGAAGATGGGGCCTCAAGCAACCTGAAATGGACAGGTGCAATGGTCCAGAGTTTTGTCCTAAAATATACTTGTATAACCAGAAATTTCAAATTATATAATTGAAATCCATTATCTCCAGTAGCCTAACTGCAATTAGAAAAAGTTCTCCTAGTAATATACACCTCCATTCTCTGAGAGTGCATCCTAACTGGGAATAGAGGTGTAGGACCCTTGTGAAAGTGGGAAAACTGTGAATAAAGACCCACTCTTTCTTTTACATGGGATAACAGCCCTTCAGAACTATCTAGATCCTGCAGAGCAAATTTATGGTCAACTGGGTTGTTGCGAGTTTTCTGGGCTGTATGGTCATGTTCTAGAAGCAATTGCCTCCTGACATTTTGTCCACATCTATGGCAGGCATCCTCAGAGGTTGTGAGGTCTATGGTGAAGTGTGAATTTTAATCTACAGTTATGTATAATAATAGATAGGTGTTTAAAAGGGTATTTAAACTAGCTTAATTGGGGGAAGGTAGCCAGCTTAGCTCACTCTGAGCTGAGTTGCCATGGAAAAGGGGCGGAGCCAACTGCCACTTGGCAGGGCAGCCATTTTAAAACCGTCAGTCTGTAGTCAGCGAACTACAGGGAAGGCTGGTTCTGTTGTGTGTTGAGAACAAGTAAGGTAGTCTGTAGTCAGCGAACTACAGAGAAGGCTGGTTCTGTTGTGTGTTGAGAACCAGAAAGGTAGTCAAAGAACTACAGGGAAAGGCTGATTCTACTGTGTTGAGAATCAGAAGGTTTTGGCTTTTAGCCTGTGTAGTTTAGATAGGTCGATTTAATTTATTTATATTGTTTCTGTTGCAGTAAAGATTCTTATTAGGGTTTCTCTCACCCTTTTTACTCATACACTGACTAAATAACATAAGGAAAGACTAAGCTTGTACCTGAAATATTCTGTTAAAGAAAGAAACACATTTAAAGGAAAATAAGTTAAAAACCTGTTTAATGGAAGGAATAGTCCTCTCAAGAGTTGTTTTATGAAATGTTATAAATGTAATTACTGAAGATATGTGCCTCTAAGAGCTAAGAAACATTGAAACCATCAAGCTTCTTCTATACTTCAATAAACTTTTTACAGTTTCTTCTAAAGCTAAGTCTCTGTTACAAATAATTTCAAGTTAAGCTACGCTACACATTGAAGAAAGACCAAATCAACATTACAAGCTATTAGTTGTGTTATCAATTTAATAAGTCTTTACAAAGTGGTGGCTCCTTTACAAACGGTTACAAATTGGTGGCATCGTTACAAACTGGGTGCCATCTTTACAAATTGGTGGCGTCTTTACAGTTGGAAACTAGGCACATGAGGTTTATATATCTGTGGAATGTCAAGGGTGGAAGAAAGAATTCTTGTCTGCTTGAGGCAGGTGTGAATATTGCAAAGGCCACCTTGATTAGAATTTAATGACTTTGCAGCTTCAAAACCTGGCTGGTTGCTGCCTGGGGGAATTCTTTGGTCAACTTCTGCCATTTCAATATGATGTACACTTCCTTGTGTTCCGAAGGTAGGGTACAAACAAAACGAAACAAATCACTTGATGGGGATACAGAGGAATGCATGTCCTCCACAGTTTCATCCCAAAGCAGAAAGTCAGATTTTGCTCCCAAAATAAGAATTAGGTTTTCCTCAGCTCTGGGACACCTGGCCAATTAATTCCCTCAAACTTTCCTCAAAGGAGATTGTGTCTTTGAGCTCGATGTTTCATGGGATTATTTTAAAAGCCCCAAAGTAGTTTTGTTTGCTTTTGAGACCAAAAGCCAAAGAAAAGGGTTTTTTTTAAAGGCAGGTCTATTTATAGAGAGCTGGCTACATCCGTAATTCTAAAACCGTGACCTGCCGTAGCCCCATAAGAAAGTCAATATTTTGTTAAATATGAGTATTGTTAAACGTTCACCACTGACATTTCCTGGTCTCTGCTAATTCTCCTTCACAGTAGATTTTAACTTCCTTGCTGGAATTTCCCCCAGCCCCTTGCACTTGCTTTGGGAGTTTTTCATTACGGGAGGAGCAGACCTAAACTAACTGCTGACTGGCTTGAAATATCCTGTCCACAAATCCATCTTCTATCCAGAAAGTCTCTAACAGCTTTTCTTTTTTCTAATATTTTGTTCTTCTATTTCAGTTTGCATGAAAGCCGCACATTCACAGTTAAATATGGCAAAACATAGCAAAATCACATTCCAAAAGCAACGCAGCACGTGGAATTGAATTTGCTTTGTCACTATAAAAGGAACCATTTCTAGTTCCTCTTGAAGTTACTTTTGCAGGGCACTGTTGGACCTTTCAGCGAGTGCGATGCCATTTTCCTATCAGCCCTGATGAACTATCCCGCAAAGAACTGCCTTTTACAAAGCTGTGGCAGATAATGGATCGCTTTTTGATTTTCTTTTTTGTCGTGTCAGGAGTGACTTGAGAAACTGCAAGTTGCTTCTGGTGTGAGAAAATTGGCTGTCTGCAAGGATGTTGCCCAGGGGACGCCCGGATGATTTTTGCTGCTTTTTATCATCCTTGTGGGAGGCTTCTCTCATGTCCCTGCATGAGGAGCTGGAGCTGATAGAGGGAGGTCATCCACACTCTCCCCAGATTCGAACCTGCGACCTGTTGGTCTTCAGTCCTGCCGACACAGGGGTTTAACCCACTGTGCCACCGGGGGCTCCTTTGATGCGCTTTTTGATGCACTGACTAAACAATGGGAACAAGGGTTGAGAAGGGAGATATACAAATATAGTAAATAAATAAATAAATAAATAAATAAATAAATAAATAAACAAGTCAATTGTGAAATATAACTTCCCAAGCTCTGTTATGCCCTGGCAGGCTGAACAGGATAGACCTTGATGACTAAAAGGAGAGAAATTTGAAGAGAATTGGACCTTCTAGTTAAACAATTAGGGAACTCAGGCGGGATCTACACTGCCAAATAATGCAGTTGGAACTGCTTTACTGTATATGGCTAGTGTAGACCCATACAATGCATCTTGAACTGCATTATATGAGTCTACACTGACCATTATTTGGCAGTGTAGATCCAGCTGCAGGCAGTACCCATGCAACAGAATTGTAGCAGTTAGATACCATACTAACTGAGGAGCCATCTACACTGTCATATAAAATCCAAATTATCTGATTTGAACTGGATTATATGGCAGTGTAGACTCATATAATCGAATTCAAAGCAGATAGACTTACAGACATAGGATTGGTCTCACCAAAAACAGATTGTTATAGATCCCTTCAAACTGCAATAGATGCAGAACAGCAAGATTCCCCAAAAGCCAACCAGTGGCTGGTTTTTCAATATAAAACGGCAAGAAAGATGGCATACCTGAGCAACAATTTACCTTAATATCGGCTGCAACAATGTAGAGTTCACATTGTTGGTCAGAGGATTTTGGGAGCTGTAGCCCAACTCCATTTACTAGCTCTAGTCACCCTGAAGGTCAAGAGACCTCGCCTGTGTTTTGGTACGTTCAGACATGTGTCTGAATCCTTAACAAAAAGCCAGGCATCAATGGCAGATGTTCCAGGGCTTGCCAGCAGAGTTGATAAGAAAAGGGAGTCCAACAAATACAGCATTTGAAAACAGCTGGCACGATGCAAAGGGTATTATTCCTGGACTTCTACCAGGGAGATCTGGAATCGATTCTCAGCCCAAAAGCTAAGCAGTCCCATCATTATTTCTACATCTTGTATGAAATAAAATAGAATAATTTTATAGGAACCAAATGGAGTGCCTCCATATATACCACCCTGCATTTTGTCAGAAAAAGGAGGGCTGCAGGATGTAAGAAACAAATAGCAGCCAAGAAATGTGTAATTCAGAAAAGATGGGCAGAAGGTTGACTGGGATCTATAAATATGTCCCTGGGCCATGTTGTGCATAGTACCCCACAGGATTTCTTTGATCAACAACAATGAAATGATTTTCTAAATTCTACTTATAAAACCAAGAAGGTTAGCAGAAGGGGGTGCAGTAACCAAGAAGGGATTTTTTTAATGGAAAAACCAAAGACACATCTTTCTTACTTGCTTACTTGATCTCTCTTAGCCCAAGGATGATGGTCCTCCAAGCGTTATGTCTTAGCGGTGGGTCCGTATATGGCTGTGGAGCCCTATTCTTGATTCGCATGCTCTCCCACAGTGAGGACATTGGTTTCCTGGTGGAAGGTGGTCTCGGTCATGGTTGGTTTGATGTGCCTTCCTCTTGGTACATTTCTCCCTTTCGCCCTCCATTCATGCTTCTTCAAATTCTGCAGCACTGTTGGTCACAGCTGACCTCCAGTTACAGCGCTCAAGGGCCAGGGCTTCCCAGTTCTCAGTGTCTATGCCACAGTTTTTAAGTGTGGCTTTAAACACATCTTTAAATCTTTCTTCCTGTCCACCAACATTATATTTCCTGTTCTTGAGTTGGGAGTATAGTAACTGCTTTGGAAGACAGTGATCGGGCATTTGGACAGTGTGGTCAGTCCGGCAGAGTTGATGGCATAGGAGCATCACTCCAATGCTGGTGGTCTTTGTTTCTTTCAGCACACTGACATTTGTCCGCCTGTCTTCCCAAGAGATTTGCAGGATTTTTTGGTGGCAACACTGATGGAATTGTTCCAGGAGTTGAGTTTGACGTCTGTAGACATTTCACGTTTCGTCGAAGGCTTTCATGGCCGGAATCACTGGGTTGTTGTAGGTTTTTTCGGGCTATATGGCCATGGTCTAGAGGCATTCTCTCTTGACGTTGCACCTGCAACTATGGCAAGCATCCTCAGAGGTAGTGAGGATGCTTGCCATAGATGCAGGTGAAACGTCAGGAGAGAATGCCTCTAGACCATGGCCATATAGCCTGAAAAAACCTACAACAACCCAGTTCACGTTTCACAGGCGTATAGCAGGCTTGGGAGGACAATAGCACCTTGGTCTCCCTGTGGATGTCCCAGTCCTCAAACACTCTCTGCTTCATTCGAAAAAATGCTGCACTCGCAGAGCTCAGTGATGTGTAGATATAAGGGCACATCTACACTGTAGAATTAATGAAATTTGACACCACTCTAAATGCCATGGCCCAATGCTATAGAATAATGGGAGTTGCAGTTTTACAAGGTTTGTTGCCTTCTCTGCCAAAGAGTGCTCATGGCTCAATAAATTATAAATATCAGGATTCTACTGCATTGAGCCATGGCAATCAAATAGATGTCAAACCGCATTAATTTTATCTTGTTCAATCCAGTTCTGAAACTTTGGAGGGAGGCATTGCAGGACCCAAACCCTTAATTCTTAGTGTATGCATTTTCTACCAGGCTTCAGTAAGTGGATATTAGGGTCTAGAGGAAGAGAGGAGAGGAAGATATCTCAAGCCCAAAATCTGTTCACTCCTGAGGTTTAAAAGCACGTCACAGTAGAAGAAAGGGAGACAAGAAATCAACAAGCTGTCTTTTGAACGGGGTGTTTAAATTGGAACAGAGGTGGGAAGTCCAAGCCGTAATTTTAAAAGAACTTTACTCTGAGGCATTAAAAAAATCTCCTGTTCTATTCCTGCTAGCACTTCTACTGCTAGGTCACTCAGCCAACCTTCCATCAAAGGACTGTTTTTACTGCAACCCCAAATCAATGCATAAACATCAGGATAGCCACTAACAGCACCACAAGGTACTTCTGAACACTTCTGGCTCAGAAGCTGTGCAGGCGCCAGGCAGGCCAACGACAGCAAACCGAGTGTATTAAATTCTTTTGAGAGAAGCAGCCCTGGTACCATCTCACAGAACTTCCTTGACACATCCTAGTCTTCTGACTGGGATTACGCTAATGTGTTCTCCCTGGCTTGGGGTGGCAGAAACCACGCAGAAGGAATGCCTGTCATAGCTGGCCGCTGCTCTCATATGCACATCTAGCACATGTATAAAACATTAGGGCCAAGAATCACACGCCGAAGAAGCCAGATTTGGAACATTTGTGCCCACGCCTAGCTGAGTTAAAAATTATTTGTTTCTCCACTGATTTCTATGAGCAACTCTCTAGGGATATTTTTAAATAGTTTCTCAGCGTGGACTAATGCGCAGCCTATCTTTAAGGTAAAGAGAGTGTTTTTCTATACTTTCTATGCATCTATGGCCCCATCTTTACTGACTATTTAATGCATTTAGAAGCAAGCTTCAAACTGTGGCGGTTAGACAACAAACTCCCATGAAAGAATGCAAAAGAAAGCCCTTAATGCGTATCAGTGATCAGTGGTTTGCCTAATCAACTTTGTTGTTGTTGTTCATTCGTTCAGTCATTTCCGACTCTTTGTGACCTCATGGACCAGCCCATGCCAGAGCTCCCTGTCAGCTGTCACCACCCCCAGCTCCTTCAAGGTCAATCTCGTCACTTCAAGGATGCCATCCATCCATCTTCCCTTTGGTCGACCCCTCTTCCTTTTTCTTCCATTTCCCCCAGCATAATTGTCTTCTCTAAGCTTTCCTTTCTTCTCATGATGTGGCCAAAGTATTTCATCTTTGCCTCTACTATCCTTCCCTCCAATGAGCAGTCAGGCTTTATTTCCTGGCATATGGACTGGTTGGATCTTCTTGCAGTCCAAGGCACTCTCAGAACTTTCCTCCAGCACCACCGTTCAAAAGCATCTATTTTCCTTTGCTCAACTATCCAGACCTTAAACTGGTTCCAGAATTCCCCATGTAATCATCTGCACAGTGCAATAACTTTCTTCAATACTGTTTCAAAACTAGCTTAAGGGTTCAGTGTAGATGTGCCCTGTTTCTCTCCTTCAGTTCTCGCTTCCTTGTATAGACAATGCAGTTTGGTTATTGCTACAAAATGTTATGCATTCTCCAGATGATTCTATGACATGCTTCCGCTGAAAATTACCATAGACTCGCATTGGAGAAGCATGCAGATCCCTAGAGAATTTGCTTGTTCATCTAACGCAAGTCTATAGTCATTTTCTAGGTTCTCCAGAGTGACTATGGAATTGATTCATTAAAGTAGGGTTTGCTATTATCCATGGTTTTCTGTCTCCACAGTAAGTTCAGGAATGTAGTCTCTTTAAATCTTACTTATAAGGCAGATTGTTGACATGTATCACAATGGAGGAACTGCCACATTACTCAGGCTAAGAGTGACATGGTTTGATCCTTGATGTAAATTAGTGATTCCCAACCTTTTTCTGACCAGGGACCACTTAACCAGGGACCACTCTCCAGCCTTAGTACCAAAAGGGTTTTGGTCAACTTTAGATTCATTTTGGGGCACTGATTCAGAAAATTGCATTGGATAGACCACATCAGCTCTAGTTTCTGATACAGAACATATGCCATGGTCAGTGACAGGGAAGGAGTGGCAGGCGGCGCAAAAGGAATGGAAATAAAATAAAATAATATAAAAAAATAAAGAGGAAGGAGGCTCATGGACCAGATTTTTGTTCTCACAACCCATTGGTGATCCGTGGCCCACACGTTAAGAACCACTGATGTAAATGACAGGAATAGGATTTTAACCTGTGCTTCCTCTCCGCTGTCTTTCTTCCCTTCATTCAAAATTGATCTCCACCCAACGTAAATGATATTCAGGATCCCACTGCAGAGATAGTCTGTGCACTCCCCATGCAGTAAGGAGAAGCACAGCACCAATTTCAGATGAGACAGAGAAGGGTGGTGAATAATAATTGGCCATATCTTGCAAAGACAATAAATTGTATTTCCTTGCCGCTGTCCTTAGTGGCTGCTGAAGTAGATTTATAATGCATAAGAAGTGTTCCGATTAGTCACTAAATAATTCCAAGCACATTTTTTCCACTAATTCAAGCCAGCAAGAACAATCAGCTACACTCCTTAAAAATATAGTGAACTATATTGATACTAGACATACTAGTGCAATTCCATAGTCTAAGTTCACAAACATGGATAATACAAGCAGAACTTCTATAACCTATGAGAAGTGGTTATACTTTTTTCAAATAACAATAATGAGCAAAGCAATCTTGAGTTGAGACTGATGAAGCACACCCATCCCCAGCCCTGCAAGTTATGGGTAGAAATAGCAATATGATTGCTCTGAATAATGACAATTACCAACTTTATAGATGGCTAGGAAGCTCAGGGACCTTCTACACAGGTACTAAATCCAACTTGAGACATGCTTGAGGCCAGGGTGTCTACAAAAATGTTCACTCCCAATGAGAGCTGCAACACACATCCAGCTGGAAAAAAATCACTGCAAATTCAAGTTATAAACTCTGCTGAAGCCCATGAGTGTATATCCCATGTAGAGAAGGAATTGTTGTCAGATAGGCTGCTTCTTTTCAGGAGCATTTTGCCAAGATTTCTTGGACTGAATCAATCTGGACTCAGTGGATTTTTGTAGCCACTGTCGCAGCTTCCAACTGGTTCATGAGGTGCCTGTGTAGGCACTCCAGAGCAAAACGGATCTTTTAAATCCACATTCTGACCTAGACTGTGTAGAAGCAGTGAAATTTGGGGAATTCTCCAGAGCTTTGGTGAAACTCTGGAGCTGCACTGCACTTAGAGCAGAGTGTGGATAGCATGACTGGTTCCAAAGTGAATCAGGCTGCTGTCCACATGAGCTAACAATACCATCCACTTTTCCTTGTGTTGACTGTGTATGGAAAAAGAGATTGATCAGGACTATGTTGTGCCCTATCACAGCTGCAGACTGCCACAGAGCTCTGGAAAACTCCTGGCATCATCAGGCACTTTGGCTGACATCAGCAGAGATGCCTACATGACAGGAGAAGGGTAATATCTCTTCAACGTCTGTGGCCTTCTGGCTGTATCAACAGAACAGGAAGAAAGTAACTTGTTTCAGCCTGACTGGACACCACTCTGCAACAACTGCAGGAGGAACACAGTGTGTGTGGCCACCTGTGGGGCCAGTCCAGAGTATTGCTACTCCTGATTGTTCCTTGATTTTTGGTACACTAGATGAGCCCCAACTCTTCCTTTGGGAAAAAAAATCTCCAACATCTCAAGGAATTTTCTGTCCAACCATATGACATTTTATAGAAAAAACAACTAATTCAAATTGAATAGAATTGTATTAGCTTTGGCCTTATCGACACATGCACACACAGAGAGTTATCATAAATTTAGGGCAAATGAAAACCAAGATGTTCGCAGTTCAGCTTGACATCAAAGCTATAGCCATTCTGCTGTGCCAAAATGCCTGTTCTGTGGGATTCAGATCAAAATTACTCATGGAATAAAAGAAACATTCATGCCAAATGACAAACATTAACTACACTTTTTTGTATTTCCAGTGAATCAGTAGGTTTAAAGAGGAAAAAAGTTAAGTGCTTTTCTTTTCAATTTGCCAAAACATGGGGAGTTTGTAACAGATAAAAGGCAACACTGAGGATATGCATACAACTTTCCTAATTCTTCCATAAGAGAACCAATACTTTATTTGCTAGCTCAATGTTTCCTGTACTTGTTCGCCATGCCCTCTGTTTTCTAATGAACTCAACTTTTGCGACTTGCCTTCTGACAAAGTCCCTCATCTGTCCTTTATCTTCCAGGTCAATGGGTAGAAATCCCTGCATGTTGCAGTATGTGTGATAAGCTCACTCTTCAATTAATTAAGTAATACAATCAAAGTTGCAAGAAAAGAGGCAAAAAATCAGATGGGAAGATCCAAAGGTCTGGTTATTTATCAGGCCCAGGCAAGTGAGAATGTAAATTTCTTCTGTTCTCCTGCTCCCTCATTTTTAAACCTATGGAATGAGATTCAAAAGCCGTATCAGTATTTATTACGTCAAACCTGAAATGAGAGTGCAAACAGAATGGGAAACAAAATAGGGTCATTTAGAATCTACTATACAAGGAAACCTCAGAATAAAAACAGCAACAAATAGATCAAGATAATCATCCCTTCTCTCTCTATAGCAGTGGTTCTCAACCTGGGGTCCCCAGATGTTTTTGGCCTACAACTCCCAGAAATCCCAGCCAGTTTACCAGCTGTTAGGATTTCTGGGAGTTGAAGGCCAAAAACATCTGGGGACCCCAGGTTGAGAACCACTGCTCTATAGGAATATCACAGGCAACCATGGCCCCATCTACATTGCCATATAATGCAGTTTGAATCTGCATTAGATGAATCCGCACTGATCATAAAGTGCAATTTCAAAGTGCATTATATGGCAGTGTAGATGCGGCCACAGTACATGTGTTTCTGGGTCTTGTTTCTTTAATAGAAAATTTTGTATAAATTTTCTACACCACAAAAAAGAAAAGCAATCCATGTTTCATCAAACCTTTCTTTATTCAAAACTAACAATATGCATGTATGAAATGAAACAACCAGATCAGACAACTCTTCTATAAGGAAACAAAAATATTCTGAACCACTTGAAGGTTTCTTCCAAACTTAGCCAAGCATGATTGTTCTTTCTTTCACCAGACTTCATTTTTGTGAAGGTTTTTCATTTTGTTGGCCTGATCAATGCCTATTTTAAACATGCTGGGAGTAAATGGCAAAGCTTGTTTCTCTGCTTCCCTTTTCTTTCTGGAGCCAGCTATTGCTTACCATGCCTGTTGTAGGAAAGCCCTACGGAAAGATTGGCAAAACAGTTCAATCATATTGCACTGTTGCAACCTGATACCAGAAGTCTCTGTTACTCCAACCGTTCGTTATACTCCGAGTGCTGATGCTGCTAAAATCAAATTAAGCTGATAAAGAGGAAAAAGTGTGGCCTGGGCAAATGTAAAAGTGCTTAGTAAATAGGAGCTTCACTTAGAGTGGGTGTGCTACCTGGAGTTTGACTGTAATAGTGAAATGCTGCACATGTGAGTTACAGAGTGGAGTTTCACTTTCAGAAAGTTATACTACTAACTCTGATCAGTCAGCAGCTCATGTCTTATCACTGTCATTACAGAAAAGGTAATCTGCCAAGTTACCCATTATTTTATCATTGGAAAATACATAAAATGCTCTCCGGTGGCTCCGAGTGGCCACTTCAGTGACTGCATCATGGGAATTCTGAGGGCACTTCCAGACAGGACCAAAATGCAGGACCCGACTCACTTTTACCAGAGGCATCCATATGACACCTCCAGTAAAAAGGAATTAATGTGGGGTAAAGTGGGGTTTTCCTGGTCTACTCTGCATTAATTAAACACCTCAACAAATCCAGGCCTTTTTGGAGGGCCTGGTTTTGTTGAGGTGATGGCCTGTGGGGACTGACTTCCAGGATTGCTTCTGCAGTTCCCATGGCCATCTTGCTTCCAGGAGAAGTAGGATGGCAACCACCCCTCCCCTCCAGCCCCCTATTTTGGCCCCCAAATTTACTGGAGAAGCCTGCTGGCAGCACAGGTCTATCCCTACAGTCCTCCTGGTGTGAGAAAATGGTGTGTCAGGAGAGGTATGTGTGTGTGTGTGGAGGGAAGATTTTGCTCCTCTTCTCTCCCTTCTCCTGATGCATCATTTTCTTATGCCAGAAGGACTATGTTGCCAGAATGCCTTTCTGTTAAGTTTGAGGGCCCAAATGGGGGGCTGGAGGGGTGGCTTCCTGCCATCTCAATATGACTCAGGATGTCATGCAGCTGGAAAGCCCCGGGGGTGGGGATTAAAACTCATGTGGAAGCAGGTTATTTTAACCCATTTCTGCCCGGGTTTTAGTTATGTCTGGAAGTTCCCTGAGAAAAAATTGCAAACATTATAAAGCTGTTTTTCCAGGTCCATCCCTGTGACTCTTCTCTGCCTCCTGTCATGGTTTAGATAAGGCATGGAGACTTACCTGATCTAGGTGTTTTGGACTTCAACTCTCACAACTCCTAACAGCCGGTAAGCTAGCTGGGATTCCTGGTAGTTGATGTACAAAACACCTGGAGGGTCAAAGTTTGCCCATGCTTGGCTTAGATTCAATCAATCCACAGACACAGTAAAGCGTAAGAGGCAGACAGATTGTTACTGAAAAGGTAGCTAGATATTGAAGTACAGTTGACTTTCTTTATCCATTGATTCTGCATCCACTGATTACATCAACCATGTCTTAATTTTTTTAAAAAATCCAAAAAGCAAACATTGAGTTTGTTATTTGAAACAGTAAGTGAAACAATTTTACTGAATTCATAGGTTTTGGTATCCACAGGGGGTCCTTGATCCAAATTCCAGCAGATACAAAAGAACCACTATATGTTGTTTGAAGAATGAACACCAATATTCAACATGAAGGAAGTGCTACTTGAGATGAACCGTGGCCCTTATGCAGCCTCATATGGACTTCTAATTGACCTAAATATTGGTTAAGAATTGGGATAAAATCATAAGATGGAGGGAGGAACAAGCGGGGCTCCTTCCAACTTAACAGTTATGTAACCTAACTGCTACTATACGCTATTTGACATGGGAAACCAGGGAGTATTTTCCCCACATGTGCCATATTTGGTCCCATTTTCTTTCCTTCTTTCCTTCCTTCTTTCCTTCTATTTCATCCTCTCTTTTCTAGAAGTTCTTCAGGGAACAGCAGCCAACAATTCAGGGACAAGTATGAGTTTGCATATCACTCCTTTGAGTTGCACTGATGTAGAAGACTACATTTGGATAGATGGTGCTTTGGGGCCATGGCTATAGATAGCCCATAAAATGAATGGCAATGCTAATTTCATTTATTGAGATTATTAAATACATAACATCTAGGCATGAAACATTAATTTTAAAGCACAAGCCAAGAAACCTTGTATAGTAAAACTTCTGACTGCTTCTTAAAAACCCATCTATACTCCTCTGAACAAATCAGTATGGTTATCTGTATTAATGTACCATTTTGTGCCCCCCACCCCTTTCTCAATAGTGTTTAGACAGGTACAGGACCAATAATGGAAAGAGAAAATGAGTTCTTGAGCAAGATCTAATTTTGGTAGTTAAGCAAAGTCAGCACTGGTTAGCCCTTGGATTGGAGAATACCAAGGACAACAAGACTACCTTGCAGACAAAGGGGCTGGCTAAGAAAACCCTATAAAACGTATGGGGTCACCCTAAGTTGTTAGTATAAGTCAGTCCTGGGCTATTCAACAAAGTGGCAATGTTAGGGTCACAGGTCTGCATTTTCTCATGATGTTTCTGTTGTTATCATTCAGTTATGATGTTCTGGGGGACATTCATGTAGGCAGGAGAATTAGAAACTAAATTAAAATGGGGACATCATGTTCTGTATGTTATTATTTATCTGTCCCCCCCTCCCCATCCAACTGTTACCTCTGGTCAAAAGATTCCGGGAAGTTGATAGTAATAGTAAGAAACTGGGAGACCTCTTTACTTGAGGAAACTGTTGAATGATACACAAACACATTGTTTACTCTTCTAGTATCCCTTAATGTATTGAAAAAAGTTGCCTTATTTTCAAAGAGCTGGTCAAAAAATTACTTGAATTTTTGCAAATTGTTTTGTTATTTGTTGAGACAAAATAGTCCTGTGTAACCAAGCCAAAATAACTTACAGTACATGTCTACTTAGAACTATCAATGCCACTGATTCCTAGGTAAATGTGTTTAGGAGAAATTAAAACGTTTAGTAACTAAAATATTTTAAAATTATTTCATATATTAGAGTAATGGTTCCCAACCATTTTTTGACCAGGGACCACTCTCCAACATTAGTACCTAAAGGGTTATGAAGTTTTTGGTCAACTTTAGATTTGGTTTGGTTATTTAGGGTGCTGATTCAGGAAATTGCATTGGATATGCCACATCAGATCTAGTTTCTGATACAGAACAAATGCCATCCAGTAGTTGCCATCTGCTCGCCCACAGAAAACCATATTTAATAAGGCTCAGCAGTTGTTCTCGTTGCAACGGTGTAGTAAAGGTGAGGATGCAGACTATATTTTAGTTCTTGTGGATCACTGGTGGTTCACAATCATAGGTAGGGAGCAACTATATTAAAGGAACAAGATGGATGATAGATATGTTGGCCTACATTCATGTAACAAACGAATGGAAGGGGAAAATATAGCACTTCTTATGGAAAAATATTTAACATGTCAAAATTGATAAGATGTCCCAAACGTTCCTAATAGAAATCTCATTTTAAAAATTCTCCCCGATTTTTGTATTTATCTTGTGTTGTTATAATACCTTGAAATTCTCTGAAGTTGTTAATGCTGCTTTTCTTCAACTATTGTGCTTGATTGAGTATCTTATAGATATGTCAATTTCTTATCATATCAAGCCTTGTGAACAAATACAAATGTTATTATTTTGAACAGAGAAAGCATCAAGGTTTGCAATAACAGGAAAATGTGAAATAAAATTTTAAAACCACATATTTTTATATATGTATGTGTATACATACATACACATTTTGCACATGATTTAATTAAACACTTCATAGTTGAATCAATAACTGATTACAAATGTAAAATTTAAATTTAATATTACAAATACCTTAGTGGCAACAGATGCCCTTTAAAAAAAGAAAGGAAGAAAATAACCAAATCCCACAGTTTAATAAACCAAAGCAAAATTTATCATTAGGAATTAATTACATTTCCTTCCCTTTCTTCCTCATTCTCTAATGAATTTGAACAATGCAACTAAAATAGTTTCAAAACCCCAAATCCTCTTGTTCTTAATTTGCAGCTCCAATAATTAACATTTTCTCCTTGAGCAGATCAGCTTTCTTGTCATGAATGATGTGCAGCACAATCCTTGTTGATTTCATAACCAAGTTGCCCCAAACTTCAACAGTTACTTTCTAATATATATGTATTAGTTTATCATGTCTTATATATATTAACTTATATATATGACTACAATCTTCATTGATTAAGGTACCAGTTAAGACAATTAAACCTTCTAGCCTCCAGTTTCACATTTTTTATACATAACCATGAATAAATACATGAAAAAAAATATTAAATTGACATTGTATGCACTTCATTTGATTTAAATCATTGCTGCTGCTCACAACAAACAAGAGTCACAATCCAAATTAATGCAAGACAAGAGAAAAAGAAAGGGACAGAACTGGAAAAAGCAGCAATCTTTTTTTGCTGATTTGTATAGCAGACCAATCAAGGACTTTTTCCTAAACAAATAGTGAAGAGAGAGAGAGAGAGAGAGAGAGAGAGAGAGAGTTAAATAACTTAATAGAGTTTTGTTAGTCTTCTCACAATCTTTGGATAGCTTATCCTTAACATACAGTATTTTACACTGTGCCTACAATATAAAGGGATATCAGAAATATGTATTTCATACATAAAATGTGAACTACCTTACAAGGTCAAAGACAAAACCTTGCATAGAAACCTGCACTTGTGGGTGAGAAGGAGGGATGAGGGAATTGCAATATACTGGAAGGCTTACACGTTCCACGGACTCTGGGGCTTCGTTGCCAGGAATACAAACTTGAAAGTTAAGAGACAATGAACAATGTGGGAGTCATTGCAGAGTAAACAAACAGAGAGTCGAGCCAGACAACAAATAGATAAATAAGGCATTCAATAGTTTATTTTGTGCATTTACACACACACAAATATTTTGTTTTCGAATCTATTTTTTCCCTTGGCTCTCCCAGTTTCCTTAACAATAACTGGAGGGCTATTGTTTCCCTTTTAAAAACTTGTTACAGCAAGTTCTGTTTCTAAAGCCTGAACAGATTCTCCCTTAAAAACAATGTTAACTTTTCAACAAATATACAGTATTTATTTCAAAATCTGCAAGTGATTAAAGGTGTGCAAAATGTTCCGATGTCCAATAAACAGCCAGCAATTGTTGATAAATGTGAATTATTAAAATGGGCAGAGACTTTATCAGACTCCTGAGTGATCTGGAACAAAACAAGTAAATCGGTTCCTTCTTACTATGCCAAAGGCAAAAGAGGGCTATATACATTTCCATACAAGCAATACTGGGCTGTTGTTTCTTTTATTTCACAAAATAAAAATATTCAGCTTGGATTCATCAACCTAATTTCTGCATCCAATTAACCAGGGCTGTATGTGGCAGATCAAATTAAGTGTTTCTCTGGAAGTTAATAAAAATGACACACAAAGTTGTGTATGTTCCTCTTCCTGAAGACAAAAATGTTTTCTCCTTTTGCTTGTTTTGTACAGAATGAAATTGTTACCAGCCTTTGTTTGCATGTTCGATGTAACTTATTTTTTATATAAATAATTGGAAAACAGGCAGAAGAATGTACAATTCTATTAGTAAACTTAAAAACTATGCAACTACTAACCAAACACTTAAGCTCCTTAAATATTGACACTTGCTACTTCATACTTCTGTGTCAAACTACATACTTAGCTATATTATCTTCGAAGCAAGGTACTTTATGCTTCAGCAATACAGTGGTTTTCAAAAATCTGGTAAATATTAAGTCTATGTAAAAGAAGCATCTTTGAAAGGGATGGTGAAGTCCTTTTCTCCGTTTCTTTTCTTTTTTAACCCAAGCCGCAAAAACAATTAAAAATGTAGAAAATTCCTAGAAATATGTCATCTTTAATCTGGAAAGTATTGACTATAAAAAAACCCCTCTAGGAACAAGACACAAAAGTACAAACATCTTATGAAGGAGCAACAAAGCAAATATGAAAGATTTATGACTGCAGTAATTCTAAGGAAGGGGACTGTGTTCTTTCTGCTCTCCAGGTTTTCAATCTGAAGGGTAGTTTAGGAAGAACAATGCCTCCCAAATGCCAACCCGTCCTACTAGGAAATGCTCACATATGGGAACACACAAATTTGAGTTGAACTGCTTCCCAAACTAGTTAACTACCTTTTCATCCAGGTGGATAAAAAGGTAGTTAAATATGAGCAAGGAAAGTCTTAAGGGGGAAGCAATCACTCCAAGAACCTAAAAGAAACTTTGCTCTTCTCAAATCCACGGCTACAGATGTGAGCACAGAATTAACGGCACGTCCAACTGTCTGATTCCTGTATGTTTTTGCCTTCCTTATCTAACCCAGTCAAAATAAGCACTGCATTTACCACCAAAAGGGGAGAAACAAGAGGAGGGGATGGAAGAAAAAGAACGAAGTCTCCACAATCCTTGCAACACTCTGCTTCCAGTTTTGAGACCCTTCCCCAAGTCTCTTGATTCCCCCCTAATCCCAAAGCTTGTCCTATCAAGTTTCCTCAAAAAAACCACTTTAAAAAGTCACAATTCTGTGCCTAAATAGCCCTTTCTTTATAAGATATTGGGGAAATGCCAGGCAACACTCTCCCTCAAAAAGAAAATAGGTTTTCAAGGTCTCCATGCTGTTTCTTATCCTATAATTCACTGGCCACAAGAGTCTGGAAAAAGGAGCCTTCACCTTAACTCCTACTTCTCTAGGAAATTTCATATAAAAGGAAAAGAGAAAATGCTCCCCACCCTCCAGAAATCACAAGGCAAGCAATACAATTCTGTAAAACATATGCAGCGGAGTCTCACTTATCCAACCTTCGCTCATCCAACGTTCTGTATTATCCAGCGGAATCTGCCTCCTGCCCAGATCCACTGCTGTTTCAATACATTGTGATGTTTTGGTGCTAAATTCGTAAATACAGTAATTACTACATAACATTACTGTGTATTGATCTGCTTTTTCTGTCGATTTGTTGTAAAACAGTATGTTTTGGTGCTTAATTTGCAAAATCATAACATAATTTGATGTTTAATAAGCTTTTCCTTAATCCCTCCTTACTATCCAACATTTTCGCCTATCCAATGTTCTGCTGGCCCATTTATGTTGGATAAACAAGACTCTAATGTACTATCATTCTATCCCTTCTTCTGCTTCTCTCTTGCTTTGGCTCTAACTTGCGAGTGAAATCTCGGATAAGGAAAATTATATTTCAAGCTCGTCTTAATAAAAACCAAATCAAGATTTTAAAGTAATTTTTTAAAAACAAAAACATAACCCTAAACCACTTTTTTTTAAAAAAAAATCTAAACTAAGTGTAATATCAATAAATAAATAATAAATAATAATAAACTTTATTTATAGGCCTGATCTCCCCAAAGGGATCCAACAAATATGGCAACCATTCAATTCCAGAAATTAAACCTTACAAACAATTTACATCAAAGCAAAGCACATTAGACAATACAGAACAACCTAACTGTAATTTAACAAAAAAAAATCAGAAAATAAAGACATCATAAAATATATAAAACTCTGATAAAACACACTAAAAATAAGTGTGTGTGTGTGTGTGTGTATATATATATATATATATATATATATATATATGCACATCTCTCCCTACTTGTAGCCGAAAGTTCAACACAGACTTCTCTTGTCCTTAGAGTGCATGGATTTGTATGTAAGTATGTGTATGTTTGTACCCGTGTGTGTGCATACACATGTGTGTATGTGTGTGTGTGTGTATATATATAGAGAGAGAGAGAGACCGAGAGAGCGAAACAAACACCACACAACATGTATACACTCTTTAATATGTAACTATTTGAAATGCACTCTGTATTTTAACTATTTGAAAGATAAGTAAATACATTTATATTGAAGATTAAATATTATAATAATGATTAAATCAGAATTACAAATTCTAGGTTGAATACCCATTTTATGTAAAGTGTTCAAATCGTTGCCCCCTACACAGCAATGCACTGCTCACATTGTTGGTGCACAGAGTTCAAAACTTCACTTTAAAGTTTATCTTGTTATTTCACAACACTTCTCTATGATTGGAATCTTTTAGTGTAGTTAAGAGCATATACGTTTTAGGGGGTAACTCTCCCCCCCCCCACCTCAGAAGTAAAAGGTATGTTATTTGAGATACCAGGTAACACACACACACACACTCATACACTTTACATGCTGAAAAGTAAATCAAAGTGGAGAGAGGGCTGCCAATGGGGGTAGGGGAGGCAGAGAAAAGATAAAAGCTCAGCCTAGCTGCCTGCATCAATTGGGCCATTCAGTCTTGCCTGGGGGGGATGCCGCCCTTCTGCAGCCGGACCATGGAGGAAGACAGGGCTGGAACAGAAGGGAAAAAATGTTCCCTGGGGAGCTTCACCAAATTGCCACACATTTATTTTCAGCAGCTGCTATTTTTAAACCTGTCCCTGCTATTTTTAGAAGCAGCAGTATTTTTGCATGTGCTGAACTCTGACCTCCCCCAGGCAACCTGCTGTTCCCCCCTCCCTCTCTCCAAAGCCCACCCCCATGTCACGCACACCTCCCTGCTCTTTCCCCCATCCTACTCCCTTGCTTGGCCTCCACACAGCTCCAAATTCATAATCCATTTCTCACATGGCAGTTTCCCGTGGCCCACACCACTTCCCCTTAGCTCTCCTATCACGCTCCCTTCAACTATTCACTAACTTCTTCATACACACACTTTTCACCGAACTGCACCCTAATTTCTTTTTCAATCGTTTTTTCTTTTAGTCGTAACTATATACTAACTTTTCCTTCCTCCTCCTCCTCTTTCTCCTCTTCCTCCTTAGCCATGCAGACTTCACACACACACTTCACTGAACTGCACCCTGATTTCTTTTTCAATCACTCTTTTCTTTCAGTCATAACTATATACTAACTTTTCCTTCCTCCTCCTCCTCTTCTTCCTCCTCTTCCTCCTTAGCCATGCAGACTTTCCCCACAACATTGAGTCAAAGGGTGTAGCTAGCTACACAGTAGAATTAATGCAGTTTGACACCACTTTAGGCCCCTTCCACACAGATGTATAAAATCCACAATGAACTGGATTATAATCACTATGTAGACTCAGATAAACCAGTTCAAAGCAGATACTGTGGATTATTTGCCTTGATATTCCAGGTTATATGGCTGTGGGGAAAGGCCCTTAGACTGCAATGGCCCAATGTTATGAAATCCTGGGATTTGCAGTTTGGTAAGGCAGTGGCCAAACTACATGATTCCATACCACTGAGACATGGCAGTTCAAGTAGTTTCAAACTGCATTAATATTTCCATTCACATAGGGCCCTTCTACACTGTTCCATCTACAGTGTTGCCCCTATAATGCACTTTCCCCCATCCTAAACTGAAAGTCTAACCCCACTTTTAATCCTTTTTGGGCTCCTCTCAATTACACTTTTTCTATTCCTACATCATCCAAGGTTTTATCATTTTACCTCGTCCATTTGGCCTGCCCATTGTGTTTGACTTTATATTATGTCAACTTGCTTTATTTATTTTATTTTGCTACTGTATGTATTTTATTCTGATATAATTTTTGTTGTCTGCATTTTGTATTTTATTTTGCTGTATTGTAGCTTTGGGCTTGGCCTCATGTCAGCCGCCCCGAGTCCCCTTTGGGGAGATGATGGTGGGGTATAAATAAAGACGACGACGAGGATGATGATGATGATAATTATATAATCCTGTTCAAAGCAGATAATCTGGATTTTATACAACTGTGTTGAAGGTCATATAACCCAGAATATCAAGGTAGAAAATCCCACAATATCTGTTTTGAACTGGGATATGTGAGTCCACACTGCCATATATTCCAGTTCAAAGCAGATAACGTGGGATTTTATTCAGCTGTGTGGAAGGGGCCTTAGAAATACTTTTTTCCCACCTGAAATCCCTCTTCTTCAATTRTCCTTGCACATGATCTCTGAAAAGAAGCACCTGCAAATTACTGCTTTTTTTCTGTGATTCCCTCCAAATAGTSATCCTTATTCAGTTTTGTTCCTAGAACAGAAGTATGTCCTGGAACGGAAGTATGTCTTTTCATGGTTTGGAAAAAAGTGGCAATTTCTGGGTTGTTGTAGGTTTTTTCGGGCTATATGGCCATGGTGTAGAGGCATTCTCTCCTGACGTTTCACCTGCATCTATGGCAAGTATCCTCAGAGGTAGTGACCTCACTACCTCTGACGATGCTTGCCATAGATGCAGGCGAAACGTCAGGAGAGAATGCCTCTAGACCATGGCCACATAGCCCGAAAAAACCTACAACAACCCAGTGATTACAGCCATGAAAGCCTTCGACAATACAGTYGCAATTTCCTTCCCAACTGGATGCTTCTGGGTGAAATAGGGATTCAGAATATTTCCAGACACCTGGACTACATCTACACTGTAGAATTAATGCAGTTTGATGCCACTTTAACTGCATGGCTCAGGGCCCTTCCACACAGCCTTATAACCCAGAATATCAAGGCAGAAAATCCCACAGGATCTGCTTAGAGCTGGGATTTTCTGCCATATATTCCAGTTCAAAGCAGATAATGTGGGATTTTATTCAAACTACAATGGAATTTGTAGTTTGAGCAGACACCAGCATTATTATGTAGAGAATGCTTAAAGACTTTGTAAAACTTCAACTTGCAGGATTCCACAGAATTGAGCCACAGCAGTTAAAGTGGTGTCAAACTGCATTAATTCAGTGTAGAAGCACCCTTTTGCCAAAACATGAAAGTTGTAGGTACGGAGCTGGAGTTCAAGAAAGTAACCATTCGCAACATACTCATTGGTCCATACACCAATCCAGTGCCGAATACACTGAAGTTGCCATTGTCGGGCACCAAATGCCCACCCAGAATCTCAATTTATTTATGCAGTTTTAACATGTATAACCCACCCTTGTGCCACCTTCCCTCCCTCTTCTCTGCATCCCTCTCCTCAAAAAACTGGCCCTTTCTACTCTTCTCACAAAAGTTCCCCCACTCCTTTGGACATGTTCTTTAAAAGGGGGCTTTTGTGCATTAGATTTTGGCCAAGCTATGAAACAATATATGAAAAACAAAGCAGCTCCCCTACCCCCCACTGCCCACCCTTTGGCACCACCTCATTCAACTGGTGGGGAAGCTGTGCAAGAGAGCAAAGTCCGTGCCTGATCGCCCAACAAATCTCCTTTCACTTCGGCTTTCATTCTACCCTCCCAGCACATTCCTGCCAAGAAAACTGCAAAGGGGGGGGGGGGGCAACCAAGGGAAATGAAGCAAACAAACGCCACTGTTGCTACGTTTTGCACTTTATACCCTTTTATATTTACAATCCTCTCTCAGGCTAAAAATAGCAACTCATGATCCATTTATAACTGGCCGGACATGCCCTGGAGTTGCTGGGCGAGGAGGGGAGTGCTCTGCGTTCCTTCTACCTGAGCTCATTCGGCATTTAAAGGAGCCATCGTAAACTCACCCGTTCTGGGCCCCAGTTCCCTTGCCCTGAAACACCAGTGCCTTCTGTTAGCTTCAGAGCTGGGAGGGCTTAAGTTTCAGTTCAAATGGGACTGGGAGTTTATCACACAGCTTGGAAAGTTACTTCTAAAAAAGTAAAGTGAAAAAGTCATCCCCAGCAAAAATTTCATTGTCACTGTTAGCGACGGTTAAAAGTGCCTTGGATGCACTACTTTAAAAACTGCCTTAGTTGTTACTTTTTGCTTGTTCTGGACTTCTTTTGGGATAGGAGCTGCTAGGATTGATAGGAGGATGTTATAAAACATGAAGAAACTATTGTCAAAATTGTTTTAAAATAATCTTAAATATAGCTTTGTATTATTAAACAATTGGTTAAATAAATAAATGCAATGTAATGACGAGTATTTCTCTTTTTTCGTGTCTGGAGCAACTTGAGAAACTGCAAGTCGCTTCTGGTGTGAGAGACTTGGCTGTCTACAGTGATGTTGCCCATAGAATCATAGAATCAAAGAGTTGGAAGAGACCTCATGGGCCATCCAGTCCAACCCCCTGCCAAGAAGCAGGAATATTGCATTCAAATCACCCCTGACAGATGGCCATCCAGCCTCTGTTTAAAAGCTTCCAAAGAAGGAGCCTCCACCACACTCCGGGGCAGAGAGTTCCACTGCTGAACGGCTCTCACAGTCAGGAAGTTCTTCCTTGTGTTCAGATGGAATCTCCTCTCTTGTAGTTTGAAGCCATTGTTCCGCGTCCTAGTCTCCAAGGAAGCAGAAAACAAGCTTGCTCCCTCCTCCCTGTGGCTTCCTCTCACATATTTATACATGGCTATCATATCTCCTCTCAGCCTTCTCTTCTTCAGGCTAAACATGCCCAGCTCTTTAAGCCGCTCCTCATAGGGCTTGTTCTCCATAGGGCTTGCCCAGGGGACACCCAGATGTTTTACCATCCTGTGGGAGGCTTTTTTCATGTCCCTGCATGAGGAGCTGAAGCTGACAGATGGGAGCTCATCCTGTTCCCTGGATTTGAACCACCGATCTTTCAGTCAGTAGTCCTGCCAGCACAAGGGTTTAACACACTGCGCTACTGGGGGCTCCTTAGTATGCATTTAATTTCTATAAATGTTAGCATTTAACATTTACAATAAATTTTAAATTTTACCTATCTCATGGGGAAGTATAAATGTGGAATACGAATTAATCAGTATCAGTTACATATGCAAGAGGAATCAAAAGCTCAAGGGGTAGAAAATAAACCAAAATTGTTATAATTATATTTGTGAAGGAAGAATGAACGGATTCATCAGAGGAAGTTTCAGAAAAACCAGTGCAAATGGCTCGTGCATGCTTTCTGCCACCAATCACATGCCCTCGTGGGGATGGGAATGACAACAATCAGAATTCTGCATCCAGCTGTATGACTCTAAGGAGTTGTCGTCCAAAAAAGGCAACTGAACCATTTTCTGATTTTATCTCAAAGCATGACATCTTTGGGAGATTCCCCGGGAAAAGTGAAAGGTCATACTGAGAACACCGTGACACTCTTTATGAGTTAACAACCACATGGTTACAGCACAATAAGAGATAAAGCTGTATTTTGTCCCAGAGGTGTTCTTTACAAGGCACAACAAATCCATGTGCCTACTAGGGATGTAAATGTTCAATCATTTCATTCTCAATGGAAACAATGACTCTTTTTAGCAAATTTCTTTGTAGCTTGGGACTTTCCTCCTCCTCCTCCTCAGTTGTGCAGACTTTCCCCACAATATTGAGTCAAAGGGTGCATCTACACCAGGCATGGGCAAACTTTGGTCCTCCAGGTGTTTAGGACTTCAACTACCACAATTCCTAACAATTCCAGATTGTTAACTGGAGCTAGTTATAGGAAGCATACCACGCCTCTATTAAAGCAGCTCCACTGGCTTCCGACAGGTATCCGGGCCCAATTCAAAGTGCAGGTTATCACCTATAAAGCCTTATACACTTTAAGTCCAACCTATTTTTGAGACTGCATCTCCTTCTATGATCTTCTGAGATCTGTCGGGGAGGCCCTTCTCTCGGTTCCACCACCATCCCAAATACGGGACGAGAGAGAGGGCCTTCTTGGTTGAGGCTCCTCAGCTCTGGAATGCCCTCCCCAGAGATATTAAGCTAACCCCCTCTCTCCATTCCAGTCCTAAACCATAGCTTTTTAAACAAGCCTTTGATTTTGTGTAGATTTTAATTGTTAGCCTGTGGATTTAGGGTTGGCTTCATTTCGACATTGAATGTGTTAACTGATAACAACCAGTTTTACCCACGGTTACAATTGCGTTTTATGAATTTTAATATTTTATTATGTGATTTTATATGTGTGGGTGATTGTAATCTTATGCTATTATTCATTTTTAGGTTTATGTATTGTTCATTGTATATGCGGCACCTTGAAGTGCGTTGTGAGCCATGCAAGTCCCTTCGGGGAGATGGTGGCAGGGTACAAATAAAATTTATTACTATTATTATTATTTCCCATCTTTGAGGGTTTTTTGCACAGAAAATTGCATTTCCTGCACAAGATTCTTGTTTTTCACATAGATTTTTTTTTAAAAAAATCACAGAAAAAAAATCAAGAAATAGTTTTCTAAGATCTACACTCGCTGGAACACCTCAGCAAGTGAGAGTCCAAAAGTGGCAGGCTAAAACCCAGAACCTCAATCAATGGCTGATACCAAATGAAAAACTCCCTCCTGGGCACACAGAAAACTGGGCGACTTGGAAGGAGCTGAAAAGACTGCGCTCTGGCACCACGAGATGCAGAGCCAGCCTCAAGAAATGGAACTACAAAGTGGAATCCACAACATGCGAGTGTGGAGAAGAGCAAACCACAGACCACATGCTCCAATGCAATCTATGCCCTGCCACATGCACAACCTCCTTGCAGCAACACCAGAGGCACTCCAAGTGACCAGCTACTGGTCAAAGGACATTTAATCAACTACCAAGCTTGCAAACCTTGTGTTTTGTTTGTTTGTTTGTTTTTAATGCAATACAACTGTTTGGTTCGCTCCTGACACGATAAATAAATACACAGAAAACTATGTTTGGTGATTTTTCTGCAGAGAAAACAATATTTCTGTACAGAAAGCATAATTTATACATAGAAAATGCAGTATTCTGCACAAAACTCTAACATTAGCTCTCACACACAGAAAAGTTTTGCACTGCAGAGTTTCTCAACAAGGATGAATTCTCCCCTTTAGGGCTTTTCAACACTAAGGGAAAACTCCTTTTCGATCACTGTTAAGTATTTTAAAATATTTTCCTCATCCGTAGTGCCCACTGACATAGACATATGACTAAACTGTGTCCTGTGAACTTCAGTCATACACGCAAGTGTGTTCCTGTGTTGCACATGTCATTTTCTCCCTCTGTATTTCAATAGGAAAGTTGTATTGGATGAAAGGGCCCCGGGTGCTTGGATCAGCACGTGGCAAAACTCTGATTCAGGAAAACAAAATGTGGAATACCCTCTGTATTCTAATGAAAATTGGTTGAGTCAGGGGTCACATTATCGCCCACAGTTAACTGGCACAAACCGCAAACAGCAATTAGTTACAGGTCACCTGGAGTCCTCAGGCTTATTTTTAGCTCTGAAATGGAAAAGCCTGTCCAAACTATTTTTGGAATATTTTACTGGGAATTAAACATGTTGAGGTGATGGGGCATGAACAATGATGTTTGAATCTTGGCTGAATGTACAAGTCAAAGGAAAAACAATGACACACGTGCATATACACACACAGACACACGCGCAGGACTCCGTGCCGAGCAAAGGTAAGGATAGTTTTGTGCCTGCTGTTTTTATAATTGGTTTTTATGTGGTATTAACATTTCAGAATGACATTCAGTTGCAACTCCCCTTCACATAACAACTTAGCATTTGAGCAGAACTTTTAGACATAATAATTTGCATGATGCAACAGCAATACAATCTCAGAAGCACTTGCAAGGTAACATTGGCTAGAATTGCAGATACGAAATCAAAAACCAGCTGCTGAACCAGCTTGTTGCCCAGATAAAATCTGAAAAGTGAATTTTGAGCTTGCCACTTTTGCCATTTCACTCTGTTTACAGGGAGGAAGCCAGTAAAATTTACTGGGGCCCAGACGACATTGTTTAAATGTTTCTGTTTCAACATTATTTGTCGGCTTTTTAAACATCCATTATAACATTTCAAAGAAAATAACAAAATCTTGCCAGTTGTCAACCAATATAAGCTCTAATCAAATAATTATTTATATATTAAGAACAAAATTGAGTAATATTTTAATGTAACTCTTAAGAAAATATACAGTGCACATTCAGGGCATGCACATGGGTAGCTCACAAAGTTGTGTCATGAACTTCAGCTGCCCATCCCTAGACAATGATTAAGAGATTGCAAACGCACACTAGACATTCTTAGAATCATAGAATCTTAGAGTTGGAAGGGACTACCAGGACCATCTACTCCAGCCCCATCATATAGGAATAAAGTATTGCTAAAGCATTCTAGAGAGATGATCATCCAACTTCTGTATCAAATGTTTATCAGGAAAGTCCACTATCCTCCAAAGCCTTCCAGACAGGCAGTCTCAAGTGGGACAATGCGGTCCCAGGCCCCTGATGGTTTCTCAGTCCTGCTTTAAAGATTAAGACCCTATTTCTGAAGTGAATCTTGAAACTTTTTTACATCCATTATAGTTGGGAGAACACTGAAATTTCCAGGCTTACTGGCCTTCACCTTCATTCAGCTGCATTTTGTACAATTTGAAGCTCTGAAACCACCTTCAGTGACAGCCCTGTGTAAAGTAGATGCCAGAACAGGCAGTTCCCAAGTTACAACCAACCAACTTACAAACAGCTCACAGTTAAGAACAGGAGTGAAACCACAGGAAGTGAGATAAATCTACCCCTCAGAAGGGAAATTCACTCCTGAAAGAGTTATCACGGAGAAAGGTGTCTCCACTGAAGCTTTATCACTATTCCTTGTTTCCAGAACAAGCCCAAATGTTCTAAATCCAGTTATCACAGGGACAGAAAGTGAGGTGAAATGTTTTGAGCAGAGGCAAAGACAGCAAAACGAACACTGAAGGGGTGTTAGTTAACCTTTCCCTATACTATCCAAAGCTTTAAAAGATATATTTTTGGCTGGAGTTACACTTAAAAACAAATTCAACTTAAGAACAAACCAACAGAACCTATTTTATTCATAACTTAGGAACTGCCTGTTCTCCAGTTTGGAAGAAAGCAGTGCATTGGTAACTGTGGTCAGGGGCAGCTCTTTCAGGCAGGACTACAGCTAGTAGAAAATGTAGAATTTGTAAAAATCACTCCTATGCAGAGGTGCTATCAACTGCTCACCAGAGAATGATGCATTTAGAAGCTGTGTGACAAGCCAAGCACCTTCAAGAGGCACAGTCCAATTCTCAAACCACTATACTACATTGACTCTAAATGTTTCCTAATAACTTCTTTTGTTGCCGTTTGCTGAATATATTCAACTACTGTGACACGTGAGGGCGCTGTTGTGATACCTTCAAATGACTTCCAAAGACTCCTGGACAACTTTCGGTGGGTATGCAATGTTTTCATGTGCACTATCTGTGCTTCACTCTTGCCCCGATTAACATTCTTGTTTCTAAACAGTGGCCCCGCTATTGTTCCAAACAAGGAGCAGAAGCCTATCCTCAAAGAATGATCATCCAAGGCTAACATCACATAATCTAAAATATTTGCAAATGGAAAGAAGACGGAGAACAGTTTATTCATATGTTTTTGCAAAACTAAGGGAAAGTTTTGAATAAAATGCACACAAAAGTATGAAATGTGTCTTTCATTGCACAAAATAAAGCAAGAGCTTTGGAAACCATCATCCAACTTGATTTCCTCTGATTAAGCACACAAGATGCTTTAGTTTTGATTTACATAGACTTTTCTCCAGCATTGAGGAGTATCATAGTCAATGGAAAGCCTTTGTTTATATAGAAGATAATATATGCAGAGGAGATAAATTGAATCCCTAGTTATCCTAACAGTATCTTCAGCTTGAAAATCACACACAATTTGGAAGTGGAAATGAGTGATCATTTAGTCCTCTTTGGAAAACTTTAGACATGTGGCATCCCTTGCAATATGGTACTCCTCATTTCACCAATGGTTTCCTCCCTCCCACCCTTTGTGCTGAACTGAAATGATAAGAAGGATCTGTCCCAAGAGCCAATCAAAGCCAAGGCTACAGTTACTTAGATAATGCAACAGAGGCTTTGGGGACACACCTCACAAACTGGATTGGATTTCATGGGATCTCAGGATATTTCATTTTGTGTAGTTTACAAATAAATAGTGTAACCTATACTTTCAGTGTAGTCTAAACTCTGGACAAGTGGCCGCTGTCAGGACAGAAACAGAATGGTTTCCAATTGGAATGGGGGTCATACAATCAAACTAAGATTATATGCAGAACATATTACATGGGGGGAAAAGAAGGGTGAACATTCAGGGAAGGAATATTAACAATTCATGACATCATATTTCGCAATGTATGTCTCCATTTCTGATGTATGCAAACCCTATCATAGGGATTTCTTAGTAAGATTTGTTCCAAGGAGGTTTGCTTTTGTTTTCATCCAATGCAGTGGTTCTCAACCTGTGTGTCCCCAGATGTTTTGGCCTTCAATTCCCAGAAATCTTAACAGCTGGTAAACTGGCTGGGATTTCTGGGAGTAGTAGGCCAAAACACCTGGGGAACCACAGGTTGAGAATCACTGATCCAATGGGTTTCTACAGCAAACTAGGGATTGGTGATAGTGAATCCAGAGCGATATTCCAACATTCTCTTCCTGTCATTCTCAATCTAGAATGACATTGCCCAATGCATCTGGAGGACTGGTGTTTGAGGAAGACAACTAAAAGACAGTTTTAAACCATTTATGTGAAAACTCTTCACATTTTAACTTGTCTAGTTCAAATGCCACACTCATAACTAAACTTAGCTAAAATACTAAACCCTTCTTATCAGAAAATAATGAATTCCATAGTTTTCTAAAAGAGGGCTAGGTGCATTTAGGAAAGGTTTCTCACAACATAATCAAAGTATGGTTCTCATGACTTCTTTAAACAGGGAGCCATGGCAGCTAAAACAGGACTGGCTCTCATCATTTGACTAAAATTCCAAATTCCAAAATATAACAAAAGTCTTCACATGAGTGTCTGACATAGTAATACTTTGACTTTTTGATGGTTCAATATACACAAACTTTTGTTTCATGCACAAAATTATGGAAAGTATGATGTATAAAATTACCTTCAGGCTATGTGCACAGGTTAATATAAACATCTGCCCAAGAGCATAGTGGAGGCTCCTTCTTTGGAGGCTTTTAAGCAGAGGCTCGATGACCATCTGTCAGGGGTGCTTTGAATGTGATTTTCCTGCTTCTTGGCAGGGGGTTGACCTGGATGGCCCACAAGGTCTCTATGATTCTATGATCAATGAATTTCATGTTTAGACTTAGGTTCCATCTCCAAAATACCTCATTATGGACGCACATGCAAATACAGGTATTCCAAAATCTGGAGGGGAAAATCTAAAACACTTCTGGTCCCACTTCTGTTGATAGGAGTGGATGTCTAGCATTCTCTTTTGTCAATTAAAAGGATCTTTTAGTATACTTGGTGGATGCTGAAATATTCCTGCACCATGGAATGGACTGAGATAGGGACATAGTCCAATCAGTCCTGCTTTGGAGCAAGTATCACAAGACTGCAGCCACATAAAGAGGAGAGCTGTAGTACAAAGTGGTGGCTTTATCCCAAGGGGGCAAGATCAGCAGCTGATCATAAATCTAATTCCCATTTATTTATGTTTTAAAAGGAATTTTGCCACTATGTCAATATGTGCCACAAGCTTTGGTCTTTATTACATTTCTACAACAAGAGCAGAATTGTGGGCCAGTCTTAAATGTTTATCTGGCTTATACAAGTAACAATAAAACTTTTGAAACTGCATCAGAGGAAACACATTAAAGGGGGCTGCTCAGTGGAAAAACTGATGCTCTATCAGGAATAATCCACTTAACAAAATGGAAATCTCATGCTTTTACAATTCTTGCTGTCACTTTCTCCTCTCTCCCAGATCAGACGACCACCAGAACTTCACATTTGTTCAGCCCAAATCCAAGCAAATTCCCAAGAGCCTGGAGGGGGGAAGTTTGCCCATGCCTGGTGTAGACTCATATAATCCAGTTCAAAACAGATAATCTGGATTCCCAAACTAGATTATATAGCATTGTAGATCCAGTCATATTATGAATTACATTTCAAAAAGTTTTTTTCCCCAAGATCTGTTGAGGTTCTATAAACATATTTGGGAAAAACTTTGCTCAGCATTCTGAGATTTGTTGTATCATTGGTACTGTTTACTTCCTTATTTGTCTATGAACCATACTGTCTTTATGGTACCTCCATCCCCAAGGTGATGTGTGATAACAAAAGTCATAATCTTTTTCTTCCTAGTGACCCAAGGTGGTTACAAGCAAATTATAACAAATGAAACTGCCTATTAGGCATTCCATAACATTAGGCAGAATTTTAAAATGCAGTTTGTAAGAATCTTCATACCCAGCAGGACCAGTCTTGGGGACTGTAAGGCAAAAATATTATGTTTCCAAGTTCCAAGGAGTTTTTCATGGTTCTCCTTGTTCTCAGGATGGTCCCCTTTGAAGTATGAGTCTTGGCAGATTCTCACTGAAATACAGCCTCTGATTCTGGCCTCGGCTTTCACCTTCTATAGTGGACTTAGGACAAACTTGCCACAGGTGCATCAGTTGCCCATTTCTCCATTTTGATCCATCTAAGTATTTTATTTTATTTATCATATTAGATGCGAACCAAGGGTACAGTTGTAATGTATTTAAAAAACACAAAGTCTAAAAACTTGGCATTATATTAAATGTCCTTTGACCATAAGATGGCCACTTGGAGTGACTCTAGTGTTGCTATAAGGAGGTTCTCCATTGTGCATGTGGCACAGGGCTCAGACTGCATTGTAATAGGTGGTCTATGGTTTGCACTTTTCCACACTCGCATGTCGTGGACTCCACTTTGTGGCCCCATTTTTTACAGTTGGTTCTGCATCTCGCGGTGCCAAAGCACGGTCTGTTCAGCACCTTCCAAGTCGTCCAGTCTTCTGTGTGCCCAGTGGGGAGTATCTCATTCAGTATCAGCCATGGGTTTTGGCCTGCCACTTTTGGACTCTCACTTGCTGAGATGTTTCTTCAAGTATCTCTGTAGATCTTAGAAAACTTTTTCTTGATTGAAGGCTTTGGCTTGCTAGCTGATATTAGAACAGAGGATGGGTTGGAGATGTCAAAGCCTTAGTCCTTTCATTATTGGCTGCTAATTCCCGATGGCTGTCAGGTGGTGCAATACCGGCTAAACAGTATAATTTCTCCAGTGGTGTAGGGCGCAGACATCCTTTGATAACGTGGCATGTCTCATTAAGAGCCACATTCACTGTTTTAGCATGGTGAGATGCGTTCCATGCTGGACATGTGTATTCAGCAGCAGAGTAGCAAAGCAAGGGCAGATGTCTTCATTGTATCTGGTTGTGATCCTCAGGTTGTGCCAGTCAACTTTTGTATTATACTGTTTCTAGCAATCACTTTTTGCTTGATATTCAAGCAATGAGAGAAGCCTCCCCACAGGATTGCAAGACAGCTGGACATTCCCTAGGCAACATCTTTGTAGACAGCTGATTCTCTCACAGCAGAAGCAACCAGAAGCGGCTTGCAGCATTCAACCAAACAAACATCCATCTAGAAGCTACTTGCAGCATGCAACCAAACAAACATCCATCTAAGTAATAGCTTGCTCTTTTGTGTGTGGTTAAAAATCTGTATGTCTTGGATTTATCTTCATCCATGATATATCCCATAACCAGAGTCATCACATGAAATAACTCGAGCTGTACACATCAGTCCTATCAAACAACAGAAAACATAATGAAAGAACAACATGTGCGTACTGGTTATGAACAAAATGTGAAATTGACCACACACACCCCCTGTAAATTTTGTGTAAACCACAAACATCCTTCAGTCTATGAATAGTTTTTTTCCCCTTTAAAATAAAAGAACATTCTTTTTTGAAAGACAATTTTCTGGGTCAGAGACAACTTGGGTATGCATCCTTTGGCCTCAGCCCATGTACAGCCTTAGTTTTGCCCCAACACACACACACACACACACATATAATAGAGACGTATTTTTAGGAACTGAGAAATTAATTGCTGTTATTCCTTGCCTTGTTCTGGGTCTGTGGCTCATTCAGAAATTGCCCGGAGGGGGAAACTGAGATCTTATGAAGTGTCATAATTTAAGAAAAGTGTAACTAATTGATTTTTAATAGATCTGCATGACTATGGGCTACAGTTTAATGTCAAGTTAGGAACTGTGATAGGGCGTGTTTATATTCGGCAAGAGAAGGACATTTATTTCTTTGAAAAATGGAGAATCATTTCCAAAACAGAACATATAAAGAGTACCCGCGATGAAAGCTGGTAATATTATGAATCCTATATATATATATATAAAAAATGATGTCTTCGCTAGTCATATTGTTTACACAATACATTCTCTGCAATGCAGGATGAACCACTTAAAACACTTTCCCTCCCTGTAACTTTCTTAATTTGCTGAACTTCTGCAGGCTCCCCGCCCCCGAATATTTTTTTCCCTCTTAGTGCTACAAACCTATGGCAGGTTTGTCTCTCTCTCCTTTTCACCTGTCCTTCTAAACACCTGAGATTACCGGAAAAGTTTCTTTCGGAAATTTGACATACTGTCCAATGGTTTGCAGGAAGGAATAAACAGAGGTTTGAAAATTATCTGTCCAAGTTGTATGTTCCAAATAAGAACTTACAGTGGTATGCGTTTCTGTATTCCACACTATCAGTGTTTGCTCACATACAATTTTAGTAAACACAGTGCTAAGAACAAGGAAGGGGCTCTAGAACATGCTCAATATGCGCACTATATTCTGCCCTCTGGTGGCCAAATATAGTGTCTCTCCGTACTACTGATTATTGGTGCATTAAACCTAGTCTGCAGTGTGGTTTGAGCATTGAACTATGATTGTACAGACCAAAGTTTCAGTCCATGCCATGAAACCCTCTGGGTAACCATTAGAAAGTCACACTTTCTCAGTCTCAGAGGAAGGTAATGGCAAGTCTCTTCTGAATAAATTGTGGCAAAGAAACCCTGCAATAGACTTGCCTTAGGGTTTCCATAGGTCCAAAATGACCTGAAGGCTCTCCACAGCAACATAGGAAAGAGGCAGGAAGTGGCTGTAAACAACAAGATGCATACTAAACACGACCGGCTTAAGCACAGCAGGTTAAAACATCAGCTGTAGTCAATCTTGTCAGTCAAAAAGCTGCCAGTTCGAACCCAGGTCAGGGTGAGCTCCTGGCTTTTACACCAGCTTCCACCTACCCAGCGGTTTGAAAGCAATTGTGATTAGATAAATAGGTACCGCTTCAAAAAAAGCAGGGAGATGTATTCTGAGACACCCATAAGGAATGCCGGTGATTCAATCCAAAAAGGAGGAAGTTACGAACAAGCTATTTGGCAGGGAGATGGAGAGACAGCACACACCCCTGTGGCACAACACCTTCTAAGATGCCGAAAGATGGGGAAAAAACTGATATATACTTCTTATCTATGTATAATGTATAAAACGGCATTGAATGTTTGCCACGTGTGTATGTTCTGTGCTCCGCCCTAGGTGAGAAGGGCAGAATATAAATACTGTAAATACTAATAAAAATTCATTATGCTTCTAATCACACAGCACTGCAACCAAGTTTTTCTCGATGTGGGAACATAACAACGAATGTTTTGACTCTTGGCCATGTTAAATAATAAACACCACCACTAGTTTTGGCTATAAGGGGATGCTAAAGGTCTGGAATGATTTATTT
>NW_026847438.1:20977369-21205547 GCF_025583915.1 Anolis sagrei ordinatus
AGATCAATTTTCCCAAATAAGTCAAGGGGAATGATGAACCTCCTGCCCTTCCTTACATTGTTTATGCCTATACATAGAGTTGTAATGTTCAAACAAACATACATTCACCATGCGTAATATCATCACGGAGAAGGCACTGTTTCATACAGATGAGGGAGGAACAGGAAACAGTGGGTAAAGGAAGGGAAGGAATGAAGTTATTCGTTGTGAAAGATTTTCTACGGAGTGTCCCAGCAATAGTAACTATCTGGACCACTCTCACAACCACCATGTCAGACTACACAGAGAAGCCATTGAAATACACAAGCATGTGGACAATTTCAACAGAAAGGAGGAAACCAGGAAAATGAACAAAATCTGGCTATCAGTATTAAAAAAAACTCTAAAATTACAACAGCACAACAACAGAGAGGAAACAAACAAGGACATCTAATCACCTCTCAACAAAAGTTTGCTCAGGCCATTATATGCTAATCAAGGTGGTCAGTTGAAACATTCACACCTAGCTCCAGCAGACAAGAGTCCTTTGTCATTTCACAGATATATAAACCCTTTTCCCTAGTTCCAACAGACCTCATTACCTCTGAGGATGCTTGCCATAGATGCAGGCGAAACGTCAGGAGAGAATGCCTCTAGACCATGGCCATATAGGCCAAAAAACCTTACAATAACCCAGTGATTCCAGCCTTCGACAATACAACTTTCTGTTGGTTTGTTATCTGACTTTTCTGAATGTATCCCTTGACACAACTGATACGATAACAGGATCAAGACAAGGACAAGTTGCCAGTAATTAAAAAAACAAATTACAGAAAAAATATCCTTAAAATGAGATGAAATAATTTGAATTGGTGATGGGAAAGACAGCATTGATGGTGCATACACTAAAATAATGTGCAAATGTAAACAACCCAATTACTATTAATGGGAACTTTGCCCCTCACATTTTCTGCCCTCATACTGAACACTAAAATCCTAAAGAGAGCAAATGTGTTGAGGAATTATGCTATTTGTTATGGTAGACTTTGGTTTTGTACGTTGTATTTTTTTTTTTTTTGGTAGAAACATACATACGATATTTCTGTTATCAGGAACTCTTTGCTGGAAATCTCTAACACCAGTTGCAACTCTTCATCCCCATCTTTGTGTGGGTTTCTTCTACCCCAATTAAATTTTATTTCAATTCTCATATTTCCAATATTTTGGAAATAAGAGTTTTGATATCCAAAGTAAGTGGACAGGGAACATAGCAAATTTATAAGAGTTCTGGATGCAACCAAATTTTGCTGTCTTGCACATCACAATGCTAGAAAATTGGTGACTGAAGTAAAATTTCATTTAGGAGCAGAATTCTTATTGGAGTCTATGCTCTCATTTTGTCATCCCGCACAGCTATACCCCTGCATCCCAAAAATATCCCCTTCCTCTTTCCTTCCATAAAGCTGAAACTGACCAACAAGGTTTTGGTTCTTGCTGAAAGTCTTGTTAGAATGCCTCCTTAGATAGACTTTACATTTGCTCTCAGGCAAGGAGTCAAAGTCAACATTTCAGAAAACACACCCTGTGTAATTTCCAGGTCTGAGCAATGTTAAAACACGTTTAGAGGGTGAATGAAGGCAGGAGAAGTACCTTTTGTCCTGTCTGACTTGGTGTAAAAACATAGTCTTCAGACAAGGAAGTTTATATTTCAAATAATATTTTCACCTACGTGTGGTCAAGTATATGATTTAGCAAGCCTTTCCTCTACTTCAGCCACCCTCTGTGAATGGCCATATATACATAAAGCCACCAGCAGTGTTTTATTCATGTACAAATCTCTTGAAGCAGCTGGTTCCCAATCAATTTCAATTAACATGGACAAAAAGGAACGCTGCACTTCCACAGCACTTTAGAGCTCTTCCTACCAGTGTCCCACCATATTGCTAGACTTTTCATCACTTGATTTCAAAATAAATCTCAGCTTATGTAGACTCAGTTGAAAATGTATATATTTATCATAGTGGGAAACAATATTCTGTTTGTGCTGCTTGGCCTGCAAGGAATCATTCACACAGCCAAGTCAATACTCTGCCTTCAAACCATGAAGAACTAAGTTTTGTGATGTTCCGTTTTGGAAGAGACAGTCAAGGAGACATGAAGGCAACAAACAGATATGGAGCAAGTTTACACTGATCAATAAATTTGGGATGGACCAGACTGTTGCAAGAGTCCCATGCTGACATCAACAGAGGCATCCATACAACCAGGTTGAAGGAGGGAGCTGCACTCCAGGTTAGTACAGGGTGGCCACAATGGCCAGCTCACACATTGCTCTGTAACCAGATGGAAGCAGTGATGGCGGCAACACAGGCATGATCTGTTGCCTTTTCCTGATGCTGATGTGCATAGGGGGAAACGGATAGCAGCAGTGCTCCATGTGGAAAGTGGACCAGTCCAAATCAGACCCACTGCCCCAAAGCCATGGGGTTAAACCAGTATATCAAGCAAGCTCCAGGGAATCATGGAGCTGCACGTAATAACATCCTGTGGAATCTTACTGTCAGCACATGGGGTGCAGACCTAAAATTAGTAAGAACATCAGCCCCAGCCTTGTCCTGCTCAACTGCCGAGTATGCCTGCCCTGTTTGGCATAAGACTGCCRGTGCAAAGCATGTGAACATAGCATTGAACGAAACATGCAGAATAACCACAGGATGTCTTAAACCTACACCTGTTGATAAACTCTACAAGCTAGCTGGCATTGCCCACCCCACCCCACCCCCACCCCCGATGTGCGATGGGAAGTTGCTGCTAAATGTGAGAGAAATAAGGTTGAACACTGTGAAAGCCACCCACTACATGGCTACCGGCCTCCTCCCAGTAGACTCAAATCAAGGAAAAGCTTTATGGGAACTACCACTCCTCTTGGCTTCCACCRGGAAACACTAAGGGTATCCCTCTGGGCAGCTAAACCAGGAAATCCCAACTGGATGGCCCTCCCACGAGGGTCTTCCTTCAGGGGCAAACCAAGAATGGGAAAGACTCAGAAGTGGAATGGGCAGATCAAAAGACAACCTGGCAAAATGGCACTACCTAAAAGAATCCCATACCTTGTGTTACTGTGGAGCAGAACAGACAATTCTGCATCTGTATGCTTGTCCGCTATGGCCCGCCTCATGTACAGAGGAAGAATTGTTGGAGGCGAGAGACAATGCCATTGTTGTTGCCTGTTTTTGGTCAAAAGATATTTAGCCGCCTGTGCTCCTTCTATTTTTAACAGTTTTATACTAATTTATCTACATGCGTCACATGCAACTCCTGGAACGATTCCATCAGCGCTGCCTCTGGAAAATCCTGCAAATCTCTTGGGAAGACAGGCAGACAAACATCAGCATTTTAGAAGAAGCAAAGACCACCAGCACTGAAGCAATGGCCCTCTGCCATTAACACCGCTGGACCGGCCACATTGTCCGGATGCCCGACCACCGTCTCCCAAAGCAGTTGCTCTACTCCAAACTCAAGAATGGCAAACAGAATGTTGCAATGTTGCTTCTGAAGAAGTCACACCAGAACCAAGCTATGTGAACAGTAGAAGTGACATTGCCAGCAAGTTCCTGTGAGGGAGCTGCTTGCGGCCGGTAATGTAGTAGGAGCCTCAATGTGTCCTTGGCAACTGGCCACTGGACATGTGAAGGGCTCCAGGGTTGCTTCCAGTCTTCATAAGGACAGTTCCAGAGTGATTTAGCCCAGATTAATTGGGTAAGTGCAGACGTGGCCTTAGTCTACAAAAGTTTACAATTTTCGTTCACTCCGTTAATCTCTAAAGTGTTACAAAATTATTTTGCCTACTGATATTCCAGACTAACATGGCTATGTCTTTGAATGTTATCCTCAATCAAGACACAAACAACACAGGAAACTAAATGAAACGAGTGAGAAACAAAATGAATTAGATAATGAAATAAAAGGGTATTTCTAGAAATGAAACAAAACACATATTTCCACATATACATCCTTCCTGCATGTTGAAGAAGTTATAATACTATACTTATTGTTATTGCCCTGCAATGAGGAGGGATATTCTTGAGACTATTAGCAGATGATGGAATATTTTTAAACACAAGAGCATTAGTGATTTTTTTTCACTATGTGAAATAATGAAATTTCCTGGCAATGACTGAAAGGGCTGTAAGTTACAAATGGAAAGAATGTGATGTGCCCATTGGGAATTGATGCTGAAAACATGAGGTATGCCATGTGTAGTGAAGTTAACTAAGTTTGTTATGAGTCAGGACGCATAGAACATTATTTCACTGACAATAGTCAAATTGTAAAATCCCTGGTACTCTACAGGTCAAGAGAGTTTATGGTTTTGTACAACACAAGATGGATTCTAATTTTAACTTTAGTGTCTCATGGATTGGAGCCAAACTTCCAAAGGATTATAAAATGCTAAGAGACAGACTGTGCTAATCCCATTACCAGCAAAATGATATTGGACTTCTGATAGGATCAATGAATTTTCTGGCCTTGGATATTGTGTCAATGACCAATTCTGAGTTTTAATGAACTAAAACAGAACAAATCAAAAACCCTGGAGATAAATAAACTTTTTTTAAATAGCCTAGATTTTTGTATTAACATAATTTTGCATTTCCTTATTGGATGGATCATGTTGATTGTATTTGGAAAGAAATAGCAATGTGTTCAAACAACAGGTGTTCATACACAGATGTGCAATTGCACTATTATGGCAAAACAAATTAAAAACAAACGAACAAAAAAACAGGGAATGGGGAAAGCAATATCTTCACTCTTCTTGGTGACAGAGCGAGAAGAGAGGAATCACAGCCACTCGCACCACATGACTGCCAAAATATAAGAACTACAATGAAATCAATCAATCATTGCACAGCAGCGCTATTGGAGGCATTGGTAGCTTTTCCTGTCAATGGAAAGGTGCAATCCAAGAAGGGATATAAACGCAATGCAACAACAGGAGAGCCATGATGTCATGTGATAAGGAAAAGTCAAACACAGAAGTAACCCAGTGCAATCATGAAACAAACACGTTGTGTGATAAAGTCCTAAAACAGTTGTAGAATTATAAATACACGACAAATGCCATGGCAATGTCCTATGGAATCCTGAGTTTGTTGCACAAAGGACTGTATATTAAATCATTGGAATATGCTGATTTTGCAGAGCCCCTGGTGGCGCAGTGGGTTAAACCCCTGTGCCAGCAGGACTAAAGACCGACAGGTTTGAATCCGGGGAGAAGCGGATGAGCTCCCTCTATCAGCTCCAGCTCCTCATGCGGGGACATGAGAGAAGCCTCCCACAAGGATGATAAAACATCAAAAAAATCATCCGGGTGTCCCCTGGGCAACGTCCTTGCAGACGGACAATTCTCTCACACCAGAAGCGACTTGCAGTTTCTCAGGTCGCTCCTGACACGACAAAAAAATGCTGATTTTGCCCAAAAGATGCCTGAGAAAGGAGAGAAAATGATTTTTATTTGGATCCTCTAGGACAGTGGTTCTCAATCTGTGAGTCCCCAGGTGTTTTGGCCTACAACTCCCAGAAATCCCAGCCAGTTTACCAGCAGTTAGGATTCTCTAGGAGTCTTTGGATCATGACCCCCCCCCCAAAAAAAACAAGAATTCTAGCCAAAACCAAATAGATTCCTGTGGCCCTGCTGATGATCTTTCTTTCAACAAAAAACAGCAGAGCATCTGTGTGTGTTCTTTTAAAAAAAATAAATGCTCAATAAAATCAGCCCAAATCTTCAAAAAAAACCTTACATAGTGTAAAAAAATGAAATAATGAATATGTAAATTATTGAATTGCAATAGTGAACAGAATAATTTCAAGTATGCTGTCAGAAGCATGTGAATGTCTTTTATTTCTGTGTGAAAATGACTCACGTAGGAGGAAAGGAAAATAGGAATCTGAGATCTTGAATTACCGGACTCTCAACTTGGGTAGATTCCTGGTATTCTGAAGTTCTGCTGAATTCCACTTTTGTTAATAAAATGGCAACAGAAATGAAAACAGAGTGATGCTTTCTTCCCACACACCCCTCTCGACCGGTATGAAAGTATTTATAGACTGCCCTTCTAAATCGTTGACTTAATGTGCCAATGATTATGCAGACAGTGTTAAATTGATCCCCAAAGAAGTATTCAGCAAGCAGAGAAGGTGCTTGGGGAGGGGAGAATATATGTTTTGCATCTTCAGTTCATTTTACAGTGAGCATAAGGGCTTTCTTGACAATATTTGTTCAGAGGGAGTTTGCCAGTGCCTTCTCTAAATCAAGAGAGCATGACTTGCTCGAGGACAAGCTGTGGATTTGAATTCTGTTCTTCAGAGGTAAACCCACCTTGGGCAAGTCCCTCTCTCTCAGTCTCAAAGGAAGGCAATGGCAAACTCTTACTGAGAACACCTTGTAACAGTTTTACTTTCTGGCCCAGTGGTTCTAAAACTTTCATCCTCCAGATGTTTTGGACTTCAACTCCCAAAATCCGGATCAGTGTGGCCAATGTTCACGAATTCTTGAACCTGAAGTTCCAAAGAGATTGAGGATCAAGAGGTGATTCTAGATTGTACAGAAGTGAACAGATCAAACTAGGAACCTGATCAACACCACAATTGATATGTTCATCCTTCCTTTGTGCCATAAATGATGATCTAGGCAGCTGACATCAACCAAATGGAAACTGACATTCAAAATGAATCAAAACTCCAATGTAAATCAGTTAAAAAGACTTCAATGAAATTAAAGCATCAACTGCACCCATCAGTTCAAACTTATTCAACTGTTGCACTCCAGGCCTGGAAATGTCTATGGCCACTGCACCAGACAAAAGTCCAGGAATATAAGCAAACAGTTTATTGTGTCGGTCTGAGAGAGAGAGAAAAACCATATAAAAATCAGGAATAAGAAAGGAAGATATATAATACAAAAAGGTTTAGCAACAGGTGATAATCCAAAGTAATGCAAATGTCTCATAAAGTTCCAGAGGTGATGAGGTCCAGGAACATACAGAAATCACAGATGCAGCAAAAGTCCACAAGCAAGAAGGTATAAGTAGTAAAACTTGAACAGGAGTACATGAACAGGAACATAGAAAACTTCCAGGATATATTAAATCCAAAACCAAGGCTTGACTTCAACCAGGAACAAGAGAACTCAGGCTTAGCTTCTCACTCTTACGCAGCATTGCCTGAACTGCCCTTAAGGTAAACAACTTGTTGTTTAATAGTCACCCATGAAAGCATTATGTCTCCTGTGAATTTTCTCCCCAACTTTCCCTTATAATCTTTCAGACCGACACAATCTGTTTTCAGCTCTAATTTGTAAACGGAGACTCCATAGCTACAGATGGTTTCCCCTGGGAACCCTCCTTATCAATCACATCGTCACCCAATTCTTTACCTGCCATTGCTGTTTATCTGCTGATAGGGTCTTGCACCATGGCAGTAGCAGAAGTTGTGTGTGTATGTTTAAAATATTTTCAAATAGCAGGAATAATACAACATCCCTATCAGGGGACAAAGACGATGACCAAAGAGATATATCTGAACTTTAAAAAAAATGGGAACTATTTTGATTTCACATTAAGAAGAAAAAAATAACAACACTTTTGGTGTTTGAAAACTGAGTTTCCTTGTCTGATTTTTAAGCAGAAGTTTAAATTTTATTTAAGAAAACTTTGGATGTTGAGGTGGTAAATACATTTTACATTTGGGCAGATTGGGGGTACAGTGGTGATTGTCTTGTGTGCGACTTGAATGTTTATTCTTCTTGTGTTTTTGTACTTTGTCTGCCTTTTCTTATTGTTGTAGTGTTTGTCTTATTAAAATATAATAAAAATTATGGAGAGGAAAAAAAGGCAAAAGATGAAGAAGAGAAACCCAAGAAAGAATTTTAAACCACAGATGGTTAGGAAACAGATTTGTCAAAAAAGGTTTTCAGTCAAGAAATTCAGTGCTTCAAAAGCTCTAAATGTGAATCACATTTCAGTTCTGAGACCTCCTCAGAGTTTCTTACAAGTTAGCTTCTAAGTCAATTATAGAATTTGTCTCACTGATGTGGCTTCTTAGACAGCAAAAAAAGGACTAAAGAGGAAGAGAAACAAGAATGCAGGAAACAGGACTGAAAATCCATGACTAATCCATTCCAAAAATACATTTACTTGTAAGTAAATGCTTTTTGTTTTTATACAACAAGGTTGTTACAATGGACAGCTTCAGATATTCCTGAAGAAGCAGAACCAGTCAGACACATGGCTGCTCTGAAGAGGAAACTAGAATGAGATGTAATGGCCATATATAAATCTGTGAGGGGAAGTCATATGGAGGAGGGAGCAGGCTTGTTTTCCACTGCCCTGGAAACTAGGACACAGATCAATGGCTTCAAACTACAGGAAAGGAGATTCCACCAGAACATTTGGAAAAACTTCCTAACTGTGAGAGCTGTTCAGCAGTGGAACTCTCCGCCTGGAGTGTGGTGGAGGCTCCTTCTTTGGAGTCTTTTAAACAGTGGCTGGATAGTTGGGGGTGCTTTGAATGCAATTTTCTGCTTCTTGGCAGGGGGGTTGGACTGGATGGCCCAAAAGGTCTCTTCCAATTCTATGATTCTATGTATCCAAGTCCATGCATGGGCTGGGTGTAATTTCTGTTATTTCTGTGGTACATCATATTTTGTATATTGTATATTTTTAAAAGAGGTTGGGGGAAATGTGACTTCCCATATGTTATTGGATGGTGGGTCTCAGCAGCTGTAGTTCATGTTATTTTTTTTATTTACAACATTTATATCCCACCCTTTTCACCCCAAAGGGGACTCAGGGCGACTTACATAAATGGGCATTATTCCATGCCCAAACAACACCATCAAAAGCAATTAAACAACAATTTAAAACAACGTTAAACAACATATGTAAACATTAGATTACTATTGTGCATAGACCCAAAGCCAGATAATCAAATAATCATATTCATCAATCCAGGGTCAATTCCAACTGTATTGCACAGATAATTATGCTGGGCCAAATGCTTGCTCCCAATGGAAAGCATCCTCTTAATATTTTCCTCAAATTTTCACACATTTAGATAAATTTTACGTCCTTGTTTCAAGGAGAAATCCAACAATACTTGGAGCCATCTTGGAGATACCAAACCGTTCCTTCAACATTGTAATGAACTTAAATGTGTTCTAATAAAGCAACTTTGCAACAAGGATGCAATTTATGAAGAAATAATTATTCCACCAAATGACAACAGAATCTGAAAAAAAATATCATTCTAACTGTTTTGAAGGTAGCATAGCTATTTTTCTTTCACTGACATCATGTTACCAATGATGAAGAGTGCTGGTAACATTTCTTAAGCTAGCCTGCTGCTTTTGGGTACAGTGATGAATGATTCTGGTGAAATAAACCCATGTGGTAAAACTCAGGGCCCTTCCACGTAGTCATATAACCCAGAGTATCAAGGCAAAAAATCCCACAATATCTGCTTTGAACTGAGTTATCTGAGTCCACACTGCCATATATTCCAGTTCAAAGCAAATATGTGGGATTTTCTTCAGCTGTGTGGAAGGGGCCTCACTGATTACTGATAACCCTGAGAAAGTGATGCAACTCCTATGATATTTATCAAGTTAGAGCTCCACTTTTCAAACAAGGGCAATAGTTGGGGAGGAGTTGCTTCCTCTCTCTGTTCTGTGCGAGAACTAGGTGTAGTCCTGGGCCTGACTTTGGAGCTGTACCAGAAGTAAATGATGTAATAAATGGCACACATTAGAAAAGTATGGTAGCCTTCTCACTAATAGGGCCCAGTATCCCCTCACAACCAAGGCCACAACTGGGACCTCAACTAATTCTATGAAAACAACCCCCAGCTAGCAATTCAATTCCCCCAACTTCCCACTGTCTCAAAGGGGCCCTTGGCTGGAGTGAGGTCCCATCCCTCAGGCAAGGCTGATGGCAGACGGATTCCCAAGAGTTATATCAAAGTGCACAAGTATGAGAACAAACAGGTTAGCAACAAAGAAAAATTCAGTCCCTCGCTCCATTCCCAGATTCTCTATCTTTTTCCAGGCTGAAACCCAAAAATATCAGACAAAGTCATTAATACAAATTGAGTCTTTATATTTTTGGACACTGCTAACAATTGGCCATAAAATTAACTAATCTGTGTCTTTATGAGTCAAATAAAACATTCACCATGAACCCACTCTGAGCAGTCCACCTACAGCCAGTTCTGCAGCAGAAGCACTACTTCCACTTGTTAATCTGGACAAGAACAGCAAGTGTGCAATGAAGTTTTCAGGAAACTCCAGAAAGACTCCTGGTGATTTGACATGTGGACAGGTGGATCCAGGGTGATCCAATGTTCACACACCAGAAAGACACACTGTTGTTTCACTGGCCAAAAGAAGTTTCCCAGAAACACCTTGCTGGTGGTTGCTTTTTGTTATATTATATGGCCAGTCACCCTGTTATGATCTTACAGAAGTGACGTCACTGGCAAGGCTTTACTGGGGAGCTGATTTTGGTGTCCAGGAGGAGAGGGCATTGGTGCCAATGTAGCATTGGCCCGGCCAGTTGTATGGACTGCACTTCCACACAGGTCCATGTCAACTCCCTCTTTGTGGATTCCTTGCAGCTTCAGACTCTTTTGCCTGGTGTAGATGCAGCCTAACACCCAAAACCCCATCTTTCTGGGAGCAGATGCTCAGTTCACTGCTTTCTCACACATTTGCATTGGTTAATAAAAATCCCTGTTAATAGGCCAGCAAATCTTTGTATTTTCATCTAAATATTAAAGAAGCCACCCAGAGAGCTGAACTCTGCCCAAGACTGGTTTAGCACCTAGAGTAACTCTTCTAAAATCCAGACTAAAGCAAAACAATTTCTCCAAACCCTCCCAGATAAATCTCTCCCCAAACCACTTGGCTTTTCTCCATTTACTTGGGCATAAAGATCTACCACTGCTAACCAGATATTCTGGGAATTGTCTTTCAAAGTTCTCACAAAAATTCAGCTGGAGTAATCATTTACTAGAAACATGTGTCAGTGTATCCTGCAAGCATGCTAGTAAATCAAAACGAATCACAGGTCAGATTGTGTGGATTGCTGAAATGAGATGAACTGAACTATATAACTGTGAGTCTGCCCTGGACATTCTTCCATTTTTTTTATTACAGAATGAAACACAATAAGCAGTTCTTTCAACATGTTCGCACTGTATCTTTTTTTTGGCTGCTACTTTTGTCTCCCACTGAAACCTACATTAATCCAAATCATTCTTAGCATTTATGATGGTACTTTCTTAAACGTTTAGCCCATTTTAAGATGGGGATGGGGAATTGCAACCCCTAGATGTTTTGGACTTTAACTTGGAAAAAACTGAGCCATTACAGCAGGCATGGGCAAACTTTCCAACATGGGGGCTACATGGCGAGCCAGAGCGGGGTGGGCAGGCTGGAAGGGGGGTTCTCCCCAAGCCCCCTCCCTGCCCTTTCCTCCCCCTTCCTCTTCTCTTTCAGAAACAGACAGAAAGGCAGGAAATGTTTGGATCCCAAAAGGGTTGGACTTGGTCAGGGTGAGATGGTGAACAGGAGGGACCCATATTGGTTACTCCTGATACATAATCCTAGAATCCTAGAACTGCAAGAGACCCCTAAGGGCCATCCAGTCCAACCCCCTGCCATGCAGGAAAGCACAATCAAAGCACTCTGAGTAGTCAGACTCTGCAGAAAAGCCTCCAGAGAACGAGACTCCACCACACTCCCCGGCGGCCTATGCCACTCTCTGACAGCTCTTACTCTCCTGAAGTTCTTCTTAACCTTTTCAGTCAAATCTCTTTCACTACCAACTTAAAACACTAATTTATTTACCTCTGTAAGGTCAGTGCCTTATAGTAGTCCGAGGTCTGTCATAGAATCATAGAATCAAAGAGTTGGAAGAGACCTCATGGGCCATCCAGTCCAACCCCCTGCCAAGAAGCAGGAATATTGCATTCAAAGCACCCCTGACAGATGGCCATCCAACCTCTGTTTAAAAGCTTCCAAAGAAAGAGCCTCCATCATGCTCCGGGGCAGAGAGTTCCACTGCTGAACGGCTCTCACAGTCAGGAAGTTCTTCCTCATGTTCAGATGGAATATCCTCTCTTGTAGTTTGAAGCCATTGTTTCGCGTCCTAGTCTCCAGGGAAGCAGAAAACAAGCTTGCTCCCTCCTCCCTGTGGCTTCCTCTCACATATTTATACATGGCATATCTCTCAGCCTTCTCTTCTTCAGGCTAAACATGCCCAGCTCCTTAAGCCGCTCCTCATAGGCTTGTTCTCCAGACCCTTGATCATTTTAGTCGCCCTCCTCTGGACACATTCCAGCTTGTCAATATCTCTCTTGAATTGTGGTGCCCAGAATTGGACACAATATTCCAGGTGTGGTCTAACCAAAGCGGAATAGAGGGGTAGCATTACTTCCCTAGATCTAGATCAGTGGTTCTCAACCTGGGGTCCCCAGATGTTTTTGGCCTTCAACTCACAGAAATCCTAACAGCTGGTAAATTGGCTGGGATTTCTGGGAGTTGTAGGCCAAAAACATCTGGGGACCCCAGGTTGAGAACCACTGATCTAGATCTAGACTATGCTTCTACCAACTTAAAACACTAATTTATTTACCTCTGTAAAGTCAGTGCCTTGTCAAGATTCCCTTGCCGCCATGGTAGTTGAAAGCTTCTGAAAGTTCACATCCAAAACATCAAATGTTTTCCACCGTACTTCCAGTTTGACATCACTTTCATTTCTAAGGCTCAATCCTATGGAATCCTGGGATTTGTAGTCTGGTGAAATATCAGCACTCTTTGGCAACAAAGACTAAAGGCATTGTACAATAATCACCAGGACTTTGTAGAATTGAGCCATAGGTATTGCTGATTTATGAAGTCAAGAGGTGTCAAACAGTGTTTATTCTACAGCGCAGATGCTTCTTCAACATTTGCTGACCTCCAAATAAGATCTTTCCCAACCCAACTCAGAGATGCTAGCAACAGGACTGGGGCCTTCTTTCTGCAAAGAGCGTCATCTACCATTGAAATACAACATATTTAGGAACTTACTCACACAGTTCACTACGTTCTTAGGCCCATTCTACACTGTCAAAGAAAATCCAGATTTTCGGCTTTGAACTGGATTATATGGCAGTGTAAACTCAGATAATCCAGTTTAAAGCAGATAATGTGGATTATCTGCTTAGATAATCTGGATTATAAAGCAGTGTAGAAGAGGCCAAAGAGGTTGTTCAGTATTCAAAACTTAACAAGTTACCACATCCTTAGTAACCTAGGCTCCTGCAGTTGAACAAGGATTTATCAAAGGGCTCAGCTATAACTTCTATGGCTTAATTTGGGAGCAAAGCTTTTTATCTCGTTATATCTGCTAATCAGATCATCAATATATCTGTAGTACTATCAAACCAGTATAGAACCCCACTTTACAATAATCTACCCACATTAGTACAGCCTCGCTGTCTCTATTTGTTTCCATCTATGTATCTTCTCTTATGGATTAAAATCTTCTACCCACTAGAATTCACCTGATAAACTATCATCTCTTGTAAAAGGTTAAAATAAAGATTTTCAGCATTTAACATTTATGTCTGTTTATGCAGATAAGATGTTTCCTCCTGACAACTACAATGTTTGTTAATAACAATGCTTAAGGTAATAGTAAGATAAGGACCAATGATTGCATCTTTTGCATTTCATTTTGCATTTCATTTCCCCCCAGGGTTCCCAATTTTGTATGGAGAAGAATTCTATAGAACAGGTAAACAGATAAGAATTTCTCAATCAGTAAAATGCAGGCATAGTATAGCTTTAGATGACAAGATTCTTGCTATACTTCAGTTTTTGAAATACTTCAGTTTCACCTATGCTGGTGACCATGCCAACATCACTCAAGCAGAGAGCTTTGAAATTAGGCCTGGGCGGTTTCGTTCGTTAATTTTGTAATTCGTTATATATTCGTTATTTTTAGCATTTACGAAACGATAACAAAACACATTTTCAAACCCGGAAGGGTTTAAAAATAACGAACCGGCAACCCCCATTGTTTTAACGAGCTTCCGCCCGTTTCGTTAATGGGATGGAGGCTGCTGGTGCCCTGGGAGCCAATCCGGCGCTCCCAAGCAGTGCACCGTGGCTGTTTTTGATTGGCTGGCGAGGTGGAGGTGCTCCAGCAAGGCGGCAACATCGAGCGCCTGGGCCGCTTCCTGTGGTCGCGAGCACCTCCACAAGAACGAGAGCGTCCTCAAGGCCAAGGCCGTGGTGGCCTTCCACCGGGGCAACTTCCGCGAGCTCTACAAGATCCTGGAGAGCCACCAGTTCTCGGCCCACAACCACCCCAAGCTCCAGCAGCTCTGGCTCAAGGCGCACTACATCGAGGCCGAGAAGCTGCGCGGAAGGCCGCTGGGCGCCGTGGGCAAGTACCGCGTCCGCCGCAAGTTCCCGCTGCCCCGCTCCATCTGGGACGGCGAGGAGACCAGCTACTGCTTCAAGGAGAAGAGCCGCAGCGTGCTCCGGGAATGGTACGCCCACAACCCCTACCTGTCGCCGCGGGAGAAGCGCGAGCTGGCCGAGGCCACCGGGCTCACCACCACCCAGGTCAGCAACTGGTTCAAGAACCGACGGCAGCGCGACCGGGCCGCCGAGGCCAAGGAAAGGTAGGCCAAGGAACGGAGGGAGGACGGCAGGGAGGGTGGGTGGGAGGGAGGGAGGAAGGAAGGGCTCGCTTCCGCCTGGGTTGATTTGGGGGACCACTCTGAGCCTCCTTTAGGAAAGAAAAGCGGCTACACATAAGTATCATCACCATCGCAATCACAATACCAAGACTATTAAGAAAAAAAGAACACGACCTGCCAGGAACCTCAGAGAGGGGAAATATAGAATCTTAAAGTTGGGAGAGACGCAAGGACATTTCAGCCCAACCCCATTCTCATTCAGAAACACCTAGCTTTGATTCCTCTTTAGGAGAGAAAGCGGAATAGCAACAACAACAACAACAACAATCTAATGAAAGAGGGGCCTGGCCTTCCTTTCCCCAAGGAACCTTAGGAAGGGGAAAGCATAGAATTTTAGAGTTGTGAGAGACCATAACGGCCTCCAGATAAGGAGACTCCAATCCACTTAACAGTTCTTACCATCAGGTCCGCCATCTTTACAAAATGTTTTGTAAATATTTACGAAATTTCGTAAATACCGAAACTTTTTTTTGGAAAGTTTTGTAATTATTTTAAATATCGAAACAAAAAAACACCCCAATTACAAATCGATTTTAGAAACAAATTTTTTCTTGATCGGCCAGGCCTATTTGAAATGGTTGAACAAAAGCTCTCCTAAGCTTTAGGTGCTCTTACTGCCCATTACAGGGAAAACCAGCTGATTCCTAATTCATCTAAAACACAGACGCGTGCTTTTCATCTTAAGAACAGACAACCATCTCAAGCTCTGAGGATTACCTGGCAAGGAATTCCACTGGAACATTGCAGCACACCCAAATATCTGGGAGTTAGCCTGGACCGTTCTCTGACATACAAAAAGCACTGCTTGAATACCAAGCAAAAAGTAGCTGCTAGAAATAATATACGAAAGCCGACCGGCACAACCTGGGGATCACAACCAGACACAGTGAAGACATCTGCCCTTGTGCTTTGCTACTCTGCTGCTGAATACGCATGTCCATGTTAAAACAATGGATGTGGCACTGAATGAGACATGCCACATTATCACAGACTGTCTATGCCCCACACCATTGGAGAAATTATACTGTTTAGCTGGTATTGCACCACATGACAGCCATAGGGAAGTAGCAGCCAGCAATAAAAGGCCCAAAGCTTTGGCATCTCTGGTCCATCCTCTGTCCAGATATCTGCCAGCAAGCCAACACCTTAAATCAAGAAACAGCTTTCTAAGATCTACAGAGATACTTGCAGGAACACCTCAGCAAGCGGGAGTCCAAATGTGGCAGGCTAAAACTGTGAACCTCGTTGGCTGATACCAGATGAGAGACTCCCTCCTAGGAACACAGAAGGATGGGCGACTTGTAAGGCACTGAACAGACTCTGCTCTGGCACCACAAGATGCAGAGCTAACCTTAAGTAACGAGGCTTCAAAGTGGAGTCCATGACATGCGAGTGTGGAGAAGAGCAAATCACAGACCACCTACTACAATGCAGTCTGGGCCCTGTCACATGCACAATAGAGGACCGTCTTTCAGTGACATCAGAGGCACTCCAAGTGGCCAGCTTCTGGTCAAAGGAAATTTAATATAATTAACTTTGTTTGTGTCTTTTTAAATACATTATAACTGTACTGTTAATTTGCTTCTGACACAATAAATACAAAGCATGACCACTACTGTAGTATGTTTTCCAAACCTTGGGAACAAGATGACTGTATTCTTTCTCGCTCTTCATAATCCTGCATTTTTTGAATTTTTTTGGTCAAGGCCGTTTTAAGACAGTAAGGGCCCTTCCACACAGGCATATAACCCAGAATATCAAGGCAGATAATCCACAATATCTGCTTTGAACGAGATTACACTGCCTCCTAATAATAATAATACTTTATTTATATTCTGCCCCATCTCCCCTTGGGGATTTAATCCAGTTCAATGTGGATTTTATACAGCTGTGTGGAAGGGGGCCAAGTTATCACATCCTTAGCAATGTTATCTCAAAGCAGCTGATATCGTATGGAGGTCATTCTGTTACAGCATTCCAAAATTCACAATGAAATGTGTTACAACTTGTGCCTACAGGCCTCAATAAAAACTACAGCTCTGCAGAATTAATTTCCTTGTCCTCCCTCCATTTCTTCCTGATAATTTACAATTATTTCTGTCTCTGCTTTTGGAAAAAAACACTAGGGGGGGGGGGGGGGGGGAGGCTTAAATATTTCGTTACTATGCAAGTAACCCCACAATGTCCAGGATTGAGCTGATTCTTCAGGTCACTAGAAGTTAAACTGCTGAAGATGACACACTATGGCTGCATCTGCTTTGTAGAATTAATGCACTGACACTACTTTAACTGCCATGGCTCAATGCTATGGATTCATGGGAGCTGTAGATTTACAAGGTCTCCAGTCTCCTCTGCCAAAGAGTGCTGGTATCTCACCAAACTGCAATTCCCGTGATGCAGTCAAAGTTGTGTCAAATGGAATTAATTCTACAATGTAGATTCACCCCATGAGAGCATCTCAGGTTGGATCTACACTGCCCTAGATCTCAGGATGTGATCCCAGATTATCTAGCAGTGTAGAGCAGTGTTTCTCAACCTGGGGGTCAGGACCCCTGGGGGGATCGCAAGGGGGTTTGAGAGGAGTCGCCAAAGACTATAGGAAAACACGTATTTCTGATGGTTTTCAGAATCCCTTTGGCATAGTTGTTTGGGTTCACGGTGCTCTCTGGATGTAGGGGGATAATATCTCCCCTAAATCACTGTCATCCCAAATCCCTCCAGTATTTTCTGTTGGTCATGGGGGTCTCTATGTGGGAAGTTTGGCCCAATTCTATCATTGATGTGGTTCAGAATGCTCTTTGATTGTAGGTGAACTATAAATCCAAGCAACCACAACTACCAAATGTCAAGGTCTATTTCCCCCAAACTCCACCAGTGTTCACATTTGGGCATATTGAATATTCGTGCCAAGTTTGGTTCAGATCTATCACTGTTTGAGTCCACAGTGCTCTCTGGATGTAGGTGAACTACAACTTCAAAACTCAAGGTCTGTGACCATCAGACCAGTATTTTCTGTTGGTTGTAGGAATTCTGTGTTTCAAGTTTGGTTCAATTCTATCATTGGTGGAGTTCACAATGCTCTCTGATTGTAGGTGAACTATAAATCCCAGCAACTACAAGTCCCAAATGACAAAATCAATCCCCCAACCCCATCAGTAATCAAATCTGGGCATATTGAGTATTCGTGCCAAATTTGGTCCAGTGAATAAAAATGCATCCTGCATATCCAATATTCACCTTACAATTCATAACAGTAGCAAAATTACACTTGTGAAGTAGCAACGAAAACAATTGTATGGCTGGGTGTCACCACAACATGAGGAACTGTATTAAGGGGTCGCAGCATTAGGAAGGTTGAGAACCACTGATGTAGACTCAGTTCAAATCAGATAATCTGGGATCAGATCCTGTGATATAGGGCAGTGTAGATCCAGCCTAAGATACTCATTGAACATGAGTATGCTTTCTCTGCAAAAGCTTCCTAAATGCACTATCTTCAGTTGTTCAGAACAGCTTGTTCTCAGATAAAGGTAAAACTGAGAGTTCCAGTGCAATCATACAAATGTGTTTCCCTGAGTTCAGTGACATTTCCTCCCATGTAGGTGTGTCTGGGACTGCAGACAAAGAGTGTAACTACATTGTAGAATACACTTCGGTGCCACTTTAACTGCCATGGGTCAATACTATGGAATCATGGCAGTTTTAGTTGGTGAGGCACCAGCGCTCTTTGACAAAGAAGGCTGAAGACCTTGCAAAACTACAACTTCCATGTTTCCATATTGGTGTCAAACTGCATTAATTTTACAGTGTAGCATTACTCTCAGTCACAGCTAGGATAGACTCAATGAAATCCACATGCATTTTGTTAATCATGACTGATGGAAGTCCCATTGATCAATGAGGTCTTCATGTAAGTCTGAATACAACTTGAAAGATTTTCAGCACACTTTCCTAAATACTGCACACTTTTCAACAATTTTAAATACTGCACACTTTTCAACAATTAAGTCCCAAAAATAAACTTAATCAGCATTACGTTGGAACAAACATGTTCAGGATCCATTTACACAGCAGAAATATGTCAAACAAAAAAATTTTTGGAGCAGCAAATACCACTTAATCTCTTGGTATAATATTATCAAACAAGAAAGAGGAGAGAAAACAACAAAAACATTTTGTTCCATGTCCATAAATCATGTTCTAGGTTAACTGAATTATGTGCAATAAAATGATAGTTTAATAAGAATCACATGAAAGACATTAATAGTTCAAGCAGAAATAAAAGGCAGGGAAGAATGTCATTGCAAAATCCAGCTGTTACCTAAATAGACCTTGGATAAATCAGTCTTGTACAGATTACTCCAGTTAGTTATACTGAGAGGGAGACAATGTTCTCGAGGTCCCTTCAACACAGCTGTATAAAATCCACATTGAACTGGATTAATGTGGTACTTGCCATTATTGCCATCTTGCCATTAATGTGGCAAGATACTCCATTTAGGCAGAAAAAACGTAATGCAAAGATACAGAATGGGGGATGCCTGGCTCGAGAGCAGTACGTGTGAAAAATATCTTGGAGTCCTCGTGGACAACAAGTTAAACATGAGCCAACAATGTGATGCGGCGGCAAAAAAAGCCAATGGGATTTTGGCCTGCCACATCACATCTAGATCCAGGGAAGTCATGCTCGCCTCTATTCTGCCTTAGTTAGACCACACCTGCAATATTGTGTCCAATTCTGGGCACCACAATTCAAGAGAGATATTGACAAGCTGGAATGTGTCCAGAGGACGGTGACTAAAATGATTAAGGGTCTGGAGAACAAGCCCTATGAGGAGCAGCTTAAAGAGCTGGGTATGTTTAGCCTGAAAAAGAGAAGGCTGAGAGGAGGCATCATGGCCATGTATAAATATGTCAAAGGAAGTCATAGGGAGGAGGGAGCAAGCTTGTTTTCTGCTGCCCTGGAGACTAGGATGCGGAACAATGGCTTCAAACTACAAAAAAGGAGAATCCATCTGAACATTAAGAAGAACTTCCTGACTGTGAGAGCTGTTCAGCAGTGGAACTCTCTGCCCTGGAGTGTGGTGGAGGCTTCTTCTTTGAAGGCTTTTAAACAGAGGCTGGATGACCATCTGTCGGGGTGCTTTGAATGTGATTTTCCTACTTCTTGGCAGGGGGTTGGACTGGATGGCCCACAAGACCTCTTCCAACTCTATGATTCTATGTGGCAGTGTGGACTCAGATAATCCAGTTCAAAGCAGATATTCTGGATTATCTGCCTTGATAGTCTGGGTTATATGGCTGTGTGGAAGGTCCCCCAGAGGCCTTCCAGACAGGCCCTACATCCCAAGATCTGATCCCAGGTCTTCTGCTTTAAACTGGATTATACGAGTCCGCACTGCCAGATAATCTGGGATAAACAGAAAACCTGGGATCAGATCCTGGCATATAGGGCCTGTCTGGAAAGGCCCCCAGTCTTATGCCTCCAAAAAGTATCGAGGTGTAACTCCCAGACATGAGGGAAGAAGGAGTGGTCTGACCTATTTGCAGGATATCGATCTGGAGAAATTGGGGGACATTTCTTGTCAGAACAATGTAAAGAACTTCTTGGGAAAATAAGTTAGTTAATAAGGTCCTAATTCAGAGATTGGAAGCTCAAGGCAAGAGCTAATATGGTGCAGTGATTACAACATTGGACTATATGAGAAGAGTTGTGTTCTCACATTGAGTAATTTCCCAGTTGTAGGAGACTTTGGCCTCTTTTCAAGCAAGGAGAAGCATTGAACTCATCACATGAGTTAATCACTTATGGATGTCATGCATAGCCCTCCATGGTTGAAAAGAGGCAGAAGTGTCCTGAAAGGAGGGGCTGCAGTGGTGCAATGGGTTAAACCCTTGTGCTGCTGTGCTGCTGAGCTGCTGACCTGAAGGTTGGCAGTTTGAATCTGCAGGACATGGTGAGCTCCCGCTGTTAACCCTAACTCCTGGCAACCTAGCAGTTCAAATACATGCAAATGTGAGTAGATCAATAGGTACCGCTTCAGCAGGAAAAGGCAAAAGATGCTCCAAGCAGTCTTGCCGACCACACAACGAGGAGGTGTCGATAGACAATGCAGGCTCCTCAGCTTGGAAAGGAGAAGACCACCTCCCCAGAGCCAAAGATGACCACTGCCTCCAGAGCCGGAAATGAAAGTAGAAGCCTTTGGCTTTGCCTGTGTATCTGTGTCTCACTGAATATCATTGTAAAAAGGCATTGAATATTTTCCTGTATCTGTTTCTATACCGTAATTTGCTCTGAGTCTCTTTGGGGAGAAGAGTGGAATAATAATAATAATAATAATTATTATTATTATTATTATTATTATTATTCACTGGAAGTTATGTCACAAGTACCACCTACTAGCACTAAAGAATTGGTGGAATCATAAACCTGCAAAAGTAGTGGAAAATGAACACGCAAAAATACTGTGGGACTTTCGAATCCAGACTGACAAAGTTTTGGAACACAATACACCAGACATCACAATTATGGAAAAGAAAAAAGTTTGGATTATTGATGTCACCATACCAGGTGACAGTCGCATTGAAGAAAAACAACAGGAAGAACTCAGCCATTATCAAGACCTCAAAATCGAACTGCAAAGGCTCTGGCATAAACCAGTGCAGGTGGTCCCAGGGGTCATCGGCACACTGGTTGCTGTGTCAAAAGATCTCAGCCAGCATTTGGAAACAATAAACATTGACAAAATCACAATCTGTCTACTGCAAATCCACCTTACTTGGATCTGCGCACATCATTCGAAAATACATCATACAGTCCTAGATGCTTGGGAAGTGGTCAACTTGTGATTTTGTGATACGAAATCCAGCATATAGATCTCATTTGCTGTGACATACTGTGTTTTTGTGTCAGATAATAATAAAAATAACAACAACAACAACTCTGGCAATCAACCTAATTACATTGAGAAATTTTCTCCTGGTGGGACACTTCAGCCTCTTTTCTAATTTATCACATGTTACAGGGCTAAAAAGAGGTAGAAATGTCCTGAAAGGAGGGAACTCTGAACACAGAAAAGCAATCGGGTTCAGAGCTCTTACCTCTTATCACCCTCTACTCACATCTTTACAACTGAAAAAAACAGGTGGGATGGGAACCATCTAAAGTTTCCCATCCTGTTTCACTGCGCAAGCATCAGCAGTCTCTTGCATCCTATGGGCTTTGATACAGAACCATGGGATCCCATGGAAATAAATGGTTTTAAACTGGTGTCAGTCTCCTTTAATGTAAGGGGCTTTTGGGCAGGGCAAGGGATCTCTCCGTCTGTGGATATTCTTGTTTCTCCAGATTGAAAACAAAAAAGTAATACTGATCTTGCGATGAATGTATTGCCAGCTCTTACATTTCCACATATGCGTGTGATGGGGAGACAGAACTGGAAAGGGGACTGCTGAGGATATAAGAGGGGCAATTCTCTACTCTTAAAGGGCCGGTCACCCATGCTTTTCCCCTCTCAATGTGATGAGGTCATAGGTTAAGAGGGGGCATGTGTCAAGTTTAAAAGGCTGTCATAGTGAAAATCATAGAATTATAGAGTTGGAAGAGACCTCTTGGGCCATCCAGTCCAACCCCCTGCCAAGAAGCAGGAAAATCACATTCAAAGCACCCTGACAGATAGCAGTGGCTAGATAGCCACTGCTTAAAAGCCTCCAAAGAAGGAGTCTCCACCACACTAAAGGGGCAGAGAGTTCCACTGCTGAACAGCTCTCACAGTCAGGAAGTTCTTCCTCATGTTCAGGGGGAATTTCCTTTCCTGTAGTTTGAAGCCATTGTTCTGCTAGTACTTTATCACACTAGAGAATGAATCCACTTTAAATCCGGCTTCTGCCTCTTGCAGAAATCCGGGGTTAGTAGTTTAAGCGGCTGAGGGGGGAAAGGAAGGGGCCTGAGGCTGTGAGGAATGGTGGGAGTTGAAGTCCAAAACACCTGGAGGGAGAACCCAAGTTTGCCCATGCCTGCTTTATGGAGATGGACGTTTCCAGGGATTGCTTTTGAACACAGTCCAGGGGGAAGTAGGAAACAACCAGGGGGCAGTGAATTCACCCCTTCTCAGGGTATGAAAGACAACCCCCCCCCCAGAGAGACCCCCTCCCAAGCCTTACCCAGGAGCAGGAGGCGGTGGGTCTGCTTGTACTCCCTCTTCTCGACTTTGAGGCTCTTGTCGATGATCTTGCTCCGCTTCCGCTCGGCTTTCTCCTGGAGGCGCAGGTGGGTCTTCCACTCGCCCCCGCGACCCTCGGCCTCGACGTGGGCAGAGATGGGCAAGGGGTCTCCCCCGGAGCGGAGGCTGTAGCACATCCCCATCCTCGCAGGGAAGGAGGGAGGGAGCCAGGGCGCCCCGCCGCAGGCAAGCCTTCCGCCCAGAAGGGACTCCGGACTCCTGCCCGCCTTCGCTCCCAGGACGCCTTTAAGGTGGATCCGCCTCCGAGCGCGCATCGGGCACCCTCTCTCTCTCTCTCTCTCTCACACACACACACACACACATACACACACCTCTCTTGAGCTCATCTTTTTCCTCCCTTTCCCAAACTCGCGTGAACTCTATTCTCCAGAGTGGGGCGGGAGGGGTATGTGTATGTATTGTGCCAGAAGCGAATTGAGAATACAGTTAAGTAATGGGCATGAAAGCTCCCATCCTTTACCCCCTTTACCTTTACTTAAGTCGTGTCCAACGCAGGGGGTTGGTGCTCATCTCCATTTCTAAGCCGAAGAGCCAGCGTTGTCCATAGACACCTCCAAGGTCATGTGGCCAGCATGACTTCTTGGAGCGCTGTTACCTTCCCTTTTGATCTACTCACATTTTACCTATCCGAACGTATTCTCCCCTATGAACCACCATGGCTGTTAAGATCTTCTGGAGGGGCCCTACTCTCGGTCCCACCACCCTTGCAATCGTGTCTGGTGGAAACGAGAGACAGGGCCTTTTCTGTGGTGGCCCCCCGGCTATGGAACTCTCTCCCGATTGAGATTTGATCTGCCCTCTCCCACTTGACCTAGTGAAATCCTGGCTATGGAACGAGGTATTCCCAGAATGATGGCGGAGACTGGCAATTGACCACATATGCAGACTGAGTTGGTCATGATTTTATCTTGACGAGCTGACTTTTATGTATTTTAGTCTATATGTATTTTAATTTAATGTTGATGTACGATGTTTGTAGTATTGTCGAAGGCTTTCATGGCTGGAATCACTAGGTTCTTGTGGGTTTTTTCGGGCTATAGGCCATGTTCTAGAGGCATTCTCTGACGTTTCGCCTGCATCTATGGCAAGCATCTCTAGGATGCTTGCCATAGATGCAGGCGAAACGTCAGGAGAAATGCCTCTAGAACATGGCTCTATAGCCCGAAAAAAACCACAAGAACCTAGTTTGTAGTATTGTTAGCACTGAATCCTTGCTGTTAGCTGGTCTGACACAGTAAATGAGATATACTGTATATGCTGGATTTTGTATCACAAAATCACAAGTCAAAAACTTCCCAAGCATCTATTTATTTATTTATTTATTTATTATTTATTTATTTGCTGCATTTGTTGACTGCCGTTCTCAGCCCTAGGGCGACTCACGGCGGTGTACAACATGTAAAACCACATTTACAATAAGCAATAATCCACTAATACACAATAATAAATTACACTAAATAATCCGCTCCGACTTATCACAGAATCATAACCAAGCTCGTAAACCATATTCCGTTCCAGTTGTCATTACCAGTTAATGTAGCACTCAGTTAAATGCCTTCTCAAATAGCCAGGTCTTTAGGCTCTTACGAAAAGCCATAAGGGAGGGCGCCTGTCTGATGTCAACAGGGAGGGTGTTCCACAGCCGGGGGGCCACCACCGAGAAGGCCCTCTCTCTCGTCCCCGCCAGACGTGCCTGTGAAGCAGGTGGGATCGAGAGAAGGGCCTCCCCAGACGATCTCAAGGCCCTCGTGGGCTCATAGGCCGAGATGCGGTCCGAAAGGTATTTTGGGCCGGAACCGTTTAGGGCTGTGTGATATATTTTTGAATGATGTGCGCAGATCCAAGTAAGGTGGCCTTTTGCAGCTGACAAATCGTAACTTTGTCATTTTTTTTTCAATTTTGTTAATTATTATAATTATAATTATTAGGCATTCTGCACTATTCAGTGCTAAAAATTGCTGCATTTCCAACACAGGAGAAAGGATGGAAGGGAAGATGGCAGCAGGAAACCTGTTTAAATCATATACAGGAAGCCCTCAAGTTAAGGACCAGATAAGTTCTGCAGATTTGTCCTTAAGCTGAATTTGTATGTACATCTTTAAGTGTATCTCCAGCCATATATATGTATGTGTGTGTGTGTTTGTGTGTGTTAATTAGAGAGAGAGATTTGGAGATCGTTCTCAGTGAAATTCAGCAGTGAAACTCTCTGCCCCGGAGTGTGGTGGAAGCTTCTTCTTTGGAGGCTTTTAAACAGAGGTTGGATGACCATCTGTTGGGGGTGCTTTGAATGCAATATTCCTGCTTCTTGGCAGGGGGTTGGGCTGGATGGCCCACGAGGTCTCTTCCAACTCTATGATTCTATGAGAGCATCAGGAAGGGTTAACACCCTTGTGGTGCCTGTTTTGCTGTTTGTGCTGCTTTTCAGAAGTTGTCAGCTCACTTTCTGTTCCTGTGAGAATTCGATTTTGAAAAACGTGGTTTGTTGTGGAAACAAGGATTGTCAATAAAGCTTCAGTAGAGACACCTTTTCCCCATAATAACTCTTTCAGGAGTGAATTTCCCTTCCTAGCAGTAGATTTCTCTCACTTCCTGCTGCCTCATCCCCAATCTTAAAAGTGAGTCATTTGTAAGTTAGATGTTTGTAACTCAGGGACTCCTGTACTGTTATAGACAGTCACTTTTGTGACAATTCTGGTGCAGTTAACACTCCTCTTAACCAGGATCTATGACAGGAGTCTCAAAACAGTCCTGTTATTTTGTGGCAGGTCATTGCTGAGTGTCATTAATCTATTGCTACGTTCTGAGAAGGGGTCGGTGGTTTTCGCATGACTGGCAAAGGGGTTAGTGGAACAAAACAAACTCCTGGTCTAAAAGTATTTAGTGCATTCTTTTGGCAGACGGAGAGCCCAACATTCTTTCAACTCTTCTGATACACTGCAAGATGCATGGTCATGTCAATGATGGGAAGTCATCCAGATCCTGAGGCAACAAACCAAGCCTGAACCATCACATCACATTCCCAACACAATTCTTGATGGTTGGGATAAGGCTCTTCTGTTCAGTATTTTTATGTGTGCCCCCTTCCCCCTAAAAGTAAAATTTGTCATTCAAGTCCCGAAGTTCTGCCTTTGACTCACTTGTCCAGAGAATGCTGTCACAGAATAATAATAATAATAATAATAATAATAATAATAATAGTGCTGTCGCACGCTGGGCCTGTGCATAAGACTGTAGACAGGACATAAATTCCGTGTGCCCAACGGGACGCCGGGGCTGCCTCAGATTAAAGGCCCTTAGATTTCCTTAAAACAGAATCTTTAGATTGCTTAAAGGTTCAACAATGTTCTTTATTAATGAAAACAAACAGGTACTTTAAAGCATTCTTAACAGTCTATTGGCTCTCTCTCAATCTTGTCCACTGGGAACAGGCACTATCTTCATAACTGTATACTAACTAATGGGGAAATCCTTAACTTCTAATCTGGGCAGTCTGTCTTTGCCTCTGTTGGCGTGGAGCCCCTGCACCCGGTACCAACTGCTTCTGGCTTCCGCGAGTGACCCTTACCAAGCAGAGCTTTGTAGACTTCCAGGGAAAAAGGAGTTCAGGTTTCAGTGATGGCTGACCGAAGTCCTTCAGCAAAGGAGCTGTAAGGCTGTATAACCCCGGCCAAGCTGTGGGCTGTATATCTCCCCAGCCAAGCTGTAGAAGACGAAGCTTTCTACGGGAGCTCTTGGTATTATGTCCTGCATGAAAGGCTTCTCTGTGTGGACTGAACCCAAACTGGCTCCTTTTCCCTCCAAAAACCCAAAAGGGAGCGGGACCAGGGAACCTAACTATAATTGACAGGTGGCTTGCCCTATGATTGCAGCCAAAAGAAGCCACCTATCTGCAGAGTCCCTGAAACTTAGGGACTATAACAAACATTAAATGCAAAGGAAACAAAATTGGAGCTCCTGGTACAGTTGTACCTGCACAATAATAATAATAATAATCATCATCATCATCATCATCATCATCATCTTTATTTATACTCCCCAACGGGGACTTGGAGCGGCTTACATGCGGCCAAGCCCGGACAACATATTACAGCAAAAATAAAACCAAAACATAAGCAACAAGCAACAGCATCAAATTACATTAACAAAAAAGAAAAAAAGAAAAAAAACATGTGAATGCAGTCTTGGGGAAGTCTATGTAATCTCTAGCAAATTTTAGATGGACAGCAATGCTCCTTATAGAGAGCAGGGCTTTCATCCTAGTTATACTCTTGTGAATGCTATATCCGTTCAGTCTTTTCCAGATAGTTGAATCATAAATGTTCAACATCAGCCAAAGTGAGAGTGGCCTGCAGATCCTTGGGGGTTGTTTCTTATTACACTTGTAAACTATGTTTGACAGTGGGTTGCAGAAATGCCAACCAACTTTGTAGCCTCTGCTAAAAATTATACCCTGCCAAATGAAATGTCCCTCCACTCCCCAAATTTCTAGCAAGGCGGAGAGTGAAATATCAAAAAAGAATTTGCATCTACAACTCATATTTACTATGTTTGCACTCCGTCTTTAACTCCCTGCCTCTTTTTTTGAATGCCTAAACTCTATTTCTAAATGCTCGACTGGAGTTTTGTATTACTTGCAATGCTGGAAATTTGGGAGCTGAAAGAAAAATAATAGGGGACAGTATTCTTACTGAAGGTAATCTTTACCCCACCTCATTATACTCTTGCATTCGGTTTCTGGGGAATTGTTCTATTCTATAACTTTTTCCAGACAAAAGTATAGACCAGTGATTTTCAACCTGAGGTCTGTGACCACTAGTGGTCCATAGGAACCAAAATACGGCCCACTGCCTCACCATTACTACACTGTTGCAACAAGAGTGACTAGTCTCGCAAAATCCTCTTATAGTGCCGAAGCTTATTAAATATGGTTTTCTGTAGGCGACCAGATGGTGACTACTGGATGGCATATGTTCTGTATCAGAAACCAGAGCTGATGTGGTCTATCCAATGCAATTTTCTGAATCAGCACCCTACTGTAAATAATCAAACCAAATCGAAAGTTTACCAAAAACTGATTCGTAACACTTTTGGTACTAATGTTGGAAAGTGGTCCCAGGTCAAAGTGGTCCCTGGTCAAGTTGTCCTTGGTCAAGTGGTCCCTGGTCAAAAAAGGTTGGGAACCACTGATATGGAGTCTTGGACCTTGGCTAACAAGCTGCTCCAAGTCATGATATCCTTAAAGAGAACCAGAAAAATAGGAGTTTAATGCAAAAAAGAATGACAAAGGTCAAGACTTCTGAATAGCCTTTTCTCCTTTCTCCTTTGTTTGGTTTCTGAGAGCACTAGAATATGAGCAAGGTTATATTTAGTTCCTAGGCACATTGTGAGTGTTCTTCTGTCTGCAAAGAAACAAGATCCATCTATTACTTTCATTGTGGAAAAACAAAGCAACAGGAAGATGTACAAGGAGGAAGAGCCAGATGAATGCCACCCACAGAAAACTTTAACAGTTTTTTTTGTAAAGAGAAAAAATAAAATGGCAGAAGTAATGGAAGAGGGTTGGTGAGACTACAAACTCAAGATGACATTACTCGGACTCTTCAAAAAATCCAATGACTGAAGCATTGGAAGTGGACAATAAAAGCCTTGTCTGAAAGCTTCCTCTAAATGTAAACATTGTTGAACTTTGAGCAGCACTTTATGATTTTCTGTATATAACACATCTCCTGCATCTGTAGGGGATACATTCTTGAACTTATTGTGGACACAAGAAACCACAAACAATAGCAAACCCTATTGAGATAAACAATGACTTCTGGGAATTACCATATAGTCACCCTGGAGGACCTATATATAAATTCTTCCTTTTTTCACCCATTTTTCATGGACACATCAAAAAGTTCTAAGGACCAGTTGAGCCAATCATTTATAGACCAGATCTGATGTAATGAAATCATCCCAATTGTTAGGGGAAGGGTAAAAGGTAAAGGTTTTCCCCTGATATTAAATGTCCGACTCTGGGGTGTGGTGTTCATCTCCATTTCTAAGATGAAGAGCTGGCGTTGTCTGTAGACACTTCCAAGATCATGTGGCCAGCATGACTACATGGACTGCCGTTACCTTACTGCCGGAGAGGAACCTATTGATCTACTCACATTTGCATGTTTTTGAACTGCTAGGTTGGAAGAAGCTGGGGCTGATAGCGGAAGCTCATGCCGCTCCCCAGATTTGAACCTGTGATCTTTCGGTCAACACGCTCAACAGCTCAGCGGTTTAACCCACTGCGCCTAAAATAGTAGAGCATTCAAAAATCAAACAGGATACAAAAGTTGAGCATCAGCTCATTAATGAGCAGAGTGTGAAGTGCCATTGGTTGTGGCTGTAAAGAATTTAGAGCTTAGGCAGACCAAGGTGCAGCGTCCACTCTTAAAAATCACAAAAGGTTTATTTACATCAATAAACCATAACTGCATTTCTTAATAATCAAGAACTGGGTCTGAGCTCCTCTAACACCCATCTCTTCTAAGGTTTCAAGAGAGGGAAAGGGGGAATTTCCTCAGCCTATACTAAACTAATTAACTGCACCTCATTGTGGACTTGAGACTTGGGCAGTGTGGGGTTGAATCCCAACACCAATTTGGGTCTTTGTGATGCAGAATGTATTCAGACAAAGTGTCCATTTTGATTTTTCTGTATCGCTTTATAATGCTCAAGATGCAAATTAAGATATAAAGCCATGTTGGGGGATAAAAGTTAAGGATAAAAGTTACCCATTGCCTTGTTTAATCAGTTTGAACTGGTAGTAAATGCCAGTCATCATGACCAATTCATTCTTTTTGAATGCCAATGTCATATAATAGCTTGCAGAGACAGCTATCAGGAAGTGGGACTTTTTCTGGTTATGTCCTGATTGTGGATTACTCTCCTCAGGGAGATATAGCTGGTATATTCTTTTTTTAATCCTGGCACCAGCCTGTCTTATTTCAAAGGAGTTTTTGTGTTTAGCTTTGGTGTGCTTATGCATGGGTTCACCTGGGATTTGTTGTAATTTGGCTCTAGCAGGACAGTGTATGAATGCTTGCTTAGGGCCCTTCCACACAGCCCTATATCCCAGAATATCAAGGCAGGAAATCCCATGTTAGCTGAGTGTGGACTCAGATAACCCAGTTCAAAGCAGATATTGTGGGATTTTCTGCTTCTAGTATATAGGGCTGTGTGGAAGAGCCCTTTGATAGATCTTCTCTTTTGCTGAGCATATTTTAACTTCAGTGCTGTTACTACTAAATGTCAGTGTGCTGGAAGAAACAAAGACCACCGGCATTGAAGCAATGGTCCTCCATCATCAACTCCACTGGACCGGCCACGTTGTCCGAATGCCCGACCACTGTCTCCCAAAGCAGTTGCTCTACTCCGAACTTAAGAACGGAAAATGGAATGTTGGAGGACAGGAAAAGAGATTTAAAGATGGGCCCAAAAGCCAACCTTAAAAATCTGCCATAGACACTGAGAACTGAGAAGCCCTGGCTCTTGAGCGCTCCAGCTGGAGGTCAGCTGTGACCAGCAGTGCTGCAGAATTTGAAGAGGCATGAATGGAGGGTGAAAAAGAGAAACGTGCCAAGAGGAAGGTGTGTCAAGCCAACTCCGACTGGGACCACCCTCCACCTGGAAACCAATGCCCTCACTGTGGGAGAACATGCAGGTCAAGAATAGGGCTCCCGGTCACCTACGGACCCGCCACCAGTACACTGATATTGGAAGACAATCCTATTCGGACAACGAGGGATCACCTAAGTAAGTAAGTAAGTAAGTAAGTAAGTGTTACTACTGTAGGAATGTTTGTCATCTATATGAAGCAGAGTGTGGCAGGGTTAATGCAATATACATATCTGATAGAGACATGCTCAGAATGCTCTCATAAGGTAAAAAGAAAGCTTACATTTATTACTTAGGAAATCTATATTGGAATAGAAAAAGAGTCAGTTAAAAGAAGACATACTTAGTTGCACAAGCGCTGTTACACAGAGCAAAGCTAGGTCTCATTTGTGTGGATTACCTAGCAGGCATTGTTTGGATTAGTGTCCCATAAATGCTCCATTCTCATAAAAAGGGAACAAGGTGGCAAACTGTATTCTTGCAGAAGAGGGAAGTGACCTCAACGGATCAGCAAGCAGAAGACCTGAGTATATAGAGCACATGAGTCAAACTCAAGGTCCGTGGTTCAAAGGCAGTCATTTTATGTATCCCTCCAGATACTGGAGTACAACTCTTGTGTTCCTCATTATTAGACATCATGACTAGAGCTGATGGGAGCTATGATGCAGTAACATCTGGAAGGCTGCAGTTTGTTCTGTTTAGTCAGAAGAGTGGGGTTTGAGTTTGGAAACATGGCTGGTGGATATGCTATCTGACTTTAAAATGTCCTTTAACTTTTCCCCAACCTCAGAGGCACAAGTGCTGTTGAGTTGTAATTCCCATTATCCCCAGTCTGCATGGTGGAGATTAAAATGATGGGTGTTGTCATTCAATTACATCTGGGAACACAAATTGGGGAAAAGCAACCACTACGAAAAGAAAGTATAGTTGTCCCGCTGCATCCACAAATTCTCCATCGATCAATTCAATAGGCAACCATAAGGCCAGAGTGGCCCTCGATGAACACAAGGTTGGCACCCCTGATGTATTGCAAAGAACAACACAGAAGTGAAAGAAAAAACAGACATTGTTTCCCCTTCTTTAGTTACATTATAAAATGTTATTTCCTCTTCCATGCAGCACATAAGCATTTTGTAAACACTTAAGTATCTCTCTCCTTTCTTTCCCTTTTGGATAGATTACTGGTTTGATTACAAGCCTCAGTAAGTGTTGCTGGATAAAGAAAGTTCTAACTTGAATGTTGTACTGTACTTTTTTTTTGTTCAGTTGTTTTAAGTACAAGTGTAGAAAGACAATGTGGATGTTAAATGGAGTAATACTATATATTAGGTGTAGATCACAAGGTCTTCCAGTTGTTGGGTTGCAAGTGTCTTTCGTTCCAATCAGAACAGCTAATGAGTCCCGACAGGGAGATAGGGTGGAATACAACTAAAGTATTATTATTTGAAATACAAGATTAGTACACAGCAAACAATTATTATTATTATTATTATTATTATTATTATTATTATTATTATTATTATTAGAAACACAACAAGATGAGTCCACAGCCGACAAGATCACTCTGCTGGCTGTTGTATTGGCAAATAATGCGTGCAGATCCCAGTAAGGTGGCCTTCTGCAGCTGGCAGATGGTAATCTTGTCAGTGCCGATTGTGTTTAAGTGTAGGCCAAAGTCTTTAGGCACTGCATCCAGTGTGCCGATCACCACTGGGACCATCTTTATTGGCTTGTGCCACAGGCTTTGCAGTTCGATCTTTAAATCCTCATATCATGTCAGCTTTTCCAGTTGCTTCTCTTCGATATTATTATTGTTATTATTATTGGTATTATTGTTGTTGTTGTTGTTATTATTATCTGGAAGAATACTGGGAACTACAATGTAACAGCTGGAGGGCCAATGGTTCCCACCTGGTATAAGTGTTTACACGGAAGTAAAGCCCAATAGGTTCCTTCACCACCTATAATTCTAAGTCTCAGATTACAGACTATGATGCCCCTGATGTTCTTCTTAAGATGTATTTTCCCAACGTCAATTTACCAACCAATTTTTGTCCAGTAGCTCAACATGTCCAGTATATCCCTTGAAATACTGATTAAGCCTGTTTTCCCAACTTTTAAGATGCTTTAAAAAAAAGCCCCAATTTCTCATCCTACTTCTTATTTCAATTGGTACAAACTGAGTTCAAAATACAGAAGTAACTTGCATTCAATGAACTTAATGGGAGGGTAAAGGAGGCCAGAATGTGATGAGGGAACAGAATCGTGCCCTTCTCATTTGACTCAGGCAAAAGGAAATCGCTGCAGCCTCTTCTGGCTTATGTGCTCTTTTTCCTTAATGCTTTTTACCATCATGACTACATTCTGAGATTGCTTGGCCACATGTGTCCCAGTTATCATCTACAAACCCTTGGAGGGTCTGGAATATTTTCTTGGTGGTCCCTATGTGCCAGCCAGGCCCAGTCCTGCTTGACTTCCATAATCAGGTAAGATTGGACATGTTAGTATGGCAGTATACAGGCTAACCAAAAAATTCCAGAAAGCAAAGCTGCTAACAGTTACAAAATGTTAAGTGCAGGAAGACTTTCATGAAATACACCGAAGAAGAATGTAAGAGCAAAGGATGAACTCTCAGATCAGCGGACATTGCATCATATCACATGGAGACTACAGTGTCTTCACTATTGGCCTCTTTACTATACATTTCAAGAATCTCATGTTGTGAATAAAAACAAGGGATATAAGGGGATGGAACTTGTGTATTTCACAGAAGTCTCTCCCGCCACTTTTCCAATAATTATACTCCAGTCAATTTACTTAGAATCCATGCCTAGATAAACAAATAAGTTAATAATTGAAAAACTTAGTTCATGTATTGGAGAGAATGGACTTTGCGTTATTGCCCAAATAATACTTTAACCAATCTACACATTTCAAAGGGGCCAGATCTCAGAAAATGGCAATGCAAAATGCAAAAGAGGACCAGGCAAGGTTTAGTGTGGTCTTGGAGACCCTACTATAATTAGAAATAAAATAGTTTTTGTAAAATGGCAGAAAGAGATTTCAAGATTTATCTGGCATGCAAAGATGCCCAGAATAAAAATCAAAACAATGTAAAATGCTAAGGAAATGAGCATTTCTAAATGATGCAGATGCGTTTGGAGCTCTGTGGCCACCACCACTATTTATTTATTTATATTTATTTACAATATTTATATTCATATTCTGCCCTTCTTGCCTCGTAAGGACACTCAGGGTGGATTTCAATGCACATATACATGGCAAACATTCAATGCCAATTAGACATACAACATATATAGAAAGACACAGGCAACTTAACATTTCAGCTTTTCTGGATTCATGAGAGTATGCTCGACTCTGGCCACAAAGGGAGCTGCCGCTTCACCGTCCACTTGTGGTACCGAGTCCTTTGATGGAGTATTTCCTCATTCTTCTGCATGCTGCTGGAAGGTTTTATGGCATCGTGAATTAGTTGGCCATAAGACAAGTCAGTGGTGCCAAACTGGGTTGAGGATGGTGTGGACTTTCTCCAACTGCCTCAGTGGCATAGAGGCAGTCACTGTGGACATCCCTGGGCTAATCCAGAGTACTCCATTCTGGATCAACTCTGAGACATTTGGCCCATGTAGATGCACCATGATGTTCCTAAATGGCATACCATTACACAAGTAAACAGGGCTTTTGTTCAACAAGTAAAAAAAACCAAAACAAAAAACAAAAAAACACTGTTACTTTTGTTCAATATCAAACTGTGATTGAGAAACAACAAAAATAGTAGATTTCAGTGACTCTAATATAGTCCAACCACCTTGGTGTAATTTAATCTGTCTGCTGGGAACAATTGGAATCAGGTTTCTTAGTCAATGAATGATGACGTTGGGACTTGCATATTCCCAGTCAACAATTGCTGGGAGCAACCCTCTCTGTCCACACAACATGCGTAATATTTTGCCATAAACATCATGCTAAAACACTAGCAGGTGTTCTTAAGGTGGAAACAGTTAAGAAGTAGAACTTCTTGTAAAGAGCTGTTAAAGAAAAGCAAGTGTGTTCACAGCTAGAGGCAATAAAAATTTATACAGTTGTCTGTTTACTTACCTGAATGTTCATGACGATAGTTGTATCATTCTGCAGTTCTAAGCAGAAATTTCTGTTTTATGGACATCAGGGATTTTCTTCCTCCTAGAAACCAATGATAAGAACCAAGCAGCGTCATTCCAAGACATTTTGCTTCCTGAGACAGAGCAGTAAATAATACCCCCTTCTCCCCCAAACCAATTTATTTTGGGATCTGATCTAAAATAAAAAAACAGGAGAGCAACAAATTAACAAGAAATAAATTGCTGTGCTGTCAAAATCAGATATTCCCCTTTGCCTAATGGCTTGTTCCTCAGAATCCACATCTACAAACATGACAATTTGGAGATCGACCCACAAAGAAAGATGGCAGCTGTATTGTTAATCAAATCTCTTAGGTCAGTTGCTATTTTTAGAAATTAGAATAATAGAGTTGGAAGATACCACATGGGCCATTCAGTCCAACCTCCTGCCATGCAGGAAAGCACAATCATATCTAAACCGTACAATGATGCATAGAAAAATGTAGCCCCCCCCTTGTGGTATGAGATGACATAGAATGGATTAAGGGGGACCAAAAGACGTCTGGAGTGCTGCCTGCAGATGATATTATTTAATGTTTATGTCACAGTGCTGGGAGGAGAAAGCAGTACAGAAGGCCCACCTACATGGGTCCCATACCTAGGAGCTGATCCAGATCTAGCCACTGAGCTGGCTTGGTAGCTGGTGGATGTTTGCATTGTATGGCATTGAGTCAGCCCGGTGGCCAGATAGAGTCTGCACGGGATAGTAGCACCAAATTGGACAGCACTTTTACCATCCCTTTCTTGTCCTTGGCTTAGTGGCAGTCACCTGGTGACACAATGCGTTAAACACTTGTGTTGGCAGGACTGCTGACTGACAGCTCAGTGGTTCGAATCCGGGGAGAGCCGGTTGGGGACATGAGAGAAGCCTCCCACAAGGATGGTAAAACATCCAGGCGTCCCCTGGGCAACATCTTTGCAGATAACCAATTATCTCACACCAGAAGTGACTTGCAGTTTCTCAAGTCACTCCTGACATGAAAAAAAAAACCTGGTGTAGAATTTCTTGTGGTTGTCACTTGTATAGATTGATGCTGGTCGCTGCACCAGAGTAACATGAAAGAGAGGATTGGGAAAGGAGGTGTCGCTCCCTCTTTTGGAATATGAACTGGCCCAACAGTTCACACTGCCGCAATGTGTGGGCAAGCTCCAAATCTTTGGGGAAGCTCTGGAGCAGTGGTTCTCAACCTGTGGGTCCCCAGGTGTTTTGGCCTACAACTCCCAGAAATCCCAGCCAGTTTACCAGCTGTTAGGATTTTTGGGAGTTGAAGGCCAAAACATCTGGGGACCCACAGGTTGAGAACCACTGCTCTGGAGTATCCTGCAACTTCAATGCAGGACAAGGCTGCTTAACTAGCTGTGGCAGGCAGCTGGATGAATTGACCCCATACATCAGGTGGATGCCACAGGATCCATTCACTCTTGACGCACCTCATTTGGCCCATGTAGATGAGCCCCTCAAAGTAGAAATCGTGTGAAACAACTCCATGAATTTTATATTCATTTTCTGGATTTTTCTTTCAAAAAATTAATGCCTTGTCTCCTTGTTTTTTTCCTGCTTCTTTCTATCTCTCTTTCTAAACCATGCAGGTGTTTCTTGTTCATCCAGTGGCTTTGTAATGGTAAAATAGCACCTTTGTTAAGATCATACCACAGTACCGTTAATCATTTAAGGTTGTCATGGTTTTTCAGATTTAGACAAGACAGGTATACCAGGATAATACTATATATAAATGAAGGCTTCTGTTCTGTGAAAATAAGTACCCTAGATGTCTGTCTTTCTGTCTGTCTTTCTGTCTGTCTGCCTTCCTTCCTTCCTTTTTAAACAACAACTCCTTGTTAGGTATTTTAAAGTCATGAGAACCCCTGAGCCATTCTTGAATACAGATATTCAATATTTGTTGACGTTTCTCTTCTGTCCAACCATAGTTTGGCCACTTTTGTTGCAGAAGAAGGAGGAATGTTCTAGCCATTGTTTTCCTTACACAATTACTGTCTCATTCGATTTGCTTTTTGTTTATCTGCTGTTATGATCAGCACCCTAATTTTCCATTCCATTTTAAAATGTCCTTTCCTTTGGTATCAATTACAGCCTAATTGCTATATTTCTCGAGCTGACTTCCACTGTTTCCCCAATGGGTATTTTTGTTTATGTTTTCCCGTTATCAAAACTGCTTTCCACCAAAAACTTCCTGCCAAGGTAGATATAGATATTTCCATGTCAACAAACCTTTTGAAAAATTCATGGTGTACTCTTTGGAGACATTGCATAATCAGACATCATTATAAGACTTTTAAGGAATCTCCCCATTAAAGGCTGAGAATGTATCTACACTGTAGAATTAATCTAGACTGAAACTTCTTTAACAGCCATGGCTCAATAGTATGGAATAGTTTTAGTTTGGTGAGATACCACTCTTACTTTGGCAGAGAAGGCTAAAGACCTGGTAAAACTACAATCAGGTAAAACTACAACAATGGTAGTTAAAGTGGTGTTAAACAGTATTAATTCTACAGTGAAGATGTATACCAAGCCTACTTTACATCATGTTTAAAAAGTCTCATAGCTTTCCCCCAAAAATCTGTAATTTCTCTGAGAAAACTAAATGGATTTGTAGAGATATCTCTGGTCATCAAACCAGCATAGCCTATTCTGATTGACAAAAGTTACTTTCTGTAATAATAATAATAATAATAATAATAATAATAATAATAATAATAATAATAATAATAATACTTTATTTATATTCCACCCTTCTCCCCAAAGGGACTCAGAGTGGATTACAGTATATATAAACAAATGCAGGCAAACATTCAGTGACTTGTTACATGACATAAAATGAGACACAAATACACAGACAAAGGCAAAGGCTTCTCCTTTCATTTCCGGCTCATCTCTGACTCTGGGGGAGATGCTCTTTCTCCATTTCCAAGCTGAGGAGCCTGCATCCGTAGACATCTCCTGACCATGTGGCCGGCATGGTTGCTTGGAACAACCCCCTATAATAGATAGTCAATGTTGTCACGTAGATATTTTGAGATATGCAACAAGATATTTGATATACAATTAATTTATTTATTGATTTGTTGTGTCAGGGCAACCAGTCAATTATATTACATTTCTAACAGAACAAAGCAAACAAACAGACAAAATACAAAATTTGTGAGTTTGGTAGTTGATTAAATGTCCTTTGACCAGTAGCTGGCCACTTGGAGTGCTTCTGGTGTTGCTGCAAGAAGGTCCTCCATTGTGCATGTGGCTGGGCTCAGGTTGCATTGCAGCAGGTGGTCAGTGGTTTGCTCCTCTCCACACTCGCATGTCAAGGATTCCACTTTGTAGCCCCATTTCTGAAGGTTGGCTCTGCATCTTGTGGTGCCAGAGCGCAGTCTGTTCAGCGCCTTCCAAGTCGCCCAGTCCTCTGTGTGCCCAGGGGGGAGTCTCTCATTTGGTATCAGCCATTGGTTGAGGTTCTGGGTTTGAGCCTGCCACTTTTGGACTCTTGCTTGCTGAGGTGTTCCAGCGAGTGTCTCTGTAGATCTTAGAAAACTATTTTTAGATTTAAGTAGTTGACGTGCTGGCTGATACCCAAACAGGGGATGATATTTAATATGCAATGAATACTGCTGTAATGAAGGTTAACAGTGGATCTCCTCTTGCATTGCATCTCCTCTAGTCCCTCATGCTGTCTGGAAGATTTTAGAAACTGCAGTCCAAAAAGTAACTTTTTGGAGGCCTGTGCATATATACATCTTCTAGTAGAAATCTTGCAATGGAGAAGCCAAGGATTAGGCTTAGAATCTTCTGCATGCAAATTGTGTCCTCTGCAACTGAGAGAAAGGTATGACACTTATGCTAGTATAAAACCAATATACTTTTATGGTACAGCATGGGAATAATTGAAGATGAAGATATAGAAGGCTTAGGGGGAAAGGGAAGGGGGCTGAGGCTGTTAGGAATTGTGGGAGTTGAAGTCCAAGACACCAGGAGGACCCAAGTTTGCCCGTGCCTGATCTAGATGAACATACAGTTGTATTTGATTAATCCGGATGAAAGAATAGTACAAGATGGAACTGTCATTTCACAATCTCACTCATTGCAAGCAAGAATGGTCACACTGGAAAAGTGAAAGAATCCCCCCCCCAAAATACGTCACAAGAGGGATGACCCAAGATTCCGGGATGCTGAAAACAATTCCCATTTGCCATCTGAAGGATGCTTCTACTCCAGTACTTTAGTTTGTTGTGGAAAGCAACCAGATAAAGGAAACTTGGAAACAAAAAGAGACCAGCGCAGATCCAACAACCATTTCAGAGTGCTTTTTCTGCCGCAATGGAAAAAGAGGATTGAAATGTGGAGGAGGAGATGGAGAGGACCAGATGAATCAATACTTCCCATTTTAGAGAACATGAAGGCTGCTGAAGAAATCACCAGATTCCATTCTTCTGTGAAAAATTAATATGAGCAATCGATTAATAAACTGGCCACATTTCAAATAAGTTTCAAGTGGCACAAGTCTACAGTAGCTATAAAGAGGAACAGTGCAAAGGGCTTCTGCTAAAGTCCTTTCCTTGAGACCAGAGGCAGAAGCCTGGCCATTCATGATGTACTCTACTTCTGTGGCTATCTCTGGATATTCCTCCATGTGCTGAACAGAAAAGACAATGGCAGATGGTTTAGCTTGTGGGTTAATTTTCCGATTAGGTTTGTTGCTTTCTTTGATAGCAGGTAAGAATTTTATATTTCTATCCAAAGATTTTATATTGCATCAGGCTTAGAGAGAAAGAGAAGGGGAGAGGCATAGGGTGGAGCTGGGGATATTAATTTAATGAACTTATATCAAACGAATCAACAATCAGACAAAGTATGAATATAGTTCAGTCAATGGAATTGTTTTAATTGTATTCCATTGAAATTACAAGGACATTTGCTCAGCAAATGTGTTTGGGACTTGTATTATCTTATTAACTGTATTGGGTGATGACTTTCCTTAGCTTTCCTTTCCTTAGTGCTGAATCCTATCCCCCAAATTGGGTCAGTGCCTTGGACTGCGGTGGACTTATAGATTCTTATGGTGCCCAGAGAGCAACAAAAAAAATGCCAACAATCTTTTCAATGGGTTGTTGTAGGTTTTTCCGGGCTATATGGCCATGTTCTGGAGGCAATTTTCTCCTGACGTTTCGCCTGCATCTATGGCAAGCATCCTCAGAGGTAGTGAGGTCTGTTGGAAGTAGGAAAATGGGTTTATATATCTGTGGAATGACCAGGGTGAGACAAAGGACTTTTGTCTGCTGGGGCTAGCTGTGAATGTTTCAGCTGATCACCTTGATTAGCGTTCAGTGGCATGGAAGTGCCTGGGGGGAATCTTTTGTTGAGAGTGATTTTATGTGCCTGTTTGTTTCCCCTCTGTTGTTTTGCTGTTGTAATTTTAGAGTTTTTTTAATACTGGTAGCCAGATTTTGTTCATTTTCATGGTTTCTTCCTTTCTGTTGAAATTGTCCACATGCTTGTGGATTTCAATGGCTTCTCTGTGTAGTCTGACATGGTGGTTGTGGGAGTGGTCCAGCACTTCTGTGTTCTCAAATAATATGCTGTGTCCAGGCTGGTTCATCAGGTATGCAGGACAGTTCACTCACATTCAGAGGCCTCCCAATTAAAAAAACATTTTTTGTGATTTTTTCCTGCAGTATTTAAAAATATCAACAAGAAGGCAGTGATAATAATACACTTTATAATACACTTGATATTCTGCTCTATTTCCCCAAGGGTACTCAAAGCAGATTACAACAACATGCACAGATAGGCAACATTCAATGCATTGCTTTGGATTTGTAATGTATTAGGCAAGGGCACTCACTCTGGTAATAACACAGTGGATGGAATAACAACCTAGAACAAAAGATTGCTTGGAAAATGACTAAAAGGATCAAGAAAACTCAAAGGAAATTGTTTATCCAAATTGTCTTGCTGTGGTGTTGTGGTAATAATTTAAACACAGCTGCCTCTTGTGTGGACAGATAAAAATTCCATCTGATTGTTGCCCACCCTCCTTCATGTTTGGATGATGATCTAGTGGAAAAAAACTCAGACTGCCTTCCAGGCAGGTGAATGATGAGAGATGAACGCATTTCACCACTTCACAGAGCATCTTGAGGAATGGAGGCATGTCTTAAAATACTGTCTTGTTACACTGCCCAAGGCCCCTTCTACACCGCCATATAAAATTCAGACTACCTGCTTTGAACTGGATTATATGGTAGTGTGGACTCATATAATCCAATTCAAAGCAGATAATTATGGATTATTTGCTTTGATAATCTGGATTATATAGCAGTGTAGGAGGGGCCTCAGAGGGCCAGAACCTTTGCCCCTCACGTTGTAGTTTCTAATTGGCAAAGAAATGATTTTTTAAAGGAAGTATTCAAAATGTGCACTTAAAACCAGCTCATGACATTTTGCTACCTGGGTCAAAGCTGTAAATCATGTCCTCATCCACACTATAGTCATGATACATACTATGTGTATGTGTGGGCCCTTCCACACAGCCCTAAATTCCAGAATATCAAGGCAGAAAATCCCACAATATCAGCTTTGAATTGGGTTATCTGAGTCCACACTCAGATAATGTGGGATTTTCTGCCTTGATATTCTGGGATATAAAGCTGTGTGAAAGGGCCCAAAGTGTGTGTGCCTTCAAGTTAACTGTCCACTTGTGGTGACCCCATGAAATTTCATAGGTTTTTCTTAGGGAAGGAGCACTCAAAGATAATTTTGCCATTTCCTTCCTCTGAAATAAAGCTTACAAAAACTAATATTTATTGGTAATCTCTTGTCCAAGTATTAACCAGGGTTGGCCCTGCTTAGCTTCCAAAATCAGACAGGATTTGGTGCCCTTCATGTATTTAAGCTGCTCATGATACATGGTCAATGAAGACATTTTGATGGAAAATCCCACACCCAACAATCTCTATTGCTGGCACTGAAAACACAACAAAAACAATAGATTAATAACTATTTGCTGATTGAGGCTTTTCTGTGCCTAACAGTAGGGCCAGCCTGATGCTTACAACTATTAAGTCATTCACTGCTATTATTTCAGAAATATTAAAAACTAGGTGTTTTTAATTTCAAAAATGTGAGTCAAGCATTGGAAGGGTTAAATGGATGCAATGACTCAGCAAGAGCTGTAGTTCGATATAAGCAGGTGTGCCTGTAGCTGAGAAGGACTCAGTGTCAGAAGGCCTCAGTGGGAGAAAGGCCTTAGTATGAGGTAGGTCTCAGTGTTAGTAGGCCTCAGTATGAGAAGGTGTTCTGTCTTGTGCTTGGCCTCTAAATAATTGCCTTTGAATAGGACGTGCAACTTGAGCTCAGCGGGAAGCAAGGGCCCCCCGAAGAGGAGTTCTCAGAGATTTTCCACCACAAATGATCTTTAGATGGCTTATGAAGTATAACAAAGTCCTTTATTAATGAACAATCAAACAGAAACTTCTCTTGTCTTCAGTAAAGTTAAACAAATGATTCCTGGCTTTTATGCAACTGGTGGCTTCCTAATCTTGTCCACGAAGGACAGGCAATTGTCTTAAATAACTGATTCTTTACTTTAAAGGAAAATCCCCTTTTTAACTTCTCCCAGGCTGACTGTAATCTAATTCTTACTGATGTGGGCTCCGCTACCAGGTCAAACTGCATTTCGAGCACCGTGTGGACCTACCAGTAAGGCCAGTAGATTCTCCAGCTGGAGTTCTTTGGTCTTCCAAACTGTTCACCCTCCGAAATTCCTCAAAGCTTTGGGGATGTTTCCCTGGAAATCTTTGGAGATCTTTGGATGCTCTTAAGACTGTTCTCCCCCGGAAAGTCTTAAGGGTTGAAGCTTTTGTACAGGAGAAGCTTGTACACATCCTGTACATTAGCTTTCCTTACTGAGACTAACTAAAAAATGGCTCCCTTCCCTTCCCAATTGCCCTGAGCAAGGGGCGGAACCAAAACTTAACGATGATGGACAGGTGACTTGCCCTATGACTGCAACCAAAGGAAGCCACCTTTCTGCAGAACCCTGAAACCTAGGACTGCAAGCAAACATTTAATACAAAGCAAATAAAGTTGGAGCTCCTGGTACAGCCGTACCAGCACAGAAGGCCTCAGTGTGAGAGAAACCCTCAATGTGAGAGAAGCCCCAGGTTGATGGCCCTGTGTGTGAAGGTTCCAGTGTGTAAAGGCTGCCATGTGTAAAAAGCTTCTTTGTGAAGCTCCTGTGTAACTTCTGTGTGAGAGGAGGCTCTGTGATAGTGAAGCTTTTTATTTGCATGAGAAAGAAGCCCAGCATGGAAGCAAAGAAGGAAGTCTAAAGATCTTTATTTGTGTTATGGAAACCTTGATATTGTAAATAGTGCAACCATATTATTTTGCTACAAAGAAAAAGCCTTCTATGGAAGAGATAACATTGGTCTATATGTTTTTGTCCTTTTTATTACTTTGGGCTACTGGTGCTGGGTCACGCTGCTGCTAATGTTATTCTGCTGTACATTTATGAGGAGGGTCTTTTGTTAATAAGCCCACTCACCCAACAATATTTTTATCCAGTCACATTCAATGTGAAAGACTTCAGATTTAAGATTATGGTGAGTGTTGCTAATCAGAGCAGTCAATACTGAGCAGGGACCACACTACACAGTGATAGCATCATGATTCCACTTCAACTGCCATTGGCTACATCTGATGGCGTTTTGGGATTTGCAGAATATGGATGGTATTTTAAACTGTTAGATATATTATTCCATAGGATATTGCCATGGCAGTTAAAGGACAATCGTAGCACCATAACTGTGCAGAGCCCAGTGCAAGATGGTTTCAGTGCTTCATGTTCATTACTGTGTGAAATGATTCAAATTATATGTTACAAGTATATGTGCCTGCTTTCACAGCTATAGCTTTCAGATACAATGGACTGTCTGTGGTCTACCTCGTCTTTCTCCTGCTTCTGCCACTCTGCCCGAAACCTAATGACGTCACATTGAAAGGTAGGTAACTATGTTCCAAAACCATCAATTTTGTGAGGGCCAGCAGCAATCAGGTTAGCTAATGGATGAATTCAGTAATGTAGCAGAATGTGTAAGTTGCATGAACTAAGCTGATTGTGCCTTGCTCCTATGTGGCTATAGTCCAGGCATGGGCAAACTTAAGCGGCTGAGGGGGAAAAGGAAAGGGCCTGAGGCTGTTAGGAATGGTGGGAGTTGAAGTCCACAACACCTGGAGGGCCCAAGTTTGCCCATGCCTGGACTATAGTATGGAAGTACAGAAGCAACAGGATTAAAATAAGATAACTCTCTGTAAGATTTGACTCAATCTAAAAACTATGTACTGTCAGGGAATGAAGGGAATGCTTATCCACACCACATCTTTCAAATAAATATTATGTGCTTGTTTTTCAGGGTCTACTGGGCAGCTGCTTAGAGCAATCAACTGTACTAGCTTCATTTTCGTCGCAGTCCAAATGGCTTTTCAAATTGCATTCTACTACCTGCCACCTAATGGTAATGTCAGTTCAAAATCCAATAGTAATAATTTGTTCCAGAAACAAAAACGTGCATTTGTTTTGGTAGTAAATCCTAATTGCTTAACAAAGTTCTTTGTAGGTCAGGGTAGAGAAAGTGTCATTTTGCATTCCCTAGTTTACGTAGTCCCTGAAACCTAACTTAAGGAAAATTTCTAAAGATTCTTTTGAGCTTATTTTAGTTGATTTTTCATCCCCAAACTAATCAACTTGCCTCCAAATCACTGTTGAACATGACAATTTAGTCTTCAGCAGCCCCAGAATCTTGGGTAAAGGTAAAGGTTTCCCATAGACATTAAGTCCAGTCGTGTCCAACTCTGGGGGTGGTGCTCATCTCCATTTCTAAGCCAAAGAGCCGGTGTTGTCCATAGACGCCTCCAATGTCATATGGCCAGCATGACTGCAAGGAGCGCTGTTACCTTCCCGCTGAAGCGGTACTTACTGATCTACTCACATTTGCATGTTTTCGAACTACTAGGTTGGCAGAAGCTGGGGCTAACAGTGGGAGCTCACTTCGCTCTCTGGATTCGAACTGCCGACCTTTCGGTCAGCAAGTTCAGTAGCTCAGCAGTTTAACCCACTGCACCACCACGCCCCCACAATCTTGGTAATATCGCAATATTTCTCTGTACCTTACAAAACATCCTAAATAACATTTGGAAGTGATATTGTGGAAATGGGAGAGAAAGCAAGACAGAGACTTTGAAGGGTGATGTTGAAGACCCTGAGAATAGTCCGTCATTTCTGTGTTTTCCCCATACTAGATTTCTTATGGGAGGAAGTGCTGAGCCACGTTGGTTTTCTACGGTAAGTCTAAAACGGTAATTTACTTTCTGCTGTATACTTCTTAAATACTGCATACCACCTTGGTCTCCCAGGTGCAAGTACTAGTTTGCCTCCCCTCTCATTATATCCCAATCCCATATCATCTCATTGGTAATGAAATACAATATTCTATTTTTATTTTGAAGTGATGTTTTCCAAATTTCTGAAATTACACATGGAAGCATCTCTCTAATGTCTTAAATATCACTTCCCTTTTTGGACCGCTGTTGAACTTATCAACTCAGACCCCTTCCACACAGCTGAATAAAATCCCACATTATCTGCTTTGAACTGGAATATATTGTGGTGTGGACTCAGATAACCCAGCTCAAAGCAGATATTGAGGGATTTTCTGACTTGATATTCTGGGTTATATGGCTATATGGAAGGGCAGTTGGTGTGAAAGTGATTTTTGTTCAATAACAATAATGATCTTTGGCACTTTGTCCTCCTACAAACCACGTCTCCTTCTCATCTATAGTTTTTGAGAAAGCATATCAAATATAGAGGTGCAATTCTTTCTCAAAGCATTTTGTTGTTGTTCATTCGTTCAGTCATTTCCAACTCTTTGTGACTTCATGGACCAGTCCACGCCAGAGCTCCCTGTCGGTCGTCACCACCCACAGCTTCTTCAAGGTCAATCCAGTCACTTCAAGGATGCCATCCATCCATCTTGCCCTTGGTCGGCCCCTCTTCCCTTTTCCTTCCATTTTCCCAAAGCATAATTTATAATTTAACTGCATTAATTACTTCCATCGAAAATAAAGCCATGAATTTTCTGTGAGAACTTTCTCTGTACTAAAGGTTGATCTGGGCAGCAATTCACCACTTAGTTGCTTATTCATAGAAACATAGAGTTGGAAGAGACCTTGTGGGCCATCCAGTCCAACCTCATTCTGCCAAGAAGCAGGAAAATTGCATTCAAAGCACCCCCGACAGATGGCCATTCTGCCTCTGCTTTAAAGCCTCCAGAGAAGGAGTCTCCACCACACTCCAGGGCAGAGAGTTCCACTGCTGAACAGCTCTCACAGTTAGGAAGTTCTTCCAAATGTTCAGGTGGAATCTTCTTTCCTGTAGTATGAAGCCATTGTTCCCCGTCCTAGTCTCCAGGGCTGCAGGAAACAAGCTTGCTTCCTCATTCCTATGAGTTCCCCTCACATATCTATACATGTCTCCTCTCAGCCTTCTCTTCAGCGGCTAAACATGCCCAGCTCTTTCAGCCGCTCCTCATAGGGCTTTTTCTAAAGACCCTTGATAATTTTCGTCGCCCTCCTCTTGACACATTCCAGCTTGTCAACATCTCCCTTCAATTGTGGTGCCCAGAAGTGGACACAATGTGATTCCAGGTGTGGTCTGACCAAGGCAGAATAGAGGGGTAGCACGACTTCCCTGGATCTAGACACTAGACTCCTATTTATGCAGGCTAAAATCCCAACTCTGGTTGACTAGCTAATTTTACAAGATCTGAAAAAATGGAAAATAAATTGTCATAAATGCCCTCAAACATTATTTGAAAAATTAAATTCAGTTTCACTCCTCATGATTATAGGATTGCATTGTAGGCTGACTGGCAGGGCCACCTTGATTTCCAGGCCCCTTTGAAATCATAGAATCAAAGAGTTGGAAGAGACCTCATGGGCCATCCAGTCCAACCCCCTGCCAAGAAGCAGGAATATTGCATTCAAATCGCTCCTGACAGATGGCCATCCAGCCTCTGTTTAAAAGCTTCCAAAGAAGGAGCCTCCACCACACTCCGGGGCAGAGAGTTCCACTGCTGAACGGCTCTCACAGTCAGGAAGTTCTTCCTCATGTTCAGATGGAATCTCCTCTCTTGTAGTTTGAAGCCATTGTTCCACGTCCTAGTCTCCAGGGAAGCAGAAAACAAGCGTGCTCCCTCCTCCCTGTGGCTTCCTCTCACATATTTATATATACACTTCTCTATTTGACCTGCCTCTAAAAGCATAATATAATAGAAAAGGATACATACAGAGTGTGTGTGTGTGTGAGTGTAAAGGTAAAGGTTTTCTCCTGACATTGAGTCCAGTCTGACTCTGGGGGTTGGTTCTCATCTCCAGTTCTAAGCTAAAGAGCCAGTGTTGTCCATAGACATCTCCAAGGTCATGTGGCCGGCATGACTGCATGGAATGCCGTTACCTTCCTGCTGGAGTGGTACCTATTGATCTACTCACATTTGCATGTTTTCTAACTGCTAGGTTGGCAGAAGCTGGGGCTAACAACGGGAGCTCACACTGCTCCCCATTTTCGATCCTGCGATCTTTCAATCAACAAGTTCAGCATCTCAGCGGTTTAACCCACCGCGCCACCAGGGGCTCCATACACACACACACACACACACACACACACACACAGAACTTTGTTCACAAAACAGAAAAAGAAGCATTATTGTGACAATTCTGTAGAATATTGGATGGTCTTGCTTCTGTTTGTTGAAAAATGTTTCTGCCAGTTTGTTAAGGATTAAAGCTGACTGTAATGAACAGGACATCGTTAAAAATGTTGTTTCAATTAGGCTATCCAGGAGCTCCTCACAACATGCTTGACACTGGTCATCTATTTGTGTTCAATGGTCCAATTATTTATTGTAGCAATAGCAACACAGCAATAAGGAACCATCAAAATTAATAACATGTAGGATTGATATCAGGAAGTTTGTACTCTATACCAAATGAACTTACTGCTTCCAGTTAACTTTGCCATGCCTTTCTCTGTAAAATTAATATATTGTCTATGTCCATAAATTACACAACCGACATATTTATGACTTTATGAAGCACTCTCTTATTACAGTTGAAGTGAAACTGCAGATGGTGTAGAACCAGGCTCTAAAAACCTTTATTAACCTAGGATATTAACTTGCTTTTTATCTTGTAGGTTTAGCTGTCTCAGTGCTGGAAATATCACACGTCTTTTGGCCCCTGATATTGGAATATTTGTTGTAGGCCTCACAGTCACACAGCTTTGCAAAAAGATGGTGAAACACCAGAAGCAGAAACTGCAAAATCCTTCGGAAAGCCAAGATCTTTTCTGTCTTGATCAGGAAACAGACATCATGGTGGGAGATGAAGAAGAGGTGGAAGAAGAATGGGAGGAGGAGGAAGAGGTAGAGGACATTACACATAAATGAGAACAAGAAAGCAGAGCGGCACACGCTTTCCTTCACAGAGTAGAGAAAACCAATGTAAAGCTGTATTGCCTAGCAAGAATAACAGAGTGAGAACGACAGGTAGTCCCTGAGTTACAAACATCCAACTTATAAACAACTCATAGTTAAGAGTAGGGGTGAGACAACAGGAAGTGAGAGAAATCTACCCGTCGGAAGGGAAATCCACTTCTGAAAGAGCTAATATGGGGGAAAGGTGTCTCCATTGAAGCTTTATCACCAATCCTTGTTTCCACAGTTTCTGTTTGTAATTATTGAGAAACACCGTTAATTTTGATTACTGTGAGCTTTCTGGGCTGTATGGCCAAGTTCCAGAAGCATTCTCTCCTGATGTTTCACCCACATCTATGGCAGACACCCTCAGAGGTTGTGAGGTCTGTTGGAAATTATGCAAGTGAGATTTATATGTTTGTGGAATGTGCAAGGTGGGAGAAAGAACTCTTGTTTGTTTTAGGCAAGTTTGAATGTTGCAACTGGCCACCTTGATTAGCATTGAATTGCCTTGCGGCTTCAAAGCCTGGATGCTTCCTGCCTGGGGGTATCCTTTGTTGGGAGGCATTAGCTGGCCCTGATTGTCTCCTATCTGGAATTCCTCTGCTTTTTGAGTGTTGCTCTTTATTTACTATTCTGGTTTTTTAATACTGGTAGCCAGATTTTGTTCATTTTCGTGGTTTCTTCCTTTCTGTTGAAATTGTCCCCATGCCTGTGGATTTCAATGGCTTCTCTGTGTAGCCTGACATGGTGGTTGTTAGAGTCGTCCAGCATTTCCGTGTTCTCAAATAATATGCTGTGTCCAGGTTGGTCCATCAGGTGCTCTGCTATGGCTGATTTCTCTGGTTGAGTTAGTCTGCAGTGCCTTTCATGTTCCTTGATTCATGTCTGGGCAATGCTGCTGCATTTGGTGGTCCCTATGTAGACTTGTCCACAGCTGGTAGACTCCTGCAGAAGTGAGAGGATCCCTCTTGTCCTTTGCTGAATGTAGTATTTGTTGCATTTGCTTAGTGGGTCTGTAGATAGTTTGGAGATTGCGTTTCTTCATAAGCTTCTCTATGTGGTTGGTGGTTCCCTTGATGTGTGGTAAGAACACCTTTCCTCTGGATGGATCTTTGTCTTTACTCTCGTGGCTTGTTCTTGGTCTTGCAGCTCTTCTGATGTTTGTGGTGGAGTATCAATTGGCCTGTAGAGCCCAGTTTAGGTGTTGCAGTTCACCTAAGGAGGAGGTGAGGTTCACAGATTCTTTTTTCAGTCTGCCATAGGTGTTATTGCGATTCTTTTTTTGAGTTGGGTGATGGTTGGAGTTTTTATGTAGTTATCTATCTGTGTGTGTAGGTTTTCTGTAAACTTTGTGGCCCAATTGTTGATTGGGTTTGCGAATGACTAGGACATCTAGAAATGGCAGTTTCCTTCATTTTCTTTTTCCATGATGAATAGGATATGTGGGTGAATGCTGTTGAGGTGGTCCAGGAAAAGTTACCCTAACGGTAATCAGGAGTGGCCATGGCCTGAGCTCCAAGCTGGAGCAAGTACCTCTCCTCAAAGACATAGGGTGAGATGTAGCATGAGAGATTATGTAACTTAATTGGCAATAGTCCTATATAGATGACAACCATTAAGAATTAAAGTGGCCACATGTTGTTAGAGTTTTAAAAATAATATCAGTGCTTTATTGGTAAAGATAAAGGTTTTCCCTGACATTAAATCTAGTCGTGTCCGAATCGTGGGAGGTGGTGCGCATCTCCATTTCTAAGCCGAAGAGCTGGTGTTGTTCACAGACAACTCCAAGGTCATGTGGCCAGCATGACTGCATGGAGTGCCATTACCTTCCTGCAGAGGCGGTACCTATTGATCTACTTGCATTTGGGTTGGAAGAAGCTGGGGCTAACAGCAGGAGCTCACCCTGCTCTCCAGATTCGAACAACCAACCTTTTGGTCAGCAAGTTCAACAGCTCAGCAGTTTAAGCCACTGCACCACGGGGGTCCCATAAATGCTTGATAGACCTGCAATATTCAAAATATAGCAATATATCATGAAGATTTCAGAAGCGAGCAGATGTGTTTAATATTACCAGAGTAATTTCTCTTCATTGCTTCTGAACAAGGAGAAATTCAGTGTAGGTAAACAAATAAGCCAAATATTTCTTAGCTTTTTCTAAACTATAATAGGATCATGGAGATAATGTTCACTATGGCCATAATGGTGTGCACACAGGATACTAATAATCATAATCAAATATTCCACAATAATTTATCTGCAGGAAAGTTTTTGTTAGTAGTATCCTATTTGGAGAAACAATATATAATACTGCCTTAATAACCAAGAAGGAAGCATAGTAGTATCTGTTTTCTTCCTTTTACATTGGCTCTTCCTTGATGAGCTTAATTGATTCCATGTTTACAGGAATTTGAAACAGAAACTGAAGACTCTGAGGGTGAAGAAATGGATGGGTCACTTGGAAAGGACAATCTGAGAAACAGCCAGCCAGGCTTCCTTCAGAAAATCATGTTGTTCATAGTTGGCTTGAAGATCCTCTGTGAAAGTATATTCAATACTGCTGGCAAAGTGGTGGCGGTGCTTCTGCTAGGACTAGCAGGTAAAAGTGCTTTAAAGGGCATCTTCACACATAGCATATCTATTGCATTTTGAGCTAGATCCAACATAGATCTTAAAAGAGTTTCTCTTGCATGGAAAGAAAGAAGAGAGATGCAATATTTAAAGCTTTGCTTCCTCCCCTCAGCCCACGCTGCCGAGAAGGCCACTTGGAGCACCACAGTAGGATCGTACCATGGGAAAGGGAAGCCATGTAGATCCCACTGGACCCCTTCCTTCAACAGGGAATCTCTGCTGGATCCCAGGTTTTTTTTTCATTGAAGGAAGACGCCCCTTCCATTCACATAATTTTTGGAAAATGGCATTCATAACCTTTTGGGAAAACCAGGAATCTCTACAGGCTTTTGGAAGCATGACCCTTTTGGAGATTATTTGCACAGTATTTGGAATAATCATAACCTTTTGGAAAGACATGACCTGTTAGAGATTGTAACCTTTGGTAAAATATGATCTTCCTGAGAAGAGTTAAAAACTCGCTTGAGTCAACCTTCTCCTTCATACATGTACAGTGTTCCCTCACTTATCACTGGTGTTACAATCCAGGACCACCTGCGGAAAGTGAAAATCCATGAAGTAGGGACACTCTCTCTATATCTATATCTATATATCTATATCTATAATCTATAAAAATGCTCTGTGCATAATGAGTACCTTAAAAACAAAAGAACCAATGAATGAAATCACACCAAATTTGGCAACTAAACGTCTCACAACACAAGGAGTGACCATCACTCAAAAAATTATGATTTTGTCATTTGGGAGTTGTAGTTGCTGGGATTTATAGTTCACCTACAATCAAAGAGCATTCTGAACTCCATCAACGATGGAATTGAACCAAACTTGGCACACAGAACTCCCATGACCAACAGAAAATACTGGAAGGGTTTGGTGGGCACTGACCTTGAGTTTTGGAGTTGTAGATCACATACATCCAGAGAGCACTGTGGACTCAAACAATGATGGATCTGGACCAAACTTGGCACAAGCACTCAATACTCCCAAATATTAACAAAGATGGAGACTGGGCCACAGCAATGCGTGGCAGGGGACAGCTAATATACACACACACAGACACACACACGCACACATATATATCACATTCTGAGGGTGAGACAGAAGCGAGGAGAGGTTTAAAGGCACCATGCACCTTTTTTTGCTAGGTATAAGGAAGGAGCTATAAGGCCGTAATTTACAAACCGCTTTGTATCTCCTCTCTCTCTCTCTCTTTTTATGATTGATTGCCTCTCTCCCAAGGGGGAGGGTGAAACCCCCTTCCACACTCAATTGTTGCCAGGAGGCAAAAACCCGCGAAACAGCGAGTCCACAAAAAGCGAACCACGAAGTAGCAAGGGGACACTGGTTTCTTCACAGCAAGGCAATTTGGTTTCTTAGCTGTTAGACTCATAAACTTGCTTATATATTTGAACTGTTAGGAGCAAAGGTTATGCCAATGCACAAAACCGGCAGAATTTCAGAAATGTTCTTTTCAGTGCCCAAAAAATCTACTCTCCCATAAAATATTTTGGTTTTAAATCACACTCTCAAGAGACAAAAATAATTAGTCCTCATTAAAAGTAACATATCTGGTTTACTCACAGCCTTCATGCATGCAGCATACAGGTACATTGCTTATCAATTCAGTTACAGGTAAGATTTGAAATAGTTTCTCTGTGCAGATAACAAAGGACATCTTTTTACCATATTAGCAGTAACATCTTTACATTCTGAGAGTCCAATGGAGTCTGAGACCAGGGCAGTCCCAATCTGATCATGTGGTCTGCAGCCCTTCCCACAACATAGACTTAAGGAAAACTGCACACCAACAAATACATATACAATACAGGAAGCAAAACAGAATAATATACAAACAAATTACTAGTGGAGGCTTGAAGGAGGTTGCTATTTCCAACAGTAATAGACAATCTAGATCCAATGTTTGCGGCATCAACCAATGCAGTGTTTCTCAACCTTCCTAATGCCGTGAACCCTTAATACAGTTCCTCATGTTGTGGTGACCCCCAACCATAACATCATTTTCATTGTAACTTCATAACTGTAATTTTGCTATTGTTATGAATTGTAATATCTGAGATGAAGGATGTTGTTTCATTCACTGGACCAAATTTGGCACAAATGCCCGATACACCCAAATTTGAATACTGGTGGGTTTGGGTGGGTGGATGGGGGATTTGTTTCTGTCATTTGGGAGCTGTAGTTGCTGAGATTCATAGTTCACCTACAATCAAAGAGCATTCTGAACTCCACCAACGATGGAATTGAACCAACTGCACACAGAACTCCCATGACCAACAGAAAATACTGGAAGGGTTTGGTAGGCATTGACCTTGAGTTTGGGAGTTGTAGTTCACCTATATCCAGAAAGTACAGTGGATTCAAACAATGATGGATCTGGACCAAACTTGGCACGAATAATAGGTCCAAATATATGCCACCGGTGAAGTTTGGAGGAAAATAGATATTGACGTTTGGGAGTTGTAGTTTTGAATGGGGGACCATAGATCTTTGTAGATCACCTATCGCAAGCAGAGCATCCATATTTCAGAACGTCATCTCAGCATGTTCATTGTTGACTATGTGTAGGTTGCCTGGGAAGTATGATTCTAAATACAATTCGGTAAGGAACAACAGCAAGGAGAAAGTAACTACAGTTGGCCCTCCACTTTTGTGGGAGTTATGGGTTTGTTGGGTTCTAGTCCAGGGGAAATGGTACCACTTGATTTTGCAACAGAACCAATTTCAAAGAAAATATAGTTATGACAAGCATATAACTCTGCCCTCTGAACTTTGATTTTTCTCACCCATAGGTATTATACTACCTTCTGCGACTTCCGCTGTTTATTTCTTCATCTTCATGGGTTTATGTTCCTGGTGGTCTTGCCATCGCCCAATTAGCCCAGTTGCTTTTAACAGTTTGTGTGTCTTGGTTGCAGTATTCAGTGCTGGACACTTAACTGCTCTCTATCTGTACCAGCTGCCTTACATTCAGTACCTTGTTCCCCCTGAGGACATTTATGTCAGGTAAAAAGATAAAATTTGCACGGTGGAAAAGTGCAAAATGGTGATTATAACACATGAATTGTTTCAATGTGATATCACTTTCCCCTCCCTTGTTTAAAAAGATTAAACAACAATATAATCACTGTTTTCTCCTTCTCTAGAGTCTTGGGCATAGTACCACTCATTATGACAAATGTTACCATGCCTTGGAAGCTTCAGGTCCATTCCCAACTAAATTGGCCGGCAGCTTTGAATCCTTTTGCACTTCTCGCTCTGTACTATACACTGGTCACATTGCTCCAGCAGTGGGCACTGCCTGCTAAGGTATGGGATATATTACAATGCAAAAGGCATTCAGAATGTATTCTTGCTGATTCATAGCCCCAGGCCTCAATTGTGTGTTGAGTCCATATTACTTTTCACCTATTAGCACATTGTGACAGTTATCAGAAAAATGATAAACAAATCTAAATGAGAGCATATTGGGTTAAAACATTAAAATATGACTAAGCACAAATAAAAATTAACCATGGAAGACTAAAATAAAAATCAGTTTATGTTATAATAATTGTCTGTGCTATCGCCTTCCAAAATGGTTACTATCAGGCATTGCTTAATGAGAGTTTTTTTTAAAGAACAGCAACAATACATTTGGCAATTTGTTCTACTAGTAGTACATTACTTCTGCCTGCCAAAAATAATGCAGTTAGAAGTCTATTACAGGCAATGGAATACGTAGCAAAGTGGAATCTATTCTCACTATGGAAATTGCAATAGAGTAAAACACTGGACCACTCTAACAACCAGACTACACAGAGAAGCCATTGAACTGACCTGGTGGTTGTTGGAGTGATCCAGCATTTTTGTGTTCTCAAATAATATGCTGTGTCCAGGTTGGTTCATCAGGTGCTCTGCTATGGCTGACTTCTCTGGTTGAAGTAGTCTGTAGTGCCTTTCATGTTCCTTTATTCATGTTTGGGCAATGCTGCGTTTGGTGGTTCCTATGTAGACTTGTCCACAGCTGCATGGTACACGGTAGACTCCTTCAGAAGTGAGAGGATCCCTCTTGTCCTTTGCTGAACGTAGCATTTGTTGGATTTTCTTGATGGGTCTGTAGATAGTTTGTATGTTGTGTTTCCTCATCAGCTTCCCTATGCTCTGAGTGGACCCATAGGAAAAGTGTTCTTGTCATACATCAAGGGAACCACTGACCGCATAGGGAAGCTGATGAGTACGTAGACGTGAAAATGGATAGTGAACTATGGATGACTTCAAATGAAACTGACAAGGTAAGGCACTAAGTATGAACTTTGTCATGGACATCTTGTTGCTTGTGATGATCAGTTTGGGGAATGACTGGATATTCAAGGATACAAAGACACCTCTGAAATATCTGGAGTGGGATGACCACTTGAAGGAAGGAGGCAAAAATAGTTTTCATTACATGAAACTGTAGCTCGCTGTCGACCTTTGCAGCCCAAAAGACAGTCGCATCTGTTAAGTAGGAAATTTAGGTATCGCTTATGAGAGGCTAATTTAACTAATTTACGATGCCATAAAAATCTCCAGCAAGCATGCAAAGAATGAGGAAGTACTCCGTCAGGGTCAGAAATGGACGGTGAAGCGACAGCTCTCCTGGTGGCCAAAATACCCTCATGAAGCTGGAATGTTAAATGGCCTCTGTGTGTCTGTCTATATCTGTTGTGTGACTGTGGCATTGAATGTTTGCCATGTATATGTACATTGTAATCCTCCCTGAGTTCCCTGTGGGGTGAGAAGGGCGGAATATAAATACTGTAAATAAATAAAAATAAATAAATAGTTAATTTTGGAAGCAACGAGGCTGTAACAAAATAATAAATAGTAACAAAAAGTTCAACAAGCAACATAAAATATCATTTGCTGAAACATTGTAATGACAGAGGATTACTTTTCAATGTAATGAGCAACAGAACCCTTTAAAAAGTCATTTTCCAAGGTCTGCTTAGTGGTAAAGAATCAAAGAGTGAGGGAATGATTTTAGAGTATCTTTGGGCCCTTCCAGACAGGACCTATATCCTAGGATCTGATCCCAAATTTTCTGCTTTAAACTTGATTATATGCCAGATGACCCGGGATAAACAGAAAACCTGAAATCAGATCCTGGGATACATGGCCTGTCTGGAAAGGACCTTAATTGCACCTAAGAGGGGAGGACTATGCTATTTATCTCCATCCTTGCTCAATTTTATTTGTAAATAAACCACCCTAACCATGAGTATTGATGTTGTTATTGTTGTCATGCCTTTCTCCCAGTTTGAGACTCAAAGTAGTTTACAATAATTAAAAAGAACATAGCTAAAAATTCACAAGTTACAAGTTCAAAATGTAATGAAACCATCATAAACTTAAAGGTAGTTAAAAGCACAAACAATTAAAAGGAAGTGGGTTGTTGTAAGTTTTTCGGGCTGTATGGCCATGTTCCAGAAACATTCAAACATCCAAAAACTTTGGGCAACCCAGTGATTCTGGCCATGAAAGCCTTAGACAATAAATTAAAAGGAAAATGTGAATAGAAGAATTAGAAAATGCCAGAAATCTTTCTTTTTGAAGAAACCCAGCACAATTTCAGTGCTGCCAATGCAACTTCTCTTCACTTGGGAAAGTGCAGAGCACCATTTTCCCTTGGTCCTAGATTTTGTGAAACCTCTGCTGTACAAAATCCAAATTGTTTCCCTTTCTGTCCAGGTGTCTTCTGCTTTGTGTGGAAGCTTGCAGGATGTCTCTCTCTTGCAGTGTCAGAGCCGGAACAGCTGTGATATGATTGCTTGCACCACTGAAGGAGACAGCATTTTCCTGTCAGGTAATATGTTAACTGTATGTATGGTAAATATGCACATGGTTAGATTGAAGATCTGAATGTTTCATAAGAGAGCACTGCCAGATTAACACCAAATCTAGTGGAGTAGCTCTGTAAGGCCCCTTCCATACAGCTGAATAAATTCCCACATTACCTTCTTTGACCTGGAATATATGGCAGGGTGGACTCAGATAACCCAACTCAAAACAGTTGTTGTGGGTCATTCTGCCTTAATATTCTGGTTTATATGGCCTTAAGTGATGTAAAAAACAGAAAATGAAAGAGACGAATCTAATTAAAGGCCAACAAATCTGTGTTTGGATATGCTTTTGTAGACCAGAAGCCAGTTCACCAAATATATAAACTATTATCCTCATTTGACAGAAAGAGTGTATATATGCAGAGTACAGAGACCAAAATGGGATGAAAGGGCTTTTCTTTTATTTTCCAAAGGACATTCTATTTAATCACAAGATGCCTTCCCTCAAGTGAAATTCTGTGAGACCTGGCGTGCAAAGATGTCATTAACTCAAGGCTGATGTCGAATAGTCAGCCACTCTGCTTTTTTTATCCATTGATCCAAAATGTACATTTTTTTGCAGAAGATACAATACACCCGGCAAATCCAACTGATAAAGGATATGACATTGAAGGAAATGGATCGAGTACCTTCTCAGCATTGGCACAATTCATTATGAATCAGAGCTACATCACTGCCCTGATTGCCATGATGGTAAGATACAGACATAACATTTCTCTCTGTGCTTTTGCATTGCCACCCATGCTTTCTTTTAGACCCACTTCTACACTGCCAATATATCATCCAGATTATCTGCTTTGAACTGGATTATATGGCAGTGTAGACTCAAATAATCCAGTTCAAATGAGATAATGTGGATTATCTAACAATTCAAAGTGCTGGCTTTAGCCTATAAAGCCCTAAATGTTTCTGGCCCAGCTTATCTATCCGAACGCATCTCCACTAGGGATTTGAGATAATCGGAGGAGGCCCTGCTCTCGATCCCACCTGCTTCACAAGCATGTCTGGTGGGGACGAGAGACAGGGCCTTCTCTGTGGTGGCCCCTTGGCTGTGGAACTCCCTGCCCAGGTATATCAGATTGGCCCCCTCCCTCCTAAGCTTTCGACGTCCCCCCCCCGAAAACTTGGCTCTTTGAGCAAGCTTTTGGAGTCTCAGTTTAATTTGCTAAACCTTGAATTGGAAAACGACCTAGGAACAGCTAAGATGATGGACCGGATGAAGACTGAATATGACGACATAGTTTTAATTTTTTTTATTGTTCAGTGGTTTGATGTTTTTAGATATAATGTAATGTGATGTTTAATTTTATTGATGTATGTATTTTATATGTGGCATCGAATTGTGCCAATTGTTTGCTGCCCTGAGTTGCCTTTGGGCTGATATGGGCAGGGTAAAAATGATATAAATAAATAAATGTGATAATCTGGATTATATGGCAGTGTAGAAGGGGCCATGGCCCATGGTATTTGGAGTACTGAATAAGAGCATAATAGGCTAACTTGGAGTTGGTATAACTGAAAATGACTACTGATATTGGAGCTAGGTTAAGTTTTTCAAGATCAAACAAGCCTCCAAATGAAGAATTGTGCCACACTGAGAACCCAATATTTTTGGATAGTGAAGATGTTTTGCTGAATATCACAGTTTTGCCCTCAAGTGCTAGCAAAATATTAATAGGAACAGATGAATTTGGCAGCTGTAACTACAATTCTACTCAGTTTTTAAAAATGTTGTCCATATTTACATTTATTATTTCACATTTCAACATCTATCTATCATCTGTCTGTCTCTCTTTAAAATCTGCACAAAACTGAAAGCTTTTAATGTCTTCTTTTGCAGGTTTGGAGCATTACTCATAATAGTTGGCTGACTTTTGTTCTGTTGCTCTGGTCCTGCATTATTTGGATGGCACGCAACCGTCGCCTCTGTGCCCTGCTTAGCTCACCTTTTCTTGTCACCTATGGAAATGTCTTGGTGATACTTACTTATTTTGCTGGGATCAATGTTACACAGGAGGAACTGTTTCCTAGAGTGCCAACTTCACTGCTTGTTGACCTGGATTTGAAGTCTTATTCTCTACCCTGTGTTCATCTGGGATCAAAGGTGAGCATATTCCAGGTATTTCTGGGTCTTTATTGAAGGATACATGTTTATTTTTATTCCCTTTGAACTCCTTGAGGCCCCTTCCACACAGCTGTATAAAATCCACATTGAACTGGATTATATGGCAGTGTGGGCTCAGATAATCCAGTTCAAAGCAGATATTGTGGATTATCTGTCTTGATATTCTGGATTATATGGCTGTGTTTCCTGATATACACAGAAGAGCAGTCATACATAAGGTTTTTTTTTGCACACATAAGATATTACAAACAAAGAAAATACATATGTAGGTAACTAGTAAGGCAAAGCCTACAATTACGTTGTTTGCATGTACATTATATTTAGGTTGTTTTGAATTATAATTTAAACTAGTTTTACATAGTTGCCCATGCAGCTTGACCCATTAAGTTGAATAATTTCTATTGCATTTTGTCCCTCAAACCTTTGGGTACAGCACATGGATACACTGGGGAGACCTTGTGCATGAAAAGAAAGTGTTATATCATTGAGCTGTGTCCCATCCTTTGTTATATCATTTAACGCTGTGTTTCCCATTCTCTAGTCTTACAAGTGTTTTTGGACTTCAGTTCCCAGAAACCCTTATATTTGGCCCAAACAGTTGAGGCTTCTGGGAGTTGAAGTCCAAAATATCTGGAGGACTAAAGTTTGGGAATCACCGAAACCCTTCTACACTGTCATATAAAATGCAGATTATCTGCTTTGAACTGGATTATATGGCAGTATAGACTCAGGCTCCTTCTGCACTGATATATAATCTAGATCAGTGGTTCTCAACCTGGGGTCTCCAGATGTTTTTGGCCTACAACTCCCAGAAACCCCATCCAGTTTACCAGCTGTTAGGATTTCTGGGAGTTGAAGGCCAAAAACATCTGGGGACCCCAGGTTGAGAACCACTGATCTAGATTATCAAAGCAGATAATCCACATTATCTCCTTTGAACAGATTATATGTCTACACTGCCATATAACCCAGTTCAAAGCATATAATCTGCATTTTATATGGCAGTGTAGAAGGGGCCTTATATAATCCACTCTCCAAGGATTGTGTACATTTCCTCAGAAAAGCAGGAAAAAATATTAAAATTAATTATTAGAAGCAATTTGTGATTTGAAAACATTGCTGTATAATTCTGGTTGCTGTTTCCATCTAAGGCATACCGAGTGTACAAACACATGGGTTCATAGGATATCAGACTACTCCATCCTCAGGCTCCACAAGATGTCAGAGTCATACAGATAATTTCTTTTCCTCTTCAAATAGATATATTATTATAATTTCATTGCAGATTTTATATCTGTTTACCTTCTGGCTCTTGCTGAAGCAGCACATGATAGAAAAGCAAAGGCAGAGGAAAGAAGAAGAATCGCTCAAGGAAGTGGCAGTAAATGAAACTGGTAAGGTGACTTAGCACTAAACACAGTTTCGGGTAGGAGAGCTCTTTACAGCTCATGGGAAGAAGTGATTTCTCTTACACATATTGCAAAAATAATGTCATTCTCAGTCATACCTGAAAGTTTATAATAGCATAGCTTTACTACCATTTCATTGAAATCATTATCTCACAAATATTTAGAAGGGATATGCATTCTGTGTCTGCACAGAAATCTTTCAAAAGTAACCTATAGCGCAGGCATGGGCAGACTTTGGCCCTCCAGGTGTTTTGGACTTCAATTCCCACAATTCCTAACAGCCTCAGGCCCTTTCCTTTCCCCCCTCAGCTGCTTAAGCTTAAGGAAGGGGCCTGAGGCTGTTAGGAATTGAGGGAGTTGAAGTCCAAAACACTTGGAGAGCCAAAGTCTACCCATGCCTGCTATAGCAGCTCATTAAAATGAATCCTGCACATTCTTAGTTGGCCAAAAACACCTGGGACCCACAGGCTGAGAACCACTGTGTTATAGACAATAGTGTAGTAAAATGGTGTCCCTTATATAAAATGGCAAAGTCAAGGTTTTCTTTGAGGAATTTTATTTTAGAATTCAAGCTGTGGATGGATTAATCAGTAAATGCAGAATCTGTGGATATAGAAGATCATTTTTTTAACTTCTGAGTAAGTGTGCATAGGATTATAGCCATACAATCCTATACATGTCTCTTCTGGTACAGCTGTACCAGGAGCTCCAACTTTATTTGCTTTGTAGTAAATGTTTGTTTGCAGTCCCAGGTTTCAGGGACTCTGCAGATAGGTGGCTTCTTTTGACTGCAGTCATAGGGCACATGTCCATCATCATTAAGTTTGGTTCCGCCCCTTGCTCAGGGCAATTGAGAAGGGAAGGGAGCCATTTTTTAGTTAGTCTCAGCAAGGAAAGCTAATGTATAGGATGTGTGCAAGCTTCCCCTGTACAAAAGCTTCAACCTTTAAGAATTTCCAAGAAAACAGCCCTAAAGACCAAAGAACTCCAGCTGGAGAACATCTAAGCCTTTACTGGTAGGTCCACTCAGCGTTCGAGAAGCAGTTCGACCCGGTAGTGGAGCCCACATCAGTAAGGGTTAGATTACAGTCAGCCTGGGAGGAGTTAAAAAGGGGATTTTCCTTTAAAGAAGAAGTCATTGAAGACAGTTGCCTGTCCTTCGTGGGCAAGATTGGGAATTCACCAGTTGCCTAAAAGCTTGGAATCATTTGCTTAACTTTACTGAAGACAAGAGAAGTTTCTGTTTGTTGTACTTCACAAGCCATCTAAAGACTATTTGTGGTGAAAAACCTCTGAGAACTTCTCTTTAGGCCCCCTGGCTTCCCACTGGGCAAAGATTGCACGTCCTGTTCTAAAGGAAATTCTTTACAGGCCCAGCGCGTGACAGAACACTGTCTTATGAAATGTAATTTACATTGTGTTCAGGGTTTTATCTTAGGTACTGTACATATGCCTATATCCTTAAACTATAAGTGGACAGACATTGTATGATAAATACAAATGAATTTTCTTACCATGGTACCATAATTGTGAACAATTGGAAAATGTTGATGGTCCTGAATGGATATAAATTCCTGTTACAGAAATAGATCAACAGCACAATATCCTTCTGGATATCCTTGGATCTCTGCTGAAGGGGATGTTAGTGAAGTACTGGATTTACTTCTGTGCGGTGATGTTTTTTATTGTCAGCTTCAATGGCAAAGTGGCCCTGTACAAAATTCTTTACATTTTGCTTTTTCTGCTAAACGTTGCTTTGTACCAGGTAAGCTTCAAATCTAATTCATCTGAAGGTTTACATGAGATTATAATTTTGAACTTTTTGTATTCAGAATAATTCTTCCTGGTAGAGGGGAGTAAGGATGGAAAGAATATTTTTAATATTTTAAAACTGATCAAAAATATGCTTTATGAGTATTTAGGAATTGTGACACAAAGAGCCCTGGACTGATGAGAACCTTTACAGTTTGAGACTGCACAAAATTCATGTGCAGTTGTATTGTGCAGAAACCAACATTTACTCATAGTAAATAGCTGTTCTGCTTGGAAAATAATATGTCAATATAGAAATATTAATCTTAATATGGTACTTTGCAGCTGTTACTGACTTGTCCTGCCCATGTCTCTTATACTTATAAATCTCTAGAATGTTTGTCAGATCTTATTTCAATATGCAGGACTAACTGATGAATGGAACAGATTTGTTTGCTTGCTTGTTTTTCAGGTTCATTACAAGACATGGAGACAGATTCTAAAGGGCTTTTGGCTCACTGTTGTCTCTTATTCAATGGTGGTACTCATTGCTATCTATTCCTATCAGTTTGAGATGGTTTCTGCATTTTTCCTAAACACCTTGCAAATATCAGAAGAGAGGTAAGTTTAGATATTGCAACTAAACTAATCTAAATTCAGATTTTATCTTATTGTTACATATAGTAGTAGATCAAATGTTGATGTCTACAGGTAAATGTAGAGATCAACATGGTACAAGCTGAGCTCATAGTCTGCTGTTCTTCTCTGGAGTTGTCAGTCCAGAAAACCCCTTTTTGAACTCTTTATAAGATGTTGCGTTCTGCTCCCTTTTCACTGTGCAAACATTGAAGCTCTTTCTCTAAAGGTTTGACAGAATAGGCCAAGCTTCGTAGACAAATCTTTTTGGTGTTGCCTTGCCATATCTTTTCATGAAATGATGTTACTTCCCTACAAAAAAGAATGCCTTGTTAGTGAATAATTTCTGGATTGGGACAATAGGATACCACAGGAGTTTGCCTGCATTGACCTGGGATGTGTGGATCTGATAGGTTATATTCTATATCAATTTTTTTTTCTGGGAAGTACATTACTGTGGGGATCCTGGGGATTCCTTTTTGTTGTTGTTAACTGACATCAAATTGACCTTAACTTATGGCAACCCTATGAAGTCAACCCTTCCAAGTCAACCTTTATCAATGACCCTGCTCAGGTCTTGCAACTTCAGGGCAGTTGCTTCCTTGATTGAGTCCCTCTGCAGTGTGATCTTCCTCTTTTCTTGACATGTCCAAAGCATGGCAACTTCAGTTTAGTCTTTTGAACAGAACAGTGAATGTCTTGTCTCCTTTAAAAAGTACTAGAATAATTCCAGGTGAAAAGTTAAGGTGATCTAGATCAGTGCTTCTCAGCCTATTGCTGTTGTGGTCTGGAATATTTCTCTCTCTAATGTCTTAGGGATGGATATCTATATCTGTGTCCATTGTCTACAGTTGTTTATTTTTCTGGAACTCTGTATTTCACAGACTAGCACTGGTCTAGGGACCCTTACTTTGAGAAGCATGAACAGATGGCAAACTCAAAACCAGAGTTTGGCTATATTTGATGAACTAAATTGAAAATGGATTTACAGCTGCTTCTAGTTTTGCTTTATTTCAATTATGGGGTCATTTTTGGTAGGCTATACAGCTCCTAATATAGCTTTGGGGCAACTTGGGTGGCATCCAAGTTGCCCACTTGTGGTATTAATAAAGCAAATCCTTTGTACTTACTTGTTGCACGCCAGGACAGGAAAAACCCTCTGCCTTTAAATATCACACCATTGGATGAAAAACAGTCCTTTTATTGAAGATAATTAAAAAGCAGTAAGGTAAAAAAAGCACTTTGAAGCAATAGGATAATCCAATTAGGTAGGAAGATAAGCAGGAACAAAGTAGTCCAGGGTAATAGACCAGCAAAGCCCATAAAAACAAAGTCAAAACTTTCCAAATAAAATGCAAGAAATCAGTAAATATGAATCCAAGGCATGAATATAGAAGCATAACATCCAAGAATCAAAACTATGAAACAAAGGCACTTAAAACATGAATTTTCCAAGCAAAGCTTCCATGAACAAGGACTTGCCTTGTCTTGATTCCAAACGATGCTTCATCTGACTATATATGCTGTACTTGGGACTTTTATCTCCTCATTAGCTATGTCTCTAGCACTCAGAAATTGGTTTCGCTTTAGCTGAGAATTTTTTATCTTTTTCTCTCGGAGCCTGGCAGAAGGCCGAAGCCACTGTTCGGCTCTCCTGTTTTGAGTGATCTCCTGTCTATCTATTTACACATTAATTTCTGCAGCTGGGCCAGGTGCCGATTTGTTTTCTTGTTCTCTATCATGGGAACTCTCTTGTAACAATTCAGAGAGCACACCATCATCCCCACCCCCCCTCAGGGACATTCTGCATTTTGAACAGGGATCTCCTGGTCATTCTCTGCATCAATATCCTTGAACAAACCATTGCCATCTTGAAACTCATCTTGAATCTCATTGATATCACTCCCCACATCCAAAGCACCCAGATTCTGAAACACAATCACAGGCTGAGCTCCAACACTACTAATGCTTATGGATCTAGGAGGTACAATAATAAAACTACTCCACTACTAGCCAAACTTGTGCATATCTTTCTTCTTTACACTTCACAGATTAAGAGATATGGGTCTTGAGCGATTCAGCACTATGGAGTTGTTCACAAGGATTCTGCTTCCTGGTGCCTTTCTTCTGGCCTGTATCCTTCAATTGCATTACTTCCATGATAATTTCTTAGTGATGACAGATATAAGCAGAATTTCCAAAAGGCCAGCTTCTTCATCTGGGAGGTATTCTGCATGATCTATTGATTGATCTTTTTAATTTATATTTTAATTTATTTTCTGGGAGATTTAAAAAGTGGTGGTGGAGGCCACCTTACATCCCAACCAAGGGGTATAAATCTAATTTAAGATAAGGTTGTCCAACTCTAATTAAACCATTATTCTAACCTTTTTCAATGTAAATGTGCTTATGTAGCCTTCCAATAATAGAGAGTACAATAATAATTGTAATAATAATAATAGGGTAAAATAATGGAAATGTAATAATAACAGTAATAATAGAGTAAAATAATAAATGTAATAATAATAATCTTGTGTTTTGAATAACAACAAAGCAAAATAATAAATAACATTGACTCGAGTATAAGCTGAGGGGGACCTTTATAGCCTAAAAAGGGACTAAAAAACTAGTCTTATACTCGAGTATATACAGTATATACATTTACCATGCATACACCCACCTACATATGAAAATCATATTTAGTAGTATAACACAGAGGTTTGACTAGTGAAATTTTGAAGTGTAACTCCCAAGAGTCTTGAGCCAGCATGGTCACTGGTCAAAATGGCTGGAAAATTCTGGCAGTTGTAATCCAGACAAGTAATTTCTTCCAAACTTGTGTTGTTTGCAATTGGATTGGAATAAGAAGTAAGGTTTTAAATTATTTTCCTTTCTAGTGATAAGAAGACTGAGACTCAGATATATCTTCTGGCAAACATGTAAGTTACCTTTATGTGTTGGATCTCTTCTTTGACTGCAATAGGGAGGGAAAATGAAGAAGAGTACTCAAGTACAGGCAGTCCCTGAGTTACAAACAACCGACTTACAAATGATTCATTGTTACAAATGGGGGTGAGACAACAAAAAGTGAGTGACTGCCCCTCGGAAGGAAAATTCTCTCCTAGAAGAGTTATCATGAGGAAAAGGTGTCTCAGCAGAAACTTTCTCATCTACCTTTGTTTCCACAATCTTCTGAACAGGGGCACAAATATCACAGAGGTGTTAACCCTTCCTTATGTTACCCAAAGCTAAAAGATATTATCTATATCTATATCTATATCTATCTATATATAACACTTTAAAAATATACCTGTTTTGACTTACATACAAATTCAATTCCAGAACCTGTCATGTTCGTAACTTGGGGGCTGGCTGTATGTCAAAGGATGGAGGCCTTATCTGGGTTCATAAGATGGTGAAAACCCACATGACTTGGGTTTCCCCCATCAGCATCTACAGTAGAATAGTGGTTCCCAACCTTTATTTGACCAGGGACTATTTGACCAGGGACCAATATCCATACCAAAAGGGTTATGAATCAGTTTTTGGTCAGCTTTAGATTTGGTTTGGTTATTTGGGGTCCAGATTCAGAAAATTGCATTGTATAGAACACATCAGCGCTAGTTTCTGATACAGAACATATGCCATCCAGTAGTCATGATCTGCTCACCCACAAAAAAAACACCATATTTAATAAGCGTCAGCACTGTAAGAGGGTTTTGCGAGACCAGTCGCTCTTGTTGCAATGGTGTAGCAATGGTGAGGCTGCAGACCATATTTTAGTTCTTGTGGACCACTAGCGGTCCATGGACCACAGGTTGGGAACCTGTGGTCCATGGGAGGCTAAGGCAAAAGCAAATTGCTGCAGCCACTCCTAGCTTGTGTGTTCTTCATAGGTTGTGACTTATACCATTTGGACCACACTCTGAAATTAGTTGGTCAGATGTGTTCAAATTTTAATCTGTAAAGTGTTGGAGGGCATGCACAGGCTTCACTAAATGTCAGGTTTTTAACAATGCTACTAGGACCCCTTCTACACTGCCATATAATCCAGATTATCAAAGTTTTGAACTGAACTATATGAGTCTATGAGTTATATGGGGGCCCTTCCACACAACCCTATATCCCAGAATATCAAGGCAGGATATCCCACATTATCAGAATGTGGACTCAGATAACCCAGTTCAAAGCAGATACTGTGGGGTTTTTTGCCTTGACATTCTGGGATATAGGGCTGTGTGGAAGGAGCCTGAGTCTATCCTGCCATATAATCCAGTACAAAGCAGATAATCTCGATTTTGTTATAAAGTATTGCTCAATCCTCTAAATGTTTCTCCAGCAACAGCAAGAATGTCTCTCTGGGCAGCTAAACCAGGCAATCCCAACATGACCCCCCCCCCCCCGAGGGTCTTCCTTCAGGGGCAAACCAAGAATGGGCAACTTGGAAGTCCCTGAACAGATTCAGAAGTGGAGTGGGCAGATCAAAAGATAATCTGGCAAAATGGCACTACCTGGAAGAATCTTCCATCTTGTGTGACTGTGGAGCAGAACGTACAATTCAGCATCTGTATGCTTGCCCACCATGCCCTACCTCACGCACAGAGGAAGAACTCTTTAAAGTTACAGACCATGCGGTTACTGTTGCCCGTTTTTGGTCTAAAATGATTTAGCTGCTTGTGTTTCCTTTATTTTATCTGTTTTATACTTATTTATGCAATGCTTTTGACACTAAAATAAAATCTCAATTTTATATGGCAGTGAAGAAGGGAACTAGGCTTCTTAAAGCCTAGTTTGTGGTTTGTGGTTGCAGCATATTTTATCTGGCCTTTAATAGGGAAGACCAGCAGTTCTTACCAGCTGTGGTGGAGCACACTTCTGTATAGAAGAGGTCCCAAGTTTAGTTTTTGCCATCTCTAGTTAATAGGGCTGTTAATGAGCTGTGGTGTTGGAGGAAAGTTCTGAGAGTGCCTTGGACTGCGAGAAGATCCAACCAGTCCATTGTCCAGGAAATAAAGCCCGACTGCTCACTGGAGGGAAGGATAATAGAGACAAAGTTGAAGTACTTTGGTCACATCATGAGGAGACAGCAAAGCCTAGAGAAGACAATTATGCTGAGGAAAGTAGAAGGAAAAAGGAAGAGGGGCCGACCAAGGGCAAGATGGATGGATGGCATCCTTGAAGTGACTGGACTGACCTTGAAGGAGCTGGGGGTGGTGACGGCCGACAGGGAGCTCTGGCGTGGGCTGGTCCATGAGGTCACGAAGAGTCGGAGACGACTGAACGAATGAACAACAAAGTTAATAGGATCAGGAATCAGATTATGAAAAAGATACATTTTTAAATCTTTCCGATTTGCATTGCAATTCCTAATACTGCTTATTTTGCCTTCGACATTTTCAGGCTAAAGGAAAACATTCAGAAACTACAAAACAGGTGAGCCTAAAACTAAGAAGTGTGTTCAGTATCAATACTCAACTTAATTCAATCTTTGTAGCCTTTTGATGTGCAGAGAAAATCATATTACCTTGTCCCTATCTCCTTAAGAAATTCCAAAATACTATTAAATGTGCCTATCATGTGCTGCACAGAGGGTACACATTATTTTACGCATATATTCCACCTACATTTTTGCACATGGCTCCACTTGAATTAGAGCTGTTATGTTTAGACTGATACCCTGAAGTGAGTATCTATTAGGGCTGCACAACTTGTGATCCTCTTAAATGGAAATTATTACAAGTTTTGTACAACAAATTGTTGGGGCTCAATAAGTGTCCTGCATTTTGCTGCCAACCCAAGATGGTTATCAGGCCACAATACATGGCCAGAGGGCTCTGCTGGACTTAATGGATCATATGTTGTTCATTTATGCTTACCCTATGTGAACCTGTGATATAAATGACCATAGACAATTAACTGGGAAGCATGGGATATATTTATAAGCCAATAACAAGTCACAGCATTTCAACTTTACCATTTAAAGATCTAACTTTCTTAAAACCAACAAGAGATAGTATTTCTTTATGCGTGATTTTCTTGAGATGGAAGAAGAAACCCGTTACTGATAGTGTCAGAGACTCCTTCCAATTTGCATCTAAAAATAGTAAGAAACTTCCATGTGTTCTTCAGGGATTCAGTCTACGAAAATACAAGTACATCTCATCATAAGAGATGCCATTGAGAAGAACCACCAGAATAAAGGACACTCTTGTTTCTAATATGTTATTTATACAATGAAAACAGTTAATCTTGCTCAGCCTTGGATATATTTAGACAACATTACATGTAGGAAATCAGATTTTTATATTAGTGGCGGGGGGGCTTTTTAGTGTGATTTATTTGGGATTAATAAGAACACTTCGGAAACAATGGACACAGTCACTTGGAAAGGCTGAACATTATGTGGGAACTGCAGTGGAGGACTTTAGGAATTCTCCTCACTCCCCCCACCCCTCTTTTTTTAAAAATTGGGAATTGTGCAGGAGAATTTCACAGTGGATTTCCCTCATAATGATATAATAATAATAATAATAATAATAATAATAATAATAATAATACTACAGTGGTCCCTCGCTACTTCACGGTTTGTTTTTTGCAGCCTCGCTGTTTCGCGGTTTTTCAATATGGACTTAAGAGCGTTTGTCTGTATGGAAAGGTTGCCTCTGCGGATAATGCCGGAGCTGAGGATTATGTGAACAACACATTCAAGGAGGGTTATATAGTGTATAAGTGTGTGGGGAGGGTTTATAAATACTTAAAATAGTGCATAATTACTAAAAGAATGTATAAATATTAAAATAATAGGGTTGGGCGGTTTCGTTCGAGTTTAGAAACAAATTTTTCCGTGGTTACCCAGCCCTATAAAATAAATATAGAGTTCCTACTTTGCGGATTTTCACTTTTTGCGAGTCGTCCTGGAACGTAACACCAGTGATAAGTGAGGGAACACTGTAATAATAATAATGATAATAGTAATCACCTCACTACCTCTGAGGATGCTTGCCATAGATGCAGGCGAAACGTCAGGAGAAAATGCCTCTAGAACATGGCCATATAGCCTGGAAAAGCCTACAACAACCCAGTGATTCCGGTCATGAAAGCCTTCGACAATACAATAATAATAATAATAATAATAATAATAATAATAATAATAATACACTTCACTTATATTCCACTTTATCTCTCCGGAGGGACTCAGAGCAGATTACAATATACATATAAGGCAAATATTCAATCCTTTTTTACACAATGACTATCAATATTATACAATATACAGACAAGGTAAAGACCTTCCCCTTCTGGCATCTGGAGGCAATGCTCAACTCCAGCCATGGGGAGGTGCTCTTGTTCCATTTTTCCATGCCGAGGAGCCTGCTTTCCATAGACATCTCTGATCTTGTTGCCAGCATGTCTTCATGGGGCGCCCTTTTATCTTCCTGCTGAGGCGGTACCTATTGATCTATTTGCATTGCATTCTTTCAAACTGCTAGGTGGGAAGAAGCTAGGACTGACAATCGGGAGCTCATTCTGACTCGCAGCTTCGAACTGCTAACCCTTCGGTCAGCAGCTTTTCCCTCAGCAAGCAGCTTAGCCCGCTGTGCTATCTTGGCCACATTTGGAATTATCCAAATGTGGTATCAACACTTTGCTGACAATTAACCACCAGTATATCTTTGGTTTCATCATGTCTTTGTTCTACTATTGATATATTTCCTAAACTTGAAACCAATCTCACTCTGTGATGATTAAAAATCATTGACCCAGAATCGAATATACAGCAAATCCTATTTGTTCCTTCTTTTTTTAAAGATGCCAGAAAAGACATAAGTAATCCAAGGACCAGATTTCCCCATACTGTCCATAGCTTTGAAGGCCAATGTTTATCTGAACATCCTGAGCCCTAATCAATAACCAAAGTAAAGCCACAGTAACAAAGTAGTCAGTTATTGGATGTTTTTTTTCTCTGTCTGCAACAGACTGGCTGCTGAACAATTACAGGAGCTGGATCCATCTGTGAACACTGTGGGGAAGAGTCATCCTACTAATTTGGGTAATGATTAAGAATCAACTCTTCTGCTGAATGAATAACAAAACATACCAACCAGCAAAGCATTTAATTCATGCTATTATATTTAGATTGCAATTTGCAAACAAAAACAACCACATTGTCCGTAGCTTTAAATAATTATTCCTCTGTGAGTCAGGCAGAGCATTGTGGACAAGCATACATATGCAGAGTTGTTTGTTCTGCTCCATAGTTGCACAAGGTGGGCTTGTCACATTGCTTTTATGTGAATTCACAGCAACAGATCTGTCTTATCTTTCTTTGCCACATTCTTACTTAAGGCAAACTCAAAAGAGCAAACCTACTGTTTTGTGTTTTTTTTAAAAACTAATTGCTCTCTTGTCGTAGAGGAAAACATGAATAAATGGACAGATGTGGTTGACAGTTTGGTGCCTCATGTCCTGAAGTTCTTGACAACAGTTCAGTCAATGCAAGCATTTGCGTGGAGAGTTCTGGAGCTGCACATCCTCAAGGTTACATCTGTTTGGATTGTCTGGATCACTATTCAGGAGGTTAGTAAATAAGTATCTTATTCAGGACATCCTGTGCTTCATGTCTCGTTGTGGTTAACCCAGGCATGGGCAAACTTGGGCCCTCTGGGTGTTTTGGATGTCAGCTCCCACTATTCCTAACAACCTCAGGCCCTTTCCTTTCCATTTTTTTTCCAAAATGAGGAAATAAACTAAAGGACCAGAACATTACAAAATTACAGCTTCCAGGATTTCAGAGCATTCTGCCATGGCAGTTAAAGTGATGTCAAACTATATTAATTCTACAGTGTAAGATACACTATAGGATTTGTTTGTTCATTGCCTTCATTAATTCCATTAATGCATTAATCCCACATTACATAAGCAGGGTGCAGTCTATAAACCTTATACCAAATAAAAGTTCTCAAGCTTTGGATCCACCTGATTGTAGAGTATCACCCTTGTTCTCATCCATCTCTTCAGACCAAAACAGATTATGCAAATCATATAATTAAGGCTTGAATCAGAACATAGAATCATAGCTGGAAGAGACCACATGGGCCACCCAGTCCAGCCCAGGAAAAGCACAATCAAGTACTCCCAACAGATGGCCATCCAGCCTCTGTTTAAAAGCCTCCAAAAGAGCCTCCTCTGCACTCCAAGAGAGCGAGTTCCAGCATTGAACAGCTCTTCTTACAATCAGGAAGTTTTTTCAGGTGGAATCTCCTTTACTGTAATTTGAACCCATTGTTCTGGGTCCTAGTTTCTAGGGAAGCAGAAAACAAGCCTGCTCCCTCTTCCTTATGATATCCTTTGTCAGAAACTGACTTAGTGTTTTACTTGTTCGACATTGTGTTGTAGGTGTCCTTGATGAACTATCTTTTCTTCATTCTGTGGACCTTTTCTCTTCCATATGGGAAGCTTCGCCCTTATGCTTCAAGAATCAGTACATGTTGGTCCTGCATGATGGTTATCTGTAAAATGATATACCAGCTGAAATTTGTCAAGCCAATGGAATATTCTTCCAACTGCACACAGGTCAGTTTACTCATGAATTATCAGGATCCAGACTTCATAGGCACTTTCTGGTTAGGCTTGTAGCATGCCTTTCCATGTTGGTGGTTTGCTTCATTAATATTAAACATTCAGCAGAACATGAAAAAGTCAATTTTGGGATGATATTCTCCAGCCAGCATGGGCATTCCCAAAAGTAATTTTTCCAAGCTCTGGCTTGAAGTACAGAAAAATAGGGCTGAAAAATGATAAGCGTCTTATTGCAAATGGGTTTCCCTCTGTGAATGCTCTCACAACTTGGACCCGGATAGTCACAATCTAGAATGTGCAACTTGCACAAATGTTATGAATCCTTTGTATTTTGTATTTTTATTCTTTCTCTACCTTCACAACTGGTGAAGTGTTTCAAAGGCAGTTCTTGTGTGCCCTTGGTTTCCTTTGGAAGAAGATATTTTCAGAGTTTTGTGGTGATTTTGATAAATGTAGGCTAATGTATAAATTGACATGGTGAGCATACACCAATCAAACAAAATAGCATGCTTCCTAAATCCAACAATGTACAGAACAATCTCCCTCCATACAACACCTAGCTATGAATAAAAAGCCACATACAAGAGAGAAAGATTTCAATGCCTTCTAAGAAAAGTATAGCTCCAAATCTGTAGTCTAGTGTTGGGAAGCCCATTCTGCCTGCTTAGCTTTTAATTCTAATATATTTTGCATTTGCGAGACTTTATTTTCTCCTCAGGGACTGCATCTGAATACATCCTACTTCTATACCAATGTGGAGGAGTTAATGGAGAAATCATTGCTGTACACTGCACCGGTTGACCCGGCGCGTTGGGTTGGAGGGTTCTTGAAGTGTAATGACAATGTACTTCCATGTCTAAAGGTAGGAAATGTATTTAGTCATTTTTCCTATGGAAAGTAAGAAATTAGATTTTATGGTCATCTCCAAAATAGATGGTTGTTTATGGAATATGGACTTCATCATGTTCATCCCAGATGTTAGCATGTCTAGACAATTCTTTTAGAGCAGTCAGCAACCATATTTTGGTCAGATACTGATTAATGCAACTGTATAGCTTTGGAGGCTACTCTGCACTGTTGTGGTTGACATTTGGGGAGACTGGAAATAGTATTGTTTCACTTTAGAATGGGGTATTGCTATTTTAGCGCCTCCCCACAAGACTAAACCCCCTTTGGAGAATGTTTCAAATTATTTTGTGTGTACATTTCCTTCCAGACTCAAAATGCATATTTTACCAATGTGGAAGTGATGACTGGGGTTTTTTTTTGGCTAAGTTAGTGGAGCTCCAAAGGGATTCTGCATCCTATGATCTTCACAATTCCAATGCCTGCTTTGCAATTGAAGAAGTACTGAGAAATACTAAGCATCGCTGCATTATTTCTTTGTTTCACAGAGTCATCTCACCATCCTAATCCTAATGGCTCTTGAAGCAACTGTGCATCGCCACCAATGTTTCTACCGGATACAGAACCAGTTGATGTCACCTGCCACAGGGAGCCTTTTTCATAACATTGCTCGTGAGAATTTGGATGATGGACTACTAAGTTGCATCAAATACTTTATGAACTACAGTTTTTACAAATTTGGACTAGAGGTAAGAAAACATTAGCAAAGAGATTGTATTATGTATTGTCGAAGGTTTTCATGGCCGGAATCACTGGGTTGTTGTAGGTTTTTTGGGCTATATGGCCATGTTCTTGAAGCATTTTTTCCTGACGTTTCACCTGCATCTATGGCAAGCATCCCCACAACCTCTGAGGATGTTTGCCATAGATGCAGGTGAAACGTCAGGAGAAAATGCTTTTAGAACATGGCCATATAGCCCGAAAAACCTACAACAACCCCGATTGTATTATATTATTAGAGAGCTTAAAGGACACAAACAAGGTTATGGAGGAAGGAAAGTTACTTGACAAGAGTCATGATTTCAGACATCAAGAGAAAGAAGCCAAGTGTTTGTACTCCCAGTTCATGTTGCTGTATGTCCACCCACACAAGGATGGAGAAAGCAGGTTGTGATCTCCACAAAAATGTGGAGTAAGATGAATATGGACTGGACTAGTGTAGTGCTGGTTTCATTACAACTGCATCTTTTATAAGAGCAATGATAAACTTTGTATACAATTGAATGGTAAATTGCAGTAGTATAACCAACTGCATAGACGGTGAATCTGAGCACAATGGTTAACCCTTTCTTTAGGACTGGTGACATGTTCATTGGCTTATGCCTAATTAGCTTATTTATTCATTTATTTATTTTTTCTATTTTATGTATTTGTCACCTATCTTCTCTTCAGGGAAGTCTCTGGAATGAGCCAAGGCATACATTTATCACAAGGACAGAAGTCAACCCAAGACGTTGCAGTATTGTTGTTGTTTTTATGTTTATTTATAAATAAACATAAGGCCCAATGGAACTAGTGTCATGCAAAACTACTCTACAATTCTTATAGACCAGCATGTGTTTGATGGTTTGAATGGGCAGAGTGAGGAGGAGTGGTTCGCTGGAGAAGTGTTGATGAGTGAAGGGTGTTATGGTAGACCATGCATGGTAGGTTCCTGAGGTATTGAGAAGGTGATCAATACATCTCTGTGTTTTGTTGTTGTTTTGCCTTTTAGTTTTCATCAAAATTGAATAAAAATGATAGTCTTTCAGTGGTTTTTCAAGGTCTCAAGGTGCTTTTGATAATACAAAGTTAGCCAGAAAGAGTATGATAACGGTGATATAGTCCAGGAAGAGGAATAAGCTATTATATAAAACTGTGCTGTGGTTTAATGAAGAGAAAGATGTAAGCCTCGCTTAAACGTGTCCTCTAGGATATGAGTTACAATACCAGAAGAGGGAGTGGATGGTTGCAATTTATTTTGGTTCCATAATCTTGACCAAAAATGGACATCCAGCTTGACCCTGTCAAGTTGTAACATTTCTAAGATCTGTGTGCAAAGGCTTTCTCTTGATTCCACCATGTAATCTATCTTTGGTTCTGATTTATAAACAAAGACTTCTGTCAATCTCCGTAGCTACAGGTGGTTTCTCCTGGGAACCCTCCTTATCACTAAGCTCTTCACTCAATTCCTTATCTGCTGTTGCTACTTCTGGCTCCCCTGACTGGCCTTGAGGTCCTGTATTTTCTGAGCCAGTTTCCTCAAAAAGAGAACCATCATTTTCCAGACCTGAATTTCCCAGACTTGAGAGCCTATCACTTTGTGCCACAGGAAAGCTGACAACCCCCTCTAAATGATCAGTTAAACCATCAGTCCCTGGATGATCTACAACACACTTTTTTATTGAAGTCTAGATTATCTTTGCACTGAGAGATTTTTTGGTTGCACTGTATATATAAAAGGTTGTATGCTGCCTTGGATCCTATGCTGGAAGAAAGGCAGGATATAAATTAATAACTAAATTTATAAAATCACAGATACAAGTTTTGAGTTTCTTATGATGACTTTGGGTGGCATATTGCTTTCTTGCTGGTTTCATGCCATTTGTTTAGAATTAAACTTCCAGGGAGATACAAATGGACTAAATATTGCTGACTTTAAAAAATAATAATCTGAAAACACATGTATGCTAAACAGCATTTGGTGCTCAAAAGTCATTCCAGCTGCATTTTAATTGTAACTCTATGTTCATGCTTTTGTAATCTAACCTCCTTTGGAAGAATTGCAAGGTGGTTTTAAACACTTCCTAAATAGATCATAAGGAACATTTTTGAAATGATTTGCTCAGTGACCTCTTCTGTTCTTTCAGACATGTTTTGTAGCTGCCGTTAATGTGATTAGACAGCGCATGGATTTCTATGCCCTTATTCACGCCAGCTGGCTAATTTACCTGTTGAGCTGCCATCGGAGGAAGGCCATAGCTGAAGTCTGGCCCAAATACTGCTGCTTCCTTGCCAACATAGTGGCTTTTCAGTATCTGCTTTGCATTGGTCTCCCACCTGCTCTCTGCCGAGGTAAATAAATGATATTCTGGGTAGCAAGAGGGCAGATGCATTTGGGGAGAATACACCATGGTATTACTGAATAGCTTGAATGTAGGCTGTGCCATCCAGTGGCTTTCCAATGTTTTGCCTCTTGACAGCTCCCTTTGATTCAAATATGTCTGGACAGTAAGCCCATCAATTGGTTTAAAATGCTTTGTATAATGCAGATAATCTCTTTGCTGGCAGATTATCCATGGAGAACCTCCCATTGGCTGCTCCACTCAAATTTGATTAAGTGGCTGTATCTGCCTGATTTTGCCAAAAGTCCTGATGCAAATTTCCTCCTGTGTAAGTATACAAATCTCTTGATTTGATATCGTTGATCTCTTTAAAGGGAGAAAACATGGAATTTAATAATAATAATAATAATATTTTCTATGAAAATACCTGGAATATCCTAGGCCCTTGGGAAGAACTCAATATTCAGAGATGAATCCAGACACTTGGACCTAATGTGCATGTGTGCTGTGATGTTGTGTACAATTATTATTATTATTATTATTATTATTATAATTATATCTTTTTAGCATATATAATTAGTTGTCTCTTACGTTTACAGAAAGAAGCAGCTTCTACAGAATGAAACAATCCTTGTAGACAACAAGTTAAACATGAGCCAACAGTGTAATGCGACAGTTTAAAAAGTTAATGGGATTTTGGCCTGCTTAAATAGGTGTCTAGTGTCTAGATCTAGGGAAGTCATGCTCCCCATGCTCTATTCTGCCTTGGACAAAGTGGAATCACACTTTGTCCAATTCTGGGCACCGCCATTGAAGGGAGATGTTGACAAGCTGGAATGTGTCCAGAGGAAGGTGACTAAAATGATCAAGGGTCTGAGAACAAGCCCTATGAGGAGTGGCTGAAAGAGCTGGACATGTTTAGCCTGCGGGAGAGAAGACTGAGGGAAGACATGATGAGGGCCATGTATAAATATGTGAGAAGAAGTCATAAGGAGGAGGAGCAGCCTTGTTTTCTGCTGCCGTGGAGACGACGACATGGAACAATGGCTTCAAACTACAGGAAAGGAGGTTTCACCTGAACATTAGGAAGAACTTCCTAACTGTGAGAGCTGTTCAGCTGTGGAACTCTCTGTGGTGGAGGCTCCTTCTTTGGAGGCTTTTAAACAAAGGCTGGGTGACCATCACTTTGAATGCAGTTTTTCCTGCTTCTTGGCAGGGGTTTGCACTGAATTGTTTATGAGGTCTCTTACAACTCTATGATTCTATGATTTTGTATTTCAACAGTATTGCAGAAAAGTCAAAAAATCGAAATAACCCACAATTATTGTTTGTGTACAAGTCAAAACGTTTTAAAAATGGAAATGGGGCGGGGGGGGGGGGGAGATATAAAGCAATTATACTCTGGGAATCCAGAAAGTAATCTTTCTCTGTCTTAACTGAAGATGTTGGTGACTAATTCTAGATTGTCTGCCTGTGAAATACTTCTACATCACTTTTTTCTGCCTTCTCTCTTTTGGCAGATGACTTCCTGCTTCTGCTCTTTGCCTCCCTCCAATGGCAGGTGTTTGAGGATGAGAATAAACCTATTGTGAGGATGCAAGCTGGAGATAATGTAGAAATCAGCCGAGAGCTCGATCCGATGGACCTCAATGAGTACAGTCCAGTACCAAGCTTTATCCATTGCAGGTAAGAAACTAAAGGTGGGGAATAGGTTTGGGTGCATGTACTTTCCCCTTGCAATAGAGAGATTGGGTTTTGAGAACAGAAACATGTCTATCACAGGTTGAACATCCTTTATCTGGAATTACAAACAATTACAAATTATTAAAACCAGTATATATTAGAAACATATAAATATCGGTAAAGTAAGTTTGAATGTTTCTATGAGTTCTATTTGAAAAATGAATTTAAAATATTAAATCAGCCTGGGAAGGTACTGGGAGCAAAAGAAGGAGCTTCTTGGGGATCTTAAAGCTCAAACAGGCTCATATAGGGCAGTAGGATCCTTCAGAAAGGATCCTTCAAATAGCTTGGACCTCAGCTGTATGACACATGCTGCCAAATGAATTAATCTGGGTGACGAAGGATGCTTTCCAAAAAATGCCAACATATCACTATATTGCAGAAGTGGTAAAAGTCCCATCCCATAGCAGGAAAAAATGTGACAAAATATGAGTAAATAATAAAATAAAACTGCATTTTGGATGTTGTCTAGGAAAAACACAAACATAAGACTCAAGGAAAGCTGGATTGCCTTAAAACACTGACCAAAACACAGGATGATTCAACCACATAGGAGATTATATTTCTTAATCTATCTGGAGCCTATTATTGATCTCTGAGATGTTTCTATGGTAAAAGACAGCAATTAAGTAAATAAATAAATAAATAAAGTCAATTTATCACATCAAGAAGTAACAATTGATTCCGTTTTACTAAGTTCCTCGGCTGCCACATGCAAACTTTTGTTTGTTTATCCTTCCAATTATCTTCCTATTATTTCCTTCTGTACAGGTCTTACCTGGATTTGTTGAAAGTGTTTGTGTTCAGATATCACTTCTGGCTTGTCCTTTGTCTTATTTTTATGACTGGGACAACAAGGATTAACATTTTTTGCGTGGGCTATCTTGCGGCCTGTTTTTATTTCATGCTCTTTGGAGGAAGCCTTCAGCTGAGGCCAGTAAAAGATATCCTCAAACTATGGGACTATCTGATTGCATACACAGCTTTGGTCATAACAGTGAAGAACCTCCTTGCTGTATGTATTATTATTGTGGTATATATATTGTAAGGTGAGATTGAAATAGCATCCCTACAGTATCTTCCTAGGTGGGACACAAGGTTGGGATGGGAGGGAGGGAAATGGGGGCTACTACTAAACTATTAATTTTTCCTTCTCCTTTTGCCTGAAGATTGGAGCTTGTGCCTACCTTAATAAATTGCAAAGAAACCATTGTTGGTTGATTCATACATTTGGTATGTTCTGCACAATATCAGGATATAATGTCGGTAAGTTGTGTGTTTTTCTATTGCAGTGGCATGGGAGGTCTCACAGAGCCATGTGCAACAATTGCTGAGATATTTTACAGTGGAATAGGCTGCCTGGTGGTGGAGTTTCTCTTCATGGAGGTTTTCAGACAGAGGCTGGGTGGCCATGTGTCGGACGTGCTTAGAATGTGTATTCCTGCATGGCAGGGGAGTCCGACAAAATATACTTGTGGGCACTTCTGTTGGGGCTCAGCAGTAAGATGCTGGGGATTTCTCAGAGGACAAGGGGAATGATGGGTTTCCCACTGAGGAGTCTGTGTGTGATAAGTGCAGGCCTTAGATCAGAGAGAAATGCCAGCAGTTGCAGATGAGACAGAGTATGTTTGGGATTCCAATGTTCATTCTTTAGCAACTGGGGAAAAGTCTGTTTCTCTTGGGAATCAGCCTTCAGCAGATGGGGAATTTTCCCATGATATCAGAATAGGCCTCTGCATGGAGGGAGTGAAGGAAAGATTAATTAGACATTCAGAAAGACTCTGTGAGAAGTCCTTGAAACCCAGGTGTCAAAGGCATGACCTCATGGGTTCTTGGTCAGGCCTGAGCTTAAATGATGTTCACTTGGTGACTCCAGAACAGACAGTGTTGCCATAGATTCAAATTCCTGTTTCGGCTCTCAAGCTCATGATTCAAGTCTCCTGTGTTTGCCTATGTTCCTGTAAGAGTTTTGCTTTGGAAAAGTTCCTGTTTTCATGCCTATGATCTTGACTTCCTGGATTCCATGTACCTTGCTATTTTTGACTACTAATATTTTATAGCATCTTTCTACTGCTTTTTGGGAAATGCCCCCTTTCCCCTTTGTACATGCTTTTTAAAATAAACTACTGTAGTTAGCTACTACTGGACTCTGGTGTGGTGCTGGATGAAAAGGTGTTCCAAGGCTAGAGTGCAACAATTTCCATCTATAAGAATCTTTTTTTCATGTCTTTACTATCCCTTTTTTGGAATATATGCCACAAATTCGGGAGACTTCTTTTTTGTCACCAGAAAGAGAACTTCCCAGTGTGAGATCATAAAACTTAGTTATACAATGTTTCTTTTATGTAGCGGTGGCATCAAACATTTCCAAACAAATATGATTTTTGTATTGCTGCTTGTTTAAACACAAGAGATTATCTTGATTCCTGATTTCTTATATACCACATTACCCACCAATTCCCAAAGCACTTCATGTAAAAAAATTGCATTAACCCACATATATGCAGAGGTCAATCATGGCCTCCTTATTATTAGCATTAATGATACTGTATTATAATAATAAGAAAATATTATAATAGTGAGGTCAATTGCTTATGCACTAATCACTTGAAAAGTATGTTTTCATATTTTCCTGCTGTATAGATCCACCTGATGATGAGATATGTGAACTGCCCGAGAAGGATGCAGGGATCAGTTGGGATGCAATATGCTTTATGTTTCTGCTGATCCAGCGTCGGATTTTCACAAGCTACTATTACCTCTATATTGTAGCAGATCTCAAGGCTGCTAAGATCTTAGCTTCCAGGTACATACAATGTGTGTCAATCATTCAAATGATTACATCTAAAAAGATTTCACTCATTGTTTCAGGGGTGAGGAGAAGCTGTAGCACAGGCTAAGTTCATAGACTCCAACTAGTAAGCAGAATATGCCAGAGAAATATGCAGCCTGGTTGGACATGGTCTGACTGCTGGTCCATCACTGTGAGGACTATAATTGTTTAGGTCTTGCAGATTAATAGCTGAAGGTGGTTGCTTCTGCTTCCTTGTGACTAGATCCTAGTTTACTGAAATAACATTATCTCTGTGTGAAGCAATCAGTGGATCATGCGAGTGAAGTAGTTGCTTCTTCCATATCATTCTACATGATCTCTTCATTTCGATAGATGTCCCAGAAGCAGAGTACTTGCAAAATAATGCCTATACCAGGCATGGGCAAACTCTCCAGGTGTTTTGGACTCCAACTCCCACAATTCCTAACAGTCTACCAGCAGTTAGGAATTGTGGAAGTTGAACTCCAAGACACCTTGAGGTCCGAAGTTTACCCATGCCTGGTCTATAATAGGCATGAGCCTGATACTAGACACAGAGAAGGAAGTTGCACTCCCATCACAAAGTCAAGACAAAAAATGCTTAAAGTTAGACATGCTAGTTTGGCTGTTAATACAGAACATCTGCTGGCAGTAAAAAAGCGGTAAGAATAATAAACAATTGGCTTCCCTTTCATGACACCCTTTCTAAGACCCGTCGCAAACTAGGTTCCTGCGGGAGAAAACCTTGCTAGCACGTCCCTGACGTCATGAGCCTGCGCCTCTCTCCCCGCCCCTTTCTCCGCCCCTTTCTCTTTGCCAGCGTGGTTTTTCCTTTGCTAGGGCAGCATTGCCCGCATTTTCTCTCAGTTGAATTCTGCCAACTGAGAGAGTACGCTGGCAATGCTGCCCTAGCAAAGGAAAAACCACTCTCGCACGGAGAAAGAGGCGGGGTGAGAGGCGGAGTCTCGTGACGTCAGGGACGTGCTAGCAAGGTTTTCTCCCGCAGGAACCTAGTTTGCGACGGGTCTAATGATACTCCTACTTTTTTCTTCCCTATTTGATTACAAACAGGTAAGAAAAACTAGTATATAATTTGTCTTTACTATTATTTTTATGATTATAGTCATCAGTAGGACAAATCTAGATTTCACCTAATATCTATCAGCCTTCAACGCATTTGATTTTAGGATCTTTGGTTTCCTGGGGTGTTGCAATAATAGGAATTCTCCCCCTGCCCCCATTTTCCAAATGTGATAAAACTTAAAGTGGTCGTATAACAAGGAATGTTTTTTTTTTGTTGTTGTGTCAGGAGCGACTTGAGAAATTGCAAGTCGTTTCTGGTGTGAGAGAATTGGCCATCTGCAAGGATGTTGCCCATGGGATGCCAGGATGTTTTTATCTTTTACCATCCTTGTGGGAGGCTTCTCTCATGTCCCCGCATAAGGAGCTAGAGCTGACAGAGGGAGCTCATCTGTGCTCTCTCCGGATTTGAACCTGCGACCTGTGGGTCTTCAGTCCTGCCGGCACAGGGGTTTAACCCTCTGTGCCACCAGGATTTCTCTAATAAAATAAATGGTCTTATCTATGAAATAATCTGTTTGCTTACTTCATGGTCCTTAAAAAAGGCCCCACTGATTTTTGTAACATTTTATTTATTCAAATACAATAAACTAATCAGTTGTAGACTGTTGATAGGTTCATGTTTTGAATAGTTTGGTAGTCCTACACTGTGACAATTTGCAATGGCAGAATGCAACATGTCACAAACGAATTGAATGGATCCTTTAAATACATGGCAACTGATAACAGGGAAGGCTCTTAACTTCTGTCCCTTCACAGAGGAGCACACCTATTTGAAGTAAAACTGAAGAAAACGGTGGATCTCAGGATTGAAGAAGAGAGAAAATCAATGGAAACTATGAAGAGGCAGTAAGTTCTCTCTTTTATTCATAGGACTATACAGCAATTCACTCAGAAGTAAGGAAGGTGAGTGTTTGCAATACATTCCCCATTGTACTATGCAGAACAAACATTGGGATGAACATTAATAGCAAGAGTGACAGGGAGGTTTGCTGATGAAGATTGTACTTTTCTGATCTGGAAGTATGTTTATCTGGTATACCGTAATGCCAACCAGTCTTTAATATTATATTTCCAGACAAAGGCTGGTTATTAGGAAGATGCAGCTCTCTTGTTAAAACAGCTGCACTAGCTACTGGCCTGTTTCCATGCACAATTTATAATTCAGATTATAACCTATAAAGGCCTATACACCCTAGGTTTAGGCTGTCAGATTATACTTTCTTATGTGATCTTTCCACTCTGAGATCTTCTGAGGAGGCCCTTCTCCTATTCACTTTCATCTTCAAAGTCTTGTCTGTTGGGAACTCAGGGGAAGGCCTTCTCCGTGGCTGCTCACAGGCTTGGAAACAGCCTCCCTATTGTCATTCCTCTTGAGGATGAAGTGTTTTCCATTCTAAAAAACTTTTAAAAAGTAATTGCAATGGTTTTAAGAGCATGGCATTCTATTAATTTTGTTTTACATTATTTTAATTCTGCAGATAATTTAATCACATGCTAGTCCCATTTTAATTTATGCATCTGTATTGTTTTTACTGTATTTGTTTAGTTTTTCTCAGCCACCATGAGCCCTGGATTTGAGTCCCCCACCAGGGTGAGAAAAGCGGTATACAAGTGAAGTAAATAAATAGATTCGAGGAAAAAAGCAGGATATGTGTGAATACATCTAATTTGTGAAGAAACTGGAATGAGGATTTAAAAGTACATGGGAAGTTCTTTGTATGAAAGATAACATGTGTTCTGTCTGAACCTGTAGAATGGACTTGATGAAGCCAAAGCAGAAAAAGGTTAACGGCTTGGAGAAAAGAGCAACAGAAACAGAAACTATGCGAGAATTTGAAAGAGAGAAAGATTCTGGTAAAAAAAAACAATATTATTTTAAAATTATATATCCAGCGAATGCAACCTCATTTCTTGGATAATTATGTATAATTATGATTCACTATTCCATGGTAACCCCTTGCATTCAGGGAACTAGGAATTCACTCTTTGTGTGAGTTTGGATTATAAATTATTCACAAAAGTACCTGTACAGATAGCATGAATATCTATGTGAGTCTATCCAGTTTTTCAAGTGTGTAGTTCCTTGCATAGGTACAACTAGCATTGTACTAGGTTGGACCTGGCAGAATTTAGATAGTTATACAAGATACTTGAATGCCTTCTTCCTGGCTCGACTAGAATAGAGTATCTCTGGACAGTGGGCTGCTGTTGATATCTTTCATTATTTACTCCTTGCTCACTTCGTTTTGAAAAGTTTTTTTTTCTTGTACCTTTTGCAGAAGATGATGGTAGCAAGAAAGAAAATGAAGGCAAGAAGACATGGTGGCAGCCCTGGGTGACTCACACAACAAGTACTTTTCCTATATTTACAACGCCTATAGAACTTCTGTCTCCCTTGGTTTGGCAAATGTGTTTTGCTATGTAATGCTCTATACTTCAGAATCTCGAAGAATGGATTACTTAGATCAATTGATTAGACTTTTTGATTTATCTGACACATGTCCCTAATTAACTGGGCAGCACTGGATATTAAAATCCATGTGATTTTTATTGCAAGGGACTTAAAAAGCATTGAATGATTGAAACATGGATTTCCTCCCACTGTTTAGGTACAAGTTTTGGCTGAATAGGCTTAGTGGTTATGTTAGTAATTTCAAATTTGAAACCAGGTCTTGTAAAATGATGTACAGTAGAGAGTGTGAGTTTTGCGCATGTGGGATGATGGACTTCCAAAAGAGTGTTTTGCGTTCTTAGCCATGCCGATTTTCCAACATTGATTTCAGTGATTCGAGGTGGGAACTACTGCCTTTTTGAGACAGATAGTGAGGAGGAAGAAGAGGAAGAACGAGTTGCTGAAAGAAAGGAAGAAGACGCCCTGAAGAAGAAGAGAACAGCATTTCAGGTGCAGCATTTGTTCATGTGTAATGTGTGCATGTTCTAATTCAGGAACCAAGCAAAAAACTTATTAAAGTCACCCAAAGTTTTTAGCAGTAGAATCCTCTGTAATCTGCTTATACATAAATGGCATTGTGTATAGCAGCTTCCCCCAATATGGATGCACTACAGATATTTTGGACTAAAGTTCCTCTTATCCCTTGACCACAACCTCTGCAAGGAGAGGCCAATGACTACTCTAGTCCTATTCCTCTCAAGGTCACAAGTCTTGGAAATGTTGGTGTATGTATCATGAAAGCTAACTATGGTGTGGCATATCTGCAAGGTGCAAGCCAAGTGCTATGAGGATTGATTGAAACACTGTGAGGATTGTTGGGGCTGAAAAATTGAAAAGAGGACTGCTGTCCTCAATGATCTGAAGAATCCTAGAATCCTAGAATCATAGAGTTGGAAGAGACCTCGTGGGTAATCCAGTCCAACCCCCTGCCAAGAAACAGGAATATTGCATTCAAAGTACCCCTGACAGATGGCCATCCAGCCTCTGTTTAAAAGCCTCCAAAGAAGGAGCCTCCACCACACTCCAGGTCAGAGAGTTCCACTGCTGAACTCTCTGCCCTGGAGAGTGGTGGAGGCTCCACACTACTGTCTACTGTCATGTAGAAGATGGAGTGATCAGTACATGTATATATTTTTATTTCTTCCCAAAGGTATAGATCCCTACTATAAACCAGTTAGAAGTTACCTCCAAAATTGACACTATTATTGAATAACAGTCTTCTCTCTATTCAGCTTGCATATGAAGCCTGGATAACAAGTTCAAAATCAGCTCTAAAAATGAGAGAGCAAGATGAAATCAGAGCGCAAAAGAAAAAAGAGGAAGACAAGGAGGAAGAGAAGCAGAGTCAATTGAAAGGTATGTAGACACCTTATATACAATTACTGTCACACTATTAATGCCATACAGATGTGGCATTAACCTTACATCTGCAAATGTCTAAGTATATTCCCTTCCCCCTTCAGTAGCAACCTCTCCTCACCATAGGGCTGCTGAAGCTCTCCTCCCAGACATGCCTGTGGAGAGCAGGAAAGATCGCAGAGCCATCTGGCTATGTCCCTGTAGCCAGACGTGAAATGATCACATCAGCCACTACAACCTTTGGAAGACCATCAAGGACTTCAGTACATGATGTAATTACAGGCAGTCCCAGAGTTACAAACATCCAACTTACAAACAACTCATAGTTAAGAACAGGATGAGACAACAGGAAGTGAGAGAAATGTACCCCTCGGAAAGGAAATTCACTCCTGAAAAAGTTATCACCGGGAAAGGGTGCCTCAGCTGAAGTTTTCTTACCAACCCTTGTTTCCACAACAAGCCAAAATTTTCAAACTCCAATTATAACAGGGACAGAAAGTGAGGTGAAGTCTTTGGGTCCTGTGAGGGAGAAAAGAGGAATATAAATAAAGATTAATAATAATAATAATAATAATAATAATAATAATAATAATAATTCTGAACAGGGGCACAGGCACCAAAACAGACACCACAGGGCTGTTAAACGTATGCTACCCAAAGCTGATAGATAGATAGATAGATAGATAGATAGATAGATAGATAGATAGACTGGAGTTATACTTAAAAATGTACCTATTCTGACTTACATACACATTCAAATTAAGAACAAACCTAAGGAACCTGTCTTGTTTGTAACTTGGGGACTGCCTGTACTTTACTATGGGGATGTAGTCAGATACTTCTCTTATCTGCTATTGTATTCCCCAAGCACTGAATGGCAATGATGGGAGCCTTCAGTTTTATGGTAGGTCTGGATAGTGGCAGTAAGTGGGTCAGCATGGCATAGTTCTGCATATGGAGCTGTTATGCTGTGCTAAGTGATGCCGAATTGCAGCCATTATGTAGTACCATATCAAAATGGAAGTAAAGATCACATGTTTTAATAATTCACCATTTAAGTAGCATCAGACACTCTCCATATGGAAAGTATGAATCCACTTTATCACTAAGCATCACCTTGTACCTTTTTCAATACAATTCCAGTTGCAAAATTAGGATCCTCGTATAATTTCAGAGCAGATACAGGGTTGGGTTCATAATTCTGGAATACTTCAAATGTTTTATTCTGGTGTCCTTTATCCACGAAGAAGCAGAAACCAATGAAGACAATTTGGAGGCATCACACACTGGGGAAGAACTAGATGAACCAGGTGATTAATTCCACTATTTGAAAATCTATGTATGAAATTCTTAATAAACAATTTTTAGTATCAGTTGTGGCCTCAGAAGAACCTTTACAGTGGTGCAAGGAGCTCTGCGTACATCCCTACAAAAAAGAGTAATTCATCTATACCACTGCATGTAGGATACGATGCTCAGAAAAGGTCTTGCTCAAGATTAAGACAGTCGTATTTTTTTACAAAGTCCTCTGTTAAAAAGCATCCACTATTAATTACATTTTGATCATCTAGTATGTCTTTAACTGAAACAGCTTAATGTAGTTGATTGTCCTAACTACCCTGAATCTGTTGCATTTTTTAAAGTCTGGACTTACCCTTTGGCCGTGGATCTAGTAGACGTATTGGTACTAGCATAATTCTACATGGTTTTTAGAAATTTAAAAAAGTTTTTAGAAACTAAAGCGAAAGCTTCAGCAAAAAGGGGCTTTATTTTTGATGATCTGAGAAGTACAGGTTTGCAGAGGGCAAAAGAAAAACAAGCTTCCACAACCAAACAAACTGTCCCTAATCTTGGGTGAAGGATTAATGCATCCCTCATGGGATCAGAATGAAGGAGGCCCAGGATATCCCAAATATGCATGCATAAAGCTTTGGCATCCTATTAAAAAGGCTATTTGGTTATTTTAGTTGAGCCCTTAGCTATTCTTATACAATGTATTGTCGAAGGCTTTCATGGCTGGAATCACTAGGTTCTTGTGGGTTTTTTCGGGCTATAGAGCCATGTTCTAGAGGCATTTCTCCTGACGTTTCGCCTGCATCTATGGCAAGCATCCTCAGAGGTTGAGAAGGTTTGAGGGAGCTGCTGTTCTGCTGGGGCTGGGGCTGCGGGGCCGGCTGGTGCTGCTGCTGAGGATTCTGCTGCTGCTGCTGGTGTTGCTGCTGGGGCAGGGGCTGCTCGGCCAAGGCCTGCTGGAGGCGCACCCGCTTGCAGGAGTAGTATTCTTATACATATCACACTTCTCTTCTTAGTAGAAACTATCGTGCAAAGAGTAATCAACATTGTCAAGTTTATCTGGGTCTTTATCCAAGCATTGTTGGATGATACCACGGAAGCACTGAATTCCCTGTGTAAAGGCGATCTGGACATAGCAAATGTGCTGAGAACGGAAAAGTGTGTACTTTGGCGAGAGATTAACAAGGTGAGGTGTGTTTCATTTTGTGAAGTTTCACACTATTGAAGAACAGGTAGTAGCTTGATCTGGTTTGAAGAACAGATGTTGGATTCCATCCTTAAAGTCACAGTATTTAAGATTACCCACTAAATTAAATATCCTTATTCATAATTGGGTAGGAATGTCCCAACCTTAAGGGGTTCCCATCTCACTTCTGAAAATGTACATCTAGTATTGTTAGACTAGACTAGACCTAGTGGATGAATGGAACTTATGTATTTTATTTATTTGGAGTGCTTCTACCCTGTCCTTCTCAACTCCCTAGGGGGTGCTCAGGGCGGCTTACAAAAGGCACAATTTGATGCCCAACAATTCACAAAATACAATATACAATTTACAATATAACGACGACAGTTATAACTAATTAAAACAGTCAAATTAAGAGTTGACTTATCAGTTTCCCATTGATCCACTGGTCTTAGCTTGAAATTAAAAACTGACTCCAAGCTCCAACAGTTCACCCTAGCTCTTTCTACAATATTTTATTCAACTCACTTAATTGCATTCTCTGGTTTTTACTTTAAGGGGAAAGAAGCCTCAGCAGACACTGTTCTTCAGTATTATAACTTCAAGGAAAGCCAGTCACAGTATGGAGAAAGTAAGACTGAAATGACAGAAATGAAAGGCAATATATTCAAGTACCCACTTGAAGAGAACACTGAGCCCTCATATAGGCATCTTAGGTGAGCAAGAATTGTTTGTAGCAAGTTAGAAAGACACACCATTCTCTCCCATCTCCTGCAAAGATTTTTACCTGTGTGAATGAAAACATCATTATGTGCTTTCCAGCCAAGGAAATTGAAGGTGAGAAATTCTTGGTTCTCCAGGTGTTTTGGATTTCAATTTCCAGAACTGTCATTCCTCATAACTAATGCTGAAGGATTGTAGAATGCACAGTCCAAAACATCAGGAAGACCAAATGTTCACCACTTCTCCTGCTGTTGATTAGATGAACGAAATGGAAGGATGTCTGTCTCAGCTACAGAATGATTGTTGATAAATCAGGAATGTCTTTCAGATGGTGTCAGACTCCCATCAACTCCAGCCAGTGTGAACTATGTAATCCAACAATGTTGTGAGCAGCAAACATCTCCCGCTTCTGGTTTAAACATTCCTTTGATGAAAGAAGGCCATCATATGAGAAATAATGTTCCAAACTACAAGTATTAATTTAGCCAAACATTTTACAGATGTTTTGTTTTTGTCCCTTTGGATAATAGGAGCTCAAGAAGAGCTGTCAGAGGTGCTTCTGGAAGCGAGAAGGGAGAAGAAGTGAGCCCTGTAAGACCTTCACCCCACAGCTTAATGCCAGACTCTTCGTGTGCAGAATCTCCCAGTCTGAGGATGTCTTCATCAGACATGGAAGAGCCAACAAATTTCCCATTTACTAGAGATAAAGAAGCAGGCTGGCCTCTGAACAAAGTTCCTGCTGTGATGACAGCCAGTGAACTGCTTCTGATTAGGCAAGGATTAAGATTATCTGTTTAGATGGTGTTGCCAAGTATTATTGCTTCTGAAGAGTTGAACACTCAGGTGGTTAACGCATAAATCCTGAAGTCAGCATACAAAGGAGTTGGTCTCTAACTATTTATTCCAACACATTATCTATGCACCATCAAGTCAGAAAAAACTTAGTGGTAGACCGTGAGTGTTTCCATCTCACTCCGTGAACTGACTGAAGCATATTGAATTTCTGTAATTCTCTGATAACCTGTTGTTGGAAAGGAGTTTTTATGCTCATGTCCTAGCTTTGGGCTTCCTCCAGGCACGTGAATTGCCACTGTAGAAACAGAAAGCTATTTTAACATATATATTTTTTTTCAAAATTGTCACCATGGCATTATTTTTAATAAGTTATAAGCAGTTTCAACAGGTACTAATATTAGGACTTACAGTTAATAAGTAATGTAGTAATATAGTAATATAGCCTAAATAAAGTCTAGCCTGAGTTTGTGGGCTGTCAAATATAGTTGGTTCTTGGTATCAACTGGGATTTAGTTCTGGTCCACCATTGGATATGAAAATCTGTGAATGCTAACGTCCAATTGTACACAAATACAGAATGAAAAGGGCCCCCGGTGGCGCAGTGGGTTAAAGCACTGAGCTGCTGAGCTTGTTGACCAAAAGGTCACAGGTTCAATTCCAGGGAGCGGCGTGAGCTTCCGCTGTCAGCCCTAGCTTCTGCCAACCTAGCAGTTTGAAAACATGCAAATGTGAGTAGATCAATAGGTACTGCTCCGGCGGGAAGGTAATGGCGCTCCATGCGGTCATGCTGGCCACATGACCTTGGAGTTGTCTATGGACAACGCTGGCTTTTCAGCTTAGAAATGGAGATGAGCACCACACTCCAGAGTCAGACGTGACTGGACTTAATGTCAGGGGACAACCTTTACCTTACAGAATGAAAAAACATCCCTTATATAAAATGGCAAAATCAAGAGTTGTGCTGGCAGATACTACATAGATACTACTACGCCTTACAAAACTCTGCCCTAGATGTGTTGATAATTGTGTGCTTAGTTATTTTTGACAACTTATTTCATTACATCCTGAATTATAATCCTGTCTGAATTAATTTATGTATGCAGCTAATTCAAGAATGAAGAATCTAGTAGCTATACTGAAAATGGTTAATCCACATTTGTTTTTCCTTTTATTGGGGTCCAGGACTTTTCATGACAATGAACTGGAGCAGTCGGATAAATTTTACCAGCGTCTTCCCCGCCTCTTGAAGCTGGGAATTGCTTTGTACAACACCATGGAGTCTAAATCGGAAATGCTGTGTTATTTTGTGATCATTCTAAATCACATGGTATCTGCTTCCATCCTCACTTTGGTTCTTCCTATATTGATATTTCTGTGGGCAATGTTGTCCATTCCAAGGCCTACAAAGTTCTTTTGGATGACCGCCATCATTTACACTGAGGTGCGTGTTTTCAACAGATACCCCCTTTATGGCCAAACTCCATAGAGAGGTGTCAAGTCTCAAACCACTTCAGCAATGATAATTTGTAGATCATTTCAATCACAAACAATATTTTTTTATCATTTTTTTTCACTTGACAGAATATATTTCTAACAGAATATAATTCACAGTTTTCTGTTCCTTGACTTTTAAATCATTAATAAATTATGGGAGAGACTGATACGGTATATCTACTAAATGCTTTAGGTTTTTTAACAATCTGCCATTACCTTGCAGTATCTTGATATGTGTCTAATTTTAGCAGTTTTGTTTGTGTTACTTAGATGTGTTTTTTTACGGTAACTTTTCACTTGCACTGTGCTGCCCATTGCTTGCAGAATCCCAATATGAAAATAATATGTCTATTGTCCATCTGTAGACCTAAATTCAGTTCTTAGTCCCAACTAGGACAGAAGTACTGAAATAATAGAATTTGCACAAGTGTTGATTTACTATCACCATTTAATAAATTATCAGCAGGTCTACTGCAGTTGGGACAAGAAATTGTACATAGACCACATATTCTGAAAAATTATCATAACGATTTTTTAAAAACCCATATAATCGAAAACTGCTGTGAGCCCAGTGTGCTTAGAAATGTCTCTGTGAATCCAGTTTCTTTTGGAATAATTTCTTTAATTTAGGATGCATATTTCCTTTCCCTAATAGATAACAGTTGTGGTGAAGTGTTTTTCCCAGTTTGGATTCTTTCCTTGGACCACTAAGATATATTGTGCCCTCAATGCCGAAGAGCCGTTTGTTTTGCCAAATATTGCTGGAATCGAGAAGAAGGATGGCTATGTACATTATGATCTGGTACAGCTACTGGCTTTGTTCTTCCATAGGTATATCTTGAAGGTACTGTGATTTATTCTGTTTGAAGAAATGATTAAGAGCTGTTTGAGAACATGGATGAATAAATACTTTATGGAGTATATACAAACTTTAGGCTATAAAAATGTGGGTTGAAGCAGACTATCTAATCCAGAATACTGTTCACAATATTATCACCATCCAGATGTCTGTGGAAAGCCAACAAAGAGGCATAAATGCAAAAGTAACAGATAGACAGACAATCCATCTTTAGAGGTGACCATCATGAGAAGAAGCCACTAGTGGCTTTAATCTCCATGAAATAGTCGAATCACATTTCTGAGCTATCCAGATTGTTGACCATGAGTCTTCCTGTCACAGACAATTGCAGTTTAATTGCGAGCAGTACATCCTTTCATCTGTACTGGCTCTCCCACCATTGATCCCAGTTTCCAATGTCACATTTATAAAAGATGAAACCTTATTTACGTTCTTCACACTATGGTTATACACTTCTATTGCATCTTACCTTATTTTCTACCTTAAGCGAAACCTCCCCTCAAATGTTGTAATGTTTCCTCATATTAAATTTGCTTCAACACCATGATATATGGGTTGCCTTTTTCTGCACCTTCTTCAGCTTTATATGTCCATCATCATTATATAGTGATCAAGACAGTAAAATATGGGGCCTACTAGCTGAAGGCACCAATGACAAACAACTTCTTTGGGGATCTATATGTGCTTGGTGAAAATTTCAAGCATAACTTTTCTGTTTCATTTATTGTCTCCTGCTTCTGAAAACACACTTGTCGTATTGTTTTATTGACATACACAATGATTTTCAGGGCTATGGACTATGGGATTCTAAAGGTGTCAACATACTGAACACCAAGGAAAAGAGTGGGATGGAGAGACCAAAGAAGAAAGGGCACAGAGACCGTCTGAAGGAAGGTCAGCCTGGAACAGTAGCACAGCACCTTTCGAGATCTCAAGGTCTCTCAAGGAATATATTCAGAAGGGCTAATGAAGGTAAATGGACGTATTGAGGGGCTACGTGCATATCCCCCTGCCTTAACAGGGTATATAGGAGGGCATATGGGGTGATACCTGGGGATATACCTTCTCAGTCCTTTTCAGATCTGGAGCTTCTCAGTCCTTTTCAGATCTGGAGGGAAAAAGATGGGCATATGTATATATTATTTATATTTGTTGTTGTCATCTTTCTTTTACTTTTTAACCATCACCCCCTTGTTATTTGCTTGTGTTGTGGGCGTTGATTTGTTTACACTTCTTTTTTTAAAATGAAAACTTCCTGTCTCCATTAAATGGTTATGGAGTCAGCAATTGGAGGGGGGCATCCAGGGTAAACATTGGCACAAGAGCTTCCATTTTAATATTACACTGGGGTCAGTGAAATTATGCCTGAAGGACTGCCAGTAGATTTTATGCCTGTGTGGGTGGCGGATGAGGTCTCATGTGTTCAGCAAGTGGACCCCACATGAGTTAGTAAGAGCTTACGAAGTGGAATTCCTTTTATGAAATAAATACTTCTCAGAGCTGTGAGTTTGTTTTTCTTTTTGGCAGACAAAGCCCTAAAAGAGGCCAAGAAGAAATGGAGCTGGTTCAGGAAAAAAACCACGGGCAGGAAGAGACTTACCAAGGAAACATTATACCAGCAGATACTAAAGGCAAAGAAGTTGGTGATTAAAATGTAAATGGGGTATATTTTAAGGAATATTTTGAGTATCTATAAAGAAAATGAAATGTTGGAACTTGAACAACCAGGCAGTCAAGGGTTGGGGGGGCAGGGTATGACGGCTAGTAGGAAATGGGAATGGAACATAGACTTCATTCGCATTGTAATGCTGTCTTGTTCTCTCTGTCTGCATATTTGTAGTCACCAGATAAGGAAAAAAAATATAGTTGAATATCATAATGGCTGGTTAGGTTATTTATTTGTTTAACAGTTGTATTGCATTAAAAAACAAACAAACAAACAAACAAAACACAAAGTTTGCAGACTTGGTATTCTATTAAATGTCCTTTGACCAGTAGCTGACCACTTGGAGTGTCTTTGGTTTTGCTGCAAGAAGGTCCTACATTGTGCATGTGGCAGGGCTCAGGTTGCAATGCAGTAGGTGGTCTGTGGTCTGTTGTTTGCTCTTCTCCACACTTGCATGTCGTGGATTCCACTTTGTAGCCCCATTTCTTAAGGTTGGCTCTGCATCTCATGGTGCCAGAGTGCAGTCTGTTCAGCGCCTTCCAAGTCACCCAGTTTTCTGTGTGCCCAGGGGGGAGTCTCTCATTTGGTATCAGCCATTGATTGAGGTTCTGGGTTTGAGCCTGCCACTTTTGGACTCTCGCTTGCTGAGGTGTTCCAGCGAGTGTCTCTGTAGATTTTAGAAAACTATTTCTTGATTTCGTTGGCGTGCTGGCTGATACGGTTATGTGAAATATGGATTGAAGCCACTGACGAAGCTAAAGCAAAGGCTAGCAGGAGAAGCCATAGCTCTGAGCACATATTTTACATGTGGAAGGTCCCAAATTCAGTCTCTGTCAGGGCTACTGAGACCTCTCCCTCAAACATCCATTACCCATCACTATAGGCAACTCTGGATTTTAAGTCAGCATCATTTCCTTTATAAACACAAACAAAATTTGATCATGTCTGCTGACAACTGGAAAGTTTTGCTTACAGAGATCAGATGTTGCTGAAGTTATCTGCTTTGGTATATGTGCATTGCTTTCCCCAGAACTTCCTTTCTGGTTCAGAATGTGGTCAGCATTCAGCAGATGCCTAAAGCCAGTATCTGGACCATGCAGATTAAGACTTTGTAAAGGCAGTCTTGGATCATGCAGCAATAAAAGAAATCTTACAGTTTAATTCCTTAATCTAACCTTCTCTGATCAGTTGTCCTCCATATATGATAGACAACAACACCCTTCTGTCCCAGTTAGCATGGCAGTGATGGCTAAAATGTTGGAAATTATAATCCAGCAGATCTGGAGGACAGCAAGTTGAGAAAGACTACCTTAATAAAACATGCAAGCACAGACATGCCCTTACGTGACTACGAACCAAATCAGATGATAGCATTACATCTGATCCCCCCCCCCTTAACGATCTGTGTAATTGAAATGAAAACTTCCTGTCTCCATTAAATGGTTATGGAGTCAGCAATTGGAGGGGGGCATCCAGGGTAAACATTGGCACAAGAGCTTCCATTTTAATATTACACTGGGGTCAGTGAAATTATGCCTGAAGGACTGCCAGTAGATTTTATGCCTGTGTGGGTGGCGGATGAGGTCTCATGTGTTCAGCAAGTGGACCCCACATGAGTTAGTAAGAGCTTACGAAGTGGAATTCCTTTTATGAAATAAATACTTCTCAGAGCTGTGAGTTTGTTTTTCTTTTTGGCAGACAAAGCCCTAAAAGAGGCCAAGAAGAAATGGAGCTGGTTCAGGAAAAAAACCACGGGCAGGAAGAGACTTACCAAGGAAACATTATACCAGCAGATACTAAAGGCAAAGAAGTTGGTGATTAAAATGTAAATGGGGTATATTTTAAGGAATATTTTGAGTATCTATAAAGAAAATGAAATGTTGGAACTTGAACAACCAGGCAGTCAAGGGTTGGGGGGGCAGGGTATGACGGCTAGTAGGAAATGGGAATGGAACATAGACTTCATTCGCATTGTAATGCTGTCTTGTTCTCTCTGTCTGCATATTTGTAGTCACCAGATAAGGAAAAAAAATATAGTTGAATATCATAATGGCTGGTTAGGTTATTTATTTGTTTAACAGTTGTATTGCATTAAAAAACAAACAAACAAACAAACAAAACACAAAGTTTGCAGACTTGGTATTCTATTAAATGTCCTTTGACCAGTAGCTGACCACTTGGAGTGTCTTTGGTTTTGCTGCAAGAAGGTCCTACATTGTGCATGTGGCAGGGCTCAGGTTGCAATGCAGTAGGTGGTCTGTGGTCTGTTGTTTGCTCTTCTCCACACTTGCATGTCGTGGATTCCACTTTGTAGCCCCATTTCTTAAGGTTAGCTCTGCATCTCATGGTGCCAGAGTGCAGTCTGTTCAGCGCCTTCCAAGTCACCCAGTTTTCTGTGTGCCCAGGAGGGAGTCTCTCATTTGGTATCAGCCATTGATTGAGGTTCTGTGTTTGAGCCTGTCACTTTTGGACTCTCGCTTGCTGAGGTGTTCCAGCGAGTGTCTCTGTAGATTTTAGAAAACTATTTCTTGATTTCGTTGGCGTGCTGGCTGATACGGTTATGTGAAATATGGATTGAAGCCACTGACGAAGCTAAAGCAAAGGCTAGCAGGAGAAGCCATAGCTCTGAGCACATATTTTACATGTGGAAGGTCCCAAATTCAGTCTCTGTCAGGGCTACTGAGACCTCTCCCTCAAACATCCATTACCCATCACTATAGGCAACTCTGGATTTTAAGTCAGCATCATTTCCTTTATAAACACAAACAAAATTTGATCATGTCTGCTGACAACTGGAAAGTTTTGCTTACAGAGATCAGATGTTGCTGAAGTTATCTGCTTTGGTATATGTGCATTGCTTTCCCCAGAACTTCCTTTCTGGTTCAGAATGTGGTTAGCATTCAGCAGATGCCTAAAGCCAGTATCTGGACCATGCAGATTAAGACTTTGTAAAGGCAGTCTTGGATCATGCAGCAATAAAAGAAATCTTACAGTTTAATTCCTTAATCTAACCTTCTCTGATCAGTTGTCCTCCATATATGATAGACAACAACACCCTTCTGTCCCAGTTAGCATGGCAGTGATGGCTAAAATGTTGGAAATTATAATCCAGCAGATCTGGAGGACAGCAAGTTGAGAAAGACTACCTTAATAAAACATGCAAGCACAGACATGCCCTTACGTGACTACGAACCAAATCAGATGATAGCATTACATCTGATCCCCCCCCCCTTAACGATCTGTGTAATTGGAATAATAGCCTCTTTGGGAATCATGACAATCACATGATCTAAACCTCTATGCTCCTGGCATCCCTATCTTGATGCCTTTTCCCTTGCCTTGGTTTTTACTTGGCAGGGGAGCTATCTAAACACATCTGCTTAATGCACACATTTCATATTACATATAGTTTGGTTCTCAGGTGACAGTGGTTTGTATATTTAAAAAACGAGGAAGCAAACATAAAAGGATTTTAAATGATTGACAGTTTTCTCTTAAGAACATTTGGGTCTCAAGTAGCCTTCTCTCCAACCTGATGCCATGCAGATGTTTTGGGTTACAAACCCTGTGATCTCTGACCATTGGTCATGTTGACTGAGCTGATAGGTATTGGACTCTAGAACATCTCAAAGCGGGTACTATATTCAGGAGGTCATAAACAATCATGACCTCCTGAATGTATAGCACCTTTACACAGTTATAGCCCTTTTAATGCCATTGCCCTATCCTATAGAATTCTAGGCTTGGCAGTTTCATGATGGGATTTAAACATTTCACAAACCAAACATTCTTGATGCATAACTTCAGGCAAGCAAGTTATTCTTCTACAAATAGTCTCTGTTTTTCAGTTTGACTCACCTGGATTATTTTTACCTACAGTGCTCTGCAGATCTACCGGCCTATCAAACAATTCTTTTATGACATTATTCACCCTGAATGCAGTCCAATCTGCGATGTTTATGCCATCATGTTCCTAGTTGATGTGATTAACTTCATTATTGTCATATTTGGCTACTGGGCCTTTGGTGTAAGTAGAAGCATGCATTGTTTTTTTCCTTGGATATTTCGATTTCTGTTTCAGTTATGTCTGCAAATGTAAACAATGTGTTGTAAGTTTTTTGGGCTGTATGGGCATGTTCCAGAAGCATTATCTCCTGACGTTTCACCTGCATCTATGGCAGACATCTTCAGAGGTTGTGAGGTCCTCACAACCTCTGAGAATGCCTGCAATAGATGCAGGCAAAACGTCAGGAGAGAATGCTTCTGGAACGTGGCCATACAGCCCGAAAAACCTACAACAATCCAGTGACTGCGGCCATGAAAACCTTCGACAATACAATGTAAACAATCATAAAATGGGTCTCAGAGATTTTTCAAATCAATGAAACCTATATGGAACTCACTGATATCAACTTTTGAGTTTCAATATAATTAAAGCATCAGCTGTAGCTTTGTAGTGTTGATATATCCAAGTACTCTGATTTGAAACCTTAGGTTGTGCCTGTTCTTTATCTCTGGATTAAATTAATCTGATTTTTCAATCTAGCTTCCAATTTATTTCAGAAACACTCAGCTGCTGCTGATATCACAGAGTCCCTTTCAGAAGATCAGGTACCCGAAGCTTTCCTTGTGATGCTCTTGATACAGTTTGGGACAATGATCGTTGACCGGGCAATCTACTTGAGAAAGAATATGTTTGGGAAATGCGTTTTTCAAGTGGTTCTTGTCTTTGGCATCCACTTTTGGATGTTCTTCATCTTGCCTGGAGTAACAGAAAGGTAGAGAACAGTGTGTGGTAGAGTGTAGTGTGTGTGTATCTTTTGCTATCAACACATTTTAGCAGATAGTGAAAAAGCATCCACCTGAGTAGTTCTGGTGAAGTGAATGGAGATATAAATGAACAATGGGAGGTAGAGTTTGGTGTCAGTCTTGTAGATTTGGATATTCTGTAGCTCAAACATTCTAGTTCAGTAATAAATTCAGAAAAATGTTTAAATTTAGTAAATTTGTAGATATTCTGTATGCAAAGTTTTGGAGATCATAAGGGATTATCTAATTGGAGAAACAGCAAGGTTTGTATGAATGAGATGTTGACTACAGATGGTATGCAGAAACCGTCATATGCATCTGTTTTGTATCGCGCAATGCATAGTGAAACATACCCTAGTGATTCTATATACACCGGTGTTAAAACTTATATTTTGGCTTGCCTCTTTGTCTACTGAAGTGTATACGTTGCTACTTTTATAAAGCACACTTAGCCTAGCTTGTTATTGATATTCATATAGATGAGAATCATTCTGTAAATGATGGAAATGAGGAAGGTCCTGACCATTTTTCTTTCTGGGTTGCTGTGAGTTTTCCGGACTGTATGGCCATGTTCAAGAAGCATTCTCTCCTGACATTTCACGCACATCTATGGCAGGCATCCTCAGAAGTTGTTTCCAACTGACCTCACAAACTCTGAGGATGCCTGCCATAAATGTGGGTGAAATGTCAGGAGAGAATGCTTCTGCAGCATGACCATACAGGCCGGAAAACTCACAGCAACCCAGTGATTCCGGCCATGAAAGCCTTCAACAACATGTTGCTTTCTGTTTATTTGCAGGAGGTTTAACCGGAATTTGGTTGCTCAGCTGTGGTACTTGGTTAAGTGTATTTATTTTGGTTTGTCAGCATATCAAATCAAGTGTGGCTACCCCAAGCGAGTCTTGGGCAACTTTCTGACTAAGAGATACAACTGCATAAACCTCTTCTTATTCCAAGGGTAAGCAGCACTTTTTCATGGGAGGGTAGAAAGGCCAAATTGTGTGGTCATGAAATAGAAGCTGTGATATTCACTGCAGCTGGAGACTGCTAGAATTGCACAATTATCAAGTGCAATATGAGTTTGTTCAATCATACTACATTGTAGAGGATATGGAAATGGATTCTGGTGGCTCAGTTCTGCCTTGCATGGACTTGGTTAGCCATTTCTGCCCTGCAAGAAATGTTGAAATACTTTTATCACACACATTGGGGATGGGAGGGCCACAGCCTGATATGTTCACTCTGCTGTAAGCATTGGACATGAGAACTTTTGGTAAAGGTGACAGTGCATGAAGCAGAAATACAAATGTAGACCTCAATTAGCATAATAGCAATTCGCTGTATGGATTTTAGTACTCTTGGAAGGGCTACAACTCTAACAAAATTATATGTCCTTTAACAAACTAAGGTACTGTGAGCTTTCTGGGCTGTATGCATTCTCTTCTGACGTTTCACCCACATCTGTGGCAGGCATCCTCAGAGGTTATGAGGTCTCTTGGAAACTAGGCAATTGAAGTTTTATATATCTTTGGAATGTCCAGAGTAGGAGAAAGAATTCTTGTCTGTTTGAGGCAAGTGTGAATGTTGCAATTGGCCACCTTGATTAGCATGCAGCTTCAAAGCCTGGCTGGTTGCTGCCTGGGGGGATCCTTTGTTGGGAGGTGCGAGCTGACCCTGATTGATTCTTGTCTGGAATTCCCCAGTTTTCAGAGTGTTGCTCTTTATTTACTGTCCTTTTATTTATTTACTGTCAGGAGAGAATGTTTCTGGAACATGGCATACAGCCCAGAAAACTCACAGCAACCCAGTGATTCCGGCCATGAAAGCCTTCGACAGCACATTATACAAACTATAATTTCTTGGATTCATGACAAGTTGATATAAAGGAATTATGTAGCACGTAGGGCTTCTGAGTTTGAGAATTTATATTACTGTACACTGTAAAAATATTGGGGGGTTTTTTCCTGGAAGGTCCTCTCTGAGAACTAATTTTGCCAGATGTTCTGTTCAAACTGCTTGTTGCAAATCCGTAATTGACTATATTAACCAGCCTTCTTTTTCTTTCTGTGGGTAGATTTCGACTGGTGCCTTTCTTGACTGAACTGAGGGCTGTCATGGATTGGGTTTGGACTGACACCACCCTCAGCCTGTCCAGCTGGATTTGTGTAGAGGATATCTATGCCAATATTTTTATCATGAAATGCTGGAGGGAATCTGAAAAGGTGAGTGATATTCTTCTTGGATTACTTGTAGCACTCTCAACCAAGTAGTACACTTAGAGTGTGATAGTTTGCAAATCAGTAGGTCCTAAGTGGATTCAACTCTGTGATGAACAGTAGCCTACACATTGCATTTCACATAAAGGGACTGGCAGCCTACAACCAGGCCCGTAGCCAGGATTTCGTTTCGGGGGGGGGGGGGGCTAAAAAATTTCGGGGGGGGGGGGGGGGTTGGGGGGGGGGGGGGGGGGGGGGGGTTTCGGGGGGGCTGAGTTTCGGGGGGCTGAGTCTGAGTGAAAGAGGGTCTAGCCTAGCAAACCTTTTGTATTATTACCCCAATACCCCCATGCATATGGGATATATTGATTATGGTGATCAGATCATGATATGAATAAACATAACAGTTTAAATAATGCACCAGTAAGGCCTTTTCGCGAACCACCATCAGAATTTGGGGGGGGGGCTGAAGCCCCCCAAGCCCCCCCCCCCCCCCCCCTGGCTACATGCCTGCCTACAAAATGTAGCTTTTCAACAATGCAGTAGTACAAGATTCACTGAATTGTAAAGAAAATTGTGAGCTTACAAGATAGAGCTGGATGAGCATCCAAAACATATGTTAATCGGCATTTTCTGATTTGCAGAAATATCCCCAACCTCCTGGGCAGAAGAAAAAAAAGATTGTGAAATATGGGATGGGAGGTTTCATTGTCTTTGTACTCATCTGCATTGTGTGGTTCCCATTGCTTCTTATGTCACTGGTGAAGTCAGTGGCAGGAGTAACTAATCAGCCTCTGGACGTATCTGTCAAAATTACCATCAGTGGTTATGAAGTAAGTAATTACAGTATGCTTTTTTAAGATAGTAAGGAATAAGGAAGTATCTCAGTGAGGAAGGTCTCATCTGGGAACTTGCTAACAGTCAAAGTAAATAATAAAAAATCTAACTCAGTTTATATTATATCGGGTGGTGCAGCGGGCTAAAGCACTGAGCTGCTGAACTTGCTGACCAAAAAGTCGATGGTCTGAATCCAAGGAGCGGGGTGAGCTCCCACTGTCAGCCCCAGCTTCTGCCAAACTAGCAGTTTGAAAACATGCCAATGTGAGTAGGTACCGCTTCGGCAGGAAGGTAAGGTGTTCTATGCAGTCATGTCGGCCACATGACTTTGGAGGTGTCTATGGAGAATGCCAGCTCTTCGGCTTAGAAATGGAGATGAGCACCACCCCCCAGATTTGGACATGACTAGACTTAATGTTAAGGGGAAACCTTTATCTTTTGCCTAGTACAGAACCTGAAGCTTATGTGCCTTCTAAAATGCCATAAATAGTGTTGTCTCCAGCAAATTCTTGAAAGAAATGCCTTCAATTGTAGGCACTGGGACTCCCAGCCTTGCAAAAACCCATTTCCCTGCTCAATACAAACTGAAAGAGTGAAGGTGAGATCTGTACAATTATTATAAATATTGTCACACATATGGTCAGTATTTCAAACCACTTGGCTTGGTAAACATCATCAGCACATCACTGGTATAAGAATGCATTTGGACATAATTATTAACTGGAGTGATTTGCTTGCCTCTGTAATGAAGCTGTGGGTTTTAACACAGTTTTTCCACCATTTTTCTCCACTTTTGCCCAGTCCTTATTTACCATGAGTGCTCAGCAGCAAAACCTGGTTCCTTTCACTCAGGCAGCCTATAATGGACTCACCACGCAATATGCTCTTTATCCTGTAAGTATATTTATTGAACACAATGAAGTTAATGAAGTCCAAATCATTAGCAATTCCTTCTGCTGCTGTTGCGAGCCCTGCCGGGAATTATTATCAGTTTGAAGGAAATGACATGCCAGGACTCAGGGAACTAATGGAGTTTGCCCTGAAGCTGATTGTGGTCACTTAGCAGTCGTGGGAGAAAATAACACTGACCTTATTCAGAAGCAAGCTGATCTTTCTATTGTTCATTTCATTTCATTCGAAAGCTAAACTTTGACACTATAATAAATGTTCTTTGCCTCTTTGCCCTTGGCAAGTTCTAGTTCAAATTAGGCCAGACCCTCTGGATCACGGAATATAATTATAAAAGCCATGGAGTGGAATCACTGGAACCAAACTGACCTATATATGTCACTCACCACCTTCCTTGCATGTTTTCAGAGACAAGTCTGGTTTACATTTTACATTTTAATGAGGAAGGAACTTGCTTACCATGATAGGTTAAGATAGGCCTTTTTGTTATCCCCTGCTAGCAGCAAATACGTTTTTTGGTCCAGGAACCCCAAAAGTTGCAAGATAGTACATATGGCTCACAATCTCATAAATATGTAACAGGAAGCCAGCCTATACTTCTACATGCTAAACTAAAGTTTTGCATTACTGAAATGCTATACATTTGGAAACTGGGGAAAATCACATTGGGGGGGGGGAAACTTTATTGGGGGGTATGCCTCCATTTTGCATCTTGCCCTAATCATAATTCTCATCTGCAATTGTATACAGATGGTGGCTGCAATTCACAATCACATGTATAAATGACTAGTTTCTATTCATAATCTCTATGTATTCATTTTGGATTTACTGGGAAGCATCCACTGCAAGTGAAAGGATTCTGGTCTCCTGTTGATCTGGAAGCAGCAGACTGACATTTCCACTTTATGCTTGCCAACGATCTCCAGCTCAAAGAGGAATTACAGCACAATTCCTGCTTCTCTTGCACCAGGGATCACTTGAGAGAGAGAAGCAGATATATCAATTGCTGCCTCCCATTCAGCAGGAGAACAGACATCAGTTGCTCACAGCAGCTGCTGTTCAGTATGTACGGATTAGGAGTGAGGCCAGGAAAGGACTGCTCTAAAATCGTAATTGCTATCTTTCACTGAATTGTAAGGAAAAAGGTTCAAATCTAGTCAGAGATATAATAATAAATAATTAGACTTTATTTATATTCCACCCTATCTCCCTTGAGGGAATCAAGGCGAATTCCAAACATAAAAGGCAAACATTCAATGCCCGAACACAACAACAATACGTCCGTAATAATGAAATTTGACAACCCAACATATAAATACAAATAATGCCTTAACAAGTAAAATTAAATTAAAAAACACAACCTGTTATGTCAGGCATAAGACTGAACATAAGATAAGGTGGTCTTTCTCTTCTCTTCTTTGTTATTTTAAAACTTCCTCTCTGTTTTTTTTTCCTGTTTAGTCCGCCATGCAGTTTATAGTCAACTATAATCCCGAGGACATTGTAGTGGCGAAAATAAAAGGCAATGCCAGTCTGCTATGGAATATTAGTCCTGGAAGTCGGAAAGCGATGATAGCTGAACTCTCCAACTCTTCTGCAATCTATGTCAACTTCCACTGGACTATTCTCAGGTTAAAAAGGGAGCATACTATGGCATCTCCATTTCATGGTTTTATTTAATGAGGCCATATTCTGTTCTTCAGAACTTGGATATAATTGGTTAAATGTTGATTTATTATGGTGAGGTTGTTATTTTTTTACAACTGTTTTAAAAGCTGTTGGCTTACTCATTAAACCACATTGTTAATGGTTTAAGTAAGAATGTGTGTTTCCTATTATTTTCTAGGGAGGTGTACTGAAGGATTATGTCATTTTTAATAATTTTAGCTTTTCTTTTTAAAGGTAACATATTACAATTCATTAACATATTGTTAATAGTAATTTGTCATTTTTGAGATAACGGTACCACTACTACACTATATTAGCATGAATATTAGTGTTTTTATGTCCTTGTGTTCTATTAGTTCAGCCATTAATAGAACTAATATTGGAGAGCCCATAGTTTCTTCCACATAAAATCAAAGGCTTACCTATTGGCCAGAAGAAATTATTCCAAATCCAGATCAGAATATTACTTTTATTTTCTATACCAGTTGTTCCCAACCTTTTTTTGACCAGGGACCACGTTGACCAGGGACCACTCTCCAATATTCGTACCAAAAGGGTTATGAATCAATTTTTGGTCAACTTTAGATTTGGTTTGGTTATTTTGGGTGCTGATTCAGAAAATTGCATTGGATAGACCCCACCAGCTCTAGTTTCTGATACAGAACAGATGCTATCAGGTAGTTGCCATCTGCTCACCCACAGAAAACCATATTTAATAATCTAGAGCTGATGTGGTAGTAGTAATCTTTTGTGGGTAATCAACCTCTTCCTTCCCAACATCCCCATTGCCTGGGTGCTATAAGAGGGTTTCGCGAGACCAGCCACTCTTGTTGCTGCATGGTTTTGAGGCACCAGTGTAGTAATGGTGAGGCCATGGACCATATTTTCGTTCTTGCAGACTACTGGTGGTCCACGGACCACATGTTGGGAACCACCGGTCTATACCCACAAAATATTGAACAAGTCTTCTGAGATCCTCAAAAATCTTCATGAGGCAAGAAGTTAAACAAAGAACAAAACAGGGTTGGTGGTAAGCTGATGTTCAACTTCAAGCTATGGCATTGTACCCAGACAAAATATCCATGGTTTGATCATCAGCCACCCTTTACCCATCCTAACATGCTTCCTGTTTGGTTTATCATTTTACCTGATGAATAATTCTGGAGAACTGTGAGCCATGGGGCAGTATTTTGTGACCTGTACTTTCACCAAATGACAATTTGTCCATTTCCTTTCTAAATAAGATGCACTTAGTAAACTCCTGTTGGCTGGTCCTTTTATAGAAGCACCAAATGCACAAATCATGAGGAACAGAGTCTCTTTCTGAAGTTTTTCCAAGTGCCATCATCTGTCTTCGCCAACTTTTATTCATTTTCTTATTAAATCAGAAATGCGTCTCTTGTGAAGAATACTGAAGCATTAGGCATACACACTGTGAGATATGAAGAGAAAGAAATACGGGAGCAAGTCATTGGAATGCTGTGTGGGACCAGAAAAGACCCAGTGTCAGTATTACATTTTATTTTTGTCTTGTTATTAATTTCAGAGGTCATTGCAACAACCCCCGGTCTATATAGTAGCTCTCCCCTCTTGTGTCTCCCCAATATATATATTAGCTTTTAGTATTCCATACATGCGTTCCTCTTTGTTATAGTGATCAGTGGTGAGAACTTGACCTCTGCAACTTATTGTCCAAAAAGGAGCTCTTCCAGGCTCTAATAATGGTGATTTATTAGATCTCTCCTACTTCTCTATGATTTTTGTGATCCTTTCTCAAAGTTGTTTGAACATGTTCGTGGCTATATCTTGGAATTTGCTCCAAAAAACTATTGAGGAAAGACCACAATGAAAGACTTTTTACTGTTCCCATAGCTGTGGGCTTCTCAAGCAGAACTTGAGACATGACAAAACTAGAACTGCATTCATTAGTATCCCCAAGCCTTCTAGTCTGGGTTGTCATTTGGTGGCCATGACTGAAAGTTTAGTTTCGGGAGTGTGAGCACCTCAGCTGTGTTCTTATATTCATTTCTCACATAGTGTCCTCTGTTGTATACATGTTTAATTGGAAGTAATTCCTATTGCATTCAACCAAGATTTCTCCCTACTAAGACTTATAAGAATTGTAGCCTCAAACAGTATGATGGCTCCTGTCATAGGATTACTCTTATTCTTATCACTGAAAAGAGCCTCAAGGTCATTCTATATGCTGTTAGAAATTTTTCACAATTTAATTTCAGCCCAAATTAGTTTTCCTGGACAAAGCCATTAACAGGGCACTCTTATCCACCCCCCTCCTCCTCTTGCTTTTGTTATGTGCCTTCAAAACAGTTATCTGATGTTTGGAGGCTGTAAGGACTTTCTCAGCAAGATTTGTTCAGACGGGGCTTCTTGTTGTGTTCCCCTGGGACTCAAGATCACCCTGGGGAAACTGTTCAAAGGTCCATAACAACAACAACAACTACTACTACTACTACTACTACTACTACTACAACAACTACAACTACAACAACAAGAGTTGAATAGCAATATCAAATCTGGTCTCCAGAATCATAGTCCAGGTTCAAATCAATAAAAAATTACTCAGTCTGATTGAGTTCAGCAGGCCATAATCTCAATTGAGTAGGTATAGGATTACAACGTATATTAATAATTAAAAACTATGTTGGGGCCTATAATTATCATAATATGATAGTAGGAACTTCAATATTCATTGAGATCTTTCCCCTTCTAGATTACTTCCTGGTGTATTACCAAGATATGTGAGAGCAACTGGAGGAGCAGAAGCCAAAATGGCACACAGATTGCAGGTTGGTAAGTATCCCCATGTTCATATTAAACCAAACCAAAGCTATCCCCTTTGAAATGAGGTGAAAAAGAAGACCTGTCTCACCTCTTATGATAACACAATTATGCAAAAAGGCCAAACAAATTTCAAAGATCTGATAGTACCAAGTGCTTATGAAATGGTGGGAACAGGAATAGAGTTCAGTTTCATTATGATGATTGGAATGGTGAAAAATGCCCAGGGTTCTAGCTGTGGATGATTTCGCAGAAGGCATGGGATGAGTAGGGGAGTCTTGGAGGGATACACAATAAGCTCATTGCCCTGTAATTTTATTTTGAACAGCCCATTCTAGTCACCCAAAGGACATTGACAAGATGGCATTTTTCAGAAACATAACAATAGAGTTGCAGCAGCTGCCTGACAAGAGCACTTCAAGCCATGTGCCCGAATGGTGGATTGTTAAGGAGCAAAGACCTGGCTGCTTGGGAAAGGAATGCAGTAAAAACATAGAACTCTTTATCTACAATGATAAGGCCAGCCCTTCCAGCCTGGGATTCCTGGCAGCACATGGGTAAGGATATCATACTGAAGGCAATATTCGCCAGATTCTTGCTATGTCCTGTTAGGGAATATACATTCCGTCTCCTCATGGGGATTTTGTGAATTGCTCCTGTTAAAATACCTTACGTTGCATATAACCACACATACTGTCCAATACCAGTGACACATTTTGAATTCACTCCTATTTCAAATGTGTTGAATTCTGATGCTGTTGACCAAGAGCTAATATGCAAATTTTGGAAGTCACTCATTCATTTAAGAGTCTGATCTCTCTAACTGAGGAATCATACCAATGTATTGTTCTGCTCTTTAAAAGTGATGAAGAGGAACAAGGTTAAGTAATCCTCAAACTAGGTCAGCCCTCAGGTGCCTTGGTGTGGTCCTTCCACTTTTATTTGGCAACTGTGAATATCACCTTCTTGCAATTTCTCAAGTTGCTCCTGACACACACAAAAAATCCTTTCTGTAATAGAATGCACACAAGTCATTTAAAAGATAAAAGTTCAAGAGAATGGTGCTATTATACCAGGTATGGGTAAACCCAGGCCCGAGGTTCAGATGTGGCCCGTTGGGCTCTTTTCTCAGGCCTTCTTCTCTCTCATCATCCTTTCTTCCTTCTCTCTTTCCTTCCTTCTTCTATCCCTTCCTTCCCTATCTCCCTCTTTCTGCTTCCTTCCTTCCATCCTTCCTTTCCACCCTTTTGTCCTTTCTTCCTTCCCTCTTTCCTTCCTCCTTCCCTTCCTTCCATCCTTCCTCTCCACCTTTTGGTCCTTCCTTCCTTCCCTCTTTCCTCCTTCCTTCCTTCCTTCCTTCCTTCCTTCCTTCCTTCCTTCCTTCCTTCCTTCCTTCCTTCCTTGCCTTTTGTCTTTCCTTCCTTCTCTCTTTCCTCCCTCTCTCCATTCCCTTCCACCCCTTCCTTCCATCCTTCTCTTCCTCCTTCCCTTCCCTCCCCTTACCCCTCCCCTTCCCCTTCTCTTTTTCCTTCCTCCTTCCCTTTCTCTCCCATCCACCATCTCATCCTGACCAAGGCCAGCCCTTTTGGGATCCAAATGTTTCCCGTTGTGGTAAATCAACAAGCCAATTGAAGGTGTCTGCATATAAATATGCACAAAAACATACATACGTACTTTTGGGCCAGCATAGAATACCAATACCAATACTACTACTACTACTAATAATAATAATAATAATAAACATCTGGAAAGGTCTGAAAGGTGTGCTTGTTGTTGCAGAAAGTATTTCAATATTCTTCCACATCAGCTACTGTCATCACTGTGGCTTTTGCTAAGCGGAACATCTTGTGCATGTGTCTTATTTCTCTGGACAAAATCTTCATAGATTGTAAAAATAAATTCCCAGATCAGACCATAAACTGGAAAACATGACAACATGGAGGGATCTTGTACCTGCATCTTCTGGTGATAAGTTCTTGAAATTCAGTATTGGTTTCTCTAGTCTGCAGCATAAAGGTAGTCTAGAATAGGCTCACTCTAACAGAAACTCTTCAAAGGCTCACATCTTTTCAATAATTTATGCTAGGAATGAGGAATGAGTGGTCCTCTGGGTGTTGGACTACCATCCAGATCCATCAAGCCCAGCCAATTTTAACAACAGCTGTCTCTGAGCTACTGATACCCCCACAGAGTATTGCCCATTTCAGTCACCTGAAAACACAGGATTACTGTGTCCACTGAAGGTTCAGGATATATGTCTCATAAAGTTAAATGCTCTTTACCACAGATTTGGGGGAAAAAACCCTTTTTGGGCATTTGGAAAGCATATGAGATCAAATGTTTTATCTACATGTGCCCTCTTGTCATGTTGTTTACTACTCTCCATAAATTGAGGACTACTCTCAGAGGCAGAGAATGAGTTGCTTCTGCCAACGAAATCAATAGGGACAACCACTCTCCCTCTTATAGTCTCCTGTTTCATCCTAAAAATGTGACCTGATAACAGTGTGAAATTTAATATCTGGAATACAGTTTTTGAGCACATTTGCTGGGAAATCAGAATCTTAATGCTAGTGCATGACTGCATTTAGGTCATTCTCTCTCTAAGAATCACAACCCTTGCGACAACTCTCCCTCCTTATATGCAAAGACTCGACTTTTGCAAATGGTTATCAGGTTATGGTCTGTTGAGCAAGCAGTAGAAGACAAATAACTGGCCTTACCCAATTGTTGTAGGCTACATTTCTCAGAGACTAGTTAAGCAAGTTCTAAGTTTCAAGAAGCTATAATAAGGAATTGGCTTCCCAAGAAACCTTTGCCTACCCTTGTTCTAGAGCAGGCATGAGCAAACTTGGGCCTTCCAGTGTTTTGGACTTTACCACAATTTCTACCGGCTGCTAGGAATTGTGAGAGTTGGAAGTCCAAAACACCTGGAGGGTCAAAGTTTGCACATGCCTGTTCTAGCGTATCTCTCAATCTCCTCTGTCAATAGTTTGATGCAAAGCAGAGGCTTAGAAAGACAATTTAGTGTCTGCTAACCTACTTAAAACGTACTGGGACAAAGGCTTAAACTAATAAGATGAAATACATTTGAAACACTTCACACACATATTGCAGAAATTCTCCTGATAACACTAATGTTTTTTTTTCTCCTCTCTGCCCTGTTTCAGCATTGTTGGCCTCTACATGTCTGTTGTTCTGGTCGTTGGAAAGTTCATCCGAGAGTTTTTCAATGGAATTTCGCGTTCCATCATGTTTGAAGAGTTGCCAAATGTGGACCGCATCCTGAAACTCTGTACTGACATCTTCCTGGCAAGGGAGGCGGGAGAACTTGAGCTGGAAGAGCAGCTCTTTGCCAAACTCATCTTCTTGTACAGATCTCCTGAAACAATGATTAAATGGACCAGGGAAGCCAAGGACAAATAGAACCAGGGCACTCATCTATTTATCTGGGTATTTGAGGAACAAAGGTGGCATGTTAGAATATTCATATCATTCAGGCAAATTCAGTGCAATATTTTTACTAGTATAAACCAGGCATGGGCAAACTTCAGCCCTCAAGGTGTTTTGGACTTCAACTCCCACAATTCCTAACAGCCCGTTAGGAATTGTGGGAGCTGATGTCCAAAACACCTGGAGGACCAAAGTCTTCCCATACCTGGTATAAACGAGGTGTTCTATTTGCTACCCTAAATCGCCAGTGTGAGTATGATACACTAGTCAGCTGAAATTGGCATTCCGAACTCTTTACCCAACAGGTGCCCAAAAGCAGTACTATTTTTTTCACTAGAAAATGTACATTTTACACCAAATCATAAGTTCCACTTCAACCAAATCAATGTTTAGGAAAATATGGAAACTGTTTTTTGAGATTTAGCAAACGATTCACTATATATCTATAACACTAAGAAGAAACCAATATACTATGTATGCATAAATAAATTCATTACAACATCCTGGAGATTTCTTTGTCTACTAAGATGAACAGGTTGTTATTTGATGAGCTGGCGGTGGTGGGTGCAATGATGGGGAAATGCTTCAAATAAGCAGAGGAAGTACAGTAATCCCTTGCTACTTCACGGTTTGCATTTCGCGTACTTGCTGTTTTTCCTTTCTGAGGCCAACGGACCTCGGAAAGGGAGGCTGGTGTGCGGGCCGGCCCTGAGGTATGGGCGGAGGGGGGGGGGAGGCCTGCTGGTCACGAAGTGCGGCATACTGTGCTACCATGGCCCTGGAAGTGGCTCCGGAGACATTTATTGGGTGGACTCACAGCAGAGTTGGGAAAGGAAGCGCGAGGGCTAGGCTCCACATGCACACATGAATGCTTCTTATATATGCCGAATGGAAGTGGACTGCTTTTTGAAAATTGCTGCTCAACTAAAGTGTCTGAAAGTTTTTGTTTATAAGGTAAAAGAAAAGGGTTATGTAGTGTATAAGTGTGTGGGGAAGGGTTATAAAGACTTAAAGTAGTGTATAACTGCTAAAATAATGTATAAATATTAAAATAAATATAGCGTCCCTACTTCACAGATTTTCACTGGTCCTGGAACGCAACACCCGCGATAAGTGAAGGAGCACTGTATCTAAAATTGCCAGTGCTCAGACACCAATATAGAAAACGTGTGGTCTATTTAGTCTAGATTAGACTAAATTTAACTGCAAGTCTCATCTAGAGTAAACCCATTCAATTAATGGGTTTTATTAAGGTTTGACTTATTGGTCAGTAGCCGCCCAACTTTTTTTAAGACCTCTAGTGAAAGAGGCCCGTCGCCTCTCTAAACAATTGGTTCCATTGCTGAACCACTCTTCCTGTCAAGATGTTTCTTCTAACAATCAATCAAAATCCACCCTCCTGTAACTTCTAACCTCGTTATGCTCTCTTAAAGCAGCAGAGAACTAGCTTTCACCTTTGTCTTGAGATATTTACAAGGCAGTAATACCTTCATCACACAGAGTATGTCCTCCTTCTTCAACCTCTTGTGTGTTTAGTTCTACATACCTCTTATCATCCTTGCCTTCCTCTGAATTTGTGTCCACTTCTCTATATCCTTTTTTAAAATGAAGAACTCAGAACTAAATGCAATACTCCTTTTCTGATCTGTGCATAATACAGTGGGACTTACCTTGATTTGGAAATCATGGCTTTATTAATGAAAATCAATATAATATGTGTATTTTGTTTGGTTGTTCCTGCATTACACTGCTGACTCATATTCCACTTGTGATCGACAATACACTCAATGTCCTTTCTGCACATAGTACTGTTGAGACAAGTATGCCCCATCCTATATCTATGTTATAGCTTAGAGATTGTTAGACTTTTCCTCTATGAATTCATTTAGCATGGTCCCTTACTGCTATTCAACTGCTGTGAAAAAATACAAGGGTTATTCAGAAAGTAAGGTTACAAGGCCTGTAGCTCTCGTGGGAAATTTTCATGGGGCAACATTGCCATGTAGCAGGAAGCCAGCGGAAGTGAACATGCAGTGAGAGTCAGCAGTAGCTCATTGACTGGCATTATGGTGAAGGTTAGGGATGAGCATCCCCATTTCGTTTCCCTCCAAGTGCGAAGTTTGCGCTGTAATAAACTACCTAAATGCTAAGGGCATGAGTGCTGCTGTGATGCATTGCAAAATTGTTTCGGTTTATGGAGAGGATGTAATGTCAAGACAGCATGTGACAAAATGGGTGTAGAATATATTGTGAGACCACTAAGAAACTTCACAAAAGCATCCAAAACAAACCTTGAGGGATGCTGGCAGCGGGAGTCTGTCTCCTTCATGAATGCGCATCTGCACACCGCTCATGCAACACACGAGTTGTTAACTTCATTTGGTTACAATATTTTAAGCCACCCCTCTCACAGCCCTGATCTCGTACCCAGTGACTATAATCTCTTCACTAAACTGAAGAAACACCTTGGTAGAAAACACTTTTCGGATAACGACAAGGTGAAAATCGAAGTGATGAACTGGCTGAAAAAGGTGAAGCGAAACTTCTATGACGTAGACTTCAAAAACGTATCCCACAGATGGCAAAATGTATTGAACTAAATGGTGATTATATGGAAAAATAATGTAACACCTATGCTACAATCCATGCAAGTTGTATCAAAATATATTCATTCTTTGTATTTTTTTAAAAAAATCTTGTAATCTTACTTTGATTGTGACTCAGCTGGAATCTCAGAGTGATAGTGTCTATGATTCTGATGGGGTTGATGGATTTCAGATGCACAGTCAGGTGTAAAGTTATGATGTTCCTGTGTTAGATGAAGACGAGCAGGGGGCAGAAGTTCAGTTGTTTCCCACAGCAAGGGATGACGCTGGGGAAAGTGAAACTACTGAGATCCAGGTGGATTCAGGAAGGGAAGATAGTTCTCAGCCTGATAATGAGGGAAAAAGCACTAATGAGGAAATTGACCTTGATGGAGCCGGAGGCTTAGATAGAGCGGATCGGTTGGAATTTAAGGTCCGAAAGAGTGTCAGGATCGCCAACAGGTGAGAGAGGGAGGCTCGGGGCCATAGAAACACCTTCATGTTGTCCAAAGGGTATTAAATAGGCTGTTTGAACATGCCTCAGTGTCAGAGCAACTTCCTGCTTCATCCATGTGACTTTGGATTTATCTTGCAGCTTTCATGTTCATGTTTCAGGACTTTGTCATGTTCTCATGGGACTTTGCCTTCCTTGTGTCTTCATGGGTCTTGTTTGCCTATGCTACCTTGGATTGATCTTTTGAAATATACTTTTGCCTTTTGAACTTTTTATCCTTTATTTTAATAAACCATAAAGACTACTGCTGGTGTGTTCTTTGGTGTCTTAAGCAAGGCGATTTTATCCTGAGGTGCGACAACTTTCTAGACAACCCTCATATATTGGACATCTCATTAAATGAGCCCACACGCTGCGATGAAAGGAGAAGGGTTTTATTCTAGTGTGGTTACTTCCCATCAACACTTTCATTCCAAACATTAATGCAGTTCATCAACTGAAGAGAGCATCACAGAGAAATGCAATGCCTTCCTCTTCAAGTCATATTAACAACAATGAGCAGAACTTTTAACATGCAAGAATGGCACAGTAGGGAGTTTTTCAGTTGATACTGAAAATGCGGTCTCCCTTTGTGCCATGCTAAAACACCGCTACAGAACAAAGCAGAGCCCAAAGTGGTTTTGTCCCAAAGTTGCCACCGAAATAGAAGCACGCCATCAATCTTTCCTCTGCGACATGAGACAAGGCAGCGGCAGTTCCTATCTATCTTGTTCCTGACCTGCTGGGATTTCTGTTGTGTCTCGCAGCAAGTGAAATGGGAAGAACAGAACCAGAAAGGAATGGCTTGGAAACTGCCTCGTCTGCTTTACTCTTAGGACATGAATAAAGTATGGACCCAATGTCCAATTTGCAACATGTTCCCTTTTGTTTGTTGTAGAATGAGAGGCCAAGGAGCTAAGGAAGCCCTGGAAGAATGAAAACCCAAGAAAATACGTTTGAAGGCTCTATGGGCAGCAAGAGGTTAAGCTGTTGTATTAATAGGCTCAGATTTTTTTTGTGAAAGGGACACAAAGGCTCCTCAATAAAAACTGGAAGCAGCAAAGTCATTACAAGTTTGGTATAAATCCAAAGCATAAGGTGTTCATAGAAACAAAGAGAATGAGATGGAGAAACGTTAAGCAATGACAAACTGATTTTTTTTCCTTTTCCTTTTTTTTAAAATGGCTGTTTTTGACACAGGGAACTCTCATGGTGTTGGAAACTTATCAGTGCAAAATGAGGTAACCCCAGTGTGCCATCTCCAAAAAGCGCGAGCCCTAAACCAAGCGCCGTCTCTTGGAGTCTCTCCCCATGTCGTCCTCGGGGGAATCTCCATTGCAGCCCAAGGGAGACACCAGGTTCAGCAGAGGGTCTTCGGAGGCACGGCCAAACAGGGACAGCAGCAAAGCCACCCCATAACCTGTGGCCCGTTCACCCTAGAAACAACAACAGCAAAGCTTTACTTTATTAGCCTTGCTAAACCCCGATTCTAATAGAAGAGGAATACTAAGGCAAAAGATTTCAACACTAAGTTGGAGTGTGTCTGCTTGATTTTGGCTTTATAAATGCTAAATGAGAAGAGGTACACAAATCACCATCACCAAGTGCTCCATGGCTGCAATGCTACTTCAAATGATGTACGAGCAAGTCCCAATGAACTCATGTAGTTTTGCGCTATAACACAATTAATTTTTGTGCATGTGCAACTAGTAGAAACGTTGGCTAGTATTCTGTTCAATATTTATTTACTTACTATATTTATATACCGCCTTTCTCACCGGGGGGGGGGGGGGGGGGGGGGGGGGGGGGGGAGCAAGGCGGTTTACAACATACTAATGGCAAAAAATCAATGTCAGCATACATGTAGACAGAAAAAAATCGTAATAACTAAACACTAACATATAACTATAAATTAAAATAATTAAAACCATTAAACATGAGACATAAAAAACATTTAAGCATTAAAAAAGGATTTTAAAAAATCATGTCAGGAGCGACTTGAGAAACTGCAAGTTGCTTCTGGTGTGAGAGAATTGGCCGTCTGCAAGGAAGATGCCCACAGGACGTCTGGATGTTTTACCATCCTAGTGGGAGGCTTTTCTCATGTCTCTGCATGGGGAGCTGGAGCTGACAGAGGGAGCTCAACCCATTCTCCCTGGATTCGAACTGCTGACCTGTCAGTCAGCAAGTCCTGCTAGCACAAGGCTTTAACCCATTGCATCACCAGGGGCTTCAAAAAAGCATTAAAAACATCCTAGTATAAATATTAAAATCACATAATCCAAATATTCATAAACTATAAACTAGACCTGTGATGCAGTAATTTTTGGGATTCACATTGGAGATAATTAAGTCTGAACATGACTCCAAATTTCTACAGCAGCCCAACCAAAGGGTTTCCAAGGTACTGCAAATTGGGATGCTGGGAAACGACTGCAACTCTTATCCAGTTGCAAGGCATCCTGAGACAAGCAGCTGCAGCTGGACTCTCAGCAGTCCCAACAGCTGCTCAGTTTAACTCCCTTCAACTGGGAGAACTGTTCAGCCTTACTGGAAACCCCTTATGTTTCTGCCTAAATGTAGGTTTTGGGGGGTAGTATCGATAGACGTAGCTACAATGACAGAGCAAATGAAGGATCCCATCCAATATATTTTCTGTCATTGTTTTGTGAGAGAGAAAAATAAAAGTTGGTGCTATGTATCAAGCAGCCTGAAGACAGTAAGACTGCCCCATAATTGCAAAACCCATCTCTGTAATGTCACAAACTTGTGCCCAGGGCAAAACTGTTCTCTCTAGGAATTTGCTAGATCCTCTAGGTGATTCTATGTTATACTTCCTCCAGAAATTACCAACGTTGTGTCGAAGTGCATAGAAAATTCCTAGGAAGAATACACCTCTAGGAACTGCTAGATCCTCCAGTGCAACTTAATGGTATGCAGAGGATGGAAGTGAGGTAATTTAATGTCCATTTCATATAACCACCATCAGTATAAGCAGGATGCTTTGTAACATAGTCACATTAAAAACACCTACCACACAATCTCTTCTGCTTTATAGAATTGCACAACTGGAAGGGAACTTGTACTTTTCAGGGGGCTGCGCATTATCATGTCACTCACTGGTCACTTAAAGTTGTGAAAAGTTTTTTTCTGACCTTTGGAGTCATCCCAGACCCCTCTCAACCACCCCTTACCAGCAGATGACATTTTACCTAAGGACACCATGAAAGAGTAGTGAAAAAACTATACAAAAGAAAGAAGTATTACCGAAGATTTAAGAATAGGAGGCCAACAACACTATGCAGGTAAGAGTTCTAACTCTTAGAATGAGCAAACCCAACTTCTAGTTAAGGATGGACGCCTCAAGACAGGCAGACACAGCAAGAAATCATCCTTCACTTACTGCGTGGACAGGTGCTGCGATGTCTATATGGACCCAGACACCAGGCCAGTCAAATCCAATATGTGAAGCAATAAAAAGTCCGGCACAAGAGCTTGGGGAGTTATCACGGTCCTGGGAGGAAAAGCAAAGGCAGGTTTGCTTTAGCAAGAACAATTTTTGAAACACATCAAAAGAACATTGACAGATATGGTGCTCAAATTGCATTGACTCTTTACAACTGCCAAGTTGTGCAGGCCTAGTCTAAACATTAAATTCATGTATGTTTCATACCCACCTGAAGGTAATTTCATGCAGTAGTTTTAATAATTAATAATACGTTTGTGTACACAAACTTTTCATGTGCAAAATTATTAAAACTACTGCATGAAATTACCTTCAGGCTGTGTATAAGGTGGGTATGAAACATACATGAAAGCAAAGACATACTGTATATACTCGAGTATAAGCCTAGTTTTTTTTTCAGCCCCTTTTTTTCGGCTGAAAAAGTTCCCCTTGGCTTATACTTGAGTCAAGGTTATTTATTATTTTACTCTGTTATTAGTATTATTTTATTACATTTATTATTTTACTGGAGCCCCCGGTGGCGCAGTGGGTTAAAGCCCTGTGCCGACAGGTCGCAGGTTCGAATCCGGGGAGAGGCGGATGAGCTCCCTCTATCAGCTCCAGCTTCTCATGCGGGGACATGAGAGAAGGCTCCCACTAGGATGATAAAACATCAAATCATCCGGGCATCCCCTGGGCAACGTCCTTGCAGACGGCCAATTCTCTCACACCAGAAGCGACCTGCAGTTTCTCAAGTCGCTCCTGACACGACAAAAAAAAAAATAAAAAATAAAATTATTTTACTATTATTATTATTATTATTATTACATTTATTACTTTATTATTACCAATATTATTAAGTTTCCTTTATTTACTCTATTATTATTTTTATTACATGTTATTGCACTTATTATTTTACTCTATCATTATTGGTAATAGGTAAGCACATTTACATTGAAGGAGGTTAGAATAATGGTTTAATCAGAGTTGGGCAGTCTTATCTTAAATTACAGTTGTATGTAAATACTCAAAAACATTTAACCTACTGATGATTACAAGCTAAATTTCTCACCCTCGGCTTATACTGAGTCAATACGTTTTTGCAGTTTTTTGTGGTAAAATTAAGTGCCTCGGCTTATATTCGGGTCGGCTTATACTCGAGTATATACGGTAACTACCTCAGATGCACATAAGGACAATTTTGGAGTATTTTGGAATTCTGGAAATAAGATGTTCAACTTATATTGTATTTTCTACTGCTAGGAATGGGGAAATGGGATTGTCATTCACGCCTCAGTTCCCCAAATACTTTGCCTGGCCTTGTTGCATCTTTACTTTGGTGAGAATGGAGCAACATTTTCTGCTCTGCCTCAGCCAGCAAGATATCTTGGCCTATCACATGGCTTTAAGTTAAAGGTACATTAAAATTCTACAACAATTAAAGCAAAGCAAGATACTGAAAGTATTTTTTTACAGTTTTCTGCTATATGTAGGGTACTCTAGGGAGGCCAACCATAGTGAGTCACGGAGGATAAAGAGGAACAGAGAAACCACCTCTAACTCAGATGCAGAATACAAACAAACCAGATTATTTCACTCGGTAATGCCGTGATGTGTACATTATTTATTTATTTAAAAGTTTTATATACCAACCTTCTCACCTCTCTTGAGGGACTCAGACCGGTTTCCAACCATAATATCACATACAGTTAATAAAAACATAATAATTCATTTTATACTAAAACATTAAAACAGCAATTACATTCAATAACTACAATGGTCAGTCGTCACACTAACTCGTTGTTCATCATCCTCCATCCATATCTGGCTCACTCGTCGAATGCCTGCCTCCATAACCACGTCTTCAGCTGTTTCCTGAATGTCAGGATAGAAGGGGCGGTTCTGATTTCCAGTGGGAGAGAGTTCCAGAGTCGAGGAGCCACCACCGAGAAGGCCCTGTCCCTCGTCCCCACCAGACACGCTTGCGAGGCCGGTGGGACCGAGAGCAGGGCCTCTCCAGACGATCTTAATATAGACCTCCCCCATTATAATTCTGCCACCATTCACAAATTATTTCCACAAGAAACCAATGTGATTTTAAGCACGGTTAAGCTGCCAATTGAAATTAATGGTGGACAAAGCTTTTTAGCCCTTTGCCATAAAGTGAGTGTACCATCCAAAATACAGTCCAATAGTTACATTCAGTAATGAAATAACAATGAATATAGTAAACTTACTGCCACAGAATTCTTCATGTCAGCTACAGCTGAGGTAAATTCGGTAAAATGGAGTTCAGGGCAATAGACGAGGGGATGCACGAGGTCTCCGCAATTTCTGCCCGCTTTAACACATGCTCTTTCCCATTCTTCATTATTGGTGAGGACGGCTGCATGGTATTTCCCTGTGGCAATTCCCTAGCAGTGAGAAACATGAGACCCAAGATGATCCAGGCCATAGTGAATAGTCCCTAAATCTAATTCAAGTTAAATTATTCTTGCAGTTCTTCTAACTGATGGCGTCCTATATTGGCGTCTATTTGTCAAAAGTAATTATTCTGGGAAACAGGAAAGTAAAAAGTAAATAAGGAAGACAAAGTGAAGACACTGAAATTGCATGTGCCCCCTCCACCATTTTTCTCCTACATCTCTAGTCAATGAAAAGACTTGAGCAGGACTGTTGATGACTGGGGCTCTTGGAGGTCTCTCATGCATAGGCTTGCTATAAATAAAATTTGGCTTGATGACAAATAATAACAACATTCGAATTCTTGCTGGTAACCACTAAATCAATGACTTCCTACTTTTCCTTACAATGGCAAGTGAGAGCAGTCCAAATTAAATTGTTTAGCTTTACAAACGATGTTTGGATTCCAACCTAGTGAGCCTCCAAGTGACACATTTCTGCAACTGCCTTTGCAAGCACTGCTTCCTATAGAACACCATGCAAATTTGCCAATACTTGGAAGAAATGCTGGAAAAGGCACTCTGGACTTAAAGCAGATATCAACAACCAGGCATAGCAAGAAACAACGTTTTCTCCCCGTAGTACCTGAGCACCAGTGAGAGTGGCCATATCAAGAATGATGTCAGCACCAAGGTCTTTGCGAGCGTATGCCACTCCATCAGCAAGGACCAGCCGGCCTTCAGCATCAGTGTTGTTGACTTCCACAGTTCTGGGAAGAGGAGAGGAATTGTTCAGAAAAGAGGCACCATTTCCAGGCCTGCTTTTACAACATGCATTCATTCAATTTCCACTTAATATAATATAAATGGGCCGGCTTTAGCACAGCAGGTTAAACCAGCAGCTGTAGTCAATCATGTCAGTTTAAAGGCTGCCAGTTCGAAGCTGGGTCAGGGTGGGCTCCTGGCCTTTAGCCCTGCTTTTGCCTACTTAGTGGTTCGAAAGCAAATGTGATTAGATAAATAGGTACTGCTTCAAAAAAAAGCAGGGAGGTATTCTGAGGCACCCTTAAGGAATGCTGGCAATTTGATCCAAAAAGGAGGAAGTTACGAACAAGCTCTTCGGCAGGGAGATGAAGCGACAGTACCCGCTTGCCCTCAGACGGAACCGAGCACAACACCTTCAAAGATGCCGAAAGATGGGGAAAAGCCGATATACCTCTTATCTGTGTATAATTGTCTGTCTAGTTGTGTATAAATGGCACTGAATGTTGCCGCATATGTATATTCTGTGATGCGCCCTGAGTCCCTTTCGGGGTGAGAAGGGCAGAATATGAATACTGTAAATAATAATTAATAGAATAGTCATATCTCTAGCTTTACAGCTCTCCTAGACATAAAGAATGACCTGACCACACTCTTTAAATACTAAAAACATTGCCAAGTGAGCTCTCAACTCCTAACAATCATCGGTCATATATTGCAAAATTGATTCCGCTTGGGACCAAATTCCTTGATAATTTGTTCATGGAGCTTTTGACAAAATTTATCCTGTCACTGTTAATGAAAGGACAAAGAGCTCTGCAGGATACTAATGCCTTGCAAGTTGTTACTGCTTATTGACAATGTATTCACTAAGCCTATGGCACTTGAGATTTCACTTGGCATGGCCCATTCACTGTCAAACACATCCTAAGAGTTAGAAATTAGAAATGAAAGAAGATATTCTTGGTCACTAAACCCTGAAACCAATGCTACTACTTCTGCAATCATAGGCACCTTGAAGCAAATCACTATTTCCAGGAGCCCATGTTCAGGCTCAACAGAACTTTTCAAGGTAGCGAATTATTTATTTATTTATTTACAGCTTTTATATTCCGCCCTTCTCACCCCGCAGGGGACTCAGGGCGGATTACAGTGTACACATATATGGCAAACATTCAATGCCAATTTTTGACATACAAACATATACAGACATACACAGAGGCTATTTCACTTTTTCTGGCCACCAGGGGAGCTGTCGCTTTCATCGTCCATCTGCGACACTGATGAAGCACTTCCGCATTCCCCGCATGCTTCCCCGCTGGAATGCTTTGCTGGAGTCTTCTTTATGGACTCATAAATCAGTTAATTTAGCCTCCCCACACTTTAAGGTGGTACCTAATTTTCCTACTTGACAGATGCAACTGTCTTTCGGGTTGCAAAGGTCGACAACAGGCTACACACTATTGGTTGGAAACCCACTCCAACCTGGGCTGGCTTCGAACTCATGACCTTTTGGTCAGAGTGATCTTAATGCAGCTGACACTCAGCCGGCTGCGCCACAATCCCAGTGCCTGCGCCACAATCCCAGTGCCTATTAAATCCCTATTAAAAGTAACAGCATTATGTACGACAATGAGAAAAAAAATCAGTCTTACTTTCCTGAGTAAAGAACATGGATATCATCAGGTCTTGTTGCGTTTGGTCCAACAGAATTCTCAGCCAAACAAAAAACTGCATGAAGATTATCTTTAAAGCCCTATTTGTGCAAGAAAAAGACAGGTGTGATCCAATGGAAGGTATGAAACAGTTCTAATCAACAAATCAAATAGAATATAGTGAAAGAGAAATATCACTATCACTTTGTTTCCTCACAATCCTTACAAAAATACATTTAAAATAGCAAATAATGACTCTCTTGTCTTAAGTACTCATATTTGGAAAAAGGTAAGATATAAATGAAGTAAGTAAACACATATAAAAAGAAAATCATATATTTAAATATCTAAAGTAATTGCCAATTTGTGTTTAAATGCAATAATATAGCAAGGTTCTTGTGCATCTATGGCAAGCATCCTCAGAGGTAGTGAGGTCTGTTGGAATTAGGACAATGGGTTTATATATCTGTGGAATGGCTGGGTGGGGCAAAGAGCTCTTCTCTGCTGGAGCTAGGTGTGAATGTTTCAACTGACCACCTTCATTAGCATTTGAAGGCCTGGCTGAGCCTGGGAAAATCCCCTGTTGAGAGGCGTTAAGATGTGCCTGGTTGTTTCCTCTCTGCTGTTTTGCTGTTGTAATTTTAGAGTTTTTTAATACTGGTAGCCAGATTTTGTTCATTTTCATGGTCCCTTCCTTTCTGTTGAAATTGTCCACATGCTTGTGGATTTCAATGGCTTCTCTGTGTAGTCTGACATGGTGGTTGTGAGAGTGGTCCAGCATTTCTGTGTTCTCAAATAATATACTGTGTCCAGGTTGGTTCATCAGGTGCTCTGCTATGGCTGACTTCTCTGTTGAAGTAGTCTGCAGTGCCTTTCATGTTCCTTGATTCGTGTTTGGGCATGCTGCGTTTGGTGGTCCCTATGTAGACTTGTCCACAGCTGCATGGTATACGGTAGACTCCTGCAGAGGTGAGAGGATCCCTCTTGTCCTTTGCTGAACGTAGCATTTGTTGGATTTTCTAAAATTACAACAGCAAAACAGCAGAGAGGAAACAACCAGGCACATCTTAACACCTCTCAACAAAAGATTTTCCCAGGCTCAGCCAGGCCTTCAAATGCTAATGAAGGTGGTCAGTTGAAACATTCACACCTAGCTCCAGCAGAGAAGAGTTCTTTGCCCCACCCCAGCCATTCCACAGATATATAAACCCATTGTCCTAATTCCAACAGACCTCACTACCTCTGAGGATGCTTGCCATAGATACAGGCGAAACGTCAGGAGAAATGCCTCTAGAACATGGCCCTATAGCCCAAAAAAACCCACAAGAACCTAGTGATTCCAGCCATGAAAGTCTTCGACAATACAATAATATAGCAGTTAAATAAACAAATCACTCTTGCTTATTCTACGAAACTATGTACAAATGGGATGTTTTATAACTGCACCTGAAAGACAAATATATGGGGGCCAAATACATCTCTATATTGCAAGATTTTTTTTAGCTTGTTATGGAAACAAGGATTGCTGATAAAGTTTCAGAGGAGACATCTTTTCCCCCCATGATAACTCTTCCTGGAGTGAATTGTTGGGCAAAGGGGCTTATTAACAAAAGACCCTCCTCATAAATGCACAGCAGAGCAACCCACTAGCAGCTGCGTGACCCAGCACCAATAGCCAAAAGTGATTAAAAAGAACAAAAACAGGCAGACCAATGCTATGTCCTCCATAGTAGGCCTTTCACTACAGCAAAACAATATGGCTGCACTATCTACAAAAACAGGGTTTCCATAACACAAACAAAATTTCCTACACCTCCTTCTTCGCTTCCACGCTGGGCCCTTGTATCATGCAGATAAACAGCTTCACTCCCACAGAGTGTCCCCTCACATTGAAGTTATGCAGGAGCTTCACACAGAATCTCCACACACAGCAGCCCTCACAATGGAGCTTTACTCATGATGGCCTTCAACCTGGGGGTTCTTTTACCGAAGCATCTCATATCAGGCCTACTCACACAGAGGGCTTTCTCCCACTGAGGCCTTCTCACACTGAGGGCTCTCTCAGACTAAGGTCTTTCTCCCACTGAGGCAAACTAACTTTGAGGCCTTCTCATTCTGAGGCCCTTCTCCCACAGACTGAGGGCAACTAAGTTACAGGCACACCTGCTTATATTGAACAATAGCTTTTGCTGAGTCATTGCATCCATTTAACTCTTTCAGTGCTTGACTCACATTTTTGTAAATTTTTTTGTCATGTCAGGAGCGACCTGAGAAATTGCAAGTCGCTTCTGGTGTGAGAAAATTGGCTGTCTGCAAGGACGTTGCCCAGGAGTCGCCCGGATGATTTGATGTTTGTGGGAGGCTTCTCTCATGTCCCCGCATGAGGTGGAGCTGATAAGAGGGAGCTCATCTGCCTCTCCCCGATTTTCAACCTGCGACCTGTCGGTCTTCATGCCTGCTGGCACAGGGGTTTAACCCACTGCGCCACTGGGGGCTCAATTTTTGTAATTAAAAATACTTAGTTAATTTTTAATATTTCTGACATGCATTTCCCTTTTTTTTTTGTCTCATCTCCATTCATAACTATGAGATGTTTGTAAGTCAGATGTTTGTAACTCAAGGACTGCCTTATTGTGCAATGTCCCATTTCAATTCTCTAATATGGTTGCATATATCATGTTGGCGACATACCTCTATCATTGCAAAGTTATACATGGCAGTTCATGGGGAAGGATCTCAGCCAGTCCCCACCCCCCCCCACCACCACAAATCTTTCTAGTTTTTTTTTAACCCAGACCTTCTTATCTCTTCTCACAACAGTGAATATAAACCACTAACCAGACAGCAATTTGTCAGGAGCTTGACACTTTTCTTGACAGGCAGCAAATATAAGGAGACTACTAGACATGACAAGTGGGTGGGCTGTGTTAAACTGGGTAGATGTTAAATCATGCCAAAGTGCATCAGACTAGCACTCTTGCTGAATTCTGTCTCCTTTTGAACAAAAAAAATCGCTTTGTTGTTGTAAACTATGAGAGACCTAAACCATTAATCTTTTACTTGGGAGAGGTTCATCCTGGATTGAAGACAAAGCATTTCATACAGTTCCCTCCATGAATTGTGCCATTTAAAGCCTCTGTCCTGAGTAAACCTAATATAGAATGTGAGTGCCTCCTGCACCAATCTCCTAGCCGGCTCATTTCTCGTGAAATTTCCCCCTTCCAGGTGATTTGGACTTCAACTCCCACAATTCCTAACTGCCTCAGGCCCTTTCCTTTTATCCCCCAGTCACTTAAGCTGGATGGAGGCATGAAAACCAGAGGAAATAACAACCACAATTAAAGAAATGCAAAAGACGCCATAACCCTAGGAGAAAATAGCAAACAACTGAAAAAGTTGAAATACATATTTACAAATAAAGAAAATTAAAATAATGACCACAGATTGAGCATATAATTTTAAAGCAGACAATAAAGATACTGAAATTGTTTAGGATTTCCCATACTTGAGTCTGCAAGATCAGATCTCCCTCATTCACAGGGTCACCATAGGTTGACATTGACTTGATGGCAGTTAACAACAATAACTGAAAAGCTGACACTTAGGCTTAGGTTATCTCACATTCAAAACAAGGAAAAATAGTGATAACATATCTCACTGAACACTGTCTATGTCACATGGCTAAAGCAGACACATATTTGACCCAACTTAAGTAAATCTGCTAAAATTTACTCACTTGCTTTATGGTAGCTTTGAAGGCACCCAAAACAGCAGCAGCTCCGCCACAATCTCGCTTCATCCCAGGCATTGTTGTCTAGCCAAATGCAAGAAGACAAATATGAATTTACAGAGGAAACTGCAATGCTTAATACTGAAAGACTTATAGGGCAAACCAATAGATGCTTACATTGTAGTGAACTGTAATGAATACAAAGGGACCTCCCTCCATTTAAGTGTGTGCTATTAGTCTGAATGCTAAAACAGAATCTATGCCTACACACTAAGGTAAACCCTGACATTAAGTTTAGTCATGTCTGACTCTGGGGGTTGGTGCTGACCTCCATTTCTAAGCCAAAGAGCYGGTGTTGTCCATAGACACCTCCAAGGTSATGTGGCCAGCATTACTGCATGGAGTGTCATTACCTTCCCACCAACATGGTACCTATATATATATATATATATATATATATATATATGCARTTTTAACACATAACAATGATAGTGGGACATGGTACCTATTGATCTACTCACATTTGCATGTTTTTGAACTGCTAGGTTGGCAGAAACTGGGGCTAACAGCGGGAGTTCACYCCGCTCTCCAGATTCAAACCATCGACCTTTTGGTCAGCAAGTTCAGCAGCTCAGCCATTTAAATTGCCATGCCAAATGTAGCCTACACACTACATTTCCTTATATTCATCCTTTTCCTTTATTGTATTATTATTATTATTATTATTATTATTATTAATAATAATAATAATAATCTTTATTTATACCCCACCGCCATCTCCCCAAAGGGGACTCGGGGTGGCTTACAGGAGGCCAAGCCCGGTAATACATAACAACAAAAAATATGGAACAGCAAAAATATCATCACAATAAAATAAGTAAACATAAAAGTAAATAAAACAGTGCAAAGTAATAAAGTGAAAACAATCACAAATGTACATAAAATGATAAAACACTGGATGAGATAGGAATGACCAAAATATAAGAACTCGTAGGGGATGGAACAGTCGAGACAAACCTTCTGTAATGGGGGGAGTGCAATATGATTCTTGTCTAAATGTGTATATTAATGTGAAATGTTCATAGGTGTGCAAGGATATGTCATTATAAGGGCATGCCTACCTACTGGAATGTGTATCTTTCTGTACTATTTGTCCAGGGTACCACTAGGTCTTTCATAACACTATGTAACAGAATTTGAAAAAGAAATTCTGTTCCTGCTTTGAAGGTGTTATTTCCTGTTTTATTGTGGTGTACTTACTTTGAAAGTAGTTGTTATACTCAAAAAACTTTGTTTTTGTGGCTGCCACAAACTGTGCTGAATTGGTTGAGACTCAATGAGAGATTCGTTGAAAAACAGTAACAAAAATGAGCTGCATGGTGTCCCGCAAAAACAACGTTTTGGCAGTTTAATACACCTTTCCCATGTTTTTATGATGTAACCAATTAGGAAAACACATTTATAACCCAGGAACAAAAATTGTGTTACATGGTGTAATCAGATTCTAGATATATACACCTTCCCTTTGATGCTGAGTCCTCCGGTATCATAGACAATCCCTTTTCCGACCCAAGCGATAGTCTGAGTGGCACCTTCAGGGGTATGGCTGAGCACAGCAAGAGCAGGAGGGTGCACAGCAGCTTTGCCAACACCATAGATACCTGGAAATGGAGGACAAGAAGGACTGAGAACGTCATTTTGTCATGGAAGCCAAATTTACTGTATATACTCAAGTATAAGCCTAGTTTTTCAGCCCTTTTTTAAGGCTGAAAAAGTTTCCCTTGGCTTATACTCGAGTCAAGGTTATTTATTATTTTACTCTGTTGATGTTGTTTTGGTTATTATTATTATTACATTTATTATTTTACTCTCTTTATTATTATTGGAAGAATACGGAAGCACATCTACATTGAAGGAGGTTAGAATAATGGTTTAATCAGAGTTGGGCAGTCTTATCTTAAATTACAGTTTTATGTAAATATTCAAAAAAACAATCTACAATTAATGTAATTTTATTGGTATCTATTTTTATTTTGAAATTGACCTGTAGCGACTTCATTTTCCACCCTCAGCTTATACTTAAGTAAATACATTTTCCCATTTTTTTGTGGTCAAATTAGGTGCCTCGGTTTATATTCGGGTCAGCTTATACTTGAGTATATATAGTATAATGTTGATTTACTACAGGTGCATCTGCACTGTAGAATTTAATGCAGTTTCATGCCATCTTAAACTGCCATGGCCCAATACCTTGAAATCTTGGGACTTGTATTGGAAGAGTGCCCAAGAAATCTCTACTTTCCCTGAGGAAGGGCTCATGTCCTCAGAGGAGATCTTGGATTAAAATCAGAAATGGATAAACAACGATTTTGTTACAAAAATAAATCCTTTTGGCTTGACTCACCCCCAAATCCCTTCTCCTTCAGTTCTGCATTTCGGAAAACGGTTGGAACAATTCCTAAGTCCTTTCCAACTTTTTTGATTTCCTTCAGAGACAAAGGAAAGGAAGAGATTTGATTTAAAATGGCCACACACATCAGCTTCCATCACATTCATCATTATATTTTTTCTCTTTCAGGTATGCTACCCCATTTATTTATTTACATTATTTATATTCTGTTCTCACCCCGAAGGGGACTCAGAGTAGATCGCATTGTTATACAATGACAAGACAGAAAACTGTACATAGATACATATATAGGCTTTCCCATCTTCGGCATCTTGGAGACTGTGCTCGGTTCTAGGAACTGGTGCGTTTAGCGGGGTATTGTTGCTCCATCTTCCCTGCTGAAGAGCTTTGTTCATTAACTTTCTCCTAGATCAGTAGTTCTCAACCTGTGAGTCCCCAGATGGTTTGGCCTACAACTCCCAGACATCCCAGCCAGTTTACCAGCTGTTAGGATTTCTGGGGAGTTGAAGGCCAAAACATCTGGGGACCCACAGGTTGAGATCCATTGTACTAGAGCGAATCACCGGCATTTTTCTGGCATTTTCTTATGGGTGACTTAATTACCTCCCTGCTTTAAAGCAGTACCTATTTATCTACTCACATTCCTGTTTTCGATCTGCTAAGTAGGTAGTGTTGCTACTAGGGGTTTGCAATGGGGTTTTTCTAAGTCTTAGATAGGATCAGGGCTTTTTCTTTTGCAGCTGTCACGGGTTGAGTGTGATATTAGTTCCTGTATATAGAAAAGAACTAAGTGTTTGGAAACTTTGAGTATTGCATTCTAAGCTTTGCTTGAGGCTCGTTTTGAGCTGAAAAAAACATTTGGTTTGTGCCGGGAGCAGTTCTGCAGCATCCAGAAGATAAAGTTTGTTTACAGAAAGACAAGATCACTCTACAGACAACTAAGTAAGAGAGACTGTATATTATTCTGTTACATGTCTGCATATCGCCATTGAATGAAGAGGACTCACCGAAGATATTGTTTTGTTATATTTTGGTGAGAGCAATTCTTCTGTCTTGTTTTGTATACAGTAAATAGAACTTCATTTTATTTCTACTTAAAGTGAAAGACTCGTGTGTTTTTATGAGTTATTTTTATCACACTTAGAGCTAAGAGGGGCTAAGTCATTCTGTGGGCTGCTAACGCTAATGCTGACAGGTAGAAGCTGGGCTGAAAGGCCAGGAAGCTCACCCCAACTCAGGTTTCGAACTGTCAACCTTTCAATTGGCAAGATGTACTGCAGCTGGTGGTTAACCGGCTGTGCTAAAGCCCAGCCCTATAAGGACCCTTGCAAAAGTGACAAATGCCCAGTGCTTTCCAAAGAGACTCACTCCCTACAAATTGCCTTGTCCCAAGAGATCACCAACCTCCAGAAAGCTGTCCGTGTTCATTTCATTGCATGGAGTATCTACAATCCGAGCAGCCAGCCTGACACCTTCCGTAGCACTTTCCAGACACTAGGAATTATAACACAAAAATAGGAGGAAAGAAAAATGGGATTTGCATGTGCATGTCAATAACACTATGAGAATTTGCTTTACCTAACATTGCATCTTTAAATATTGAGCATTTGGAGGGTATGAGGATAATTTAAACATCAGAGTATGTTTGAGAATATGTTGTATTTACTGTGATATGAGAGTGCGTGCCAGCCAATTTCTACAACTGAAAGTGACTACATTACTGTATCCCTTTGGAAACCCTATCTGCCCCTGTAAAAGTTACTCTTAGGGCCCTTCTGCACAGCCCTATGTCCCAGAATATCTAGGCAGAAAATCCCACATTATCTGAGTGTGGACTCAGATAACCCAGTTCAAAGCAGATATTGTGGGATTTTCTGCCTTGATATTCTGGGATAAAGGGCTGTGTGGAACCTTTAGCTGCACACATCTGTTTTAGTGTCAAATTGCAAGTTTAGGATCGTTTCAGACAAAGTTATATTGAATCGGACAATCAATCCACAAGGGCTGTCGAGGGTTTTATGCAAATTTTTCTCTAACCTAAGATGAATGAGACATTCTTATCCAATGGCATTATATGCACATCTAAAAGACTGAAGTTGTTCTGTTGCAAGGGAGACAGCAGCAGCTTACTTTCAGCATTTCCAACTCTACTGGGCCATTGTTCTGCCCAACCAGGAAAAACTCCACTATCACGGTTCTCTTCTCTATACGCCTGGACACACTTGAGCGCCGCGTGAACAGTGGGAAAGCCCTGGCTATGGCACAGGCAGAAGCAAAGACCTCCGAGCGCTCACAGACCATCTGAAACAGAAGTGGAAAAGCAATGGGTTACACCAGGCTAAGAAAGAACATAAAAACATAGGTAGAGGTAAAGACAACTTAAGAATAACTCGTAGTGATTTAAAATATAATAAACCTGGGAAGGAGAAGAACTGGCCCTAGTATTAAGTGTAAACTGATGTGCAATTTTCAATCTTTGGACCTCCAGAAATGTTGGCCTTCAAATTCCCAGCAAAAATGGATATTGGCCACACACTCTGGAAGGTAAAATTTCCAAATATCCAGAGTCCTGGGAGAAAAAATGCCCATAATTCTTTGAAATAATTAGAAATAATAATAATAATAATAATGAAATGTAAAGGTTTCTCCTGACATTAAGTCTAGTCGTGCCAGACTCTGGGCAGTGGTGCTCATCTCCATTTCTAAACCGAAGAGCCGGCGTTGTCCATAGATGCCTCCAATGTCATGTGGCCAGCATGACTGCATGGAGCGCTGTTACCTTCCCACCAGAGTGTGTTTTTGAACTGCTAGGTTGGTAGAAGCTGGGGCTAACAGCAGAAGCTCACCCAGTTCCCTGGATCTGAAGCACCAATCTTTTGATCAGCAAGTTCTGCAGCTCAACGGTTTAACCCGTTGCGCCACCGAGGGTGCCAATAATAATAATAATAATAATAATAATAATAATAATAATAATAATTTATTACCTGCCTCCCCTTTCAGCTCAAGAAGAGGAACAATATAAATATGATATTATTATCCTTTATAGATTGAGAAGTGCTATTATATGCACATGACATGCATTAAGTACTATTTGATTTGCCAAAAATCAGTCATGTTTGATATATTAAAATAAAAGTTGACCATAGAATCATGCTAAAAGACCTCAAGATTCCTGGAGGGAATATACAAATCAAATATGCTAAAGCTGAACCCACAAATGTGGAGGGTTAACTGTAAATAAACATTTGTGGCACTCAATATTATTTTTGGCACTTGAAGCATCTTATAAACACCTCTCCCCAAGTCTTACAAGTAAAAAAACTGCATTGATGTGAGTTTTCCGGGCTGTATGGGTGTGTTCCAGAAACATTCTCTCCTGACATTTCACCCACATCTATGGCAGGCATCCTCAGGGGTTATGAGGTCACTAGCCAAATGGGGTTTGTATTTCTGTGGAATGTCCAGGGTGGGAGAAGGAACTCTTGTCTGTTTGAGGTAGGGGTGAATGTTGCAACTGGCCATCTTGATTGGCCACCTTGATTAGCATTGAATTTCTCCCACTCTGAACATTCCACAGATAAATTAGTCCCACTTGCCTAGTTTCCAACAGACCTTACAACCTTCAATGAGACCTGCCATAGATGTGGGTAAAACATCAGGAGAGAATGCTTCTGGAACATACCCATACAGCCTGGAAAATTCACAGAAACCTAGTGATTTCGGCCATGAAAGCCTTTGACAACACAAGTACAACACTATTTTTTTTTCATGTCAGGAGCGACTTGAGAAACTGAAAGTCGCTTCTGGTGTGAGAGAATTGGCCGTCTGCAAGGACATTGCCCAGGCGATGCCCGGATGTTTTGATGTGTTACCATCCTTGTGGGAGGCTTCTCTCATTTCCCCACATGGAGCTGGAGCTGATAGAAGGAGCTCATCCGCGCTTTCCCCGGATTCGAACCTGTGATCTGTTGGTCTTCAGTCCTGCCGGCACAGGGGTTTAACCCACTGCACCACTGGGGGCGCCATATTAATTAAATAACCAACCATTTAGGTTTTAAATGTTAAATTTCTCCCTCACTTTCACTTACAAGGATGCACCTGTTAGTCCCGCCTGGAAGACAGTTTCGAATGAGACGTGTAAGAAACTGGGCGGCCGATGGACTATTGTGCCGAGTGACTCGGGAAGGAAGAGCCGCGACGGTGGCATAGTTCAAGTAAAGGGGGCAGCTGTCGGTCGGGTTGGGGTTCAAGGTGTTCAGTGCAGCTTGCCATACCTGAGTACAAAATAAAAAGCACAGAAGGTCAAAGGTTTCCTAGAGGGAGGCACCTCGTCTTCCACTGTTCCTCAGGCACACCTCTGGCCAAGTAGGAATGTTTCCATTCAACTATAGGAACCTCTGGGTTGACATTCCCCATACAAGTAGATACTACACTGTGGATCTTTTCTTTTGGAAAACGATTGAGAATGCTGTCATGGGACCCTGACCAAGTACAACCGCCTCCCATGCGATATTGATGGCCTCATGACAGCACCTGACTGTTTGCTGCTGTCATCAGGTAACCCCATAGTAGGGTCTACTAATAGGTGTCTCAGAGTTGTGTAACATTCCATCATTTCTAAAGTGACAACAAATAATTATAAGGATCATGACCACCCTAGAAGCAAGTATTTAGGAGTTAATCACCTGGCAAGCATTTAATAATTTACAGCCACGGCGGGGTAACTGAAAGAATAATAAAAAAGCACAAGCTGTTGTCAGAATGACCATACATCCATGCTAACAAAATTTATACAACCCAACATATAAATACGAATTATAATTTAACAAACTAAAATTAAATAAAAGGCACAGCCTGTTATAACAGACATAAGACAAAACATCAAATGGAAACAATTATTTCCCATTTCTTTGGGGCAAATTGATTAATCATTGCTCAAGATATCTATTGAGCTGGTGGGGTGAGCAGGGCACGGATATGGATGGCAACTATTAATCAGAGGTATAATGGTAGTATTACCAACTACTATTCCTCCTCCTCATAAGCCAGTGAGCAAAGGTATGTCTTCAGCTGTTTTTTGAAAGCGGGGAGGGAGGGGGGCATCTTTAACTTTAAGTTGGGGGCAGTCACGGAGAAGGCCCTTTCTCTCGTTCCCACCAGCCGTGCTTGGGACAGGGGTGGAACTGAGAAAATGACCTCCTCTGATGACCGCAGTGTCCGAGTTGGTCTGTAGAGAGAGATGCGGTTTGTCAAACAGTCTGGAATAAATTGCCATAACGAAATGTATGGGGATGCAACGCATCTCATGAAAACCTTTCATATACATTTTCAACAAAATATACGATTGCTTGTTTCACATAGACTCAAATTTCTCATTAGGTGTGCACGACACACTGACACACTAATGTGTTGCAACACGCCATTTGGAAAGCTCTGCCCTGTAGTATAACAAGGTGCTTTGAATGTGATTCTATGATTCTAAGGTTCTTTTCATTAACAGAAGTGGTGACCTATGGCCCTCCAAATATTAGAGATGCCAGAATGAAAATGGGAAACACTCCCTCTACCTTTCTTGCTACTTGCTTGCATGACAAGCAATACCCATGATCGTTAAAGCGGTGTCAAACTGCATTAATTCTTCTGTGCAGCTGCCAACAATTCTAGCTCTCAATATATAGCAATTTTTCACCCTAACTGCCCATCATTCTTTGCTTGATTCCTCAAAATGGCCCTTCAATATCACCATGAACATAACTTAAATGTGACTTTTTACCTGCTGGACCTTATGGCTGAAATCTTCACCCAAATTCTTCCAGTTTGCTTTGACCGGTGTTGCTTAACTCTCAAGACATGTAAAGACATCTATGCATTAGTCAGCAGACCCTGTCTCGCCCTTTCGACTCACACCCTGAAATCCAGCATATATGACATATTATACGTGGGTGGGTCAAAAAGTTTTGCCTCCCATGTCATTAAAAACGTTATGAATGAACCTGTAACAGCAGAAGTTGCTACAGATCATAGTTTGACCTGTCCTCTACGCAAAACGAGACATTCAACAGAGTCACCTTCAATTTGTACACATTTGCGCCATTGTTTAACCCAGGTATCAAAACTATTTAGGAAAAAATCAGAGTTTTGTTTCGTTATTGTAAAGCTGTTTTAATGTCATTCAAGCCATTGAATCTGAAACCACATAGGTTGTCTTTCAGAGGTCCAAACAGGTAAAAGTCAGAAGGGGCCAAATGATCAACATTCTTCAAGCAATTATGGATTTCCTTAGGTGCACAACCTCCTTTTTCTTTGCAAAACTGATTATCTTCATCTACATCAGGCACAAACTTCAGCCCTCTGGGTGTTTTGGACTCCAACTCCCACAATTTCTAACAGCTGGAGGACCGAAGTTTGCCCATGCCCAATCTACACAGCAGAATGAATGCAGAAATCCAGCATATATATGACATACATAATACCTATCGGCTGTTAGGAATTAAGGGAGTTAGAATGCAAAACACCCAGAGGACCGATCTTTGCCCATGCCTGATCTACACTGCGGAATGAATGCAGAAATCCAGCATATATATGACAAATCATGTCATATATATGATATACTATGTCCAATGATTGCATTGATCAATAGTTATGCTCCAGTCATTGGTTCCCTTGGCAATGCTGCTAGGAATTATGGGAGTTAGAGTCCAAAACACACGCAGGCCAAAATCTGCCCATGCAGAATGAATGCAAAATCCAACATATATATATAACTAGCCATCCCTTGCCACGCGTTACTGTGGCCCAGTCTGTGTATATGTGTTTTGTGTGTGTATATGTGTGTGCATATATTTGTGTATATGTGTATATATGTGTGTTTGCATTTATATATGTGGTTTTGCACATGTGTTGTAATGTAATTTTTTTTTTTGGCTTTTTAAGTCTCTTCTGCTGTGTTTTTCAGTGTTTTTATGAGTGATGGCCACTTGTTGGCCTGATAGGTGTATAGCGTCCAAATTTGGTGTCAATTCATCCAGTGGTTTTTGAGTTATGTTAATCCCACAAACTAATATTACAAACACACACACACATATATATAATACCAATTGGCTCTTAGGAATTGTGGGAATTAAGAGTCCTAAACACCTGGAGTGCCAAAGCTTGTCAATACCTGATCTACATTGTGGAATGAATGCAGAAATCCAGCATATATATGAAACATTATGTCATATATATGACATATGATGTCCTATCATTGAAAGGATCAATATTTACACTCCAGCCATTGGTTCCCTAGGCAATGCTGTTAAGAATAATGGGAGTGAAGAGTCCAAAACACCCGGAGTGCTGAAGATTGCCCATGCCTAATCTGCACTGTAGAATGAATGCAGAATTCCAGCAAATACGACATATCATGTCATATACATGACATATTATGTCAAATCATTGAATAAATCAATATTTATACTCCAGCCATTGGTTCCCTTGCAACACCATTTAGAATTATGGGAGTTAGAGTCCAAAACACCAGGAGGGCCAAAGTTTGCCCATGATTGATCTACAACCTGGAATGAATGCATATCGGCTGTTAGGAATTGTGGGAATGAGAGCCCAAAACACTCGGAGGGTCAAAGTTTGCCCGTGCCTGATCTACACTGTAGAATGAATACAGAAACCCAACATATATGTGACATATTATGTCAATTCATTGAATGAATCAATAGTTATGCTCCAGCTATTGGTTCCCTTGGCAATGCTGTTAGGAATTATGAGAGTTAGATTCCAAAACACATACAGGGCCGAAGTTTGCACACGCCAGATCTATACTGCGGAATGAATGCTGAAATCCAATGTATATATCATGTCATATCTATGACATATTATGTCCAATTATTGAATGGATCAATATTTACGCTACAGCCATTGGTTCCTTTGAGAATACTGCTAAGAATTATGGGAGTTGGAATCCAAAACACCCAGAGGGCCAAAGTTTGCCCATGCCTGATGTACACTGCGGAATGAATGCAGAAATCCAGCATATATGTGACATATCATGTCATATGTATGACATATTATGTCAGTTCATTGAATGGATAAATATTTATGTTCCAACCACTGGTTCCCTTTGCAATGCTGCTAGGAATTATGGGAGTCAGAGTCCAAAACACATACAGGGCCGAAGTTTGCACATACCAGATCTACACTGTGGAATGAATGCAGAAATCCAGCATATATATGATATATATCATATATGGCAGATTATGTCCAATCATTGAATGGATAAATATTTATGTTCCAACCACTGGTTCAATGCTGCTAGGAATTATGGGAGTTAGAGTCCAAAACACATACAGGGCCAAAGTTTGCCCGTGACTGATCTACACTGTGGAATGAATGCAGAAATCCAGCATATATATTATATATATCATATATGGCAGATTATGTCCAATCATTGAATGGATAAATATTTATGTTCCAACCACTGGTTCCCTTTGCAATGCTGTTAGGGATTATGGGAGGTAAGAGTCCAAAACACATACAGGGCCGAAGTTTGCCCATGACTGATCTACACTGCGGAATGAACGCAGAAATCCAGTGTATATATCATGTCATATATATGACATATTATGTCCAATCATTGAATGGATCAATATTTACGCTCCAGCCATTGGTTCATTTGACAATACTGCTAAGAATTATGGGAGTTAGAGTCCAAAACACCCAGAGGGCCGAAGTTTGCATATGCCAGATCTACACTGTAGAATGAATGCAGAAATCCAGCATATATATGATATATATCATATATTTGACATATTATGTCCACTCATTGATTGATCAATATTTATGTTCCAACCACTGGTTCCCTTTGCAATGCTGCTAGGAATTATGGGAGTTAGAGTCCAAAAAACCTGGAGGGCCGGAGTTAGAGTCCAAAAAACCTGGAAGGCAGAAGTTTTCCCCTGCCTGATTGTACATTGTGGACTGAATGCAGTTTGGCACCCCTTGAACCAGCCAGGCTCAATGCTGTGCAGTCAATGGGGATGTATTCCTACAACAGGCCTTTTAGTTTTCTCTGCTGCTTGGCCAAACTACAAATCGCATTGATCCAAGGGCAGATCAAAGCTGGGCTGATTCTCCCGTGTAGATGCAGAATAGGCCTTGGAGGGGGGACAGAAGCCCTTGGGTTTGTGTGTGTGTGTCCATGGGGAAAGAATCCCCAAGGTGTTGCAGGGGGCCTCTTCCTTACCTCCTCGGAGACGCGTGGCTGGAGCTTCCCGCGGAGGTGAGTCCAAGGCAGGCGCTGCAGGTTGGCCAGGCGGCCCAGGACCAGCACCGGGCGGCTCTGCGGGTCTGCCTCGCCCGCGCTGCCCTCGAAGGACAGACCCACGTTCGCCATCTTCCCCGCAGCAGCAGCAGCAAAGGAGGAGGAGGAGGCAGCCGGGGAAGCCGAGCTCCTCCCCGGCCAGGCGCCTCCCTCTCCCCTCTTCCCTCCCTCCCGTCCTCTGCTTTCTGGGCCAGGAAGGCAATGGCATGCCCTGCCTGATGCAGGAAGGAACGAGGAGGAGGAAAGCAAAGGGCTCGGGCTGGAACCTGTTGCTGCTCTCCATTCATCATGGGCATCATCATCATCATCAGAGCTGCAAGACACCACAAGGGACATCTACTCCAAGACCTTCCCATTTCTCAGCTCTCAGCTTACTCCTTTTATTACTTTAGGGTGCAGATGGACCTTATTGACCTTGGGAAATTGGTGATAATGGTGATGATTATTTTTAGGGTGTGAATGACCATGTAGCTATTGGGAAATATCTTCATCAGAGTTGGAAGAGACCACAAGGGCCATCTAGTCCAACTCCTTACCATTTCTCAGTTTCTTGTATTACTTCAGGGTGCAGATGGACCTTATTGCCCTTACGAAATCTGTGATAGTGGTGATGATTATTTTAAAGTGTGATGGACTGTACAGCTATTGGGAAATATCTTCATCTGAGTTGGAAGAGACCACAAGGGCCATCTGGTCCAACCCCTTACCATTTATTAATTCTCAGCTTACTCCTTTTATTAGTTTAGAGTGCAGATGGACCTTATTGCCACTGGGAAACTTGTGGTAATGGTGATGATGATTTTTAGGGGGTGATGGACCATGTAGTTATTGGGAAATGTCTTCATCAGAGCTGGAAGAGATCACAAGGGCCATCTGGTCCACACCCCTACCATTTGTCAGCTCTGAGCTTACTTCTTTTATTACTTTAGGGTGCAGATGGACCTTATTGCCCTTGGGAAATTTGTGATAATGGTGATTATTATTTTTAGGGTGTGAATGACCATGTAGCTATTGGGAAATATCATCATCAGAGTTGGAAGAGACCACAAGGGCCATCTAGTCCAACCCCTTACGATTTCTCAGTTCTCAGCTTACTCCTTTTATTACTTTAGAGTGCAGGTGGACCTTATTGCCCTTGGGAAAGTTGTGATAATGGTGATGGTGATTTTTAGGGTGTGATGGACCATATAGCTATTGGGAAATATCTTCATCAGAGTTAGAAGAGACCACAAGGGCCATCTAGTCCAACCCCTTATAACTGGTCAGCTCTAAGCATACATTTATTTGGAGGAGGGGTTACTTTAGGGTGACCTCACTTTAAGGTTACCACCTGTCACACCCAGCACTTTTTAAAAATCTGTACCCATTACTTGGCCCGGCCCTAGTTTTATTGTGTTATAGTGTATTGTTTTGTTGTTTTATTGTTTTTCTTTAATGACTTGCTTTGAGTTGTGTATTTGCTATGCTATGTTTTTGAGGCCTTGGCCTTTGTAAGCCGCATCGAGTCCTTCGGGAGATGCTTGTTGTTGTTCATTCATTCAGTCGTCTCCGACTCTTTGTGACCTCATGGACCAGCTCCCTGTCGGCCGTCACCACCCCCAGCTCCTTCAAGGTCAGTCCAGTCACTTCAAGGATGCCATCCATACATCTTGCCCTTGGTTGGCCCCTCTTCCTTTTTCCTTCCACTTTCCCCAGCATAATTGTCTTCTCTAGGCTTTGCTGTCTCCTCATGATGTGGCCAAAGTACTTCAACTTTGTCTCTAGTATCCTTCCCTCCAGTGAGCAGTCGTGCTTTATTTCCTGGAGGATGGACTGGTTGGATCTTCTCGCAGTCCAAGGCACTCTCAGCACTTTCCTCCAACACCACAGCTCAAAAGCATCTATCTTCCTTCGCTCAGCCTTCGGGAGATGCTAGCGAGGTACAAATAAAGTTAATAATAATAATAATAATAATAATAATAATAATAAAGATGGGGCTTATTGCCCTTGGGAAATTTGTGATGATGATGATGATTTTTAGGGTGTGATGGACCATGTAGGTATTGTAGAGTTGGAAGAGACCAAAGGGCCATCTGGTCCAAGCCCCTATTTCTCAGCTCTGAGCTTACTTGTTTTATTACTTCAGGGTGCAGATGGACCTTATTGCCTTTGGGAAACTTGTGATAATGGTGAGAATGATTTTTTGGGTGTGATGGACCATGTAGCTATTGTGAAATATCAACATCAGGGTTGGAAGCAACCACAAGGGCCATCTCCTCCAACCATTTACAGTTGGTCAGATCTGAGCATACTTTTATTTGGAGGAGGGGTTACTTTAGGGTGAATATGGACCTTATTGCCCTTGGGACATTTGTGATAATGATGATGATGACTTTTAGGGTGTGATGGACCATGTAGCTATTGTAGAGTTGGAAGAGACCACAAGGGCCATATGGTCCACACCCCTACCATTTGTCAGCTCCGAGCTTACTTCTTTTATCACTTTAGGGTGCAGAGGGACTTTATTGCCCTTGGGAAACTTGTGATAATGGTGATGATGATCCCACCAGTTTTTTGTCATAGGCAGATGGTATTTGTGGCACAAGTTCCAGTGGATCATCTCAGCAACAGTATTATGCCTCTGTTTGTAGACCATCTGCCCGATCACCTTGCAGTAGCTGAGTATGTGAGCCATCATTTTGTCTGCTTCCTTGCAGAGTTTACACTTGGAATCTGTCATCAACTTTTCAATTCTGGCTTTGATGGCATTGGTTCTAATTGCTTGTTCTTAGGCTGCAAGAATCAGGCCCCCAGTCTCCTTTTTCAAAGTTCTTAGTAGTAGTAGTAGTAGTAGTAGGTATATAATCATAGAGTTGAAAGAGATCACAAGAGCTATCCAGTACAATTCCTTGTCATTTGTCATTTTTTAAAGCACAATTTATTTTTTGGGTAGGGGGACTTCAGGGTGCAGATGGACCCTATTGCCATTAGGACATTTACTACTACTACTGTTATTATTTTTTATTAATCAGAGACTTGGAAGAGATCACAAGAGCCATCCAGTCCAACTTCCTGCTATTTGTGTTTTGAGCATTTGGTAGTGGGTGGGCAAATTTAGGGAGTCAGATGGAATATATTATTATTATTATTATTATTATTATTATATATATATATATATATATATATACATCTATATATATAAAAATGCTCTGTGCATAATGAGTACCTTAAAAACAAAAGAACCAATGAACGAAATCACACCAAATTTGGCAACAAAACATCTCACAACACAAGAAGTGACCATCACTCAAAAAATTATGATTTTGTAATTTGGGAGTTGTAGTTGGGATTTATAGTTCACCTACAATCAAAGAGCATTCTGAACCCCACCAATGATGGAATTGAACCAAACTTGGCACATAGTTCTCCTATGACCAACAGAAAATACTGGAAGGATTTGCTGGGTATTGACCTTGACTTTGGGAGTTGTAGTTCACCTACATCCAGAGAGCACTGTGGACTCAAACAATGATGGATCTGGACCAAACTCTACACGAATACTCAATATGCCCAAATGTGGAGTTTAGGGAAAATAGATTCTTGACATTTGGGAGTTGTAGTTGCTGGGATTTATAGTACACCTACAATCACAGAGCTTTCTGAACCCCACCAACGATAGAATTGGGCCAAACCTCTCACACAGAACCCCCATGTGGGCCACAGCAATGCGTGGCAGGAGACGGCTAGCTGTTGTTGTTGTTGTTGTTGTTGTTGTTGTTGTTGTTGTTATTATTATTATTATTATTATTATTATTACTATTAGAATCAGAGTTGAAAAAAACCACAAAGGCCATCTAGTCCAACCCCTTGCCATTTATCAGTTCTGAGTGTACTAGCAAATACCTTCACAAGTGACCCACACATTCTAAAGCTATATAGAGACAGAAGGAATCTTCTGTGATGTGTTATCACTCACACAGTCATTTTTATTTTGTTCCCGAAGCACAAACCTTGTATTCCCAGTTTTAAAGTACACAGTTCTATGGCAACAATATGTGTCTATTGCCTTAAATAGCAAGGAACATACTTTAGGAATGCCAGAGTTTGTGCTGAGAAATTTTCCATGTGTAGTTGTTTATGCACAGCACACCTCACACTGAGGTAAAACAGCCCTCATCCCTGCAGAGCATCAATTTGGAAATTGCGAGAAAATGGGGGACAGATCACCATTAAGCGACAAATTGCAATCAAATGGGCACTTTTGTTTTGCTCATTTCCTATGCAGTTTTATGATTGAAATGTTTTGCATTAAGTTGATTGGTCTTTCAAATATTTTTTTTGAATCAGGCACAAAACTAAACATATATAGGACATTTAGAAAACTTAAGGTCACCTCCTTAAGTTTTTTAACTTAACGTCACCTCCAAGGAGCCCCCAGTGGCACAGTGGGTTAAAGCGCTGAGCTGCTGAGCTTGTTGACTGAAGGTTGCAGGTTCGATTCCAGGGAGCGGCGTGAGCTTCCGCTGTCAGCCCCAGCTTCTGCCAACCCAGCAGTTCGAAAACATGCAAATGTGAGTAGATCAATAGGTACTGCTCCGGTGGGAAGGTAATGGCGTTCCATGCAGTCATGCCAACCACATGACCTTGGAGATGTCTACAGACAATGCCGGCTCTTCGGCTTAAAAATGCAGATGAGCACCACACCCCAGAGTCAGACACGACTGGACTGAATGTCAGGGGAAAACCTTTACCTTTACCTAAGGTCACCTCCATCTTTTGCCAAGGCCCAATACTATGGAATCCTGAGATTTGTAGTTTGGTGAGCCTGCAGCACTCTGGCAGAAAAAACTAAAGACCATGTACAAATACTCCCATATTTCCAGATCACTGAGCCATAGCACTTAAAGTTATGTCAAACTGCATTTCATTCAGTAGTGTTGATGCACCCCAAGGTCCAGGTCTTCAAACTGCTGTCTTAAACTCTCTAAATTAGATGGATAACAAAATCACGTTTTTATCATCATACAAAGTTAAGGTAGGAAGGTGCTTAAAGTAACATTTGCTTAGGGTAACATGTCACTTAAAACATGGCAGACTGTTTTGAAAATACATTCCCCACCATGCGAGGTCATGAAACAAATATATTGGGGGGTGGGGAGAGAAATGGACATGAAAGAAAGTGAGTCATGCTTTCAGCATCTTGAGGGGAAACCAGCTACTCTGTTTTGTCAGTTGACTATTTCTATGGCATCATCAAGCCCTTGCCTTTCTCTGTTTCCAGAAACGATTCTGCAGCTGTTGGGTTCCACCCGCAAAAGAATATTGTAAAGTTCCATTTTGAAAGTAAACAATGTATGAAACACAGAGAAATGTATTTGCATTAGCAGGAAAAACGAAATGCAAAGATACAGAATGGGGGACAATGCCTGGCTCGAGAGCAGTACGTGTGAAAAAGATCTTGGGAGTCCTCGTGGACAACAAGTTAAACATGAGCCAACAATGTGATGTGGCGGCAAAAAAAGCCAATGGGATTTTGGCCTGCATCAATAGGAGCATAGTGTCTAGATCTAGGGAAGTAACGCTACCCCTCTATTCTGCTTTGGTTAGACCACACCTGGAATATTGTGTCCAATTCTGGGCACCACAATTCAAGAGAGATATTGACAAGCTGGAATGTGTCCAGAGGAGGGCGACTAAAATGATCAAGGGTCTGGAGAACAAGCCCTATGAGGAGCGGCTTAAAGGGCTGGGCATGTTTAGCCTGAAGAAGAGAAGGCTGAGAGGAGACATGATAGCCATGTATAAATATGTGAAGGGAAGTCATAGGGAGGAGGAGAGCAAGCTTGCTTACTGCTGCCCTGGAGACTAAGACGCAGTGCACTGGTTTCAAACTACAGAAAAGGATATTCCACCTGAACATTAGGAAGAACTTCCTGACTGTGAGAGCCGGTCAGCAGTGGAACTCTCTGCCCCGGAGTGTGGTGGAGGCTCCTTCTTTGGAGGGAGGCTGGATGGCCATCTGTCAGGGGTGATTTGAATGCAATATTCCTGCTTCTTGGCAGGGGGTTGGACTGGATGGCCCATGAGGTCTCTTCCAACTCTTTTGATTCTATGATTAGCTCTAATCCAAAAGATCCTAAGATGATGTGTCCTTGTCTATGAAATAGATTGGCAACCTGCTCCAAAGACGGAAATGTCAATATTTAGTGAGCAAGATTAGATCTTGGAGGCCTCTTCGCAGTTCTATGGAAAACTCCACAACTGGTGCTTCTCCAATGCTGGAAATCTGATGATGGGGTCAGTAGAATGGACACATTCTTTGATCCAGTCTCTTTGGTATAGAATTGGTTCCAATAAACAGTAGGCCAGTGCCTATTTCTACAGTAAGATATTTTGCAACATTGCAGTTATGGGGAGTGCCAGGAACCATGTAAATATATGTAATTACTTTACCTATAAAGCAAAAATAGTAGTTTCTGTTTAAACATCATACCAATTTTTGCCTTTTCTTCAGAGACTGGAAACAAATACTTCTGCTTAAACATTTCCATGCTAGCAATCCTACAATATCTTCAAGGCCATGTGATTTCCAAACCTGCTATAGAGCACCATGTGCCCTGATGGTTCTGTATAAATAAATAATGCTACCACCACAGGCATAATGTAGACACTCACTGTGTTCTACCATACTTTATTTCTTATTTCCTTTGACAGTGGCAATGCTTAAAAAACAGAATGTTAACATCGGCATGTTGAACATTATCACAATGGAAACAAAACAGAAAGCAATTGTTATTTGAGGTTGATTCTTCATTTAACGGCGAACACATGATTTTGGTCTATCTCCAAAATGAGTAGCATGTGCCTGGGCCACATCAGTTTATCTTGCTCTCACACTGTTGAAGCTCTTCTTGAACACATGAAACGAGCTGTCAGGGCAGAAAAACATCTGTACATCTCAGACATAGATCAGAGATCCAGATCATCAGTCGGCAGGCTTGAGGCTCACCATTTTCTTTGCTTTTTTACATCTACTAAACAGAGCCAGGTATAAAATATTGATTTGTGGATGGGGGTAGATGGGGAGAAAAACAGCAGCAGAGTAAGGAAGAGAGTGCTTCTGGGCATGTACTTAGCCCAAGAATACATACAAGAAATGAGCTACGATTTCTTTAATTAAAAAGTCATATCCCTAAGTTTCCTTGATTTGGCATAAGAAAACTTTTCATTGATTTACCATGAATTATCCGGAGACTTGCCAGCGCACCCTGACATAGGTTAACTGGGGCCTTCTAGATGCTATTTGATCTCAATTCGCATCATCCCTTGACAGTGCAGCCAATAATAAGGAATGCTGGACGTTGTCGTCCAACAATATCTGGATGGGTCCACTTTGCACACCCTTGAACAAAAGCAATCACTGCATTGAAACTAGGTAAATGTAAAGGTTTCCTCTTGACATTAAGTTTAGTCGAGGTCTGACTGTGAGGGGTGATGCTCATCTCCAATTCTAAGTCGAAGAGCCAGTGTTGTCCGTAGACGCCTGGTCATGTGGCTGCCATGACTGCATGGAGAGCCGTTATCTTCCTGCCAAAGTGGTACCTATTGAGCTACTCACATTTGCATGTTTTCGAACTGCTAGGTTGGCAGAAGCTGGGGCTAAAAATGGGAGCTCACCATTTTTAGCACCGTTTTTTCAAATCACCAATCTTCCGGTCAGCAAGTTCTGCAGCTTAGTGGTTTAACCCACTGCGCCACCGTGGCCCACAGTAAAACTATACAACTGTTGATACATAACTAAATACAGCATAATCCCCATATCTAAAATTAGGCCTCTTCAACCTGCAGCCCTCCAGGTATTTAGGCCTCCCAATCCCAGGAGCCCTAGCCAGACTTGTTCAATGGTCATGAATTCTGGGAGCTGAAGTCCAAAATACCTGGAAAGCTGCAGGTTGAAAAACCTGCTCTAGGGCAACTCTATAGTAACTTCTGGTGGAAACATACCATACAATTGCCTGGATGTTAGAGAATTCTTAGGATATATTTTATCGAGTGCAGGTAGGTCAGTGGTCTTCAACCTGTGGGTCCCCACATGTTTTGGCCTTCAACTCCCAGAAATCTTAACAGCTGGTAAAGTGGCTGTGATTTCTGGGAGTTGTAGGCCAAAACACCTGGGGACCCACAGGTTGAGAACCAATGCGGTAGGTGAGGCTATGTGTACAGGGGCCAAACTGTTTAGCAGGATGTCAAAACATAGTCTAACCAAATTCTAAACTACTTGTTCTCCTTCAGTTTAAGCAATGTTTGCAAATATGGCAAAGAACAGCACAAGAACTCTCCAAATTCTATGGGCCCTTCCAGACAGGTCCTATATCCCAGGATCTGATCCTGGGTTTTTTGCTTTAAACATTATATGAGTTCCCATTGCTAGATAATCTGGGATAAACAGAAAACCTGGGATCAGATCCTGGGATATAGGGCATGTCTGGAAGGGCCCTATGATTCTACAAAAACCAATCTCTGTTGCCCTTGAATCCCTGCCCGACTTTCAGCAGAGATGCAACAGATCAAGGGCCAATGCAACAACATCCAGATGCAGAGACAACAACATCTTTCTCATTGACTATGCAAATATTCACCAGTTTCCACTATGCTTAAACCTAAGGGTGGAGTCATTCCCTGAAAGACAGCAAATGCAGGACTTTAGGTATCATTCATTGAGACCTAGCTCCACAAACAATCAGGGTCGATCTTTGAGCAGAGCATGAAAAACTACTTTTGGACTTCAACACCTAGCATCTCCAGAAATCATGCTACCTGCAGTTGAAACCCCAAAAGTTGCCTTTTCAAGCAGTGGCCTACTGTTCTCTAGAGAGTCTGAATGGTGCAAAGAGCTCAATGAATGAGGGAAAGCTGCAAAAGAATTAATAGACGACATGACCGGATATTATCATACTGATGGGCTGAAAAACACTGGCAAGCCGTGCCAATACATCACAACAGAAAGAGATGCAGCACAAAAAGCTTTCAATAAATTATTTGATATGGAATGTGTGTGTGTTTTAAGGATTAAGCAAGGCCCCTGAAACTGCAGAGCAGTTTGAGGATCCAGTTAAACCGGTACTATTGACCGCTAAAAATGACCCATTTGGAGAGTCAACTGCTACATTAATGGAGCCAAGGGATCCTGATGCACATAAGCCAGTAGTATAGCACTTCATCACAGCTGAACAGTATGCCACATTTCTCCTGAGCCCTCCCTGTAGTCAAATGATTTAAAAAAGCAAAATGTTCTATCTAAACATACGATTCAAATAATCATACCACTTTATTTCATTTCATCCTGTTGAAGTAGCATGTGTGGATACCACCATGACTTTCTAGTTCAGTATTTACAAACAGAGGTTGAAATACAACACAGTTGATTCTTATATAATAAAAAGACACAGACTCTTTGGGGCGGGAGGAGAAAAGCGGGAAAGCAAAGGATTTTCTTTCAACCCTGGGCTTAATAGCTGAGTGTTTAAAATACATGCAATTAAAAAAAACAGTGCATGATCAGTTTAGAAGCAAAGTGCTGGAGAGGAGGCAGGGCATTACTAATTTCTTAAAGCTTAGGAATTAATTTTAAATTTATAGTACTGATTATGGTTGAGTTTTACGTTTACATTTCTTAGATATCACTCTAGAAGGAAGGGGAATAGCAATGATATGAAGCCACAGAGTATGAGTTATCTGCTGCTTTTTTTTTTAAAGGTTTAATTTGAATGAGTTTACACTAATTATTAATTGTAGGTGAAAATTAAGTGAAATCAAATGTGTTATTTTTTAAGGCATTTGTACCTCGAAATCATAGTTTTTGGTATCATGCTCGAATAGAAACCTGGAAAGGTTGCAAAAGCTAAGACTCTCTAGTATAAATGATGACATACAACACCATCAGCTTCTCAATGAAGAAATTAAAGTTCCTGAAATACCTTCATTCTTAACCGTTTCTTTACAAAAGCACGTTTAGTGTTTCAAGTGCAGAAATAAATAACCAGATATCTGATTTTGTGGCACTTCTTCCAAGTCTTTTTGCAAACTGTCAACTTTCCTATCCGTTCAACATATAAAAATGGAGAGGGGATATCTTTAGGAACATTGCACAGACTTTGCAGCACTAGGGTTTATACATTCATCCCAAAGTCAGCTTTCAAAGCACTGGCTCAACCCATTCGTATCAGAAACAAATAAACCAAGAAAGGAAAGGGGGAAAAACACAACACACAAAAATCCACCCTGCCTCCCCAAATATACATACACAAAAAACGTTACTGGAGTGTCACTTAGCGAGATTTTACAGCAATGAGGATAATGATAAGGACAATTATTATAACAGACAATATTACAATGACCAGCATCTTCCGATTCTTCTTTTGATATTGCTCAGCCTGCAGAGATAAAAAAAGAGAAATTCAAATCATTCACTGTGGCAGATTGTGTAAAGTACATGCAGTAACCTGCAATTAGCACCCGAGAGTAGAATAAGCAATGAGTTAAATTCAGTCTGTACTATGTGCTACTAAAATGCAAGAACTGAAGAATGAAAAATCAGTTTGTTTATTTACTCACAGAGTCATTTTGCAGAATTTATAGCCCAATCCTGTACAGGTCTACACAGTTTTTTTTCTAATGTTTTCTTCCTGATTTATTCTAGTAGACATTTTGGAACTACAGTGCCACCTATTAAGCTGTATTTTCCACTAATTAGCAGCCACTTCTCCACAAAAGTCAACATTGACACTGAAATACAACACTGCCTGAGTTCTGCGAGTGCAGCATTTTTCCAAAGAAGAGAATGTTTGAAAATTGGGACATCCGTAAGGATACCAAGGTGCTTGTTTATAAAGTTATTGTCCTCCCAAGCCTGCTATATGCCTGCAAAACGTGGACTGTCTACAGAAGTCACACTCAACTAGAACAATTCCACCAGCGTTGCCTCTGAAAAATCTTGCAAATCTCTTGGGAAAATATGCAGACAAATGTCAGCATGCTGGAAGAAACAAAAACCGCCAGCATTGAAGCGATGCTCCTACACCATCAACTCTGCTGGGCTGGCCACATTGTCCGAATGCCCATTCACTGTCTCCCAAAGCAGTTACTATACTTCCAACTCAAGAACAGAGAACGGAATATTGGAGAACAGGAAAAGAGATTTAAAGATGGGCTTAAAACCAACCTTAAAAACTCTTGCATAGACACCAAAAACTGGGAAGCCCTGGCCCTTAAGCGCTCTAACTGGAGGTCAAGTGTGTCTAGCAGTGCTGTGGAATTCAAAGAGGCACAAATGGAGGGCAAAAGGGAGAAACGTGGCAAGAGGAAGGCATACCAAGCCAACCCTTATCAGGACCGCCTTCCACCTGGAAACCAATGTCCTCATTGTGGAATAAGCTGTGGGTCAAGAATAGTGCTGCACTATTCTTGACCCACAGTGGATACATCTACATATGTATCCACTGCCAGGACAATATTGGGTTGTTGTAGGTTTTTCGGGCTGTGTGGCCATGTTCTAGAGGCATTTTCTCCTGATGTTTCGCCTGCATCTATGGCAAGCATCCACAGATGCAGGCGAAACATCAGGAGAAAATGCCTCTAGGACATGGCCATATAGCCCAGAAAAAACCTACATACTACTATCATACTACTTCTTTATCCTCACCATAGGCTTGAGTTAGATTATGACCCTCTCTAGTAAATCCAGGGAAACATCATGTATAGAATGAGATTTCTATCATATCTTTGAAAATACATTGAATGAAGTACTGACATCCAGAATTACATCTTAATACACTCTTGGTGCTTTACCTTATGTAGCTGTTTTAATCCTTCTTCTGTTTTAACACATGATTGTTCAACATTGAAATCAATCCTGTCAAGAACTGTACCCTGAACAAAAGAAAGTATGTTAGCTGCATAGACAGAAGTGAAAGGAAGAAAGACATTAAAGGATCAATAAGATTTTGTTCTAAAAATTAAAGCCAACAAAACCAAGAAAATCTTTATAATCAAGACAGCAGCAGATAGGAAAAGCCATGAGATCGTCCCATTATTGTGAAGTTAACCCCAGTACCTTAAGCAGGAAATCCTGACTTCAAAGTAAACAGACTATGGGAAAAGTTACTTAGTGGCTTTGATATAGAATCATAAGAGTTGGAAGAGATCTCGAGGCCATCCAGTTCAGACCCCTGCCAAGCAGGAAAATCGCATTCAAAGCACCCCTGACAGATGGCCATCTAGCCTCTGTTTAAAAGCCCCCAAATAAGGAGCCTCCACCACATGCCGGGGCAGAGAGTTCCACTGCTGAACGGCTCTCACAGTCAGGAAGTTCTTCCTAATGTTCACATGGAATCTTTTCCACCTTTATCTCTTCTGTCATTAAGTACCACAGATTTAATGTCTAGGTGGGTCTTTCTTCAGCCCACATTATAAAGTTGTGCTGAATAAGGGCATCATGAATGCCCTATTCCCATCAGACACTCAAAGATTACCTCGAAAGCACAATTGAATCATGTCCTCAGGTCTTGAATAAAAAAGCATGAGGTCATAAAAATAAGAAAAGGAAGTTCTTCCTTAAACATAATTAGAATTTTCTGTTAACATAAACATTTTCTCCTCTTGAAAGAACTTTTATGGATTTGACTCACCCATTTATGCAGTTGGGGGCCTAAATACCCTTAAGGCACAAGATACCATCTGATCATGGAAACTAAGCAGGGTCAGCTCTGGTTAGTACTTGGATAGCAGAGCACCAAAGCATGATGCTGGCTATATTTCAGAGAAAAGAACGAACAAAACCACCTCAGAATTTTCCTTATCTAAGAAAATGTTTTGAATTGTATGGGAACACCATAAATCAACAGGTGACTTGAAAGCAGACACCACTGTCATCTTTTGCTGGAATAATCCTTGAATCCTTTGAAGGAATGTTTCTTTGGATCAACTTGGCCAATGCAAGATTTTTTGCTTTTTGAAACAATCCACAGATATATAAACCCCACTGCCTAATTTCCAACAGACCTCAGCCTCTATGGATGCCTGACATAGATGCAGGTGAAACCTCAGGAGAGAATGCTACTGGAACATGACCATGCAAACTTGAAAAACTCACAGCAACCCAATCTACTGATTTTTCTTAAGGCAACTGAACTATTTATGGTCTTGAACAGTTGCTAATTTTATGAAGCTCAAATGTTAGTATGGTCATAGAAGAGAGAACACTGACACTTAAAAAAAGGTTAAGACTGTGGTGGGGGGAAGGAACCACAAAAAATTCTGGTACATGGAAGAACTATGAAACTTTATACAGTGTAATACAAGATAAGCATCCCTTATCCAGAATTCCAAATTATTCCAAAATCCAATATTGTTCACACGAGTGGCTGAGCTAACAGCACCTTCGGTTTCTGGTTGTTCAGTGTCCACAACTTTGTTTCATGGACAAAATTATTTAAAATAATTGTATAAAATTACCTTCATGCAATGTATATTAATGCATTTTGGATTTAGACTCGGATCACATCTCTAGGAAAACATATTCGAGTATTCCAAAATCCAGGAGGGAAAAAAACCCAGACACATCTGTGCCTAGTATTTTGGATAAGGGACACTCAACCTATATTTCAGTACCAAGATCTACTTACCTGTTCAACTATCATTGTTCCTAAATCTCTAAAAATTTCATTGAGATCTGAAATGGACTGTACAATTTGTCGGATTTCTCGCTCCCGTTCTTCCACCAATACTGTGTTTTGTTGCACTAATACTAACTGGTCATCTGTAAAACCCTGTTTTAAGGAAGAACATATGAAATGTAAATAGTTGTCCCAGTTGTAATAATAGCAAATACAAGAGACTGGAAGTGTTACTCAACCAATCCTACGAACTATCTCAGACAAAACCACCTTTGACTCAAACTATAGCATGAGATCTCCCCCCCCCCACCCCCAGTTCTACATCTATATAAATAAAAAGGTAATGTTTGTTTGTGGGATTAACATAACTCAAAAACCACTGGACGAATCGACACCAAATTTGGACACCAGACACCTACTAACCCAAGGAGTGACCATCACTCAAAAAATGGATTTTGTCATTTGGGAGTTGTAGCTGCTGGGATTTATAGTTAACCTACAATCAAAGAGCATTCTGAACTCCACCAAACATGGCACACAGGACTCCCATGACCAACAGAAAACACTAGAAGGGTTTGGAGGGCATTGACCTTGAGTTTGGGAGTTGTAGTTCACCTACATCCAGAGAGCACTGTGGATTCAATGATGGATCTGGACCAAACTTGGCATGAATTATTTCATATGCCCAAATATGAACACAGATGGAGTTTGGAGGAAACAGACCTTGACATTTGGGAGTTGTAGTTACTGGGATTTATAATTCACCTACAATTAAACAGCATTCTGAACCCCACGAACGACAGAATTGGTGCAGACTTCCCATACAGAACCCCAATGACCAACAGAAAATACTTAAGGCCATCCAACTCTCTTCACCAGAGCAAGAAAACGTAATCAAAGCCCTCCTGACAAAGAGCCATCCAGCCATAGATATAGATAGATATGATTCACACACACAGATATAGTATCATAGATTTAAAATGGACCCCTAAAGAAGGACAATTATATGTTGCATGTTCTAGAGTAGGCAACCCAGACAATCTTCACATCAACACTGACAAAGAAACAGCAAGAAATACTGTTTATCCACAAGCATAAAAAAATTACATATATTAGAAACCAATACTTTCTCATTACTTCATTTCCCAGATCACCAGACTGGGCCACAGCAACACATGGCAGGGGGCAGCTAGTATACATATATTTTCTTAATTTCTTCTCTTCTGCCATTCCCATCTTTTGCGTTTTCATTAAGAATCAAAAGGCGATCTACCCCTTGATGATGAAAGCTTTATCATTAACTAAAGTAAATACTTGCTTAAGAAGATATAAAAGTAGAACAACACTCAAATAGCTATCAGACTAGGCAAATATGATTTTGCTTTTCACATGCTTCTTGCTATAAGACAGAGAATTTAATCAAATCTGCATTCAACATGACAGCTTCCAGACTTACCCGATCGTATAGTGTTGTGTCCTCTCCATCATCCATAAGTGGGACTGAAGTGTCGAAGAAATGTTTGGATCTTTCTTCGCGATTCTTTACACCTGCAAGAGCAGGGAAACAACTGTGATTAAAATTAAGGATTTGCCACTATATATTTAGCATGGCCTAATAATTTTCAGCACCTAGGCACTGTCTGATGTAGGCACACATTCACAGACTTAATGTTTCTGAGATGAATGGAAGGAGGAAAGCTGAGCCTGAATACTAGCTTCTTAGATATGGAAGAGGTTCTATATCAGCAGTCATTTCAATGAAACAATCAATGTTGCACTGTCACAGCCTGCAAAACGGAGCCCTGTTTTATCCAATGCACTAAACTGCGGGTTACATTGACCTTATATAGACCAGTGTTTCTCAATCTTCCTAATGCCGCGACCCCTTGATACAGTTCCGCATGTTGTGGTGACCCCCAACCATAAAATTATTTTCATTGCTACTTCATAACTGTAATTTTGCTGCTGTTATGAATCATAATCTAAATATCTGATATGTAGAACGTATTTTCATTCACTGGACCAAATTTGGCACAAAAACCCAATATGACCAAATCTGAATACTCGTGGGGGGGGGGGGGGTTGGTTTTGTCATTTGGAAGTTGTAGTTGCTGGGACTTATAGTTCACCTACAATCAAAGAGCATTCTGAACTCCACCAACAGTGGAATTGAATCTAAGTTGGCACACAGAACTCCTATGACCAACAGAAAATACTGACAGGGTTTGGTAGGCATTGACCTTGAGTTTTGGAGTTGTAGTTCACCTTACATCCAGACAGCACTGTGGACTCAAACAATGATGGATCTGGACCAAACTTGGCACGAATACTTAATATGCCCAAATGTGAACACTGGTGGAGTTTGGGAAAAATAGACCTTGACACTTGGAAGTTTTGGTTGCTGGGATTTATAGTTCACCTACAATCAAAGAGCATTCTGAACCCCCACCAACAAAAGAATTGGGCCAAACTTTCCTCACAGCACCCCATGCTTTGAAGGGACTCGCTGGTGTGAACCTTCCCTCCAGCCTCATGGGCTCTCCCTTGCCCGCACATGTGCACCACGTTGCCATGCGCTGAACATGCCCGCTCTCCCCTCCCTGCTCGGAGTCTCAGAAACAGCCCTCCCCTTGGCTGAGAGGCTGGCCAATCGCAGCGAAGGAGGGCTTTTGATGGGAGGATTCGCTGTCTGTTTCCAAAAAGAAAGAGTACAGGTAGAGAGATCTTCAGCCTTCTTTGCCAAAAGGGTTCCTAATAGGCTTGGGCGGTTTCGTTCGTTAATTTCGTAATTCATTATTAGCTTACGATCCAATATTGAGCCATGCAGGACTACTGTGAGGAGTAATTAAAAATCAAAACAATTTTTCCAATTTATTTCGTATTGTTTCGTAATTGGTTCAAAATTGTTTCGAAATTGTTTCGTAATTATTTCCGTATGTCTGGTGCAAGTTTTATAGTTGTTTGTTTTATCAATGATAAAAAATAAATTATCACACCAACAGTCAACAACAGAGGGAGAGGGAAGCTTCAGAAGTTCCCCCTGTCCCATTTGGAGGGTTTTTAGCATATTGCGCAATTGTGTCCGCCATTAACGAATCGATTCGTAATTTTACAAAATTTCGTATATTTCGAACTTTTCTAAAGGAAAATTTCGGAATTCTTTAAAAAAACGAAACGCAAGGGCCCCCCTAAAAACGAAAAGAGTTTAGAACCAAATTTTTCCATTGTTACCCAAGCCTAGTTCCTAAGACCAGTAGAAACCCCTCTGAAACCCAGGTTGAGAAACACTGATATAGACAAACCCAAAGAAAGGGGAAGATGATGCTCAGCATGCAAGTGTCATTTGATTCTCAGCTTACGTTTGAGATAGTCAGACTGCCCGTGCCTGAAGCTGGTGGACAAATCCTGAAGCGTCTGGGCTAAGCTAGAAACAATATTCTTCAGAAGCCGACGCTCTTGGTCTGTACAGCTTCGAGACCTGCCATGTAATGTCTGGACTGCTCTCTGACACCTGTGGAATAGCTTGGAGATGGAAAGTGGGGCAGGGGAGGAAGAAGAAGCCATTTCCATTACCAAATGAACAGTTCAAGCTGCAAAACAAACCATTTAAAAAAACTTATGCAAAGATAGCTCACAGAGGCTGTGTTGTCTTGTATACATTACATCTGCTTTTAATATTTTTATAAGCCACTTCAAGAGTTCATTTCGAGCAAGAGACAAGCTTTCCAGAGCAATAAAACCACTGAACTGTGACACAATTTCATTCAAAAAGAGAAACACTGACACAAGAACTAAAAAAGATGTCCAATTCATGTTTGAAAGAAAACCTCACGGATACCTGTGTGATTTCTTGGGTAGTTATTTCTATTGCATGTTCCTCTTCACTGCTATCATCCAGAGTTGGTCTGTTCATATGTTTATCATGCAGACTAGCTAGTTCTTTCATCTTCTGCTTTATCCTGGAGATCTCATACCGAATCTAAAAGGCCAAGAGTCAAACAAAGAAAGGCTCAGATAAAACGAGGCTAATAACTTGGTGGGATTACAGTAAGAAATTTCTTATCTAGTTTTCACAGATTACATAGCTTTGTGGCTGTTTCTGTACAAGTGGCATCTTACTGTCAGCACTGAATACTGTATACTATGGCATTATATCAATGACAATAGCTTCCCAACTATTTCCTTAATACATCACTTTCAATCCTATGTTGCCTCCTTCCTTAAATAGCTTGAAACAAAGTGAAGCAAAGAGCTTCACCTGTTCAAACAAAGTAGAAGGTAGAAAACATTTCAATAGTATTCCAGGAATTAAAGTCACATTTGGTCCTGCACTTTTGAGACCTCTATTGTGCTAGTTTCATGTTTCTACATCAGTGGTTCTCAACCTGGGGTCCCCAGATGTTTTTGGCCTTCAACTCCCAGAAATCCTAACAGCTGGTAAACTGGCTGGGATTTCTGGGAGTTGTAGGCCAAAAACATCTGGGGACCCCAGGTTGAGAACCACTGTTCTACATGAAGGTGTTTTTATACTTTGAACTTTTATCTTCTAGGAATGCTTATTGCATTTTTAATGCTGGATAGGTTTTTGTAATTTTGCATTTCATTCTAAACATTTATTTATTTATTTATTTGCAGTATTTATATACCGCTTTTCTCTCCCCTGGGGGAACTCAAAGTGGTTTACAAAAAATAATGGCAAAATTCAATGCCTGACATATATAAACCAAATCATAAATCAAACAGTATATGACTAAGCATAAAATACAATAGGACAAATTCACCATAAGATAATAGGACATTTGAACATGAAGTATAAAAATTAAAAACACCTAATAAAAACATTAAAACCACATGATCCAAACTTGTAGACCAGTGGTTCCCAACCTTCCTAATGCCACGACCCCTTAATACAGTTCCTCATGTTGTGGTGACCCCCAACCATAACCCTAACATTATGAATCGCCATGTAAATATGATTTCATTCACGGGAGCAAATTTGGCAAAAATATCCGGTATGCCCAAATTTGAATACTGGTGTGGTTGGCAGGGGGATTGATTTTGTCATTTGGGAGTTGTAGTTGCTGGGATTTATAGTTAACATGTAAACAAAGAGCATTCTGAACCCCACCAACAATGGAATTGAACCAAAGTTGGCACAGAAAACTCCCATGATCAACAGAAAATACTGGAAGGATTTGGTGGGCATTGACCTTGAGTATGGGAGTTGTAGTTTGCCTACATCCAGAGAGCACTGTGGTCTCAAACAATGATGGATCTGGACCAAACTTGGCGTGGATACTCACTATGCCCAAATGTGAACACTAGTGGGGTTTGGGGGAAATAGACTTTGACATTTGGGAGTTGTAGATACTGGGATTTATAGTTCACCTACAATCAAGGAGCGTTCTGAATTCCACCAATGATAGAATTGGGCCAAACTTTCCACACAGAACCTCCATGACCAACAAAAAATACTGTGTTTTCTTATGGTCTTTGCCAACCCCTCCGGCACCCCTTCGTAACCCCCTCAGGGGTCCCGACCCCCAGGTTGAGAAACACTGTTGTAGACTGAGCCATTCCAGATGTCGATTACACATATTCCATATTTATTTGTTGTACTGTGTTACTTTACTAGTCAAAAGCTTGGTTCCATAACTATATCTTAGTTCCAGGAAGGAGAGCGCTGATCTGATCTCACTGGGGAGAGAGTTCCAGAGTCGAGGAGCCACCACTGAGAAGGTGCTGTCTCTTGTCCCCACCAACCGCATTTCGAAGTAGGTGAGACTGAGAGCAGGGCCTCCCCAGAAAATCTTAACCTCTGTGACGGTTCACAGAGGAAGATACGTTCAGACAGGTTAACATCAGAATATCAAGATCAAACAAATCAAATGATCCTAGGACAATTGGCTGCTATTTTTACAAAGAGACACATTTACTTGAAACTATACCCATTATCTACACTTGAACTCACTTCTTCTATTCCATCAATCCACTTTGGAGGTAGCCTCTTTGTTACACAGACAGCTGCTTCAGGATCTAAACTAATCCCAGATACTAGTGCCATACGATCATCTGCAAGCTGTAAAAAAAAGAGAACAATCTGTATTTAAACATACAATAAACATACAATTCTCCCACCCTGAACGTTCCACAGATATATAAACCGCACTTGCCCAGTTTCCAACACACCTCACAACCTCTGAGGATGCCTGCCATAGATGCAGGCAAAACATCAGGAGAGAATGCTTCTGGAACATGGCCATACAGCCCAGAAAACTCACAGCAACCCATACAATAAAGAATTAGATAAGACTGGAAGGCCCATATTATATGATTTAGGGAAGTGATTCTCAACCTGTGGGTCCCCAGCTGTTTTGGTCTTCAACTCCCAGAAATATTAACAGCTGATAAACTGGCTGGGATTTCTAGGAGTTGTAGGTCAAAACATCTGGGGACCCACAGGTTGCGAACCACTGATTTAGATGCAGGCGAAATGTCAGGAGAGAATGCTTCTAGAACATGGCCATACAACCCGAAAAACCTACAACAACCCAATGATTCCAGTCATGAAAGCCTTTGACAGTACAATGATGTTGTTATATGCAGTACCTAAAACCTTTATGCTTATGAGTTAGTCATATTCAATTTTTTGACAATTATTGATTCCTTGCCAAAGCATCATACACTCATGCAAAAAGAAACCAACATGTCATCATGTTTTCCTGCTAGGCAAAGCAAGAGAAGCAAGCAAACAAAGAGAAATGATGGGTTTAAGGAAAAGGAAAGGAAGGCTTGCACCACCATTTAAATGAATAATAATATTTATTCTACTATTGGCCTGTGATCATCCACCTAAAGACAAAGAAATACTGTCAGATTTTAAATAATCCTACTAGGGCTCATTCTACACTGCCATATATCAGATTATCAAAGCTTTGAACTGAATTATATGAATCTATGAGTTATATGAGTCTACATTGCCATATAATCCAGTTCAAAGCAGATACAATCTTGATTTTGTTGCAAAGCAATGCTCAATCCTCTAAATATTTCTCCAGCAACAGCAAGTGTATCCCTGTGGGAAAGAAAATCAGGCATTTCCAACTCGATGGCCCAACCGAGCGTCTTCCTCCAGGTGCAAACCAAGAATGGGCAACTTGGAAGTCCCTGAACAGACTCAAAACAAACAACTCAGCATCTGTATGGTTACCCACAATGCCCTGCCTCATGCACAGAGGAAGAACTGTTTGAAGCTACAGACAATGCAACTACTGTTGGCCGTTTTTGGTCTAAAACTACTTAGCAGCTTGTGTTCCCTTTATTTTATCAGTTTTATATGTATCTATTTATGCAATGCTTATGACACAAAATAAAACTGTGCATGAATGTACTCATACTGGTATCATGATTGTAGCAACTGGGCCACCCTTTCTCCCCCAAACACCCATAACTTTCTCCCCCAAATGCCCTCAACTGCCCGTAGCTTTGATGGTGTTCTACTTCACCTAGCTTTTCATTGTGCACTTTGCAACCCACCGCAGATCTTTGGGATAGCATAGGACTAATCTGTAATGTCTCAATTTTTAAAAACAAGTCGTAGATGGAGGAAATTGAAACACAGAGGGAGGAAATTCCTTCCTTAAATACAGAAAGAAGCAAGCCTAAGAACAGGATTTAATTAGCCCTTGCTCCATCATTGTGAGACAGAGCTTTTTGCAATTAAATCCTGCCTACTTCCTCTTTTCAGGCACAGCCAGCTGGAGGCTGCTCCTGACAATACAACCCATGGAAAGGCATTGTTTCTTCAGGAAATTATACAAAAGCTCTGATGTTTGCCTAAAAATTAAAGGAAGCATTAGACTCAAATGGCCTCAAAATGAACAAGGCGCTCAATTTTAATGCATTTATATTATTTATGGATTTTGAAATAATTATTTTGTTTGGCCTTTTGTGCCTTCTATTTGATGGAGATGTTATACTCAAAACAACTCAGTGTGCGAAAGCAATTTCAGGAGAGCAGAACAAATGTGAAAACTGGAACAGCCTTTTGTTTTAAAAAATATTACTAACTCCAAATGAAAAGTGAGCCTCATATCTAACAATTCATATATTTAAATCTTTATTAAAATCAAGGCACTTTACTATTATTCCATTCTGAAACATCACACTCCCCACTGGACATTTCTGTTTAGCTTTAGTTGGCTGTTGTATATTCAGAAACCACCAAAGAGAAGAAGGCTTTCTCCCGTTTCCCTTTTGCAAAGCAGCAAAGGCATCAGTCTGATTGCACTGAGCTGACCAGATTGCATTGAGCTGACCATTAAGAAATATGGAGAAATGAAGATTTACACAGAATAAAGAGACATGGGAAAACACTCCAAACTCTTTAAAAGTAATGCAAAACTTTGACCAAACTCAATAATCAGAGAAATCATAATCAATTACATGGAGCTGAAACATGCAATATCCAAAACAGTCTTCTGTGATCTCTCTTAGGTAACTCAGAACTGAGAAATCTGAGCTAAAGGACGGAATGGTGTGTCCAGTATAAACAACCCATGCACAACATTTTCCTTGAAAGAACATCAGTATTAGGCAAGCACAACTATACCTCATCCAGCTCCTGAGGTGGTTTGTGGATCCCATCAGCCCCATCCATATAGGGACAGCAAAGTTTTAAGAGAGGGAAACAAAAGAACAGGACAGAGCACAGGATACAGTCAGTTGAAGGTACACAGGGATTTTATTGTTCAAAGCTGCCAGTTTAGCAAAGGAAACAAAACAGTTTCATAAAATCAGTTATCAGCTGTTCAGTGGGCTACTATTTAGCCTCCTGAGCTGTTGCATCTTCTCTCTTTCAATACATTTCAAAACACTGTCTTGATCCTTAATGAAATGCACATTTTAGAGACATTACAAAACACACTTTAAAAGAGATATCTGTAAATGAAAGAAAATTAAAATTCAATTTCACATTATATAATTTTTAAGCATAGTATCAGAACCCCACTGAATCAGAGTATAAATCTCAATATTCTAATTTCATTCACTGCAAACTATGGAGGCGTTGTGGTGACATTTATAAGCCACGATGTTTCATTTTGTCAATTTTACTGGAATTATAAAGTGTGTGGAACATTTGGGTGGGAGAGCTTGAGCATATGCAAATTCAAGTCATTATGCAGATGATGAGAAATTCTAAAAAAAACCTATATAGATATTGTTCAGTAATCATTTTTGGGTTTATTTATAGCATTTATATTGAAACTGTTCTTCAGGGCTGGTTTCAAAAAAAAAAGTCTCACCAGGTTATAGCTTGAATAATCTTTTTTTTTTTTTTTTTTACAACTGATGCTACAAAATTTTTGAACAAGACTCTGAATGGTCACTTCCCACTGGAGTTCCTTCACGGGCAGGGAGTTGGATTAGAGGACATTTGAGGCCACTTCCTACAGTTCTGTGATACCACCACACCAATTTTAATCTTAGCCTTAAGCTTCTTTCTCTGCTAAACTAACAGTATTTTCTCTTGCCTCATCACAGCAGGTGAAATATGAAGATAGGCAGAATACACAATTCTAGCAACACCTTTCACCACTCTACAAGTATTGGAGGAAAAATGTCTAGATTGGAAACTAGAATTTTGGTGCATGTCAAAGTCAGGTATTTTCTCTGTGAGCACCTAGAGTTAAGATAAAAACATTACATCTTTATCCATGGATTTGTTAAATCATAGCCTTCTAATACTATCAATTTACATAAATGTTATTTATTAACTGCATCCTCTTCAGGGAAGTTAGTTAATGGATTTCAGTAGAAACTCACTGTAAAACATTTTATCTCAATGAGCTAAGTCCACAGCTTGGTATTTATCTAGAACCGTTCAGCCCTCTCCATTATATTAACAAAATGTTAACATGTATTTGTGTCAAAAGACTGATAGTAATACATGCCTTTGTTTTCCTACAGAACTGAAAAACAAATGCAGATCTAAGATGAATTGCATCGGAGCCCCTCTGGGCTCCGATGCAATTTATGTTTATGTATTATAAACACAACAAGATGAGTCCACAGCAGACAAGATCACTCTGCTGGCTGTTGTATTGGATTACACGTCAGACATTCCCAAGTGTCTAGGACTGTGTAATGTATCAGCAAATAATGCGTGCAGATCCCAGTAAGGTGGCCTTCTGCAGCTGGCAGATGGTAATTTTGTCAGTGCCGATTGTGTTTAAGTGCAGGCCAAGGTCTTTAGGCACTGCCAATCACCACTGGGACCACCTTTACTGGTTTGTGCCAGAGTCTTTGCAGTTCAATTTTTAAATCCTCATATCATGTCAGCTTTTCCAGTTGTTCCTCTTCAATCCTGCTGTCACCTGGGATTGCAAAATTGATGATCCATACTTTGTTTTTTAACATGATTATTATTATTATCATTATTGCATAAATCCCATGCTCAGAATACAGCCAATGGGACAAAAAATGATTTTTCTTAATTGAGCTTTCAATATGCTGATACCTATGAAATTACATTTAAATCTCAACAAACCATTTTGCTTTTTACATAGATGCTTTTTTACAAGATACATGTCAACACACACAATCAGAAATCCCAGGGAAGATGTAATCCTGTCTATTCTCTGGAGTTACTATAGTTTTCATAGCTATAGCAAGACACTGGCATTGGTTAATTTTTGGATGCAGATGGGGATGGTTGTGCCTCTTGTTTACATAAATTACAGTAATGCTAGAAATTAGGTGAACATATATATAGATGAATTTTGCAAATATCTAAATATTCAAATACTCAGCCATATCATTGGGGTTGGCAGCATTCATTTGCACATGTCCAAAAAGGAGATATAACATGTTTGCTTTCAGACATCCATCAAACTTATCAGGCTGTTTACTGACAAATGTCAGCCAAATTTGAGATGTACACGATTCCAATTCAAACTGTGTAGGTCAATTTAATTGTTCACCACATTAAGTGCTCAAATACACAAAACTTTCTCCAAATAAAATCACAGAATCATAGAAATATAGGATGTTATTATTATATGAAAGTAGCCTTAGATACAGAGGAAGATACTATAATATTTTGTTGTTTAAAATAGTGTTAATTTTAGTAAGACAGTTTTACTTATTTCATACTGAACAAGCTAAAACCAGACGCTGGCGTTGAATTTATCTGAACCAGAGCCCAGAAAAATAGTTCTTTTTTATCCTGGTTAGGAAAATATGTTCAGAATATAAAGCTCTTCTGTAGCTAGTTACTGTTATCCTATTACCTATTTTAGTGGCTACTCTATTTTCTAGAGACTTTGCAAATACATGTTAAAACTGCAGATTCCTAAGAAACCTTGGGGATCCAAGGACTTTACATTATAATCAAGAGAAACTATTGGTAAGAGCTAGAGCGCAGTGCCAAAAAAAGAAGCACCATGGAAAATATATTGCCAGATGTGACCTTTGCCACTGTAAAAACGTTATTTAAATTGTATAAATGTAAGTTCACAAGTTGCTAGTTACAAAGCAAACTGTTTACACAGTTGAATCGTAAGTATAAAAAATGCCTATTCATGCAGAAAGTGGTGTTCATGCAAACAAGTGGAAAAGGCGTGAAGAGAGATCTACTGGTGGGCCCTTTCTCAGATAGATGAATGATCTGAACTAAAAAAGGAAATGAAAACAGCTGATGTGGTTCTTGTCAGTTCCTAGCCAGAACAATCTGCGTTATTTTTAAAGCAAGGAATTTAGGACATGCCAAACCGTCTGCTTTAGTTATTTGAATACGTCTGAAAAACATCAGGATATTTCATTTATATGAACTGTGTTTGACATTTTTAACAATAAGAAAACCCTGTCAATAAATTTACCACCATGCCTCACGCTAAAACAGGGAAGTCTACATAGCTCTGGAAAGCAAGTTGCCAAGAAAAGCCGTAGAGAAGGGGTCAGCAACCTACAACCTTACAGCCATGTGGCCTGCAACCTACAAACATCTGTCTGTTTGATGGGAACATGGGAGAGGGCCCTTTCAATGGCTGCTCCTGCTCCTAGGCTGTGGGACTCCCTCCCAAGACAGAGCAGGATGGCCCCATCCCTGCTGGCCTTCCACAAGTAATTAAGACATTTCTTTGTGGATGTGGTGCAAACTGCTAGGAAGGTTGCGTGTGGCCTTTGATGGAGGGGGGATTGTGGGCTTTGAATATATTTTAATGGTATTCCTTGTATATTAACTTTCATATCCACCTACAAATGCTTCATTTTTTAAGTATTTGTCTTATTTTAAATTTGTATTTGGTGTATTATATTTGTTAGCTGCCAATGATAATAACAACATTTCCAAAAGTACCCTATATGTAACCAGACTCAGTAAGAGCAATCTGACTTTTCCTAAAAGTTACATTTATGGCAGATGGAGCAAGTAGATATGTTTGCTTATGTTTGCTCTGGCTCTGTCCACTTTTTACTTCAGAACCACACATTACAGGCATATAACCCTGATAAGATTACTTTGAAGCAGGCCTGTACAACCTGTGGCCCTCCAGGTGTTTGGGCATCCAACTTCCAGAAGCCCTAGCCAGCCTGTTCAATGGTCAGGAATTCTAGGAGCTGAAGTCCAAAAGATCTGGAGGGACAAAGTGGTGCAGGCCTGCTCTGAAGGAATGTAGCCCATTCAAAAAGCTTACTTGTCTCTGAAGCAGGCAGAGGTGGTCTTCAAGATGTCTTTTGACTAGTCATGTGCTTTTAGGGCAAACCTTGCCCAGTTTTGTATCCCAGCTTTCGTTGGGAACCCCAATCTGTTTTTGAAAGCCTCCCGAAATCAGGATGTATTTTTGGATCGGGACCCCGAATTTTGGACCAATATTGGGGGGGGGGGGCTTCCCATCCACTGGCACCTCTTCCTGGAGTTTTCCTTACTTGGCACCTGCTGTTGCTCCTCTGCAGGCAGGTCCAGAGTGAGCCTGCAGGTCCCGCCAGCCGCCTCACACGCCCCACCACACTCGGAGAGTGTGTGGCAGGGCATGCAGACAGCCCTGGATCATGCCTATGGCCCCCACCACATTCTCAGAGAGAGTGTGTGTGGTGGGGCCTGCAAACAGGACCAGAGTGTGCCTGCAGTCTAGAGCCAGGCCTGTCCAAATGCAGGCAATGAGGTGGTTTCGGCTTGACACAAATGAAACGGTAGGAACAAATTTCGCACCCATGGCAACTTTTCATTACAATCCATCATACTTGACTATGTTGGCTACAAATGATTCCCAATTTAAGCCAAGAACACATCTGAAGGGATATAATCGCCTGTCTATATTCTAGAGGACACTGTACTTCACAGTTTTTGTTATTTTGTGCCTTCAAGCTATTTCCAACTTATTGCAATCCTATCATGGGATCCTCCATCATGGGCCTTCAATTTGTTTTACCATAAATTGTAAGCCACCTTGGATCCCGTACTGGGAGAAAGGCACAATAAACATTAAATAAATGAGTACAAAATAGGAAAATGAAAAGAAAACCAGTTCACCTCCCTTCCAAATGCAATGCAAAAAGTAGAAAACCTGAGTGAAACTTGCAGCCACCAAAAGACCCATAACTTCCCTCCTGTCAGCTACCAAATAAAGGTGTCCTTAGCTATTTGTAAGGAATATAACACGCACTATTGAAGACCTACACCCATCAGGGAGCTGTGACTGGCTACAAGTCCTTGTTAAGAATACACAGGAACAAAATTTATTTGCTTCTAAGCATGTTTGACATTGTTTACCTTTAAAAAAGCAAATATGACAATGGGTAGGGAAATTTACACCCTCTGGGCATTTGAATTAAAATAATCACTGTCCTTTATCATTTTTTTAATGCTGACAGAAATGCATGTGCCAAAATACTCTCAGCACTCTTTCCTCAGGGGAAAAAATCTACACCAGGCAGGGGCAAACTTTGGGCCTCCGGGTGTTTTGGACTTTAACTCCAACAATTCCTAACAGCCTTCTTAACAGTCCAAAATACCCGGAGGGCCAAAGTTTGCCCATGCCGGATCTATATTGTAGGATGAGGGCAGTATGACACCAGTTGAACTGCCATGGCTCAATGCTATGGAATCATGGGAGTTGTTGTCCTGCAGGGTTTAGCTTTCTCTGCCAAAGGGGTGCCAAAATGCATTAACTCAACAGTACAGAAGCACCTTAAGAGGGTTTCCTTTAGAGCCCATGTAGATATATTTATTTATTTATCTTGTATACCGCTACTCCCAATTTGGCTCGGAGCGGTTTACAGAAGCAGATTAAAACAATACAATTAGCTTTAAAAATAACAATAACAAAACAATAGGCGGCGAGAACAGGCATAGATCAAGGTTCCATGTTTTTTAAACACCGAAAAAAGGGAAGATGGTTGGGACATTATCAGGGTTCAAATATAGTTTGGGGGCATAGGCTGCACTGTCTCTTTCCTTGCTTGTTAGTTAAAGAGATGTCAAGCTGCATTAATTCTACATAACTTCATAACAGGCAAGTCCCATAACAGAATGAAAAACCCCACCTGGGGGAATGAATCTCTTAATGCAACAAATCCTTATGGAGAAAATAAACATGTTATGGTTTTTATGATTTTTCATTGATTTCAATGTATAATGCATATTGTATTTGTATGTTTATTGTTGTATTGATTATTGCCAATTTGGAAGGTGCTCTGAGCCCCCTTTGGGCTTGAGATAGAGCAGGATAAAATACAGTATAAATAAGATAAAGGTTTCCCTGACATTAAGTCTGATAGCAGGCATGTAGCCGGGGGGGGGGGGGGGGGGGGGGGGGGGGCCTAGAGGGCTTCAGCACCCCCCCCACCGAAATTCTAATGGTGGTTCGCGAAAAGGCCTTAAAGGTAAAGGTAGTCCCCTGACATTAAGTCCAGTCATGTCTGACTCTGGGGTGTGGTGCTCATCTCCATTTCTAAGCCGAAGAGCCAGCGTTGTCCATAGACACCTCCAAGGTCATGTGGCCAGCATGACTGCATGGAGCGCCGTTACCTTCCCGCCGGAGCGGTACCTATTGATCTACTCACATTTGCAAGTCTTACTGGTGCATTATTTAAACTGTTATGTTTATTCATATCATGATCTGATCACCATGCTCAATATATCCCATATGCATGGGGGTATTGGGGTAACGATACAAAAGGTTTGCTAGGGTAGACCCTCTTTCACTCAGATTCAGCCCCCCCCCCCGAAACTCAGCCCCTCCCCCCCCCCGAATCAAAATCCTGTCTACGGGCCTGTCTGATAGTGTCTGACTTTGGGGGGTGGGCTCATCTCCTCTTCTAAGCCAAAGAGCCAGCGTTGCCTGTAGACACCTCCAAGGTCATGTGGCCAGCATGACTGCATAGAGAGACATTACCTTCCCGCATAAGTGGTACCTATTGATCTACACACATTTGCATGTTTTCAAACTGCTTGGTTGGCAATAGCTGGGCCTAATGGCGGGAGCCCACCCCACTCCCTGGATTTGAACCGCCAACCTTTTGGTCAGCAAGTTCAGCAGCTCAGTGGTTTAACCCACTGCACCACCAGGGCCCCCAAAATAAAATAAATAAACAGAAGAGGGAGGAGAGGAAAGTATGAGAGAGGAAACAAAGAGAGATACAAAGTGAGAGAGAGATGCTTGCTATCAGACAATTCTAAGCAGTTGGCACTAAAAACAGCGAAATGTGGGATACAGTAGGACGAAGGGGGACTCACCGCAGCAGCCATGCTACGTGAAGTCAGAGGGCTGGAGCTGTAACTACTCACTTGCTCAGCCAGCAGCTGCCGACTTTGGATCGCGTTGTTCCGCAACAACAAGAACGCGTCTGTTAAACGCCGGGTGGCCATGGCGCTAGGCTTAAGGGACTCCCTTAATCACCAAAACCCCAAATATATTAACCTATGCTTCTCACAGGTGGGCCAGATTCCCAAGTTGGCTTCCTCTCAGTGTAAAGTCCTTCAGGTGGAAGGTTGAGAGGATTTGGAAACCATGAAAGGAGCATGAAAAGGATCCCTCCTTTAAGTTGTGGCCTTTTCCTCTATCTTTCTCTCTCCAGATCCTTAAGTTAGCTTTTCCCCCTTTAAAAAAATCAGGACTAAACCACTAAATAATCTATGGATCCCACAAAAAGTGTGCTCTCTCTCTTTCTCTAAAGGATCTTTCCTTCAAGACAAAATCTGGACTTCTTTTAAAGCAGAAGGTTGAGAAGATTTAGGAAGAATTACAGGGGCATCCCAGAGACCCCCTTGAACCAAAACAATCCAGAGGCCATTCCTCTATCCCTCTCCCCACCAATTCCTAAGTTAGGACAAAGTCCTTGATACATATCTGGATCTTTTGGAAACCATGACCCTTAAAGGCACCCTGAAGGCTCCTCTCCCTGAATAATCCCTTCTGGGACAAGGCAGAGCCCTATTCTCGGCCCCCTCCAGCACCCCTCATCTTTCCTCTCCCCGGCCCCGGATGGATCTGCCTCTGACCCCTTCAGCACAGCTCACTTCCGCATTGTGCTCCGGACAAAACTTTCCCCCGCGCAGCAAAGAGCCGAGGAAGAATAGTTCCGGGCGGTTCCAGGACCGGATGTAGGGAAACGAGGAAGGAGAGAGAGGCGCAGTTGTTGTTTTGAACTTCAACTCCCAGAAGCCCAACGCAGCCTGTCCCTTGATCAGGCATTCTGGGAGATGAAGTCCAAAACACTCCAAGGAGCAAAGTTTGGGGATTGCACACAGTAAAGTGAATGCAGCCTGGCATCACTCAATGCTGTGGAATCCTGAGAGTTGTAGTGGTGTTAAACTGTATTACTTCTACAGTGTAGACCAGGCATGTCCCAGAATTGTGGGAGTTAAAGTCCAAAATTTATTTATTTATTTATTTGGAGTGCTTCTACCCCGCCCTTCTCAATCCCCTAAGGGGCACTCAGGGCAGCTTACAAAAGGCACAATTCGATGCCTAACAGTTCACAAAATACAGTACAATATACAATACACAAATTTACCATATAATGTCAACAGTTATAACTAATTAAAACAATCAAACAGTATACTAGCAGCAATAAAATCATCTTGTGGTCAATGTTAGCCAATTCATAGTCCGTAATCCATCTAGCATCGTCATTATCCTATCCTACTATGGTCGTCATTGGTTGTCTTTGTCCATCTGCCAGCTTACCCGAAGGCCTGGTCCCACATCCAGGTTTTTAGCTTCCTTCTGAAAGCAAGGAGGGATGTTGATGACCTAATCTCCCCCAGGAGTGCATTCCACAGGCGAGGGGCCACCAATGAGAAGGCCCTGTCCCTCGTCCCCACCAGTCTTGCTTGTGATAAAGGTGGGGCCGAGAGCAGGGCCTCCCCGGAAGATCTTAAACTCCGAGGTGGGACGTAGAGGGAGATGCGTTCTGACAGATACTCTGGGCCGGAACCATATAGGGTTTTGTAGGTCAAAACCAGCACTTTGAATTTTGCTCGGAACTGGATCAGCAGCCAGTGGAGCTGACATAACAGGGGGGTGATATGCTCCCTGTATGACGCTCCGGTGAGTAATCTGGCTGCCTCCCTCTGGACTAATTGAAGTTTCCGAACAGTCTTCAAAGGCAACCCCACGTAGAGTGCGTTGCAGTAATCTATCCAGGATGTAACAAGAGCGTGGACCACCGTGGCCTACCGGCTGTTAGGAATTGTGGGAGTTGAAGTCCAAAACACCTGGAGGGCCCAAGTTGGCCCATGACTGGTCTAAATCCATGCCAAAGATTTATTAGAATCATAGAGTTGGAAGAGTCCAACCTCCATCCAGTCCAACACCCTGTCAAGAAGCAGGAAAATTGCATCCAAAGCACCCCTGACAGATGGCCATCCATCCTCTGTTTAAAAGCTTCCAAAGAAGGAGCCTCCACCACACTCCGGGGCAGAGAGTTCCACTGCTGAACAGCTCTCACAGTTAAGTTCTTCCTCATGTTCAGATGGAATCTCCTTTCTTGTAGTTTGAAGCCATTGTTCCATGTCCTAGTCTCCAGGGAAGCAGAAAACAAGCTTGCTCCCTCCTCCCTGTGGCTTCCTCTCACATATTTATACATGGCTATCATATCTCCACTCAGCCTTCTCTTCTTCAGGCTAAACATGCCCAGCTCTTTAAGCCACTCCTCATAGGGCTTGTTCTCCAGACCCTTGATCATTTTAGTCACCCTCCTCTGGACACATTCCAGCTTGTCAATATCTCTCCTTCAATTGTGGTGCCCAGAATTGGACACAATACTCCAGGTGTGATCTAAAAACATATGAATACAATAACAATATAACATTACAATAAACGCAATCACAATGACAATGGGTGAGCCACATGTACAGGATGGAATGTTAAAAAAACTCGAATGAGATAAGAAGAGGAGCAAGTTATTTGCAAGAGGGAGCTCATAAAAAACACAGGGTTATGAAACCAGACTTTCCCATTTGGGGGGGGGGGTGTACTCCATTGAAAGAAGCGTTGAGGGGAGCAGTAGTGTCATGTTGTGCACCTACTCGCCAAAGGCGCAGCAGAAGAGCCAGGTTTTAAGGTTCTTTTTAAAGGTTTCTAAGGTAGGGGCTTTCCTGATCTCTCCAGGTAATGAGTTCCAGAGTCGGGGAGCCACAGAGGAGAAGGCTCTCTCCCTTGTGCCCACAAGATGAGCTTGTGAAACTGGCAGGAGCGAAAGGAGGGCCTCCCCTGAAGATCGGGTCCCAAACCGTTTAGGGCTTTATGGGTGATAACTAGTACCTTGAATTGGGCCCTTCAATTCAATCTCCCTTCAACTGTGGTGCCCAGAATTGGACAGTCAGGCCTATAGCGAGGGGGTTTAGGGGTTCAACCCCCCCCCCAAATGTTTCAGATTTTTTTAAAAAACCTGGTTTACTCATGAATTTTAACTGGTTAACCAAATCCCCATGCTAAGTCTATGAGATGCAAAAAATTAAGAGTCCCTCCAGAACTGCAAGCACTATCTCAAGCAAATATTGACAATTTATTCACACTGTCATTACTTGCAGCAATAGCCGATGTAGCGAAGTAACCAAATTGGGTGTGTGTGTTGAATGTTCTCATTAAGGAGGCCAGACTTGGTGGAGGTGGTTGACAGGGGCGGAGCTGCAGGCTATTGAAGGCTGCTCTGCTCCTTGCTGTGCTCTTTGCTTCAGTGTGAGCTAGGAGGCAGGTTTCAACCCCCCCCAGCAAAAATTTCAACCCCCCCCCCCTGAAAATTTCGACCCCTCCCGAAATTTTTTTCTGGCTACGGTTGGATTCTATGGACACAGTATTCCGGATGTGGTCTGACCAAGGCAGAATAAAGGGGTAGCATGATACCCAGGATCTAGAGACTATACTCCTATTGATGCAGGCCAAAATCCCATTGGCTTTTTTTTGCCACGGCTGTTGTGGTTCAGCAACACCATGATGGGACTGAGAGTGCCAGTGGGCATGATGGGAATGGGAATACAGATGCAGGTGTGGGATTTCAGATTTCTCAGTTTTCTCAGCCTCAGCCACAGTCTGTAGCTGGAGAGAAACCCTTGTTCTCAAGGGAACGGAATGTGGCTGATAACACACTCGGTGAAGGTCACAGTGAGCCGCAGGTGTTAAGGAGGAAAAGTTTACGGATTGCGGCCAAATCTTGAGGCCATCTGCTGGTGGGAAAACTGCTCGTTAGCTGTTCTGTTTAATGTTCATGTTTTGATGTTTTACCTATAAGTAAGCTGCTTGGGAGCTGATTCAGTGTCAGTTTCAACTTTGCAATATGGATCGCTGTGCCTTCGGCTCCAGGGCTGGGGCCTTGGGGATTGCCTGCTTCTTCTTGTAACCTCATGCTATTTCCTGGATTTTATCCTGTTTCTGTGCTTCAAGTTTCCTGCTTTGATTCAAGAGAACTTTTGGACCTTTACTTTGTACTATTGAACTTTTTACTGCTTTTACTTGGATTTGTTTGAAACCTCAATAAACTTCTTTCTTCTCAAGTTTGGCTGGTTTGTCAGAGAGCAAGGTGAAACTTAACCTGAGACGCAACAACGGCATCACATTGTTGGCTCATGCTTAACTTGTTGTCCACAAGGATTGGTAAGATTTATTTAGGAATATTGGGCTTCTTTGTCTCGCCAGGCACATGGACCTACAGGGTGCCCTGTCACCATTACTGGTAACCAAGTATCGGAACTTGGTACCCGCACTTCAGGTTTAGTTATCCGCGGCTCGGATCTCACTATCCGTGGCCATTTTAAATTGCTGTATTTCAGAACTCTCTGCCTCAGAGTGAGGTGGAAGCTCTTTCCTTGGAAACTTTTAAACAGAGGCTGGATAGCCATCTGTCAGGGTTACTTCGTGCCTTTTCTGCATAACAGGGGGTTGGATTCTATGGCCCATGTAGTTTCTTCCAATTGTATGATTTTATGATTCTATAGCATAATATTCTATTCTAAAAAGATTAATGGAAGTGGACAATTCCCAGGGGTCAGATGGACTTCAAAAAATATGCCAAAACAAACAGACAGATATATATATATCTTCATGTTACCTGTGTTTTGTGCTTTAGCACCTTGTTAACTTGGATGCTACAGGAACAGTTCTTAGAATGTCCGGCCAAGTCTTGAGTAAAAATGTGACAATGCACAGCATGACTAGTGGAAGCGAGTGAGCGAATAAGTTTTCTCTTTTTTTGCTGCTTTTGGCTTAAAGTCAGTCCTGAGTCATAAGTAGCAATATGTGGGAAATCAAATGGATCCAGGAACATGGATAAAGTCAGATGCCAGAACAGACAAGGAATGAATAGTTGTGCCCAGAGCCAATGGTAGGATTGTACGTTTGCTTTGGTCAAACCCCAAATTCAGAAACGTAACATGTTACTTCAGAAAAGTCCAGGCTTTGTTTTGGGACTGTAGTGAAGCAGACCTTTTTCTTTCTCTGAGCGATTGCTCAAGAGCTTAGCCAAATGCTCCGTTCAAGTTCAATTGCGGACGCAGATGAGTCAGGGAAAACAGCCAACAGGGTTCAAAAGAAATCAAAGTATTTTATTTAGCAGCTGCTAGATGACTTCCGACGTAACGGGACGTCTCTGGGGAAGTCACCCAGCACAAAAGGTTAGTGTTACTTTTATACATGCAAAGGGGTTCGGCTTTAAGAGCCGCCCCAAAGATTAAATCATTGGTTAAGAAAGCTGTCAATATTATATTTATGTTAAGCAATTAGATCATACACTTTAAGTTTCGCTTCTCAATAAGCAAGCTCTTTTTGGAAACATCACGAGATGCTGAGACAGCTGGAGACTCTGCTGATCTGGCAAGTCCCTCTCTGCAAAGTCAGCACGTCTCCTGACCGATACTTCACCCTTGCACAAAAAACTTATCTTTGGCACCAAAACCTGTCTTTGTTTCCCATATATGGTCAAGTCCATATCCGTTCTCTTTTCTCCATGAAGACCCCGGCATTTTGTAAAACTCAAACCTGTATCTTCTGCCTTAGTAGGTCCATCTACACTGCCATATAATGCAATTTTAAACTGCAAAATATGGTCGGTGAGGCTGGATCTACACTGTCATACAATTCAGTTTCTGAATCCAGATTATCTGCTTTGAACTGGATCATATGAGTCTACACTGCCATATAATCCAGTTCAAAGCACATAATCTGAATTCAGAAACTGGAAGGTGGGGTCTAATGCTTATATAATGCAGTTTAACTGAATTGCAGTATATGAATTACACTGACCACATAATGCAGTTTCAAATTGCATTATATGGCAATGAATATAAGGCCAAAGTGGCCCAAAATGGACTGATTCCGAAAGCCTTTTGAAATTAAGTTGGAACATTAAACATCCCAGGCTAGTCAGTTTAAAGCCAATACACTTTATTTCAGCAAACCCATTGTATAAGGGAAATGTTGGGGATGGGTACTGGAGAAAAGTAGCAGTGCTGCACATAGAAGAAGCAAATGGATCTCACACCAGTGTTGTGCATGGATGCTATGTTGCATTAAAAAGTGTGCAGTTTGCCCTATGAAACCAGATACAGAGTGCATCTACACTGTACAATTAAAGTAGTTTGACACTACTTTAACTTTCTCGGTTCAATGCAATAGAATTGTGGGTTTTGTAGTTTGGTGAACCACTAGTACAGAGAAGGCTAAAGAACATGTAAAACTGCAACTCCAAGGATTTCATATAATTGAATCATGGCAGTTAAAGCAGTGTCAAACTGCATTAATTCTATAGCGTAGATACATCAATAGAGACCTGGCTATGGCTGAGCATTACAGTGAAGTGTGGAATAAATCTGAAAGCTTACAAAAAAGCATTATACATGTACGTGCACACACATACACATACACACGTACGACTACAATTCTTTGGATCTTTGGAAGAACAGCTGGGCACAAATATGATAAAGTATGTTAATAAATAAAACATTGAGGAGAAAACTGCAAAAGACGTGTGTGGGATGTATATTCATGCCAAAGGCTTGAATGGAGAAACTGATGATTCCCATCCTTAAAAAAAAAGTGAACAAAACTTCTTTTGGCTGTTAATGCATGGCTTCCTCTTCATACATGTTTTTTGCAGCATTGAAATGATTGTAGAGGGTGCTACTGGGTAATGCAAACAAATGAAACTCTTGATATTCCAATTCCTTTATTTTGCTGAAGCATCATTTATATTGTATAATTCACAAGTGGGAACAATCTATAAGCAAGAGAAAGAGTTGTTGCTTGGATGTTGTGAAGTATAGACTCAACTAATATCAGCCCGATTTGCTTTGCAGTAATTGTGTTTCCTTTTCTTGCCTTTTTATACAATAAATTTGCAATGTCTTCTGTTTTGTATAATTTGTTCTGAGTATCATTTTGATGCCATTTTAATTCTCATAGTTATGGAATCCTGGGATTTGTACTTTGGCAAGACACTACACTCTCTGCCAGAGAATTCCAAGTAGTTCATGAAGCTACAGATCTCAGGATGACATAGAATGAAGCCAAGACAGGTAAAGTGGTATCAAAGCACTATAAGGTGACAGTAAAATGCCTTATTCCCTGTTTGGTGCCCAGTTGTCAGTCAGTGATGTCTGCTAATTGCTAACACGTGGGTTCAGAGCCCAGTGCGCTTTGCTACTCCAAAGACCAGATTAGAAATACGATCCAGGTTTGAAAGAACAATGGTTTGTTCTTTCCAGCCAGAAAGCTTGTCAGTACAGAATCTGCACTCAAAAGAACTGACATAAAGCATGAATGGAAGTACAGAACATTGTATCCACTTTGACAGTCATTCTGTTGTAACCTGGTCAGAATCTGAGTCCTCACATGATGAGGAAGGGGATGCCGGGATAGATTTGGAGGGCCCAGAGGAGGATTGAAGTGGCCTGGAGAGAGGACTTTTAGAATCTCCTGGCAGTTCCCATGAGACTGGAGAAAGCAATATCAGTTCTCATGAGAATATGCCAGAAATGTAGGCTGAGAGTTTAATGTTTGTCCAGATCAACTTTGGAGGCAGAGACAGATTCGTTTTTCCCAGTGACTTAGAGATAAGAAGAGGAAAAGCAGATTTGTGAGGAATTATGTCATGGGAGACTTTGAGGTCTTTTAAGTGGTTTTCTACTGATACAATCCTTTGTGAGAGTAAGATTGTATTTAGGTAAACAGCTCTTGGTTCCTAGTCCTACATTTGTGTATTCATGTATTCAAGTTTCTAACTTTGTTCCTGGTTTGAGTTTCATGTGCGCCATAGGTTGCCTGCCTTGGATTCATGCTATAATGTTATGGATATATCTGGGGATTGACTCTTGAGACTATATTTGAAAGGGTTTTAGAATCTTGGCTTTCTTAGAAAAAAAACTGTTTGAACTTTGATGCCTCTTTTTAGATTTGCTTATTTTATATACTCTTCTCTTAATCAACCTTTACTTACTAGATTACCTGGATAGAGTGTGGTTTGTGGTGACAAAGTGTTTCAGGGCTCTAGCATAACACATTCATACACCCGCACCTTACCCTGATTGGCTAAAAAAAACGGCTCAGTTTGGATCTGGGCTCCTGTTGGCTGGAGATTCCTCTTGACATCACTGGATGTAGGAATTCCCAACATATTATCTCTAGGAATTTACTATATCCTCCAAAACAATTTTGTGTAATTTCTGGGAGAAGCATGCCATGAAATTGTCTGGAGAACCTAGCAAATTCTCAGTGAAACAGTTTTTCCATTGATGCATGTGTTGGGCAAACTAACAATCTTGCATTGATTTTGAAATGGTACTGTAGTCTCTGTTTCTGTTTAACCTAACTCTCTTACCTTGCTAAGTTTTATGGCGCCCTCATTTAAGTAGTTTGCATGAGGTTTGGGGAGCTTCTTCATTGAGGATGTGGGACAAGTCAAATAGTTCTTTGATCCCAGGAGTCTACAAAAGAGGGGTGCTTTCTTTGTCTATTCTCCACAGGACTGTGATGTAGAAGAGAATGCTACCTTTCTACTCTCTATTTTTGGATTGTATCTTTTGATATACTGCAACCAAGATATGCTGTACCTGTGTGAACCTTCACTCAGGATTTGTGAGTAAACTATCATTTATTACATCAATCAGGTGATGTGGAGTTTTCTTTCTTTTAATGGTATTTCTGAATGTATATTCCTTGCATGATAGTGGGGTGCTGGGATCAATAGCTAAGTAAGCTTTTAACTCTGCTTGTACCTATTTCTTTTGAAAGGGGAAGCTATCCTATCTCATTCCTCTGCTCATCCCGTTGTGTTTTGACTCTGGTAATGTGGTGCTCTTAGAGGAAGGTATAACTATTTCAAATGATCTGGTTTGCCTCTGGTCAAACGGCCGAGCCCTTCCACGCTCAAAGCATCTACATAATAAAAACCCATTAGTATGTAAGTGAAACCATGACTATGGATCCCACAGTTATAGAGATCTTACTGTATATTATTTATTAATTAATTTATCTTATTTATATACCGCCTTTCTCAGCCCGAAGGCGACTCAGGGCGGTTTACAACTGGCACAATTCGATGTCCGCCAACATAAAAAGCAATCAAAACAATTAGCATAAAAAAATCACACAAAAAACCCCAGTAAAAACCAATAAAAACATAAATCCTCAGTGTCTCATTACTAAAATCATTATCCAATCACTGTCCCCGCCAACCGAATCTGTGAAGAAGGTGGGACCAAGAGAAGGACCTCCCCAGACAATCTTAGAGTCCTAGGTGGTTCATAGGGAGAGATACGCTTGGACAGGTAAGCTGGGCCAGAATTGTTAAGGGCTTTATAGGATAAAGTCAGCACTTTGAATTGTGCCTGGTAGCAGAATGGCAGCCAGTGGAGTTGGCACAACAGAGGAGTTGTGTGCTCCCTAAGCACCGCTCCTGTTAACAACCTGAGTGCCACCCGTTGGACCATTTGGAGCTTCCTAACAGTCTTCAAAGGCAACCCCATGTAGAGTGCGTTGCAGTAGTCTATATGGGATGTAACCAGACCGTGGCCAAGTCAGACTTCCCAAGGTATTAAGGATCTGTTCCTTTCTTTAAAACAGTCCACCAAGTTGAGCAGAGGCTGAACAGTCTGTAAGGGCAGTCCCATGTGAAATATATACTGTAGTCTAGTCTGAAGGTCTCAAAGCTGTGAGTTATATCTAGCTGTCAAGCCTGATGTGAAACAGACAGGGCTGCAACTTATGTCTGGATGTCATGATGACTTTTAAGGAGAAAGTTTAGTACATTTTCCAATGAAAAAGCAACCCTATTTTTGTGTCAATGGGAAGAAGAGTGTTAAGCTTCTGTGTTCTCTCGGTTTGCTGCCTTTGATCCTGTTGTCTCCATTAATAATTACGGCAGGCACCTTCTTTCGGAGGGCTTATCTTCTGCATCTGAACGTTTCTCCCTGTTAGCAAAACGAAGCAAGTTGATTCATACAGCAGTTAATGTGCTTGAACGTGGTCTGATGTTCTTTCCAGCAATAACAGCCCTAATCGGGGAGGGATCTGTTTCATGCAACAACTGCTTTAAAGATGTCTTTCCAAAGAAATTAATAGCCGTTGCTCATTTAAATGTAAAAATAACCAGTGAAATAACAAAGATATTTTTAAAGCTCAGAAACACTGCATAATGTATATTTTCTTCTTGGAACTTTAGTGGAAATAGCCTGGCTCTGCTTTATATTAAATATCATTTCATCATTAATCATCTTCAGCAGGATTGTGGTGGAAAAAAAAGAGGTCACTGGCTGGTGGCATTTCTCTTTCTAAGCAGCAGGAGGCAAGCAAGAGTAGGTCTCCCTGTGTTTGGTCTGACCTTTCCTATGATAATATTGTACCCAGCTGGTTCATTGGCTTGACATAACATCAATTTTCTCATTTCTAACATAAAGCTGATTTCAATACAAATGACTCACACGGTATAATCAATGCACTAAAAATTGGAACTTATTTATAAAGACTTTAATTAGCTATAAAATGGAAGAAAAATTATGGGAGTCAGTGGAAAGAAAATATGACACAGAATCAACAGTCTAATGAAGGGCTACAGTATAATTATCACAATGGCAGACTTTAATCAAAACGCTTTCAAACGTTGGCGGCTTGGCATGGATGGGAGCCAAGCAGGGAAAGTAAAACATGATGTGGACTTTGTGGAGCTGTTGCTCCTTTAGGTATTTGCCATCAAGTCTGTTTCAAGTTACTGTGAGCCTACAAATAAGGCCCCATCTACACTGCCATATACATAGTCGGTATAGACTCATATAATGTAGTTTAACTAAAAAAATTGAAATTTGTTCCGACAATGTTAGATAATGGAGACTGAACTTGTGTTACCTTTTTCCCACTGAGTCATGCCATCTGATGATATCCCCAAAGTATGCTGGCTTCAGCTTAGTCACCTTGGCTTCAAGGAGAGAGTTGATTTGGGTCATTTATTTGTCTTTTTGTCAGTCCAGGGTATACACAGAACTCTCTTCCTGTGCTGGTACAGCTGTACCAGAAGCTCCTACTTTATTTGCCTTGTATTAAGTGTTTGCTTGCAGTCCAAGGCTTGGGATTTTACAGAAGGGTGGCTTCCTGTTAAAGTTTGCAGTTATAGGGCAGGCCACCTTAGTTCCGCCCCCTTTTTGGGTTTTGGAGGGAAGGGAGCCATTTTCAGTCAGTCACACACAAGGAAGCTAGTCTATAGGACGCAGACAGCTCGTCCCGTAGGAAAAGCTTCATTCCTCAAAATCATCCGGGGATCATCCAGGGACCATCTGGTGATCATCTGGGGATCATTCAGGGAAGTAGAAACAGAAGGAAAAGATCCCAAAGGRTCTGGKTGAGAGCTCACAGCCTCTCAGCCTCACAGCACCAGAGGGGAAAACAGCCCTGAAGTTCCCACAGGACAGCATTACAGAACCACTGAATTCCAGCTGAAYVATCWTCAAGCCTTGGCTGYTAGGTTTACTCYATGRCCAGADYRAMTTGGYATCYGTAGTAAYASCRAYARCAYRYAGGCCCAGATYARAGWCAGCCWGGGAGAGATTATAAAGGGTTCTTCCTCATGCTGAGAYAGTACAGTTAATCCAAGTCAGTGCCAGTCTCTTAAAGACTAGAATAAGAAAGCCTTGAAGTGTTGTTTGAAGATTTGTTATTTGTTCCTTAATAAAGCTTTGTTGTACCATTAAAGACTAAAGACTATCACTTCAGGWAATCCCTAAGAATRTCTGAGGCACCCCGGCTTCCCACTGGGTTTAAAGTATATGCCSTATAGAATAAGACAATTTGTTCAGACCCAGTGCGCGACAGAACACTTCCAGTATTGCATTTGAAATGAATTTATTTCCTGCCTATTAGCTGTCCTCACAGTCCAGCATTCATACACTATCATAAATACTGTGTTGTGGATAATTCTGATATTTAACTCTCTCTCTCTCTCTCTGTATATATATACACTTTTAAACACATATATGCTACTGCATAAGCAGAGTTCGGAGGCTCCATCTCCACTGCCATATAATGCATTATGAAATTGCATTATTTAGCAATGTAAATGGGACTGAGGGCCCATCCAGAACAGTACCTTTATCCCAGGCGCTCCTGCAGCAAACAGGAGGGTGGCCAAAAGCCATTCCCTGTAAATGCGGAAGCAATAACTACAAATGGCACCCCCCCCCCCAAAAAAAAACCCAAACAAAAACCTGTGAATATCCTGGTGGCCATCTTGACCACACTTTGGTATGATTTGGCCACTTGTGTTTGAATTTTCATCTCCAAAATGTTAGAGGGAATTGTTTTGTTGGAATCAGAATGGTTTGAACTAAGAAGACCTTGGCATGATCCAGCAAGGCAGTATTTCTGTTTCTTTCATTACTGGTCAATTTATTCTCCAGCTTTGGGTTGTGTCATTGGGTTATGTTTTTGTCAGGGGCATTGCTAAGTATTTAACTTTGACCTTATGTATCCATCTTTGGCAAAGCCTATGGGTCTTATCGTAATTTTGAGTTTTGCTGTCTTTTTCAAAATTGTGACTCAGGTCTTTTCTAGACACAAATCGTGGGTTTTACCCAGGGACAAAAATAATAATAAAATAAAACAGGACCTGAGAAGATGTCCAGATACAGACCTGTTGGTCCCGGGATTTCTGCCTCCGTCATCCACGCTTGCTGCTTTGTCACAGTTTCCCTTTGGGGTTGGTGCTCGTCTGGAGGGCTGAAGTTTGTCCATGTCTGAGCCACATTGTCATCAAATCAGTGCAGTTTCACAGCACTTCAATTGCCATGGCTCAATGTCAGGGAATACTGGGATTTGTAGTTTGGTGAAATACCAGCACTCTTTTGCAAATAAAGTTACAACTCCCAGAATTCCATAGCATGGAGACATGGCGTTAAAATGCACTAATTCTACAGTGTATTTCAAGTTGCTACTCTATTGTTTACTCTGCAGACTTTTAAAATAACTTGAATACTGGCAGGGGAATTTTGGGAGCCAAAAGTAACGTTTTCAAGTTCTGCAGAGTCAGTGGCCTCTAGAAATGTGTGGATTATTGGATAATTGCATACCTGGGAAAGTGCATAGGACAAGCTTCACTATCTTGTTGCTGTCCTTCTCCTTAATGCACAACCAAAGCAGCTGCAATAATTTTCTTGTGGCAGAAGATGTTCTAGAAAAAGTACATAATCCCCCCTTCCCATAACCCTCCCTTGCCTAGCGGGGTTTCATATACAGTACATATTCCAATAATATCTTGCTATTAATGATTTGGCTGTGAGTTGGAGAGAAGAAAAATGGTTGACTCTGGCCAATCTAAATGGTCACTGTTGATTGGCCTTGATTGTGTCATTTAACTTATGAGGTGAGGGCTGACGGAGTGACAGCGAGTGAAGGATTTTGCCTGCCAATACTGTGACATTCGCTTCTAGGTTGGAATGGAAAATTCGATCCTTTTCTGTCCACAGTCTGCGTGGCAATGATTTGTGGGTCTCTATAATAAGGCTGAAAGAATTTCATGACAAATGCATATGTGGTTCAAGAAGTTGGGTTTCTCCTAGTTTGTCATCAACTAAATACGTAAGCTCTTAAATCCAGAATGTGTGTGTGCTCTGTCGCTATAGGGAATGACATGGTTGACTACCCAAATAAGAAAATTAATTGGAATTAGTGTCATAAATGAAGCCTGGAATCTTTATTTGGTAATGGTAAATGCCTTGGGACATTGGAAATTGTTGGTTCAGGACTGATGTAGCAGAAAAGTTACAAAATGGGCCTCAACCTGCAGAGGTGCACCTGCCATATGATATAGCTAAGTTTTATATCTTTTTAGCTCTCATAGTTCCATGGAATGGAAACTTGATATTTGTATTTTATTAATATGATATCTTCCATGATATGTCTACATGGCTAAAAGAATGTGAACTTCGTTACTGTGAGTTTTCTTGGCTGTATGGCCATGTTCCAGAAGCATTCTCTCTTGACATTTCACCCACATCTATGACAGGCATCCTCAGAGGTTGTGTGGACATTTCACAGATACATCAACTCCACTTGCCTAGTTTCCATGTGACGGTGCGAGTGGCGCCACCTATGTATACAACTGTTAGTTGCAAGATTTACACTGTTGTATCATGCTTAATCCTGCCCCTTTTACCCTGCTTATGTATAGTTGTATGGATTGGTTACTTATAGCTGTCAATCAGTACTGTTTGGCTCTACCTCTTCCTGCAGGAGGGGAGTGCTTCCTTTCTTTTTCATTCTGCCATCAGAGTTCCTACCACATGGACGTGAGTAAGAGACTTGACTCTAAAGGGCCCTGATTTAAGTTACCTCTTAGCACCAATCCTGAGGTTTTTTACCCTTGGGACTCATGCTTTATGTCCAGATCGTCCTGGACAACATTGATGAGACCCAAGCGCCTTCAAACCAGTTCTTTTGGCACCAAAGGAAGATCCTGAGTGTTCAAAACATAGGCTATCTGAACTGGGGTTATGGTTTGCTGTGAGTTGCATTCACAGCCATTGAGGAAAGAGGAAACTTGGTGAGGCTTCTCAGCTTCAAACACCTTGGACCCAGGACTAATTGAGACTGTAACGTATATTTTCCTTCACCCCTCTGAAGTTTCCAGCTCATTGCTTTAAATAAATAACTCTTTGTGATCAATAAAACTTATTTTGAGTTATTTACAGCGTTTTGGGTTTTTGAGAGTTCCAGTTTCCTATAGGACAGCAAGAAGCAATCCCTTGGGGGAAATATGCCACGTCCATCCCTCCTTCATTAAGAAAAATAGCCCCCAAGCACGATGGCACAACTCACAACCTCAGAGGATGCCTGCCATAGAAGTGGGTGAAATGTCAGGAGAGAATGCTTCTGAAACATGGTCATACAGCCAAGAAAACTCACAGCAACCCAGTGATTTCAGCCATAAAAGCCTTCAACAACACAATGTGAACTCACTGCTCAGCTACTATAGAGACTGGACCTACACTGTCATATAATCCAATTTCAGAATCCAAGTTATTTGCTTTGAACTGGATTATGTGAGTCTACACTGCTATATAATCCGATTCAAAGCAGACAATCTGGACTGTATTATATGGCAGTGTAGATGGGGGCCTGAGAGTTCACATGATAACAGAGCAAGATTTGCAATACAACCATTGCATCCAGTCATTAATCCACTAAACCAAATGACAGGATTTCCTCCAGAGCTTCCTGGAGACTCTGGAATGATGCTACTGTTTTGGAAGTGTGGGCAGCCCGATCAGACTGGATCTGGTCCAGTCTATTGTCCATACCACCAATGAAACCACTGCTGATTCTTTTGCATTTTGTGTGATATCATTGTTATTTATTTGTTCAGTTGCTTCCAACTCTTAGTGACCTCACTAAGTGAGCTCCCTGTCGGCCGAGCGATATCATTAAGCCATGGCAATTAACATGTTGTCAAACTGCATTAATACTACAATGTAAATGCACTCTAATGTAGCTGCTGCCCCTGGAAATTATTATCACAACATCGGAATGTCTTGGATGCCACGTATACAGATGATGCCAAAGAGCAGCCACAGCTCAATGTGGCTGTCAGTCAATCAGTGAGTCTGTGAAAACATTTCACAACCCCAGAGTCACAGCCATTTCTTTTCACAGGTATTAAATAAATAAGTAAAACAGGAAAAATCAGAAATGTCAGATAAGAGGACAGCATTCCTACATGCGCTAATAAAAAGGGAAAGGGGATTTGGAGGTGTCACAAACAGCTGTTTGCTTAAAGGCTGGGCTTAATCTCTTACATACAATTAAAACATCCAGTAGAAAAGGCAAGTGTAAATATCTCCAGCTTTGCTTGTTTGACATGTTTCAGGAATGTGATTGTCAAAGCATTTTGGTGTGTGTTCACAGGGATGCAAGCATTGGAGTCAATGCAAACATGGCTGAGACAGTACTGGAAGATTAGCCAGGGCACATGCACTGCACTGGGAAACTTATGTTCAGGAGGTAAGGTGCAAGGTCATATGGACTTGATAAGCTACACCCTTACTATTGATTATGTTTTCAAGCCTTTTCAAGTAGCAGGCACCAAAGATGGTTGTGTAAATAGATTCTAGGGCCATTTTGTGCTCTTGGGTCCCTTCTGAGGTGCATGGTTTGCCAAGCATACCCCACAAAGAAAACAGAAATTACCAATTTGTGTGTGCAGATGTGCCTCCAAGTCGCCTTCTGACTTAAAGCGACTCTATGAATTTCACAGTTTTCTTAGGCGAGAAATATTTCCTTCCTCTGAAATACATCCTACAGCACTTTGTATTCATTGGGAGTTTCCCATACATACTAACCAAGGCCTATCCTGCTTAGCTTCCAAGATCAGACAGGATCTGGCTGTGTTTTAAAAACATGCTTTCAAAATGTTTAATTGTTCAACCTATTCAAAAGTTGTATTCCCGCTCTGCGGCTTCTTCATGCATTAATTTACCCTTTGGGCAAAATACAGAAAAAGTCATTTGAAGAAGCTTGCAATAAATGAAGGTCACTACAAGAAAGGAGATTCTATCTGAACATGAGGAAGAACTTCCTGACTGTGAGAGCCGTTCAGCAGTGGAACTCTCTGCCCTGGAGTGTGGTGGAAGCTCCTTCTTTGGAAGCTTTTAAACAAAGGCTGGATGGCCATCTGTCAGGGGTGCTTTGAATGCAGTATTCCTGCTTCTTGGCAAGGGGGTTGGACTGGATGGCCCATGAGGTCTCTTCCAACTCTATGATTCTATAAAGCAACCTAGGAGCGCTGCATGTGGCTTGAAGGGTTCCTTTTGCGTGTCCCTGGCTACACAGAAGGACAGCTCCCATCCAATATCCCATTGCCAGTGTTCACAACAAATGTAGTCTTCTTCTATGCTATATCGCTACCTGTCCTTTTTGCTAAACAGACCCTTTCTCCACCATAATAATAATAATTTCTTTTCCATCCCTGAGGCTGCTACCTTTTTTGTTCAGCAAGGCATCCTGGGTCAGGGAAAACTGATGGGTTTCCATCACCGCAGGACCATTAGGTTCTCCTGAAGCTGGGGAATTATGTTCTGCGGCCCTGATAAAATCATTACAGGGAAATGAATTGCTTGTTGTGGTTGCCTGAACCTTTTCCCTGAAATGCCATTATGGCGATCAAGTGCATTTGTGTTTATTCAAGTACAATAGGATTCCCTAGTGGGTTCCTGGATGGAAGCAGGTGGGGAGTGAGAAGGAAGGAGGGGAAGAAAATGGAAAGATGAAAGTGGTTGATAAATTGCGAATATAAGAAGAAATCCTATGCCTCCCTTCTCCCTCAGAACACATTAAAAACCTTTGGTACCACCAAGAGGATAAAGTACATCTCTGTTAAAGTGGAGAGCTTGCTGTATAGACTCACAAAGGCAGTGGGCTTGGTGCATTGCCCGCCTCTTCATTCAGAAGTGTCTGGGAAGTGTATCACTCCTTGAGAAGGGCTCAGGGAGATGCATCTACTGACCTTACCATCTCTTCTTAAGAGGATTGTCTCTCTTGGCAGCATCACTGCACAAAGAAAGCTGTAGTGAGTGCAAGCTGAATCATGTATTGAAATCCTAGCTTCACTAGATTGAAAACTAGACAGTGTTCTTGTACAATTAAAGAGGAAATTTCGGCAGATGTTGATAGTCATAAAACCAACTAACAGACAACATCTGCTGAGTGTATTGTCGAAGGCTTTCTTGGCCAGAATCACTAGGTTGTTGTAGGTCTTTCAGGATGTATGGCCATGTTCTAGAAGCATTCCCACCTGACATTTCACCCACATATATGGTAGGCATTCTCAGAGGTTGTGAGGTCTGTTGGAAACTAGGGAACTATTTTCCTAGTTTTCAACAGACCTCACAACCTCTGAGGATGCCTGCCATCGATGTGGGCGAAATGTCAGTAGGGAATGCTTCTAGAACATGGTCATACAGCGTGAATGACCTACAACAACCCAACACATGCTGAAATGCTCTTTTCTGCAACTTGAGAGACTGCAAGTCACTTCTGGTGTGAGAGAATTGGCCGTCTGCAAGGGCATTGTGCGGGGGATGCCCTGATGTTTTGATGTTTTACCATCCGTATGGGAGACTTCCCTCATGACCCCACATGGGGAGCTGGTGCTGACTGAGGGAGCACATCCGCGCTCTCCCTGGATTCGAACCTCTGACCTGTCAGTCTTCAATCCTGTTGGCACAAGGGTTTAACCCATTGCCCCACTAACATTAGGGGAGCAATCTCCAGTTTTCACCTAGCTCATTTGCTTCAGCTGACTTATTGATCCAGCCTTGACAACAATGATGGGATCACCTCTGTGATGGACACTTAACCCTTTTATTTAAGATTCAAGATTTAGAAGCATTAGTGAACTGAAGACAGTAGTCAGTCCTCTATATCAGTGGTTCTCAACTTGTGGGTCCCCAGATGTTTTGGCCTTCAACTCCCAGAAATCCTAACAGCTGGTAAACTGGCTGGTATTTCTGCGAGTTGTAGGCCAAAACACCTGGAAACCCATAGGTTGAGAACCACTGCTCAATATCCACAGATTCTACATCTATGGATGTAGATGAACCTGGAATTTAAAAAAAATCCAAAAGGCAAATTTTAATTTTGCCATTTTATATATGGTTTGTCATTTTACTATGTCATTTTATATGATGGGATTTCAGCATCCATAGATTTTGTGGAGTCCTAGAACCTTGCTTACTTACTTAGGTGATCCCTCATTGTCTGAGTAAGATTGTCCTCCAAGTGTGGTGTCCTGGTGGTGGGTACATAGGTGACTGTGGAGCCCTATTCTTGACCCGCATGTTCTCCCGCAGTGTGAGGGCATCGGTTTCCAGGTGGAAGGCGATCCCAGTCAGAGTTGGCTTGATGCGCCTTCCTCTTGGCACATTCCTCTCTTTTGCCCTCCATTTGTGCCTCTTCAAATTCCACAGCATTGCTGGTCACATCTGACCTCCAGCTAGAGCACTCCTAGAACCATCTGCCAGTGGATACCAAGGGCCCACTGTAGTTTATTTCATGACTACCTGGTTCTTGAAACAAATCCAAGGATCGACAGCAGTTCCAAAGGAGGCATTTTGTAGATGTAAGTTTTATGGAACCACCATACATGTTCAACAGAAAAGATTTTTGTTCAGGTCATGGCTCTGTGACCGAAGGAAACTTGTGCCCTCCTCATCCAGAGCTTAGAAACTTTATTTTTTAAATTACAGTTGACACAATCTTTTAGCTAGCATGGTCCCTGGCAGAAAAATGCTGTAGCTAATAGAGTGAGTGGTACAAGGACAAATGGCCTCATTTATATCTGTCTCAACTGATCTTTGGGAAGGACTTCTAATTCCTTTGGTCAAGCCCCCTTCATCCTCTCCAGCCCGCAGCTCCCACACGGCTCCCTCGGGAGTTTCACAGTCCCACTTTAGCTGGCAGACAAAGGATTACTTATCTGTGTTTATTTAACTTTTATTAGTTTTTACGCTCTGCCTCACTTGCTGGGGCTTACAAATATATAAATCAACATAAAACTGTAGTTTTTTAAAAAGAGATAAAGCTGGATCCTATGTGCTAAAAGATCATTAAAAAAGCATTCTGCCATGACCTTCCATTGCCTTTCAAAATAAATATATCATAAATCATCTTAAAATAATAAGAGAGATTGCTTAGTGGACTTGTGTCTTTTGTACAATGGGTGGTGTGGTCAATGCTTCTTTTTACTATCTTTCTAGCCTCACTAGATTGTGGCTTCCAAAGCAGAACCTCAGTAGATAATGAAGTACAGCCAGCCCCTCACCTTTACTGAGGTTAGAGGCACAGGACCTGTACGAAAATGAGAACAAATGTAGGTTGCTGTGAGTTTTCTGGGCTGTATGGCCATGTTCCAGAAGCATTCTCTCCTGACATTTTGCCCACAGCTATGGCAGGCATCCTCAGAGGTTGTGAGGTCTGTTGGAAACTTAGCAAATTGAGATTATATATCTGTGGTATATCCAGGGAGGGAGGTAAAAACTCTTGTCTGCTTGAGGCAAATGTGAATGTTGCAGTTGGCCACCTTGATTGGCATTGTAGCCTTGTAGCTTCAAATCCTGGCTGATTGCTGCCCGGGGAACTTTTGTTGGGAGGTATTAGCTGGCCCTGATTGATTCTTGTATGGAATTCCCCTGTTTTTTAGTGTTGTTCTTTATTTACTCTCCTGATTTTAGAATTTTTTTAAATACTGGTAGCCAGATTTTGTTTATTTTTATGGTTTCCTCCTTTCTGTTGAAATTGTCCACATGCTTGTGGATTTCAGTGGCTTCTCTGTGTAGTCTGACATGATGGTTGTGAGAGTGGTCCAGCATTTCTGTGTTCTCAAATAATATGCTGTGTCCAGGTTGGTTCATCAGGTGCTCTGCTATGGCCGATTTCTCTGGTTGAAGTAGTCTGCAGTGCCTTTCATGTTCCTTGATTTGTGTTTGGGCAATGCTGCGCTTGGTGGTCCCTATGTAGACTTGTCCACAGCTGCATGGTATATGGTAGACTCCTGCAGATGTGAGAGGATCCCTCTTGTCCTTTGCTGAATGTAGCATTTGTTGGATTTTCTGAGTGGGTCTGTAGATAGTTTATAAGTTGTGTTTCTTCATCAGCTTCCCTATGCGGTCAGAGGTTCCCTTGATGTTATTCCCATGGCTTGTTCTTGGTTCTGTGGTGGAGTATCCATTGGCCTGTAGAGCCTAGTTTAGGTGGTTCAGTTCACCTTGGAGTAGGTAGGGTTTGCACGTTTTTTGCACAGTCTGCCAGGGTTTTAATTGTGTTAAATTTTGTTATTGGCTATTAGGAATTGTGGGAATTGAAGTCCAAAACACCTGGAGGGCCAAAGTTTGCCCATGCCTGCTATAACATCTCCCTGGAGGCCCTAGATATTCCTAGAAATAACATTTTAATCAAATCCACCAAAGTTAAATTTGCAAAAATGGAGAGTCAATTGTAATGCTTCTAGCATATAGCAAACGGTGTAACAAAGTCCTCTCCTTGATATTTTATGACACAGCAGGGTAATTAGTTTACTGAGAAAAACATTATAAAATATACCTTACACTCAGGCATCTATTGTTTAAATTGATACAATTCGAAATTCTATCACTTAATTTTGTGAAGTAATAATGTGTAAAACAGTTTTCATTCCAAACCAAATTGCTGGTAACAATAAGCACAAAGCGGGCTATCCTAAGTTTAGGTTATATCAGAAAACTACAGCATTAGCTCTCTGCAGCCAAGGGAAATTTTGTCACTAGATTTTTCTTTTATCGTCTGTCCAGCCACACTTCCAGTTCTGTAGTAGCTCCCGCCAGAAAGATAGGGAAGTATTTAAGAGAGAAAACGGGGCTCTGTTTCCATTAGGAGCAGCTGCTTTCCTTTTAAGTTAATTCTACAGCATTCTGGGTTTTGTTTATGAAAGTCGCCACGAATTATGTTTTTCATCCGTCAATGCTCTGAGATGGCTAATGGCCCAGTACACCTAATTAGTCCTTAGCCTAAGATAATGTTTCACCCTGTCTACAGTGAACAGCACAGGAAGGCTGCTATCTCCTGCCCTGCATGGCCAATTTAACACTGGGGCGGCCCAAAGGCTCCTGGTATGTGTCAGACCAGCATTAGCCAACCTTTCCTTCTCCAGTCATTTCCAGATGTGGGCAGCTGCAGGCTTCAGTTGCTAGAACCAGATGGTGATCTCTTTCTAACTGCAAATACAATGAGACTTTGAGTCCCAGTATATATACTGGTACACAAAGTATATATATGGTGGTGCAGTGGGTTAAAGCACTGAGCTGCTGAGCTTGTTGACCGAAAGGTCACAGGATTGAATCCAGGGAGCAGTGTGAGCTCCCGCTGTCAGCCCCCACTTCTGCCAACCTAGAAGTTCAAAAACAAGCAAATGTGAGTAGATCAATAGGTATCATTCCGGTGGGAAGGTAACGGTGCTCCATGCAGTCATGCTGGCCACATGACCTTGGAGGTGTCTATGGACAACGCCGGCTCTTCGGCTTAGAAATGGAGATGAGCACCACACCAAAGAGTCGGACACAAATGGACTTAATGTCAGGAGAAAACCTTTACCTTGACCTATATATATTTAACAACAATACAACTGATATATTTGATATGTATGCAATGTCACCGAAGCTCCAAGCAGCTGATAGACCTGACTTCAGTGCTCTTAGTTGTATTTCAGGAGTCGGATTCAAACCTTAAAGAATTAAACAAAAAGTATAAAACAGTTGGAAATACATCAAAGAAATTGCAGTTTCCGGATTTCCCCCATTTGTTCCATGATAAGTAAACAACTGAAAGTTCCACTACAGTAGAGTCTCATGTATCCAACGTTCACTCATCCAACATTCTGTATTATCCAACGCAGTCTGCCTCCCACCCAGATCCACAGCTGTTTCTCTAGGCAGCAACATGCAATGGGCCTCTCTGAGCACCTCGAGCCACCAGGAGGGACAAGACGCGACCGGCATAGACTTTTCCCATCGAGCACAATGTCTAGCCTGCACCGTCTGCATCTTGTTCCTCCCTGTGTGCGCCCAGCGTATGGAGAGGCTCGTTGTGCATTGCTGCCTAGAAAAATAAACAGCACATTGTTGCAGTCAATGTTTTCAATACATTGCGATGTTTTAGTGCTAAATTCGTAAATACAGTAATTGCTACATAACATTAAACTGCTTTTTCTGTCGATTAGATGTAAAACATGATGTTTGGGTGCTTAATTTGTAAAATCATAACGTAATTTGATGTTTAATAGGTTTTTCTTTAATCCCCCTTAATAACCAACATTTTTGCTTATCCAACGTTCTGCCGGCCCATTCATGTTGGTTAAGCAAGACTCTACTGTACTTTACTCAAAGTGGAAAGAGCCTACCTCTTAGCCTTGGCAACTGCATCTTTTCTCTGGCTCTCCCTCTCTTTGTAAATTCAGCCGGCAAGTATGATCAGACCTCCACAGTTTCTGGTTTAACATTTGAGGTTTTGATTATTCTCAGATTTCATAGACCAGGCATGGGCAAACTTCGGCCCTCCAAGTGTTTTGATTTCAACTCCCAGAATTCATAACAGCTGATAAGCTGGCTGAGATTTCTGGGAGTTGAAGTCCAAAACACCTGGAGGGCTGGAGTTTGGCCATGCCTGGTCTAGATTCTCCAGTTCAACTCTATGCTCAACTTCCACCAGAACCTGACCACTGAGTCGTGTTGGAGAAACTAGAGATTTCTAGAGGTCATCCAACATGAGTCTATGATCAACTTCCAATGGACATTGACCAGAGAGTTGCACTGAGAAAATTACTGCCAATCTTCCAGTTATTATGGTAGAAATGCCATTTGATAGAAAAAATAGAGGAAATCTGGATATATAACCTGTAATCTGGAAGACCCACTTGTCAATTTGGAATATCCCGCCCTTTGTCTACTGTAACATCTGCTTCTTCAATGATTTTCTTCTTCATTCAAGGGAAATAGCTTTGTATTTAAACATTTTGCATGTGGGAGAATACAATACTGAGGTATTTGCTCCTTCAGGCCAAGGGCTTTTAGTACTTATCTTTGAAGAGTCTGGATGTGAATCAGATAAGTTTTAACAACCTTATGGCAAGCACACTATGATCTTTTTTGTACTGAGAACAGCTGAGAATTTAGTTAGCTGTGTTTTCAATATTTAAACAAAGGCTTCCAAAAATTGCAAAGTTCTTTGTAAACGTGATGGAGAGAACTTTCTAGAGTAAGTGAATGCCGGAATAAGTAAAACAGACAGATGCATTTATCTGTACAAGTCCCTACAAGATAGATAGCCAGTGAGTGGACATAAAGGGAAAAAATTAAAGAGGTCACAATCCATGGGTTTTTGAAAGATGACATTCCATGCTATGTTATTATCCCATATCTAGCTATGAAAACACCCATTTCATCACAGCCAATGCCACAAATCCAGACTTACTAGCAAATGTCTAGATGGGTTTAAATCATCTATCTCCTAATGGCATTTATACCTTTACTTGATGATGAGGGTTATCTCACTGTTTAGACAACACAACCTTACAACTGTTGGACAGCATTATCTCCAGACTCGGGAGGAGATTAATAGCTTGGATTTCCTAACCAATCTGAGAAACTGACTGGCATACATTCAAGCTGTTGAGATTCCAGCTGCCTTTGTGGACTCCTTTTACTCAAATGCCTCCTGCTATACAGTAGGGGAGGAAGAGCAGATGGCGGATGATGGATAACAATGCCATGGCCCTCCAGAGAGTTTCTGTTGACATCACACTGGGGAATTGAAGCAGCTTGAGATGTTTATAAAACCCCAGAAGATCCTCCCTCCCAGTTTATGACTTTGGTATGAATTAGCCACCCCCCATTTGCTGTCCTTTAATTTTGGAGCTGGACTGCTCCTCAGCTCCCTTGCTGCTCCTTTTAAAGAGAACAAACATAGAGCCACACTGTTAATTGTTGTACTCAGAGCTGCTGTTTACATTGTGATGCATGTGAGGCCAAGCACGTCCAGGCTATCTCTAAGCGGTCAAAACAAGCCTGGAGAGGTTACCCAATCAAAACAACGTGAGAGCCCATGTTCCCTTCTGTTCCAATTAATCCCTCCCAAAATGACATCAGTAACAAGATCTTGTCCAAGTCTCTTGAGTGCATTGAAGAACAGCAAGAACCACTTGGGGAAGGGAAGAAGGACTGTAAGAGAGAGATGTTATGCCAAGACAGCAGTTCCTCCTTCCCCTAATAATAAAAAATATTGTGGGAGTTTAACTAACAAAGCAGCTCCTTTCTACAAAGTCTTTTTGTGCTTGCCTGGCTTCATGCCTATTTTTTCTCATCCTTTGGGGAACTAGCTGGAAGTTTTTAAGGAGGCATTGATCGTGGAGGATATTGTTGAAATGTGTCTGCAATAAACAATGGAATAAAGTTTGAAATGGAAAAGAATGGGATACCACTTTACTGATCCTACTGTAGTCGTGAGTACTTACCTAGAACAGGCAGAGTTAAATAGCAGCTGCCACTAGAATCCATTATTAAGTCTGTATGAAGTACAAAACAGAGAAAAAAGGGGAAAGCAGATCAGTTTGCCCTATCAACTACCCACACTATTTCTCATAAATAAATAATACCAAAACAATACGATAAATCTATAAAACGGAAGTCATAATGCAGATTGTAGAAAGAAAACAGCATCCCAGGGAACTATTTGGAAGACAGTTTAAGGTGGTTTCTAGAAGGTTCAAAGTGTTTTTCCAAGGCTTAATTGAGCTCTTTGCTCAAACATATTTAATTGTGCTCTCTCTCTCCCTCATTGTTGCGATGTAGGAACCTGTCCCTGTTCTTTCTATGCTGTTTCTGCTTCTTGTACCAAACCATAAAAATTATTAAACAATAAAGACACAAATTGTATATAATGGGACTTGAGCATTCGTTAAATTTGGAACCAAACCCAAACAGATACCAAGGGCTTATTGTAAAAAACAAACAAAAAAAAAACCCACCACAAATCAAATAGTTTTGTATTTCTTACAGAAATTTAAGTCCAAACATTTCCTTTACATAATCTACTCACATAGGGATTCAGGCTGGCTGGTTTTAAAATCTGAGTCGTAAGCATCTATTTAAAAAACCTAAATAGGATTCTCAGAAAAAAATAGTGACAATGATTGTCCAATTTACACATCATACACAACATAGAAAATTCATTATAGTATCCAAATTGTAGTACCCAACTTTTCCAATTTTGTTGCATTGAAATGGAGAAAGATTTAAATGCATCTCTTTTTTAATCCAAACATGATTTTTTTACAGTCTGATTAATAATTACCATGTTTGTCCAGATTTCATTTTAATAGGTTGCATCATCATCATCATCATCATCATCATCATCATCATCATCTTTATATCCCACCAGCATCTCCCAAAAGGGACATATTTCCTGTTCTTTATGTCTTCTTTCTTGTATCTTCTTTTTTTTAGATGGGGTGTTAAGAAGCTGTTGTGCATAGAGAAATATGGAAAGTGGTGGTATTTGGAAAAAGCCTCAAGCTGAGTTATGTAAAATGATCTCTCTAGATTCTCAAAGGTGACTAACCTCCTTTTGGAAAATTATTCCAAAGTTATGTGTGAAGTATGAAATAGTTTTCCTGTACTGAACATTAAAACAGACACATATTTATATACATACCTTAGTTTTATCCATTTGGATTACTATAGAGCACTGTTCTGTGGAACTGCCTTTGAACAGTGTTTGGAAACTTCAGTTGGCCCAAGGAGCTTCACCCAAAGTATTACCTGGGGCTCGTTACAGTCAGCACACAATTCTCTTGTTGCAATAGCATCACTAGTTGCGGGTCTGTATTGGGGCACAATTTATCTTTTTTTAATTTTTTTAATCTGTATTGGGGCACAATTAAAAATTTTTGTTGGAACCTACAAAGCCCAGGTCCAGGCTATCTGAAGGGCCATCATCTCTTACACAAGCCTCCCCTAGTCTACTAATCCACAAAACTGACAGCATACCTCAGCAGAGAGAGGCAAGCTCCAATACTGGGTACAAATTCAGTTGGTACCAGGCAACCAGTTAAATCATACATCTAGGGAATTAAAAGGGAAAGCTGATAGGTATGGGACAATCTGCGTATTCTCTTGTAGGACACATAGTTCTTTCAGCACACATCTGTTGTCCATAAGTGAAGAAGGAACCTTGTGGGAGGAGGTAGAGGGAATGTGAGTGTTTATCCCATGGAGCAATGAGCATGAGGTCTATGGAACTTCCGGAATATCATAAAATGCCTCCTTTTAATGCTAGATTCCATCATGCTAGATTCCTTGGAACGGTTTTGCAGAATAACTTGTACCCTGGTTGTCAGATGGCATCCACCTGAGCTGTGTTCATGAACAGCAGCATTGTTGGCAGTTCAGGAAAAAAAGCACATTATTGGCAGAACTATGTTTGGCAAGTTGGAAGGCTTCAGCATGCATGGCGCTCTAAAGCAGGCTACTGTCAGGGATGTGAGACTGGGGATGACCTGGGAAAGAATGGAGGGAGGGGGGGAACAAGTAAGGTATCTGAATAACCAGCAAAGGGTGAAAACCCGTTCTGAGTAGTCAGATCTGGAGCAATGCATTTTCATAGGGCTAGTTGAAACCTGTATACTTCTGCCCACTAGCCTCAAACACAGTATCAGGAACTCATCCTGCCTCCTCCTTTGGTAATTTAGTGACTTTTGGTTTGACTGCCTCCTGTGCAGCTCTTATTATGTCTAACATATCTCAGATGGAAACCAGGACAGCGTCTCTTCAAGCAAATTCACTTTTAATGGAAAAGGCTCTCAAGATGTGTTCATTCTTCTTGCTGATCTCAAAAAGCAACTTTCATTCAAATCTCAAAGAGCAACTTTCATTCAAAATGTGAATATAGTCTGCACTCAGTTAATTCAGCAGGGGAAGAGGAGAGGACAATCTACCGTACTTCACTGTTGACTCAGACAAAACCGAACAGCTTATGTGTTATCTGTTATTAAGAGTTTTTGCCATTTTAATCACAATCTAATATTGCTTGGCCATATATATCCTTGTTTTCATAGGTGAAATGTTGGTGTGTGTGCTCACATTTGTCTCTTCCCATTAGCTGTCCTGGCTGGGATTGTTTGAATTTGCAGTCCCTGGACATTTAGAAGGCCACATGTTTCCATCTCAGTTTAAATGCTTACTGGGCAATCTTGTGATTTATAGATTTAAGAACTGTCAAAGGTTTTCATGGCCGGAATCACTGGGTTGTTGTAGGGGTTTTTTGGGCTGTATGGCCATGTTCTAGAAGCATTATCTCCTGATGTTTCTCCTGAATCTATGGCAGGCATCCTCAGTGGTTGTGTGGTCTGACCTCACAACCTCTGAGGATGCCTGTCATAGATGCAGGCAAACATCAGGAGAGAATGCTTCTAGAACATGGCCATGCAGCCCTAAAAACCTACAACAACCCAGTTTTAAGAACTATGCAGCATGATCACTAGTGGCACCTGAGAATGAAGAGTGCAGAAAAAAAAGGCATGGAATGAAATCAAGAGCCTGGTGGAAAGATCTCATTGTTGAAGTGATTTTGAGGAAACCTGTCAAAGTAACTGCAGTGTTTATTGCTATTGTTATATCACACTGGCACAGAGTGGCTTTCCTCCACTTTCTCCAGGACCACCCAGAAGCTGGGTAGGTTTGGTTATTGGATTTGCAAAATGGAGCAAAGAGGAGCACACAGTCTTTTGCAGGCTGTTCAAAAATAATACGGCAAGGGCAGCAAGCCACAGGGAGACCGCAGGGAGCTGGAGCGCATTTTCCACTTGTGTTAGGAATTGCCCCGGCTTACAGCGAGAATTAAGTCTGCATATACTGGAAACAGCTTCCCAAAGAATGCCATACTTTCAAGGTTTTCACCCCACATATTCAACAGTCCATGTTGGGTCTAGGATTAGGAAGGTGATATAATCAGAAAAGGTTGAAGAAATAGCCTATAACTAAAAACACAGAAGAGCAGAACAATCAGCAGAAAAGAAAAGAAACAAGTTTAGGTTTCATGTTGAAGGAGACTTTTTCATTCAGAACCCAAGACCTGCCAACCATTCAGTGACATAATATTCTGAGGTTGATCCGTTTCTATGATCTTGGGCACCTTAATTTTTTTTCATTTGTTGTTGTATTTATTCATTAATTCTTACCTATTTCTGGCATAAGAAAGAAGCAATAATGCCGGACAGAAGGAAAGCCTTGATTAGATACTTGTTGGTATTTCACAAGCAGGGTCCTCAGAACTGTTTTTATGCAGCAAATGACTTTGACGGGTAGGTTGTTACTCATTTTGACTATTTGCAAATTTTTGCATAAGCCAAGATGATTGTCCTACTTTGGACATATCATGTGACAATGTGGCTCATTGGAAACGATAATGCCCATCAACGTAGAAGGCAGTAGAAAAAGAGGAACATGTACTCCAGGTGGATGGATTCATTCAAGAAAGCCATAGTCCTGGGTTTTGCAAACCTAGGGCTCTTGGAGGAATTCCATTAATAGAACCACCATAAATTGAGGTTGGCTTAATGGGAAAGAGCAATATACTAGTGCTACTACTTTCACAATCTGTATTCATTAACATTTTAAAATATGAATTTAAGTGTGTACTTAGAAGTGCTCCCATACATTCAGTGTCACCTATTTCTAAGTAAGTGTCCATAGGTTAGCTTGCAGGGAGCCTTTATTATTATTCCTTCGAAGGTGCAATAAAAATAGCTGTTAAATATTTGATCATTTAACACATTTCTAGTTGATAAGGCCTGAGGAGTTTCAGATAAATAGGAATCTTGGTGGTCTAAATTTTCCTGGTTTCTTTGTGCGTGGTACAATGCTGTGTATGTACATGGCATATTGAGATATTGCCTTCAGCTCCAAATGTGACAAAGAGACTGAAAACAAAAATGTAGTAATTATAATTGGCAGTACACTTCTGTAGGTGTGTGTGTTAATGCAAAAAGTGGAATTCCTGGGAGTTGTTTTATGTTCCTATGAATAGAACAGGTTTCCTACCTAGTGTCAAAAATGGTATATTTTGTCATTCCTAGAGAAAGTACATGAGAAATTGGAGTTAAAGAACACGATGAAATAGCAAGCCCCCAATCCCACCCCAGAAGCAAACCCATGAGAATAAGTGGACCTCTGTTATGTTTAAGCATAGAATATAATAGGATTCATCCACATTATACAAATATATGAGTTTCGTGACACTTTAGCTGAAGAGCCCAAACCCAGATAAGCTTCACTACACAAGGAGGAGCCTTTAACCATCATCCCAAATATTTTTTTCTATTGTTAAATAATTCCCTCCAATCCCATTGTACGAGAGGTAAACAGTAAAAAAATTGCATTGACATGAGTCGAGTTTATTTTTGTCATTCCATAAGGAAGCGGGGAAGAATTTTGTAAAAGGAATGAGGACAACAATGATGATTAGGATCATGGACATGAAGGATAAATATTAAATCACTCAGCTATATATGGTGAACCCAGTCCAAAACATGTGAGAGAAAATTCAGCTTAGCTGCATGCTCCACATTTCACATTGTGAACTTCCTAACTACATAGAACATAAGGAAGCTATGATGGGGGTTGGAATGCTTTCCTAGGCTCTTTACCCTCCCCAAATAGTTGATTGTTTTTTTGTAGTTCCTAGGCATGGTTTTTGTTTCAGAGCAGAACCCACTTAACTCACTTGTATGCATTTCTTACACAGACATGTTTAGGTACATCATCAATCAGAGGAAAGGCATGTTGTGTAAAAGCTCCATTCTCCAAGTGACAACTGAATTAGTGTGAGTGGTATGTGTGGCAGACCCCTTGCCAAGTCTCCGCAGCTGGACATTTTAAACAAAACTCATTTATGAATCAACTCAAGGCTTATGAGGAAATTCCACAGCGTGGTCTTTGCACAACTCAGTGGATGACTTCATGCGATGGTAGCCCATGCTTGATATGGATGTTGCAGACCTGTTCAATTCTATTTTTCACAATTAGTCTTCTTACAATGATAGAAGTCCCCAAGTGAGTTCTAGCAGCTATTTTTGTTGATGAAAATAAATTTCTTTTCTCCATTCAAAATGCAACATAACATGCATTTTGTAGAAAAATACATGTTGTTTTGTGTATTACCAAATTTCTTCAATTCTCAGAAGCTGCTGATTGTAAGGCGCACACTAATTTCAGCACCACCAACAGAAAAAGGCTTGATCTGTTTATCAGCACCGTGATTCTAAGATGTACAGCATTTTTAGAAATACTTATCTGGGGAAAAGGTGTGCCTTGGAATAGAAGCAATACAATATTTCCTACCCCAAGTCTACTAACATAATGCAAAATCTGGAAAAAGCACCATGGTTGACAGAATGAATTAAGGTCTTATAAAACACAGGCATCCCCCAGTGACATAGTGGGTTAAACTGCTGAGCTGCTGAACTTGCTGACTGAAAGGTCAGCAGTTCAAATCTGGGGAGTGGGGTGAGCTCCTGCTGTCAGCCCCAGCTTCTGCCAACCTAGCAATTTGAAAACATGCAAATGTGAGTAGATCAATAGGTACTGCCCTGGCAGGAAGGCAACGGCGCTTCATGCACTCATGCCAGCCACATGACCTTGGAGGTGTCTACGGACAATGTGGGCTCTTCATCTTAGAAATGGAGATGAGCAGCAACCCCCAGAGTCAGACACGACTGGATTTAATGTCAGGGAAAAACCTTTATTTTTACTAAAACACAGACAGGGAAGACTGTGTGTGATCTATACTTTATAGGGGGAAAGTTGTTGACACACTGGCTGCTCACTGCGTCATGGAGGAGGGAGGGGGTTCCGTTAACCGGGGAGCCCCCATAGAAGTCGTGGTGGGGAGGGGGAGATACGGGAAAGGGAGACCTTTAATTCGACCTAGGGAACGGGGAACAACTTTAGTAATCCCAAATCGGTCTCCTGATATGGTAAGTCGGTGTAACCAGGATGGCGGTCCCTCCGAATTGAAAGTGGTGCTGTTGAACGCCAGATCTGTCAACGGTAAAACAACTTTCATCCAGGATTTAATCCTGGATGAACGGGCAGATCTGGCGTGCATCACAGAGACCTGGTTGGACGAAGCGGGAGGTGTAAATTTAACCCAGCTTTGCCCACCAGGTTTCTCTGTGCAGCACCAACCGAGATCCGGAGGGCGGGGAGGCGGGGTTGCAGTGGTCTATAGAGATACCATTCTTCTGACCAGGGCCCCCATCCTGCAGTCAACAAAATTTGAATGCGTCCACCTGAGGGTGGGAGACCGGGACAGATTAGGGATTCTGTTAGTGTACCGTCCACCTCGCTGCACTACAGACTCCCTGACTGAGCTAGCGGGGGTGGTCTCGGACCTGGCATTGGAGTCCCAACGGCTGCTTGTGCTGGGGGACTTCAATATCCATGCCGAGGCCATCGGGAGCGGCTCAGGACTTCATGTCTACCATGGCAACCATGGGGCTGTCCCAACAAGTATCTGGCCCTACCCACAGTGCTGGACATACATTGGACTTGGTTTTCTGTCAGGGATGGGAGGAAGGTGACGGTGTTGAGGAGTTATCCATCTCTCCGTTGCCATGGACCGACCACCACCTGGTCAGTTTTAGACTCACTGCACCCCCTAACCTCCGCAGAGGTGGAGGACCCATTAAATTGGTCCGCCCCAGGAGGCTTATGGATCCGGATGGATTCCTGATGGCTCTTGGGGAATTTCCCGCCACCGCGGTTGGTGATCCTGTTGATGCCCTGGTCGCTCTCTGGAATGGGGAGATGACCAGGGCAATAGACACGATCGCTCCAGAACGTCCCCTCTCAAGTAGCCGAGCCAAACCAGCTCCTTGGTTTACTGAGGAGCTGGCGGCGTTGAAGCGAAAGAAGAGGGAACTAGAGAGCGTGTGGCGTTCGGATCCGAGCGAGCCAAACCGAACACGGTTTGTGTCCTTTTTAAGGGCATATGCCGCGGCAATAAAGGCCGCAAAGAAAACTTTCTTTGCGGCCACTATTGCGTCTGCAAAGAACCGTCCGGCTGAACTGTTCCGAGTTGTCAGAGGCCTATTAAAACCCGCCACTCAGGATGGGTGCCCTGATGACTCGGCAGCTCGCTGCGAAGCTTTTGCTCAGTTCTTCGCAGACAAAGTCGCTTTGATCCGCTCTGGACTGGATACCATATTAACGGCAGTATCTGAGGATGTAACCCGAGCACCTGCTTGTCCGATTTTGATGGATTCTTTTCAATTGGTTCAATCCGAGGATGTGGACAAGGTGCTTGGAGGAATGAGAGCTACCACATGCATCCTAGACCCCTGCCCATCCTGGCTTCTAAAGGAGGCCAGAGGGGGTTTGGCCGAGTGGGTGAAGGTGGTGGTGAATGCCTCCCTTCGGGAAGGCAAAATTCCAGCCAGCTTAAAGCAAGCTGTAATAAAACCGCTGTTGAAGAAGCCATCATTGGACCCCACTCAATTCGTCAACTATCGGCCTGTTTCCAATCTCCCCTTTTTGGGCAAAGTCATGGAACGTGTGGTGGCCTCACAACTCCAGGCATTCTTGGTAGACACGGATTATCTAGACCCGGCACAGTCTGGCTTTAGGCCGGGACATGGTACCGAGACAGCCTTGGTCGCCTTAGTGGATGATCTGCGCCGGGAGCTCGACAGGGGGAGTGTGTCCCTGTTGGTGCTGCTGGACCTCTCAGCGGCCTTCGATACCGTCGACCACGGTATCCTTCTGGGACGCCTCGCGGGGATGGGTCTTGGAGGTACTGTTTTGCAGTGGCTCCGCTCATTCCTGAGGGTCGGTCTCAGAAGGTGTTACTGGGAGACTCCTGTTCAACCCCACAACCTTTGTCTTGTGGGGTTCCTCAGGGTTCAATACTGTCTCCCATGTTGTTTAACATCTACATGAAGCCGCTGGGCGAGATCATCCGGAGTTTCGGAGTGCGATGTCATCTGTACGCAGATGATGTCCAACTCTGTCACTCCTTTTCACCTGCTACTAAGGAGGCTGTCGAGGTCCTGAACCGGTGCTTGGCCGCTGTGACGGTCTGGATGGGGGCGAACAAATTGAAATTGAATCCAGACAAGACAGAGGTACTCCTGGTTAGTCGTAAGGCCGAACAGGGTATAGGTTACAGCCTGTGTTAGATGGGGTCGCACTCCCCCTGAAGACACAGGTTCGCAGTTTGGGGGTGATCCTGGATTCATCGCTGAGCCTGGAACCCCAGGTTTCGGCGGTGACCAGGGGAGCCTTCGCACAGTTAAAACTTGTGCGCCAACTGCGACCGTACCTTGGGAAGTCTGACTTAGCTACGGTAGTCCACGCTCTGGTTACATCCCGCCTTGATTACTGCAACGCTCTCTACGTGGGGTTGCCTTTGAAGACAGTCCGGAAGCTCCAGTTAGTCCAACGGGCGGCAGCCATGATTCTAACAGGAGCGGGGTGCAGGGAGCATACAACTCCCTTGCTGAACCAGCTCCACTGGCTGCCGATATGCTACCGGGCTCAATTCAAAGTGCTGGCGTTGGCCTTTAAAGCCCTAAACGGTTCTGGCCCAACTTATCTATCCAAACGTATCTCAGCCTATCAGCCCACCAGGACCCTAAGATCTTCTGGAGAGTCCCTTCTCTCTATCCCTCCAGCTTCAGAAGTGCGGCTGGCGGGAACGAGAGACAGGGCCTTCTCTGTGGTGGCCCCCCGGCTTTGGAACACCCTCCCTATAGAGGTACGATCAGCCTCTTCGCTGATGGTGTTTAGGAAGAGACTCAAAACATGGCTGTTCAAACAAGCATTCGGCTAATCTGTGGCAATTCGAATATTGATGACTAAGGACAGGAAACATGGACAACGAATTCTGGATTGCGATTTCAACTCGAGATATATGGGATTATTATTGGTGGCCCAATAATTTGTTATTGAATTTGTTATTATATGTGTATATGTTTTTAAATTGTAGATTGTTTTAACTGCTGTAAACCGCAATGAGTCGCCGTTCTAGGCTGAGATATTAGCGGTATACAAGTGTATCAAATAAATAAATACCTTTTTATCTTATTTCATTATATGGGCTATTGCTTTGGTCTTCTTATGCTTGTACATCTCTAATGTGGACTGAGCTGTTTTCCATTTTGGAAAAAATGTAATGTGACAATTTAGAACAATTATTTCTGAATTGTTTGTGTGTGAAAGAAAGAGAGAGAGAGAGAGAGAGAGAAAGAAAGAAAGAAAGAAAGAAAGAAAGAAAGAAAGAAAGAAAGAAAGAGGGGGAAGGAGGGAGGGAGGAAGAGGAATGGCACATGTATTTTCCCCAGCAGTTTTACTGTTATCTTACAGAGATGAAAAAGAAGAAATGTGAGTCCATGGGTTTCCTGTCCTCTTTGGGAGTATGATGAACTGGATTGCATTGCATTACATTTTTTAGAAATGGATTGCAATGGCCCCAAGCGTACAAGATGATCAATTATAGGCAAGGAGCAAACTCAATGGCTTCCAGTTCTGAAAGGCAACTATTCTGACATGGCGGAAATTATGTCGGATGAAAATCACATTTCAGAGATTAATGGCTAAATGGCAGAATACTGTGGGCTGGGGGAGCAATTTATATCCCACATAAAGAATAATACAGATGTGTAACCGAGAACTAGGCAGAATCACATGGGAGGAGCGTGTTGCTAGAGGAGAAATATAACACTTCATAATTTTATTTTTGACTTACAGGCTCGTTCTCCATTTGTTTGTTGCAGTTGATGTTATTGTGGCTCACATAACCTGATACACACAAAGTTATGAGATGCACAATGATCCTATATATAGATAGATATGGTGCATATACACACTCACAGTGATATCCAAATCTATATTTAGTTCTATTACTGTGTTCATAACCACTAGAAGAATATTAACTTGGATTGACTGAAATTGCATTTCATTGCCTTTCTAAAGAACTGTGGTTGTGTATATTGGAATGGGTCTTTCAAACAAATATAATGATATTTAGATGTTCTTAATGTAGCTTACAATGTATAATGTTTTAGCTATAGAGATTAAATTGTGTAAATGGTTACGGTTGCAACTAGATACACTGTGTACTATTTCCTAAATTAACCAGTCAGAATATTTATTTATTTATTTACCCAATTTATACCCCATCTTTCTTAACCCGTAGGGGACTCAAGGCAGTTTACATACAAGGGCAACAATTCAATGACATACATTCATAATAAATAAACAAATATATTAAAATAATAATTAAAAACACTTACTAAAATCACATTGTCCAAAATCGTAGTCCAGGCCATTCCAAAATGTCATTGCACTATTCCATTATTCTTGATCCCACAGCCATGTGTTTAGCGTTTTCCTGAAGGTCAGGAGGAAGGGGGCTGATCTAATTTCATTAGGAAGGGAGTGCCATGACCAAGGGGCCACCACTGAGAAGGCCCTGTTTCTCATCTCCACCAATCGCACTTGCGAAGGAGGTGGGACTGAGAGCAGGGCCTCCCCAGAAGATCTTAACCTCCTAGTTTGCTCATAGAGGGAGATAAGTTCAGACAGGTAATTTAGCAACACTAACTATGGTTTAATGAAGAGAACAGTTTCTCTTAACTAAATTATACAGAGTGGTAATTGCTTTAAAGTAGAATTAATGGAATGAGTTCTGCATCCGTTCCTCAGAGAACAATAAATTCTTAACAATTGTAAGTCTTGGAAGTTTGCTTTTTCTTTGATCTTTCCAGGTTCAGCCTAAACTGATATTTGTCAAAATATGAATGGAAAACCAGTATTGTTTCTATGATCTATTATTGGAGGCCAACTACTTCTCATATTTTTGTTGTAACTTTGTTTTTGAAGGAGGTATCAAGGATGGAATTGGACTTAACTATCTTCTGTCTGAAGGCCACATTCCAGAAAGGCAGTTTGCTAGAGAAGCAAGGTCAGAAACAGAGCTGATGAAAATGAAAGTCCAGGTAGACAGACTAATAAGCAGTTAGGTAGGAGATTTGCATTCCGTCAACACAGAACTTCTCAGGACAGTGTATGAAGGTCAAGATGCCTATTAACCCAGAAGTCTTTATCAGTTTTCATCGGGATACGGCATGATTTTCTGTCTATATTAGCTAGACCAGCAGTTGACAGTTGAGGCAACGTTACTATTTGAGTATAGAAATTCTGTCAAGTCAAGGGATGTTTAGTTCCATGTTCCCTTTTTTGCTCATGTTTCATGATTCCAAGTTTTTGAGGACAGTTCCTGAATCTCATGTTTTGGATTTATTCTGCTTGTGTATTGTTCTTTTTTTGATGCTACTCATATACTTTGATTTCTGTGGATTTATCTTGATATTTGGATTTTAGTTTTTTATACTATTTTGCTGAATTGCTTTTCATATGTTCTTCAATAAACTGCTTTGCTATTTTACCTTGGACTGGAGTTTGTGTTAAGTACAGAGGTGATTCCCAGTCTTGGAGTGTAGCAAATGGTGCCTTTTGTCTCCTCTATGGATGGTTGAGCTAGAGTCAGGAAGAGGCAATCCTGTATGATGGAGTAAGTAAATTCTCCATCTTCTTTAAAGACAGAATCCCACACAAAGAAGACAGTTCTACATGCAAAGAAAACTATTTTCCTGGCTTTCCCCTGTTTTCTCCAGTTTTGTCTGATGAAGTCCGTAATGTCATTCTAGTGCACTGTGGAAGATATATATACACTACCTCTCAAAACCAGCTATTCAGCAGAGAAAGGAGTGTTTGTTAACATCAATCAACCTCTTTTATACCTGCTTGTTTATTCCAGAGTCAGCTGAAAGAGAAATAACAGAGAATGGGCAGTGGATTATGGCCTAACTCTTGATAGAGTGCACCACTTCAGGGTCCAAGGGATGTGGCATTGTTAATGTATGTCTATACTGATGTTTTGGTTCTATTTTTTTTTAAAAAAAATCTGTAGATATATTTTCCCTGTACCGATTGCCATAGCATTTGATGTGCCAGAAATTTCTCAGCATTTTAATATGATTTCTCCTGGCAGGTACTTCATGTTATAAAGCTGAATTTTTAGTAATGAAAATAAAACCCATCACTAAATAAACAAATATAATAACTCGCCGAAGGGGGGAAGAGGTGACATTTTTCTAACCTTGAAAAACTGCAAAGAAGCAAGTGCCCTCTAAATTTCCACAGGAGGTAGAAGTCATTAAGGAACCCATGAAAGACAGCAAGCAGATTACTGTGAAAAAGGTATTTGTGCAGTTACTTCAGTGCCGCTTTATTTAAAAGGCACAGGTTGCTGGTGTTTGCACAAGGTGTTTGGCTGCAGTTGCTGGATGGCCATTGCCCAGAAGTAGACACCGCCAGAACCTGGACCAGACATTTAGAAAACCAAGGGAGACTGTGGGCAGTGGAGGCAGAAACAAAGAAGGAATTAAGGACAGAGTGAGCTAGTTTTAACATCTTTTAAGGGAACATGTCTGAATCATTTTCCCATGTGAACTTGACTGTCAACTGAAATCATCCACAGAAGTCCCTTTTCTGTGTTCTTCTGAAGTAAAGCAAGTGGTGAGCAGAAAGAGGCACTCTCTGTGGTATTTATTTATCGTGTCATCAGCAACCATACCATTGTATTACATTTCTAACAGAACAAAACAAACACATAAAAAAAAACACAGATTTTGCAAACTTGGTAGTTGGTTAAATGTCCTTTGACCAGTATCTGGCCACTTGGAGTGCCTCTGGTGTTGCCGCAAGAAGGTCCTCCATTGTGCGTGTGGCAGGGCTCAGGTTGCATTGCAGCAGGTGGTCAGTGGTTTGTTCTTCTCCGCACTCGCATGCCAAGGATTCCACCCTTTGTAGCCCCATTTCTTAAGATTGGCTCTGCATCTCGTGGTGCCAGAGCGCAGTCTGTTCAGCGCCTTCCAAGTTGCCCAGTCTTCTGTGTGCCCAGGGGGGAGTCTCTCATCTGGTATCACCCATGGATTGAGGTGCTGGGTTTGGGCCTGCCACTTTTGGACTCTCGCTTGCTGAGGTGTTCCAGCGAGTGTCTCTGTAGATCTAAGAAAACTATTCTTGATTTAAGTCGTTGACGTGCTGGCTGATACCCAAACAGGGGATGAGCTGGAGATGTCTCTGCCTTGGTCCGTTCACTATTGGCTGCTACTTCCCGGCGGATGTCAGGTGGTGCAATACCGGCTAAGCAGTCTAATTTCTCCAGTGGTGTAGGGCGCAGACACCCCGTGATAATGCGGCATGTCTCATTAAGAGCCACATCCACTGTTTTAGTGTGGTGAGATATGTTCCACACTGGGCATGCATACTCAGCAGCAGAGTATCATAGCGCAAGGGCAGATGTCTTCACTGTGTCTGGTTGTGATCCCCAGGTTGTGCCAGTCAGCTTTTGTATGATATTGTTTCTATCGCCCACTTTTTGCTTGATGTTCAGGCAGTGCTTCTTGTAGGTCAGAGACGGTCCAAAGTAACTCCCACAGTTTGGGCAGAGCTTTCTGTGGTGACATTATACTGATACGGGTATACTGAGAATTATCATCTAAAAAGTAGTGTTTCCTAGCTCTGCCCAAACTGTGGATCTTCCTCTCTGATTAAACTTTTTTCCAGAGACAGTTAAAATTTGCAATTTTGTTTTCTACTTGAGTCTTTTAGGCTACCGGTTTGTGGTTTTATCTAATGCCTTTACAGACTTAAATTTCATTTATTAAATACTATCTTCGTCGCATATGGCTTTCAGCCCGCATGCATTTCAGCTAACTTGACACCTGTGGTATCTGTTAGGGTTTAGTTCTGGGATCTCCTCCGCCCCATGGATATCAACATTACAACCCTGCCATTAACAGAGAATTCATAGACTTGCATTACTAGTTATGGGGCCAGGTTAAGGGTCTGCCTGGCCCCATAACAGTCTGGCCTCAAAAGTGCAACTCTTAGGTTCAAATCCAAGTCCTTCCAAAAGGCTGTATGTGGTTTAATACCAAAAACACATATGAGAATAAAGTCAGTTGTACTAATTAAGACAACACATAGGATAGGCACAGAATGATATCATAGCTCTTATTCTCATGGCAGAAACATTTTGTGCCTCTGTTGTGGAAATAGAAAAATATGTTCTATTTGTAACAGACAGCTTCTGCCTTAATTATGATGAGTTCAGGACTTCCTTCTGTTGATTTGATTAGCTCTGTGATTTTCTATTATGCCAATAAACTTTCATCCCATGCCCTTGTCCTTAGCTACAATTTGCACTATTCTATTCCATTCCCTTGTCTTGTTTACAGTCTGGTCATGTGTTACGATAGTTGTCACCATAGGTTATTGGGCATTGTTCTGAGTTTTAAACTATTGTTTTTATATGCTATATGCTTTACTTTATTGTAGTCTATTGTGTGTTCATTTTATGCTCTGTTTTTGATACTTTGTGCCATATGTAAGCTGCCCCGAGTCCCTTTGGGGAGATGGAGGCAGGACACAAGAATAAAATTATTATTATTATTATTATTATTATTATTATTATTATTATTATTATTATTATTTGAAACACAACAAGATGAGTCCACAGCAAACAAGATCATTCTGCTGGCTGTTGTATTGGATCACACGCCAGACACTTCCCATGTGTCTAGGACTGTGTGATGTATCAGCAAATACTGTGTGCAGTAAGGTGACCTTTTGCAGCTGGCAGATGGTAATTTTGTCAGCACCGATTGTATTTAAGTGCAGGCCAAGGTCTTTAGGCATTATATTCCAAGCTATCATTTCAGCCATTAATTAACACACTTCTTAATCACACAAATCAACACTTTATGGCTTGAATGCAACTTTTTATATTATGTCAATTACATAACTTTTTCCAGTTTCTCTTTGCCAAAGGGAAACTCAAGGACTTCCTGTCCCATTATTTACTACTAACTGTACCTGCCACGCGTTGCTGTGGCTAACCTTTTCTCCCTCTTTCTCTCCTCCTTTTTTTCTCTCCTTCCTTCCTTCCTTCCTTCCTTCCTTCCTTCCTTCCCTTCTTCTTCCTCCTTCCTTCCTTCCTTCCTTCCTCCTTCCTTCCTTCCTCTCTTCTCTCCTTTCCTTCCGTCCTTCTTCTCTTTCTTTTCTTCTCTCCTTCCTTCCTTTCTTCCTTTCCCTTCCTCCCTTCCTTCTCTTCCTCCTCTTACTCCCCGTTCTTCCTTCTCTACATATTCTTGGACTGCAACTCCCAACAGCACTCCTGATCGATCTATCTATCTACCTATCTCTATCTAGTCTATCTATCTGGAGGATTGCTGGGAGTTGCAGTCCAGGAATAGGAAAATGGAAATATGCAGGGATTGGGATACTCTCAAAGAAATCCAAAGAGAAGAAAGCTTGCAGTTTGGAAGCAGTGCATTTGGATCCTCCTCCTCTCCTAAAGGGCCTGGTCTAGGGGATGCTAGGAGTTGTAGTCCGGAAGAGAGTGTGGATATGCTGTCGTGTGTTTTGTTTGCCAGGGGGAGTCGTTTTTGTGCATGCGCTGTAGCGTCTTTTTGATTTTGGGGCTTTTGAAGTCCCTTCCACTTTGTTTTTCAGTGTTTTTATGAGTAATGGTCACTTGTTGGCCTGATAGGCGTATTGTGTCCAAATTTGATGTCAGTTCGCCCAGTGGTTTTTGAGTTATGCTAATCCCACAAACGAACATTAAATTTTTATTTATATAGATTATTACTGGCACTTCTCACAACCTAAGATTCCAATATTGGAGGCAGAGGTAAATGGATACCAAGGACAAAAGTGTTCAATCTGCACATACATTTAGTTTTATAGTACAATCATAGCAGTTTAAAATACAATTAATGTTTTCTCTAATTTCAACAAAATAACTTCTTTCCACTCAAACATTCATGGGTGGCACCCGTTGACTCTGATTTTGGGTATATGAAGTACTTGGAAAGAAGATATTACAAGGAATGGCGTTATTTGGGATGCTTTGGTCTAAGCTTTACTGTTAGTCCTGGGCAGGACTGAGCCATTGAGTCTACTTTATTTACTCAATTGTTACTCTAGTTGGAACTAACAAATGATCTTACAGTTGTGATGTTTTTACAATATTTACAAACTTTCCTGAAGGCATTCCAGTTGGGTGGTATTTAATTTTTTTAAAGGAAAGAAAGAAAGAAAATTAGTTTGAGGCTTTGGGTGTGCACATTCCCTTCACCTTTTCTGAAGTTAATGCTTAACAGATTTCAACAAGTTTCTCTTGCCCTGTGTGTAAAAATATATTGAAAGTGTGTGCTTATTCAGACTACGTTACTGAACTTGTGTGTCATCCGCCCTTAAAACAACAAACCTGGGGAGACTTGTCCTATTGGTGAGTCTGCTTGCCTTGGAAAGGTATGTTGGATAGAAAAGGAATGGCAGCTGTTGGGAGTTTTATTACACTTATTTAGCCATGTATCATTGGAGTTGCTTTCAACATAATTTATCTTGTATTTTCATCTGGGCATTCCCAAAGGTGTTTACATCAAAAGAATTAAAAGTAATTCTAAGAATAACTGCTAAAGACGGTGATATACGTTTAGCAGAAAGTCAACTCCACTCTGCTCATTAGTAGGAATTTGGGCGAATAAAAATCAGACATATGACAATTTAACCAAAGTTACATTTGGACTACTGTACCTCTAAGTAGAGCTCCCTTTGGACACCAATCAGAAACTTCAGCAAGTCCAAAAGCTGAAGCCCTGTAACTGGGGCCAGTTACAGGGAGCATCTAACTGCCTTGACAAAACAATGGTTTATTTCTGGGCCAAATTCAAAGTGTTGATCTAGATCTATAAAGCCCTACATAGTTTTGGTCTAGACCAGTGGTTCTCAACCTGTGGTCTGTGGTCCACCAGTGGTCTGCAAGAACAAAAATATGGTCCTTGGCCTCACCATTACTCCACCGTTGCCTCGAAACCATGTAACATTGAGAGTGACTGGTTTGGCGAAACCCTCTTATACTGCTGAGGTACCAGGGATGTCGGGAGGGGAGAGGATGACTACCCACAAAAGATTGCTACTACCACATCAACTCTAGATGATTACATATGGTTTTCTGTGGGCGAGTAGATTGCAACTACTGGATGGCCTATGTTCTGTATCGGAAACTACAGCTGATAGGGTCTATCCAAAGCCATTTTCTGAATCAGCACCCCAAATAACCAAACCGAATCTAAAGTTGACCAAAAACTGATTTGTAACCCTTTTGGTACTAATGTTGGAGAGTGGTCCCTGGTTAAAGTGGTCCCTGGTCAAGTGGTCCCTGGTTAAAAAAAAAAGGTTGGGAACCACTGGTCTAGACTATATGAAAGATGGTAACTTCTTATATATCAGAACCCTAACATCAACAGGGAGAGACCCTTTCTCTGACCCCCCACCATCACAGGCTTCTTTGGTGAGGACCCAACAGAGAGCCTTCTCAATGGCTGTTCCCATCCTTTGGAATACCTTTCATAAGAGGCTAGGCAGGCAAAACCTTTTCGCTCAATGTAATTACTGATACTTGCATGAAGCTGTCTTATTTTATACTTTTTAATAGTTTTTTACTGGTCATAAATTATTGTCTTCATGTGGTGACTTTTAATTCTGTGCAAAATGTGATTAATTTTTTAGTTGATTCTTTTTGTGAGCCACTTTGAGCCCAATTCTGGGTGACATATAATATAGAGGCAGACAAAGAAAGAGACAAAGACATTTGCCAAAGATCCAAATATCTATTGAAACAAGTTAGCTCTTGCTCCTTGTTGAATGTCAAGACATCAAGGCTTGATATTCAGCTTCTCAAGGAACTAGATAGATCTTCTTTGGGAAGTCCCAGAGCCACAATTTAGGGATTGTTGTTGTTTACTTGTTCAATCGTGACCTCATGGACCAGACCACACCAGACCTTCCTGTCGGCTGTCATCACCTCCAGCTCCTTCAAGGTCAAGCCAGTCACTTCAAGGATACCATCAACCCATCTTGCCCTTGGCTGGCCCTTCTTCCTTTTCCCTTCCATTTTCATTATTATTATTTTCTTTAAGCTTTCCTGTCTCCTCATTATGTAGCCAAAGTATTCAATACCTCACTACCTCTGAGGATGCTTGCCATAGATGCAGGTGAAACGTCAGGAGAAATGCCTCTAGAACATGGCTCTATAGCCCGAAAAAACCCACAAGAACCTAAAGTATTCAATCTTTGCCTCTAGTATCCTTCCCTCCAGTGAGCAGTCTGACATTATTTCCTGGAGTATGGACTAGTTTGATCTTCTCAAGGTACTCTCAGAATTTTCCTCCAACACCACATTTCAAAAGCATCTATCTTCCTTCACTCAGCCTTCCTTATGGTCCAGCTCTCACATCCATAGGATACTACGGGGAATACCATTGCTTTAACTATGTGTATCTTCGTTGCCAGTGTGATGTCTCTACTCTTCATTATTTATCAAGGTAGGTCATTGGCCTCTTCCCCAAAAATAAACGTCTTCTGATTTCCTGGCTGCAATCCACATCTGCAGTAATCTTTGTGCCTAGAAATACAAAGCCTGTCACTGGCTCCAGATTTCCCCCTCTATTTGCTAATGTAGGGATACTGGCAGAAAAAGTTTTCTATCTTGTTCTCCCCTATCTCCAGGGATGGAGTTAACGGGGAAGGCAGAATAGAGGCATTGCCTCCCAAATAAGAATTCTGTCTCTCCCTAAAATGAAGTTTCCTTCAGTCTCCAAATATTAACTTAAAACTTCATCTCAGTATCAGGTGTCCAAAGAAAATGGGCTGGCATTGCTTTGAAGCAGACACACTGATCAAGAAAGTTCTAAGTTTGAATGATTTTCAGTGTCTCACTCTGTGCAATGCTTAGAAACATGGACACCAAAGAGAAAAGTCATTGGGGGGACACAGTTCTTATTTGATGGGATACTGCTGTCATTTTACCTCCACCCCACACCTCTCTTCTACTGAGACTAGCGAATGCAGGTTAGGGAATCAAATGGTAATAAATAATGTATTGCCCACAAAGAACTTGGCAGACAATCCTAATGTTGGAAGAGAGTCATTGCTTCCCAAGGACACGCAATGCACATAGCTTTCATTTTGTCCCAATGTTGCCAATGATCGCATGAGTTTTTGTATATACAATCCAGCAACATCAGTTCACCAACAGCAAAATGAGATGAGTGTTCACACCACAAGCAGCAATCTGGATTTCAATCTGGTTTCAGTTTTCTGAAAACAAAATACAGCTCCTCTTCAGCCAAAACCCTGTGTCTTATTCAATTCTGTGTTTTCCATAAGAACATGCAAACAGCCTTGCAGGACTGACCAAAATGATCCATCTCCTTCAGTGTTCTTTTTCCAAAAGCAGCCAGCAACCCAGCCAGCTTCAGCGAGGCAGTTTCCTTTCCTTAGAGTTTGGAGTCTTCCTTACAGATTTTGGCACTAACAATGACCACAGAGGTACTGGACAATATTTTCATAATCTTCCCCCCTGTATTTCAGTCCAAGCATTGTTTCTCCAGCAACAAAGATAAGGCTTGATACTTAGCTTCTTAATTTCTGTGACAGGCAAAATACGAAGCAGACAGAAAGCCAGTTAATATCATATCACCAATTTGATGTACAAAGAAGGAAAGAGGCTGTTAAGTGCTTTAATGTGTACTAATACTAAAGCTGGGGAAGGGGAGAATGAAATAACATTGTGTATTATCGCAGCTTTCTGTTGCCACCCCCCCCCCCCCACCCCAATGCTTTCTGAAGTAATCTGTACATTTTAAGTTTCCCACAGTGATATACTTTAAGTTTTTAAAACAACACAAACATTTACCTTGGCTGGCAGCCTAGTGCCGGGAACAAAAATTATCAGCATGGCTAAATGACCTAAAAAGACAAGGTATTCTCTCCAAGGAGAAGCTGAGAATGTGAAAGCACTCTGTGCAGGGCTGATGCTATTCACAGGAGACTAGCGAAAACAAACCAGTCCAGCCTGCTATCTCTTTTAAAACTGAGCAGTTTCTTTCATCACCTGCCCATCATCTCAACAGGAGGCCCGTGTACTTTCCCTTGACTCAGACCAGCTTTAAGTGTAATTAAATGTGTGTTTGGTGTCCTGTTGGGTGTGATGTTAAGATGCACTCAGGCCCTTCAAGGGGAACGGTCCTCTGGATACAAAAGGCACAGTGGAGTAGATATAGTTTGCTGTACACTTTTGTGACTGTGCTTGCAGCCTAACCACATGAATGCGTACTTGGAAATAATTCCCAGTGGGTTCAGTGAGACCTACTTCTTAGTACATTCACATTGGATTGTAGCCTCAGAGTGCAATTACATGCTTGTTTACTCAGATATAAGTCCGATAAGTTCAATAAGACTTCCTTCAAAGGAAATGGGAAGAACAATGAAATGTTACTTATCAGGATTTACGTTCCAACTTCTATCATTCCATAGCATTGAGGCATGACAGATAAAGTGGTGTCAAACTGCATTAATTCTACAATGTAGATGCACTCTTGGACATGACTGGCTGCAGGAAGAGGAAAAACATTGTAAGATATGAAATTGAGAAAGAAAATAGTCTAGTGCTTATTGGAACTATTGATCCATCTGGAGGAACTATTGGAGTCTAAGGATTATAGTATTTCAGGTTTATTTATTTTGTGTCAAAATAATTGCATAAATAAGTATAAAACTGATAAAGCAGTGGGAGCACAAGCAGCTAAATAATTTTTGATTAAAAATGGGCATCAGCGACCACATAGTCTGTAGCTTTAAACAGTTTTTCCTCTGTGCAGGGCATTGTGGGCAAGCATACAGAAGCATACAGTTGCACAAGGTGAACGAATCTTCTAGGTCAGCCTGGGGGTTTCTCATCCTGGAAGTTTCAGAGTGGTGACCATCAGAAGACACATATTTCTGATGGTCTCAGGAACCCCTTTGGCAGAGACGGCAGAAGATCTCTCTGCCTATCCTCCTCTTTCTTTTCAGTAACAAACTGCCAATCCTCCCACCAAAAGCCCTCCTCCTGCTGTGATTGTAGGTGAACTATAAATCCCAGCAACTACAACTCCCAAATGCGAATGTATATTTTCCCCAAACTCTACCAGTGTTCACATTTGGGCATATTGAATATTAGTGCCAAGTTTGGTCCAGATCCATCACTGTTAGAGTCCACATTGCTCTCTGGATGTAGGTGAACTACAATTCCAAAACTCAAGGTCAATGTCCACCAAAGATCATGGGAGTTCTGTATGCCAAGATTGGTTTAGTTCCATCGTTGGTGGAATTCAGAATGCTCTTTGATTGTAGGTCATGCATTTCTCCTTGAATTCATGTTTTCAACATGTAGGATAGTCTTTACATGTATTTGGGCTACTCACCCCCAATTAACCCCAATATGTTTTTGTATTGTAAGAGGAATAGCTTATAACAATACATTGTTGCTGATGAAATTCAATTTCCCCTGGATTGCAGCTTAATACACAGGAAAAGAGGCATTCAAGAATATGGCAGGTAATGTAGTCCCTGCTGATCAAAATGCCCTAAGTCTTCACCTTGCAAGACCTGTCTCCATTACACACCTGCATCTGGAGTGCTTATCACAGATTTTTACAGATAATTCCATTTTAAAAACACTTCTCTATATGGAAAGGTAGCTGAATGGCAAGTTATTTTCTGATATTATTACCTTATTTGTGTTTCACTGGTATTGGTTCCTGTGTTTGCTTTGAGTCTCTCCAGGGAAGGAAGAAAGTCTCTGAAAGTCCCAGGTTTTGTTCTTGTACGAACCAATTTTATTTTAGCGACCCATATGATGTATTCCTCTTCCTGAAATATTCCTGACATTATGAAGGACTTTTCATCCCCATTACCATGTCAGTTTAAATTAACCTAGTAATTTCCAAATGAAAATGGCTGTTTGTGTATTACTGGAACTAGCTAAGGTGGCCCCTGCCAAGAAACACAGCAATTGTTTCCAGGACTCAGATTCAGCAGAGATCAAGCGAGCGAAAGAGGAATGCTGGTAATAAAAGTAAATGATCCAAATGATTAAATAGTGTAATATTGTGAAAGCATTTTAACACTTTGATTGTAAGTCCTGAATAATAATTAAAAACAGCTCCATGGAAACTGGTGAAAGTCTGTTTCTGAAACATTGCCTGAGTTTAGATGTGATAGTGGGAAATGAAGTAAAAAGAAAAGGTTGCAGAATGTTGCAGAATGAAAATCACGTGTTGTTCATGTCTTTTACCAATCCACACATTGTCTTGCTAGAGAAAAGATATGCCATGCAGATGATCAGTAAAGAATGAGGTGTTTACTCTTTGTTATGCAGAGTAACATATATAATTGGCTGAGAAGAGCGGTATACAAATAAAGTAAATAAATAATAATATATACAACCATGAGAACAATTGCATTGACTCACACAATGTCCTTTGAGAGATTCAAATTGTCCTTAGGTGTCCATATGAGAGATCTTTTTCCAGCAGCCAAGAAGCAAAAAGTACAAAACTATCTTGGCAAGCTCCTGCACAGAAAACGTAAACATGTAACTGTTGTCAAAACTCCCAGGCTCAGCTAGCTTCTGGATATGGCCCAACCAATCAGCTTTGTGCTTTGCATTTTTCAGTTAACACATCCACCAACTGTTTTTTTTTACATTCTCCAACACAGAAAACCCAGATTGTTTCATTAAATAAAAAGAATTGGAAGGTCTCAATACTTCCAAAGACCCTTTTGCTTTCTAGACAAGCTCTCTATTGAACCTGAAAAATAACAATATCATTTATGATCTGCCTCCTCTATGATAGTTGTTTCTTTAAACAAACAAGCAAACAACAAGAAGAAGCTGCCATTGCAAAGTGTAAAACTTTACAATTATACTCTGGAAATAATATGCATTTCCTTGCTGGGGATTCCTCAAAGGAGGGGCAATAAAACCACACACCGAAAACCATAACCACTTCGTTCTGAGTTTTGAAATGAACCCTAAATAATTACTAAACCATAGCAGAGTTTGGTATTGACAAATTCTCTCAAGTGGTTAAAAGAATCAGTTTCCAAATGACTCAACGGTATAGCACCAAGTGGATGAAGTTGTTATGTGATAAATTCCAGGCAAAGATGGGATTAATACGACTTCTATATCTGGGGAACTGATATATGCAGTTTTACTTATCCATAGCTGCACTTATTCACTTCCTGTACTTCACTCTCTTCTTTGTACTGTTAGTACAAAGTATATCATTCTATCACATTTGGAAATAATAAGATTCACTATTTTCTGTGGTTTCACGAAACCATACGAAGTCTGGGAATGTATAACCCAAAGATGTGGGAGTCGTGCTATATAACAGTGTCATACATTTTTTTGTTTACAGTATTTATATCCCACCCTTCTCACCCCAAAGGGGACTCAAAGCGGATCACAGAACATACATATGTGGCAAGCATTCAATGCCATTTTGTACACAACTAGACAAAAAATTATAGAGAATTGGTCGTCAAGTCATGTGCTGTCATGTGCTGGGCCTGTGAAAGAGTCTGTAGACAGGACATGTCCAACGGGATGCCAGGGGTGCCTCAGCTGAGAGGCCTTTCGGATTTCCCCACACAAAGTTCTTTTAAAGACTTAGAAAGTTCAACAAAGTTTTTATTGTTGCTTAAATCTTCAATAAATCAAACAAATATGTCAAGGCTTTGAATCAACTGGTGGCTTGCTTAAATCTTGTCCACAAGGGGCAGGCAACTTTCTTCATAAACTGTTTCTTCCTTCTACAAGGGAAATCTTTGACCCCTCCCTGGGCAATCTGACTTAAGCTCTGCTGGCGTGGGCCCCTACACCCGGTCCAAATTGCTTTATGGCTGCCATGAGTGGTCCTTACCAAATAGAGTCCTTTAGTAGATTTCCAAGAGGAAAGAAGGCTTTCAATTCTCAGTGAAGGCTGGCTGTAAAACTGTGGAGCTGTATTTCTCCAGCAAAAAGCTGGCTGTAGAGTTGTGGAACTAAATTCCCCAACAAAGACTATGCTGTGGTTCTCTGTAGAGCGGTGGGACTGTATCCCCCCAGCAAAGCTGTAAAAGACGAAGCTTTCTACAGGTGGAACTGATTCACATCCTGTACGAAAGGCTTTTCTGTGTGAACTGAACTAGAGGTCCCCTTTTTCCCTCCTTAACCCAGAAAAAGGGGCGGAACTAAAGAACATAATGATAATTGATGGGTCATTGGCCCTATTATTGCAAACCAAGGGAAGCCACCTTATTGCAAAATGCATGGAACTTTGGAATACACGCAAACACTCAATAGAAAGGAAAAGAAGTTGGAGCTCCTGGTACAGCCGTACCAGCACAAGTCACTTCTGGTGTGAGAGAATTGGGTGTCTGCAAAGACATTGTCCAGAGGACGGCCAGATGTTTCTGATGTTTTACCATCCTTGTGGGAGGTTTCTTTCATGTCCCCACATGGGGAGCTGGAGTTGACAGAGGGAGCTCATCTGCACTCTCCCCAGATTTGAACCTCAGACTTGTTGATCTTCAGGGTTTAACCCATTGTGCCACCGGGGGCTCTTATTATACACAGATAAGAGATATACATATCGGCTTTCCCCATCTTTCAGCATCTTGGAAGGTGTTGTGCTCAGTTCCATCCATGAGGGGTGTTGTCGCTCCATCTCCCTGCTGAAGAACTTGTTTGTAACTTGCTCCTTTTTGGATCGAATCGCTGGTATTCCTTATGGGTGGCTCAGAATACCTCCTCCACTTTTTAAAGAGCAGTTACTATTTATCTACTCACATTTGCTTTCAAACCAGTAGATAGGCAGGAGCTCACCCTGACCTGGCTTCAAACTGGCAACCTTTAAACTGGCTACAGCTGGTGGTTTAACCTTCTGTGCTGAAGCTGGCCCTGAGAACCTGTTTTTCAGTGGGGAGCAAAAGCAGAAATGATTTTAATGTTAAAAAAAACCAACCTAGTAAACATTTTTAACCCTTTTTTTTTGTCTGCTTGTATTTCACATGAAAGGGGAAAGAAAGCATGGTTTGTTCAGCAGTAAGAAATCAGTTTGGAGTGAATCCTGTCCCTTTAATAGTCAGGAGCCTATCAGTCTGAATGTTTAACACATTTCTCCTCTTCTAATGTGTAGCACAGGCTGTGGAAAGGAGGCAAGGATAGCCAGAAGAAGCCATAAAGTTCCAAGTTCTGTCGCGCTGAATTCCTTGGCAGTTTCCAAAAGGCGCCTGGGAATCGCAGCAATGGCTTCCAGTATCAGATAATGACTGATATACAGCATGTGTGTCACTCTGAGCTGTATGAATGTGAAATGCAGGGTGACGATAAAAATGGATTTACTACACAGTAAATAACGTCTCAAATAGGCAGTGGGAGAGTATTCAAACATTTTCTTTTTCCGTCCATCTTGCTCCTTCTTTTCCCAAGAAAAGAAAACATGAATGGAAAACAGAGCAAATTAAGAAATGGATTTAGCATGGCGAACACAGTGTTCATATGACTGCCAACTCCAGTTGTAAGTTTGGCCTCTATGCCTTTTGGGGAGGAAGAAATTCAGTAGACATGTCTCTGCAGTTGCTGAATTGCACTGATCAGAGAAAGACTTTCACAATTCCTTCATATCCCTTAAACTAGGGAATGCACAGAGACTGTGATTATGAACCTGTCATAAATAACTCGAGGTTACACACTTGTAACTACTTTAGTGAATTCTAGCCAATATTGATTTGCAGCTCCCACATTTCCTTTATTGGCTAGAACTAGGGACTTGCAGCTCAAAAACATTTGGACGACTGCATGTTCCCCACTCCTATTTTCAAGTAGGAAACTGACAATTATAATTCTTCCAGGCCCTTCTTTGTTCAGCTGAGGACTGTCTCTTTGACCTAATCTGAAACTATTTTTGTCAGTGTTTTCAGCCACGCAACAAAGAAACCAGTCTGGGCCTGTAGGTGTGTTGTTATAACTCCATTGCAGTCTGCTGTCTTTTAGGTTTGGTGATAAAGGGAAGCTGAGAGATAAAACACTTTGGAAGTGTTCTTGGATTCAATGCTGTTTGATGCTCAAGTGGGGGATAACAGCAGCCAGCAGGAAGGAGTACCTTTTTGTGCCATGTACCACTTGTGTATTTTTGATATCATGCAATGCAGAAGTTTTGCACTCTTGGGTCGTGTATGGCTAACTTTTAAAAACAAATAGTTATTTAGTTTGTACCTCAACCCATTAAATATTGCAAACGAAACTAGAAACTTTGCAAATATATGGGTTGGAATTCTGCCGGATAAATGTGAATAACTACAGTTACCATTTGATACATCTACATATTACATGGTCCCTACATGTCCCATAAACCACACTGATAGGCAGCCCCTGCAATGGACAGTGGTCTGTTTCCCTATGTTTCCACCAGCATTGAAGCGATGCTCCTAGCCATAAACTCCATTGGACTGGCCACATTGTCCAAATGCCCAATCACCATCTCCCAAAGCAGTTACTCCACTCCCAACCCAAGAATGGGAAACAGAATGTTGGTGGACAGGAAAAGAGATTTAAAGATGGGCTCAAAACTAACCTTAAAAACTGTGGCATAGACACTGAGAACTGGGAAGCCCTGGCCCTTCAGCGTTGTAACCGGAGGTCAGTTGTGACCAGCAGTGCTGTGGAATTAGAAAAGGCATGAATGGAGGGCAAAATGGAGAAATGTGTTAAGTGGAAGGCGCATCAAGCCAACCCTTGTCGGGACTGCCTTCCATCTGGAAATCAATGTCCTCACTGTGAAAGAACATGCAGATCAAGAATAGGTCTCTACAATCACCTCCCGATTAAAAAGATTCCCTATTGATTGAGAAGTATCTGACATTCCCAACCATAGGAGCCCCCGGTGGTGCAATGGGTCAAACGCATGTGCCAGCAGGACTACTGACCAAAAGGTCGGTGGTTCGAATCCGGGAAGTGGGGCCAGCTCCTGTCTGTCAGCTCCAGCTTCTCATATGGGGACATGAGAGAAGCCTCCCACAGGATGGTAAAACATCTGGGCAACCCCTGGGCAATATCCTTGCAGATGGCCAATTCTCTCACACCAGAAGCGACTTGCAGGAGGGCATGCAAAAAAAGGTCTTCCTCCCTTCCACAAAAACATACTAAATGTTCTATGCAGAAATTAAAAATTTTCTACAGGTTACAGAGAAACACCAACTCTATTCGTTATCCACTTCAATCATATTCTTTTCTATTTCTCCTCTGTTTCTCTGAGTCAACACTTTACAAATAGTGCCCTTCTCTTCAGGAATCCCCACTGGGATAAACCAATTTGTTTACTAGGATCAAACCAGCTAAATGTTTCATAGAGCTGTTGGACAAGGCAATAACAGAGTCCTTTCTGCTCTAACAAGAAATGTTACGACTGCATATTTAAACTGTTATGTTTATTCATATCATGATCTGATCACCATACTCAATATATCCCATATGCATGGGGGTATTGGGGTAATGATACAAAAGGTTTGCTAGGCTAGACCCTCTTTCACTCAGACTCAGCCCCCCCCGAAACTCACCCCCCCCCGAAACCCCCCCTGAAAAAAATTCAGCTCCCCCCGAAACGAAATCCTGGCTACGGGCCTGCATAGAGCTGTTGGACAAGGCAATAACTGTGGGATCCTCTCTTTGGCTGATCTCCTTTTCCCTATTTTTTGGTATATATCTTCCCAAATCCCCTTAGTATGCATTGCTCCCCCCCCCCCCCGCGCCGCTGCCATTTTGTCTTCACAACAATCCTGTGAAGTAGTTCAAGCAAAGAGAAAAAGTAACTTGTGAAAGTCACACCCAACAAATTTCATGGCTGTTGGCATTTGAATCTAGGATGGTCCAAATGCTGATTTGTTTTTTGTTTGTGTCCCTCACAAGATTTGACCTCACTTTCTGTTCCTGTGTTAATTGGATTTTGAAAAATTTGGCTTGTTGTGGAAACAAGGATTGGTGATAAGGCTTCAGTGGAGACTCCTTTTCCCCATGATAATAACTCTTCCAGAAGTGAGTTTCCCTTCTAGGAGATAGATTTCTCACTCCCCTCCCATTCTTGACTAGTAAGTAAGTAAGTAAACTTTATTACGGTTGATGACCAAATCATAACAGGGGGACTTAGTCCCGTACATCCACATCAAACCCAAGGGGTTATATACGTCAAACTTCAACCAATTTTAAAATCTAAGCTAACCTAACTCAACCCACGAGATTATCCGAATGCAGTCTAAAGAGAGGTAGTGGGGATAGCACCGGGGGGGGGGGGGGGGGGGGGATATCTAACACTATAAATATCAGTCTATATCTGGAGCGCCCGGTGGCGCAGTGGGTTAAAGCCTTGTGCCGGCAGGACTGAAGACCGACAGGTTGCAGGTTCGAATCCGGGGAGAGGCGGATAACTTCCCTCTATCAGCTCCAGCTCCTCATGTGGGAACATGAGAGAAGCCTCCCACAAGGATGATAAAAACATCAAATCATCCAGGCGTACCCTAGGCAACGTCCTTGCAGACATCCAATTCTCTCACACCAGAAGCGACTTGCAGTTTCTCAAGTTGCTCCTGACACAACAAAAAAAAAGAAGACTATATCTGATTTCCCATCTATATTCTAGAGGTGAAGCTTAGACCTTTTAACCCTCATCGTCCATTGAATTTTAATCACAGCCTGCTGTCACTCTGACAGAGATCAAGACCCTTGTCAACCAATTACAGCAAGGGAAGGCCTCAGGAGAAGATCTCATTCCCTCGGAAGCCATCAAGAACAATCTAGACTTTTGGGGCCCTATTTTATCATCACTTTTCACCATTCTTAACTATGAGTCATTTGTAAGGCAGATGTTTGTAACTCAGGGACTGCCTGTATAACAGGGATGGGGACCTGTAGCCCATCAAGTATACAGTTTCCATAACTCCTCCCGATGGGCTATGCTGGTAAAATTTGCTGGGAATTGTAGACTAACTATTTCATCACACTAGACTAGAGAATATATTCACTTTAAACCTGCTTCCTGCCTCCTGCAGAATTTTGGGGTTTGTAGTTTAGTGAGGCTGTTAAAGGTTCCTCCCTAAACTACAAAGCCCAGAATTCAGCAGGAGGCAGAAACCGGATTTAAAGTGGATTCATTCTCTAGTGTGATGAAGTAGTAAGAAAGCTATTTAGAGGGCCAAAGTTGTCCAAGTTTGACTTATATTAAAAGGGGAAATGGACTATGTATGAGTGTAGTGCATTCCTCTCCCTGGCCATTTTATATTCTCTGTGTTTACAGTTTGGAAATTGTTAAATAATTTTATGACATTTTAAATAGAAATTTATTTTTCACTTTATGGGCATGTTGGCCACTTAGAGAGCCTCGTTTAGGACGTGTAGGTGGGACAGAAATGCAATAATAAAAATATTATAGAAGCATAGTCCATTCCAGTTCCCTTTATTGGGCACCCTGTGGCGTATCCATATTGCAGTGCAGCGCAATAAAACACTATATATGTTATTGAGTGTTTGGTGAGAAGGAGGCTATTTGTTCCTATTCCCACATTTTAGTTTTTCACTCCTTTTCATTTTTAGGTTTCACGTTAAATAAATAACTTCACTGGCAGGGCTGTCCTATACTGCTAATACCATACACATTTATGGTATTTTTTACTGTCTTTTGGGGGAGTTGAGTTGATAGATTGTTTAATTTATTTTATTTACAGTATTTATATATCTTCCTGTAGTAAAATGTTACCAAGACAACTCTGACATAAAATAAAACATGGTAAAGATTAAATAATATTAACAGTAGAGCCTATAATATAATACAATAGAACATGAAACTTGAGAGATAATAAAATAAAATGGTCTAAAATCGATTCAACAGGTGAACAGTGATCTTTTTATTTTTCCTAGGCTTTTAACATTTGTTAGCACAAATTTAAAAGACCCAAGGAAAATAAAAAAGATCTTTGACACTGCTGAAACAAAACTAAATTATTCAGAAGGCAATGCTTTGGAGTGGGGAGAGTATTCCACAAATGGGGGAGCCACTATCAAATGATGTATCTGTATTGTAGAATTAATGCATTTGGACACCACTTAAACTGCCATGGTTCAATCTTATGGAATCCTAGTAGTTTAACAAGGTCTTTAGCCTTCTTCTGCTGAAGAGTGTTGGTGTCTCACCAAATTCTTAACACCCAGGTTTCCATAGCATTGAGCCATCACAGTTAAAGTGGTGTCAAACTACATTAATGGCACAGTATGGATTCAGCCCAAAAGACCCATCTAACTGAAGTAGGGTCCATTGTGGCAATGAATCTGCTCCACATTTTACTCCAGATTTTTAAAATTGCTATCCAAGGTCCTGATCCCATCTTCAAAGGAGGTCCTTAGATACCTTGAATTCAAGGCCTCACTCTGTTGGGGGCCATGTCTCACCGTTAGATGACATGCCCCTACACTACTTGGCAAGGAACCACATAAGAGCTGTACTTCTACATTGCTGCCACTTTGAATTTGCTTCTGACACTTGGTCAGGAGGTAAGTTATTAAATAGCAGTTGGATCATTTGATTGTTGGTTTTGGATCTCAAGCCAAGCCAACATTGCACAGCTTTTTCAATGTCATTGTGACCTTGCTATACTCAACACGTCAAGTGTGTGTATTGATGTTTTTTTCTGCTTCAAGTTTCCACACAGGAATATTTAGGAGAGAGCTTCAATTAAGTTGAGTCATCTGAAAGGGGATGAAATAAATGGTGAGAAAATTGTCTTCATATAGTCCTATTGTTCAGTTTACTATGAAAACCTTATGAGCAGTAAAAAGGTGACCAACTCCATATTTTATTTCTTTTTTTTTTCAGAGTCAACTCTCCACTCTTTATGATTGTAAAGATAATAGTGTCAAGATAGTATGTTGAGTATTTTCCCAGCCCTTCATCTCCTATCAGTCCCATCTGTATGTACCTTCCTTCTGACAAACATACCATGAATGTTCGCTTCTTCAATTCTACTTCAAACGACTTCCTGGAATGCATATTAAATCATTAAGAACACTGCTTAAACCTTGGAAATCTGGCTGAATTGAAATGTTGAAATGGAAAGGACTGGGAACCTCCTATCCTGGAGCCAAGTCAATCTATTTCTATAGAAGGCCATGCTACCTTCCCAATTACAATATTATTTGGCCATTTCTCAGTTTTGGTGTGGCTTCTCAAGGCCAGAATGTCTCTCCTAGGACTTATTTTAGTGACAGGAAGAATTTTAAGCTAAATTATGTTGGTATTTGATCCTAGTGTTTTGCTTTTAGATTCATTTTCTACTATAATATTGTCTCATTTGGCACCTACCAGATGGGGAGATCTCTGGAAATATTAAGAATTTATAATTTATTTTATTGTCATTGCTCCTTCTTCTTTATGGTTTCAACTCGTCTTTTAATATCTATATTTATATCTATAGATATATCTCAGGTTTCTTTCCTATTCCTGTGCTCTTTCCATTCCTCTGATCACATGTCACATCCAGTCTCATTTAACATTTCGGAAATTGATTTTCACCCATTTCCACTGTGCTTCTTTTCCAAATTCAGGAGTTCTAGTCAAAGTGCTGAAGTGTATTCACAATAGAAGGCTAGTTACGCCTTAGAATAGTTTTGGTGCATTCCTCTTTCTGATCTTTACTTAATCCTACCCTGGAAACAATTGCTGTGTTTATTGGCGAGGCACCCCTTAATGTTACTTCCAAAAATGTAGGCACACACACACACCAACTACAGTGCATTTTGTTTTGGAATGTATTGAGTTAATGTAAACTGAGTTAGGGGGTGGAAATGAGGAGTCCTTGGGAAATGCTGGAAGCTGTCATGAAATACTTGGGGATGAAGAATATGTCATTACTTTTTTCATTGTGTGCCGTATCTTATTTTGATTGTAAGCCCAAAGGCAAGGAATTGTCAAATGAATAATTTGTAAGCTGTTTTGAGAGCCTTTGTGGCTGAAGAAGAGTATAAAAACTGTGAGTAAGTTAACAGACAAGACAGCATTTGGATCATGGACCTCCAGAACATTCTTCTTCTATGGCAGTGGTTCCCAACCTTTTATGACCAGTGACCACTTTGACTAGGAACTACTGAAACCACATTGACCAGAGACCACTCTCCAACATTAGTACCAAAATGCTTACAAATCAGTTAAAAATGAATCTTTAGATTTGGTTTGGTTATTTGTGGTGCTGATTCAGAAAATTGCATTGGATAAACCACATCAGCACTAGTTTCTGATACAGAGCATATGCCATCCAGTAGTTGCCATCTGCGCTCCCATAGAAAACCATATTTAATAATCCAGGGCTTTTTTTTTTGTCATGTCAGGAGCGACTTGAGAAACTGCAAGTCACTTCTGGTGTGAGAGAATTGGCCGTCTGCAAGGACATTGCCCAGGGGACGCCCGGATGTTTTTGATGTTTTACCATCCTTGTGGGAGGCTTCTCTCATGTCTCCACATGAGGAGCTGGAGCTGACAGAGGGAGCTCATCCACGCTCTCCCCAGATTCAAACCTGCGACCTGTCGGTCTTCAGTCCTGCCGGGACAGGGGATTAACCCACTGCACCATCGGGGGCTGATGTGGTAGTAGTCTTTTGTGGGTCAGCTTCTCCCCTTCCGATCTCGGGTTTCGCGAGACCAGTTGCTCTCATTGTCGTGTGGTTTTGAAGCAATGGTATAGTAATGGTGAGGCCGTGCACCATATTTTTGTTCTTGCAGACCGCTGGTTGGGAACCACTGTCCATGGAGACACCCATTAACCTGTCTGTAGCTGAATTTAAGCCTTTGGTGCCATCTGCCATGACATATGATATAGTTTGAAACTTTATTATATGGTCAGTGTAGACTCATATAATGAAGTTCAATGCAATTTCTCAATTTTGTCATCTTCACTTCAAAATTTGCCCCTTACCTACAAGCATTGCAACATAATATCCTGACATGGGTAAATCCAGATTTCAAAAAAATAATAATTCAATATGAGGGTCATGTTCAGTTTCCTCCCTTTCAATGAATTTTTTTATTATTCTTAAAGGGCTCCTTTTCTTTTTTAAAAAAGCAGTAAATAGTTTTGTTCTGAGCTTTCCTCTTTTCTTAGACTTTAACATAAGGAGGCTATAAATTAGTTCATTCTATAAAAGGCAGGAAGGTAAATCCTCAGCATATGTGCCGAGAATTAGCCACTTAACTCCCATTTGCATTAATGGGAACTGAATATTTATTTACTCCACAGCACATAAATCGTGACCTTGTAACTTCTACAGTTTCTGCACTATAATGTTTTCGTTGTTCCCTTGGCTCCTGGTTGTTCGCCTCATGTATTTACCGAGGTGCTGGCTTCAAAGAATTGTAGACTTCTCTCCTTTCCTGTCATCACAGAAGCTGTAAAAATCAATTCTAATCGTGATGTGGTGTGGGCTCACAGATTGAAAATGTGGAGTTTACTCAAAAGTGGTTTCCATCTGATAAGAGCGGGTGAGAAATGTATGACCTTCCAGGAATGTAGCTGACAGCATTCCTCAAAGGAAGCTGGATAGGACTGATGGGAATTGCAGTCTGACAACATCTGGCATCTCATGAGTTAGTCGCCCTTCTCCAGTTTAGATGAAGGCCTGAGCAAGTCACCTGAATCCATCAATGGTGGCTGGTGAGAAGAGCTCCAATTTACTAACATCTTGATGGGAAGTAATTCACTTTTGAATTAGGCAAGCACAATATGACTCCCATATCTGAGGGAGATACATTTCCAGAATTTATGTGGGATAACAGTGCACTGTATTATTTCAATAGGATAAATAACAGAATAATAATAATAATAATAATAATAATAATAATAATAATAATATCAAAGCTGGAATTGAATAGTCGACAACAGATCCCAAATGTAGACTCTGCAAGGAAGCAGATGAAATAATAGATCACATCCTGAGCTGCTGCAAGAAGATCATGCAGATAGAATACAAGTAGAGGCACAACACCGTTGCTCAGATGATTCATTGGAACTTGTGCCACAAATACCATCTGCCTGCGACAAAGAACTGGTGGGATCACAAGCCGGAAAAAGTTACAGAGAATGAACATGCCAAACTCCTCTGGGACTTCTGGATTCAGACAGACAGAGTTTGGAGCATAATACTCCTGACCTCACAATCGTGTTACAGAAAAAAAGTATGGATAGTTGATTTCGCAATCCCAGGTGACAGCAGGATTGCAGAGAAACAACTGGGAAAGCTGACATGATATGAGGATTTGCAAAGACTCTGGCACAAACCAGTAAAGGTGGTCCTAGTAATGATCGGCACACTGGATGCAGTGCCTAAAGACCTTGGCCTGCACTTAAACACAATCGGCACTGACAAAATTACCATCTGCCAGCTGCAGAAGGCCACCTTTACTGGGATCTGCACGCATTATTCCCCGATACATCACACAGTCCTAGACACTTGGGAAATGTCCAGCATGTGATCCAGTTCAACAGCCAGCAGAGTGTCTGCTATGGACTCACCTTGTGGTGTTTCAAATACTAATAATAATAATAATCATCATCATCATCATCATCATCATCGTCATCATCATCATTATCATCATCATCTATATAAATAAAAACGTAATGTTTGTTTGTGGGATTAACATAACTCAAAAACCATTGGACAAATTGCTGTCAGATTTGGCCACAAGACACCTAATAACCCAAGGAATGACCATCACTCAAAAATTGATTTTGTCATTTGGGAGTTATGGTTGCTGGGATATATAGTTAATCTACTATCGAAGAGCATTCTGAACTCCACCAATGATGGAATTGAAACGTGGCACACAGGACTCCCATGACCAACATGGGCCTGTGGGGCATTGACATTGAGTTTGGGAGTTGTAGTTCACCTACATCAAGAGAGCGCTGTGGACTCAAACAATGATGGATCTGGACCAAACTTGGCACGAACATATGCCCAAATGTGAACACTGGTGGAGTTTGGGGGAAATAGACCTTGACATTTGGGAGTTGTAGTTGCTGGGATTTATAGTTCACTTATAGTCAAAGAGCATTCTGACCCCCATCAATGATAGAATTGGGCCAAACTTCCCACACAGAAGCCCCATGACCAACAGAAAATACTTAAGGCCATCCAGTCCAACTCCCTCCACCAGGCCAAGAAAACGTAATCAAAGCCCTCCAGACAAAGAGCCATCCAGCCATAGATATAGATAGATGTGATTCACACACAGAGAGGACAATTATATGTTGCATGTTCCAGAGTAGGCAAACCAGACAATCTCCACATCAACACTGACAAAGAAACAACAAGAAATACTGTTTACCCACAAGCATAAAGAAATTACATATATTAGAAACCCAACACTTTCTCATTACTTTATTTTCCAGATCACCAGACTGAGACACAGCAACGCATGGCAGGGGACAGCTAGTAATAATAATAATAAAAACAACACTTTATTTATATTCCACCCTTCTCACCTTGAAGGGGACTCAGAGCGGATCACAGTACACATACACAGCAATCATTCAATGTCACTTTGTATAGACAATAGACAGACAGAACAGAAGGAGGTGTGTTGTTTCAACTCAGTGT
>NW_026847438.1:21213280-21336683 GCF_025583915.1 Anolis sagrei ordinatus
GAACTTTGGGTCGTTTCTGTTGTTCATCCCTGTGTGTTTCTTGGACACACAGCACGTCGCATTTCTTATCTCGGCACAGTTCATAGAGCAGTTGCTCTTTGGCAGCTGACATGCCTTCGATATTGATTGAGATTATTGTCATGGTTGGTCCTGAAAAGGACCGTTGGTTGTTTTGCTTGCTTGCTTGCATGCTGGTCTCTTCTGTGGCGAGATAATCTGCCGTCTACGAAGACGTTGCCCAGGGGACGCCCGGATGTCTTGCAATCCTGCGAGGAGGCTTCTCTCATGTCCCTTAGGTTAACTATAAATCCTAAATGACAAAATCAGTGTGCCCCTCCCCAACCCTACCAGTATTCAAATTTGAGCTTATCGGATATTTGTACCCAATTTGGTCCAGTGAATGAAAATACATCATATCTATCGGATATTTACATTACGATTCATAACAGTAAGAAAATTATACTTCAGAAGTAGCAACGAAAATAATTTTATGGTTGGGGGTCACCACAACATGAGGAACTGTATTAAGGGGTTGCGGCATTAAGAAGGTTGACAACAACTGGCCTACACTCTTCTTAGCCAGAAGCAGCAATTATTAAATCTTCTGCCACATCAGAAGACATTGCTAGTTTCATTTACCCAGCATCATGTACAAGCTTTTTCAGGATCAAACTGGCTGTTTGCAATTGTTGTACCCAGTTGGACTAAAAATAGAACAATGAAACCACAGCTTGAAGAAAACTTTTTAAAATTCACAAAATCCCATCTAATTAAAGATATAGACATCGAGAAAAATCATTTCCCTTATAACTTTGGTGGGAAACTAGTGAGAAAATTACAGAATAAAATTGCCTTTGGGGGAATTAAGAGCTGCGATAACTAACTTGGAAGCTGTAATTATAATGGCTGATTCATTTTGCAGCTTGACGGTAAGGGATCAAAGTTTTCAGATCTATCACTCTATTTTGGAGACTTTATTGCCACATCAGCCTTAGTTAGGTCTACAAATTGATGGCATATGATTACATGAAATTGATAATCACAACCTTTGCTGCAGACAGGTATAATTGCTAGTGCAATTATCAGCTCAGAAAGAAAATGTGAAGCGACACCTCTTATTCAGTCAGCCATTTGGAAGGGGGAGAATGCTGGGAGCAAACTCCAAAGTCAAGCCAACAGCCCTTTTCACACATTATATATCCAGGTTTGTCCTTATACATGTTCAGAAAAGGACAACAAAGTGACCCCAAAGGTATTTAAAGGCTTTTACCTGGAATGCAGTTTTGTAGAAACTAAGCTGCTTCTGAAGGGAACAATTACAGCGAAGTTATGAAGAAGTTGACCATATTGTGCTGGAAGATCTAGAAAGTCCTTGAGAGTTTTTAAAAAATAGCAATTTCTTTATTTGCAGTTTTTCACTTTTACATGAGTCCTGCTTCTTTAACCCCAGTGAGTGGAACCTCACCTTAAGAGCACTCCAACTTAAGAGCGTTTTGAGTTAAGAACCATTGCTCAGTCCGGGTTTCACTGATATACGAGCAGTGTTTTGAGTTAAGAGCTAGCATGAGAGTGAGAACTAGCACAAGAGTACAGGGCTTTCAGGCTTCAAGGGAGTACCCCCCATTCCTTGTACTCTTGTTCACTTTGGAAGATTGCTGCCTGCTTTGCTCTTGTTCACTTTGAGGAACTTTGGATTAGTTGATTTTGTGTGGTTTTTATTCCTGGTATGTTTGGCTTCATGGAGAGAGAGAGAGAGAGCAAGAGAGGAAGGGAGGCTGGAATGAGTACAATAGGAAGAAAATGATGCTTCTTCCTGTGTTTTGTGCTTTCTTGCCACAACTTTGTGCTTCTACCATTTTAAAGTTGATCTTTCTTTTGCTATTGCTCCATGTGAATACACATTTATACATTATTGGTTATTTCTAAAGTACGTTCTCTTATATATTTATTTAACACATAGCAAAAAGTGAGGGTGCATTCTGGGGCCTGGAACAGATTAATAGAATTCCAAAGCATTTCAATAGGCAAATTCTCTTTGATAGAAGAGCAATTTGAGTTAAGAGCTCAGTCGCAGAACAAATTAAACTTTTACCTCAAGATATCACCTTAGAAGACTGGATGTACATCATGAAATGACAACTCCCACAATTCTACAGGACAAAGCCCTCGTGGTTAAAATGATCTCAAAGTGCTGTAATAGTGAAGGTTGAAAGAGATCTTTCTCCCAGATAATTGTGCAACCGGACTGTTGCCTTAGGAATTTTTATTTAAGTCTCGCTAACTCATTGAACGAATTAAAACAATCACTATGAATACCAATGCCAAGTTTCAGTTCCCAAATGCCAGTGTCAATTTCTGATATCAAAACTAAAATGTCAACATTAATTGGATCTAGGCTCTTTACGAGCAAATTTCAGTTCAGAATAAAGGTATGTGCAGAGCTTTACATGTGTTCAGGGCTCTGGAAGAGGCTGCCAACTCAGCTTGTCTCATTCCCATCAAGGCCTTAGCAGCATTGCATACACTCTATTAATTATCTCACCCACCCCCTATTAAGAGATTAGGGAGAAATATATCTGAAAACTGTGAAATGCGAACCAAATGATTTGTCAGCAACGGATGGCACCTTTCCATATTGCTGCCAGGGGATTTGGCTGAGGGTTGTGGTCACATAGGCACATTGAGAAGTTACTACTGGCAACTGGCTTCAGAACTGAGTGGTTGATTCCAAACTCTGCAGGAAAAATCTCCCTGCGGCCACTTGATTTAAAAAGCCCCTAAGCCATTATAAAGCATATAATTACGCTTCATCCTTGCAGTCTTATCTTGCATTAGATTTAATTGCTCTTGAAACTTGGCAACATTCTCCCATCCATTTAAAAGAAATTAAGCACTTCGGGGTTTTCGTATCAAAGCATTTCTGCTATGACAGTGTTTTGGCTCTTTCGTTCATTTCTTTCTGATTCACTCGTGTTTTCCTTTTGCCCTCTCCAGAAAATACACATAATCAGAAAAAATGAAAGAGACTCTGGAACCAACAAGTAATGTGCCACAAAGGAAGATCTCATTTCATTGAATGGTCTTAAAATGTCTTAAAATGGAAGTCCTAGGACACAAGGATGCCAAGCCACCTTGTCTGTCACCTGAGGAAGCTGTAAAACAACCAAGTAGCAACACTACAAACTGACCATGGAACAACAAACTGGTTCAAGATTGGGTAAGGCGTACAGCAGGGTTGTATACTCTCACCCAACCTATTCATCTTTTATGCAGAATACATCATACGATGTGCGGGGATTGATGAATCCAAGGCTGGTGTTAAAATTTTTGAAAGGAACATTAACAACCTTAGATATGCAGATGATACCATTTTGATGGCTGAAAACGAGGAGGAGCTGAGGAGCCTTCTAACCAAGGTGAAAGAAGAAAGTGCAAAAGCTGGGTTGTAGTTAAACATAAAAGAAACCAAGATTATGGCAACCAGACTGATTGATAACTGGGAAATAGAGGGAGAAAACGTGGAGGCCGTGACAGACTTTGTATTTCTAGGTGCAAAGATTACTGCAGACATAGACTGCAGCCAGGAAATCAGAAGACATTTACTTCTTGGGAAGAGAGCAATGACCAATCTCAATAAAATAGTGAAGAGTAGAGACATCACAATGGCAATGAAGATCTGCATCGTTAAAGCAATGGTATTCCCTGTAGTAACCTACGGATGTGAGAGCTGGACCATAAGGAAGACTGAGAGAAGGAAGATAGATGCTTTTGAACTGTGATGCTAGAGGAAAATTCTGCAAGTGCCTTGGACCGCGAGAAGATCCAACAACCAGTCCATACTTCAGGAAATAAGGCCTGCCTGCTCATTGGAGGGAAGGATATTAGAGACAAAGATGAAGTACTTTGGCCACATAATGAGAAGACATGAAAGCTTAGAGAAAACAATGATGCTGTGGAAAATGGAATGGAAAAGGAAGAGGGGCTGACCAAGGACAAGATGGATGGCATCATTGGAGTGACTGGCTTGACTGAAGGATCTGGGGGTGGTGACAGCTGACAGGGAGCTCTGGTGTGGGCTGGTCCATGAGGTCATGAAGAGTTGGAAGTTACTGAACGAATAAGCAACAACAACAACAGGACACAAGTCCTAGGTTTCCTAGAAGCTTTGCTTTCTGAATCAAAGGTTTGTAGCTTCCAGAAATAATTCACTACACGTAACAGAGGAGGATATTAAAATGTTTTGAACGAACAAATGTGCTCAATTTGAATAGTTTATACCACTTGCAGAATTTGGCTTTCTTGGTACAGAACGTTGGCTGGACATGTTTGGAAGAAACACAGCTAGGAGTAATATTTTGTAAGCTTTCTGTAAACGTCTTGTTCCAATGCCAACATAATAATGAATGCTGTACAAAAGGGACACAGAGCTTATAATCTAAGCATGAATTCATTTCATGATTTGCAATAACTTCCAGAAACATAAGCCATGAAAAAGAAACTTTTAACTCACTTGCCTCTCAACTTTCCAATGTTTTTCCTTTTCACTGTGGTTCCCATGATCATGATATATGCTTTGCCTCTGCTCCCACCCACATAGAAAGATTGATTTATGCTGCAATTTTCTGCGCATTTACCTGCAAGTAAACACTACTGAACTTGTTGGAACTTGCTTCCCAGTAATAGTAATAGTACTAGTAATAGTTGTTATTATTTGCCATCAAGTCAGTTTCAACTTATGGCCACCCTATGATTGAGAGACCTCCCTCTTAGCAGCACCTCAATTCAGGTCTTCCAAGCTCAACACCTTCATGGAGTCTACACACTTGTAATGTGGTCTTTGTCTTTTCTCACTGCCTTCCATGTTGCCAACAATGATCATTCTTAGTCACTTCATCTCATGATATCTCCAAAGTACAACAGCTCTGCATCCGATTAGAGTTCAGGTTTGATGTACTTGCTTTTTTAGCCATCCATATTTTCCATAGTCTAAGGCAGTAGTTCTCAACCTTCCTGATGCTGCGGCCCCTTAATACAATTCCTCATGTTGTGGTGACCCCCAACCATAATTTTTTTTGCTACTTCATAACTGTAATTTAGCTACTATTATGAATTGCAATGTAAATATCTGATATGCAGGATGTATTTTCATTCACTGGACTAAATTTGGCACAAATACTCAATATGCCAAAATTTGAACAGAGGTGGGGTTGGGGGAAAATAGACCTTGACATTTGGGACATTTGTTGTTGCTGGGATTTATAGTTCACTTACAATCAAAGAGCATTCTGAACCCCACCAATGATAGAATTTAGTTAAACTTTCCACAGGGAACCCCCATGACAAACAGAAAACACTGTTTTCTGATGGTCTTTGGTGACCCCTCTGACACCCCCTTGCAACCCCTCCCCAGGGGTCCTGACACCCAGGTTGAGAAACGCTGGTCTAGGGCAATGCTTCCCAAACATTTTTGGAAAGCTTTTCCCCTATGGAACCCTAACTCTGTCCATTATTTCCCCGCAGAACCTTAACACTTTCTATGACTTCCCCATGGAACCATAACCCTGTCAATGATTTCCCCACAGAACCTAACTCTGTTATTTTCTGGTGGAACCCTAAGTCTGTCCATGATTCTCCTGTGGAACCCTAACTCTGTCCCTAAACGTTGCAAACCCACAAAAGTTTCCCTTCTTTCATCTACTCCTGTTGCCTAAGTGTTTTGCATAATGTTGTAGATCTGGAAATAAAGAGAAAACATATTAAATATTAGCACAAACCTTTGTTTTTGTACATTAAAATATTGGCTATAACCAGAAACCTTTATTTTCGCACACAATTTTTTGGGATTCACACCTAAAGTAATGAATCTTGGAAGCCGTAATTAGTACTTGAACAGAAAACCACCAATGAGTACCAAATGTTATAGGGTGTATTTCAGAGGAAGTAACTATGGAGCCGCAGTGGTGCAATGGATTAAACCCTTGTGCCGGCTGAACTCCTGACCTGAGGGTCAGTGGTTTGAATTGCGAAATGGGGTGAGCTCCCATCTGTCAACCCCAGTGTCCCACGTGGGGACATGAGAGAAGCCTCCCACAGGATGGTAACACATTCAAGCATCCCCTGGGCAATGTCTTTGCAGACTGGCAATTCTCTCACACCAGAAGTGATTTGCAGTTTCTCAAGTTACTTTTGATATGATAAAAAAGATGAAGTAGCTGACAAGAACATTCCTGAGTATTTGAGTGCATCCATACTGTAGAATTAGTACAGTTTGACACCACTTTAACTGACATAGATCAATGCTATGAGATCCTAGGAGTTTTACAACACCCAGGATGTTTAACCTTCTCAGTCAAAGAACGCTGGTGAAGACCAAACTACAATTTTCAGGATTCCATAGTATTGAGCCATGGCAGTTAAAGTGGAGTCAAACTGCATTAATTCTATATTAGTGCACCCTTCCTTGTGTAAGGAAAGCCTATAAAATTATCCATAAGTCAGGCACATACATGCATTATATGTATATAACTCTTCTCTAGCACCACATTTCAAATGATTTGGTTTTCCTCCTGTCAGAAAATGCAAAAGCAGAGTTTCATTCGGATATCGAGAAGACTCCTTTGCAGACATTGTATAAAATTTCTCTGTGAGTCCAGCTCTACACCACTCCGCTTCTACTCACCCAAACCCTTTAGTCTCTGAAGACGGGATGCCATTTTAGTAGATAAATGATGTGTGTTTATCTCGACATTCAATAAAACTGGAGGTCATGAACTGTGGCAGGAGGATTAGACCGAGGGTGGAAACTTGGAATTCATTGAGTGAATGCTGCTAACATATTGTGTGTGTGTGTATATATAGGCTTTTTTAAAAAAAAAAATTGAAAAGCTTATTTTTCAGCCCTGCTGTACACTTAATCCATCTTGAAGCCTTGTATATTATGTGTGTTGTGATGATAGCTTTTGCTGCTTCTACAGAGAAGCTTCTGGCACACTTTGCAGGGTGGGTCAGGCATAGTTTTTATGGCAAAACAAATGCCTTTAAAAAAAGAAGCAACAGATTGGATGTTTCTGTTTCAAGGTCTGAAACAACTTGAAAAGACTGGATAAAAGCATACATACAAAGGCTCCAAACATTGGACATCCCATGCCTTTATATTGTTCTCTTTGTTGTTGCCACATGCATGAAAGTTGTTTTCAAATTTATGGAAGGATCCCTTACATTTCCTTTTTGCTTTCTGCTGGTCTGTACTTTTGGGATAATGGTTTAATATCTCTGAAGGAGCTTGGATTTAAACTTTTAAATTGTTCCACTGATTGATATTGTATCAATTCATTTAAAGTTATTTATTTAATTGGTTGCAAGCCCTGGACCATACTCTGAATTGCAAGAAGCACTACTTGACTATCAAGCAAAAAGTGGGTGCTGGAAATAACTTCCTACAAAAGCTGACTGGCCCAACCTGGGAATCGCAACCAAACACAGTGAAGACATCTGGCCTTGCGTTTTGCTATTCTGCTGCTTTTATTTGTCGTGTCAGGGCAACCAGTCAATTGTATTACATTTCTAACAGAACAAAACAAACAGACAAAATACAAAATTTGCAAGTTTGGTAGTTGATTAAATGTCCTTTGACCAGTATCTGGCCACTTGGAGTGCTTCTGGTGTTGCTGCAAGAATGACCTCCATTGTGCATGTGACAGGGTTCAGAGTGCATTGCAGCAGGTGGTCAGTGGTTTGCTCTTCTCCACACTCACATGTCGTGGATTCCACTTTGTGGCTCCATTTCTTGAGGTTGGCTCTGCATCTCGTGGTGTCAGAGCGCAGTCTGTTCAGCACCTCCCAAATCGCCCAGTCTTCTGCGTGCCCAGGGGGGAGTCTCTCATTTGGTATCAGCCGTTGGTTGAGTTTCTGGGTTTGAGCCTGCCACTTTTGGACTCTCGCTTGCTGAGGTGTTCCAGTGAGTGTCTCTGTAGATCTTAGAAAACTATTTCTAGATTTAAGTCATTGACGTGCTGGCTGATACCCAAACAGGGGATGAGCTGGAAATGTCTCTGCCTTGGTCCTTTCACTATTGGCTGCTATATTCTGCTGCTGAATACACATGCCCAGTATGGAATACAGATATCTCACCACATTAAAACAGTGGATATGGCTCTTAATGAGACATGCCGCATTATCACTGGATGTCTACAAGGACGTTCACCTTCTCTTCTAAAGAGTGTTGTTTTCTCACTAAACTGCAACTCTCAGAATTCCATAGCATTGAGCCATGCCAATAAAAGTGGTGGCAAACTACATTAATTCTTCAGTGTGAATGCATCCTTGGAGAGGCTGCATCAGTTTTCTGTTGCCTCAGTTTATTAGAAAGGTCTAGATTTCCCATTCCTTTTCTATTTTTCCCTTTTCAGTTGATTAAGTGCAAACTATTTGTGTACTTTGAACTCAGTTTGCAGCAATTGAAGTAGACTGAAGGCAAAAAAGTGGAAGGAGAACAGAAAAACTGGGACATTTTGAATGTAACTGGGAAAAGTGGGAGATCAAAGGATTTATCAGGACCTGTACTGAAAGTGGGATGGCATGAGATGGGACAGCCCCATTAAAAAGAAGAGAGGGCTCCAATATCTTTAATAGTTGTCAGAGATTAGAGGTTTTATGGGGTCTATTTCTTTATTGAAGACCTCTTTTAACCTACGAAGGCCATAGAGATTTGAAATACAGAAATCCCAACTTCTGCACTGTTGGAGCATGCAAGAAGTCAGCTAATGTGTGTGTGTGTCAATTGAAAAATAAGATACATGAAGTTGATTGGTCAGGCTTCGTGCAAGGAGATGTCTGAGCCTGGGACTTTTGTTTACTGTTACGTTTTTCAGGCTCAAAGTAGAGAGAAGCAGAGAGAGACAGTTTGGCATGTGCTCTTGTTTCTTAAGCTGTTGAAGGAGTTTATCTACATGGACAACCTATCACCTTGTGCATATGTTGTTCTGAACTACAAAGAGTAAACTACTTGTTATTCATTGTTCACCTAGGTGGCATATTTTCTTTCTCTGGCAAGGCAGTGTGTGGGCTGATCAAATGTGAACTACACATCATTTATTTTACATTAAGCCACATGCACAACTATTAAAATAGCATGAATCCTATTTTCAATGTATTGTCGAAGGCTTTCATGGCTGGAATCACTGGGTTGTTGTAGGTTTTTTGGGCTATATGGTCATGTTTTAGAGACATTCTCTCCTGACATTCGCCTGCATCTATGGCAAGCATCCTCAGAGATGAGGGTTAGGGTTAGGGTCACCTCCGAGGATGCTTGCCATCGATGCAGGCGAAACATCAGGAGAGAATGCCTCTAAAACATGGCCATATAGCCCGAAAAATCTACAACAACCCAATCCTATTTTCTTTTTCAGGTAGAAAAAAATCTAGACACTTTGAGAAGCTTTTCTGTGTTTGGCCTTGCTGCTTAGCAGGATTCTGAGAGCCCTGGTCCAAAATACTACTTTCCAAGGTATGCGCTGAGTAGACACAGGTGAGTGCCTCTTAAGGTGTGAAAGGACTTGAATACACAGATGGATGTTGGGCAGACAGATTTGTATGCACAGCTGTCTGTCTGAGATCATCACGTCTAAAGCCCTTCAGTCATCTCTGAAGTAATGTTTCAGAGAGAACTGTGTTGTTTCACTCTGAGATCTATAGTGAATGGAAGGAGCAAGAAACTTTGGCTGAAACCTAGACAGAGACCTTTCTAGCAGATGTGATATTTTAAATCCTCTATCTGACTGTTTAAGGTGCAGGCATACCAGTTGGAGGCTCAGACACATCCATGTATATACGTCTCATGCATTCTTACCCTCCCTCCTGATTCCCCCCAAGGAATCCTTCAGACCTCACACTTTTCCAGCAGAATAAATATCAGATCATTAAAAAGAAATCTTGGGGAAAAAATTATATTGGAACTGCTGGCATGGCTTATAGTGGGATACCTTGGAGTGGAGCTTGACTTTCATTTCTCCCTTGAGCCAAATAAAGAATTTCATTCCTGGTAACAGTTACAAATGTAGGCTTCATGTTCCACAGGCTGCAGGTTATATGACAGAATAGCTCTGTTGAGATACGCTGCAGGAGATAGTTTACTTTTCTTTAGTGGAGGAATACATAAACAAGCCCACCAGGGTTTTCTCCAACTTGTTTGGCTATGTTAAGCCATGGTTCAATGTTGCAACTATCTCTTCTTCCTCTTCTGATATAGCTATGAGATAGTCAAAAGCTTCTCCTTCAAATGTAAATTAACACAGTTTGATGTATTGTCGAAGGTTTTCATGGTCGGAATCACTGGGTTGTTGTAGGTTTTTTCAATCTGTATGGCCATGTTCTAAAGGCATTCTCTCCTGACGTTTCACCAGCATCTATGGCAAGCATCCTCATTGAAGATGCTTGCCATAGATGCAAGTGAAACGTCAGGAGAGAATGCCTCTAGAACATGGCCATATAGCCCAAAAAAACCTACAACAACCCAGTAACACAGTTTAGTGTTTAATCCAAAGTATAAACTGATGTTAATATTTCGTTATGGTGACCATTTCACAAGCTGCTGGTGATGTTGGCTTGTTTTAGTTAAGTTGTAGTTAAGATTAACAATAAACATGCTTAAGGGCTGGCTATGGTCATACACCAAAATCTACAAAACAGTGACATTTTTATAAGTAAACCAAACTGCTCAAAAGAAATCTGTTTTACGGGTTTCTTCATCAACAATCATACAGAAGGATCTCAATGCCTTATTGGTTTTTTGGAGACTGGGGACAAAGGGCAATAAAAGCCAGGTAAGAAAATTTCAACTCCATTAACTTTCAGAGTATCTCAAACCTTACTGATCTCTATCCTGTGTGAAGTTAAATGTCCCATTCTTTGGAGCAGAACATTGAATTTCTCAAGATGTCCATGTACTGTTACATCTCAAAATATTTAGTTTCTGTATAGGTCAATTTATTTATCGTGTCAGAAGTGAATTGAGAATACAGTTATAATGCATACAAAAACCACAAAGTTAAAAGCTTGGCATTGTACTAAATTTCTTTGACCAGAAGCTGGCCACTTTGCGTACCTCTGGTGTGACTGTAAGAAGGTCTTCCATTGGCATGTGGCAGGCTCCGGTTGCCTTGTAGCAAGTGGTCTGAGGTTTGCTCTTCTCCACACTCACATATTGTTTATTCCACTTTGTAGCCCCATAGGTAAAACATGCCTAATGGTGTCAAAATGAAGGTTGTCCTACTCAATTGGTTCATCTTTCGGTATTGAGGGTAGCTGAATGTGTTGGCCATGCAGCAAAATATAACATGCTTTTTAGGAGGTACCTCCTTGGCAAAGGAAAAGCATTCCAAGAAGCCCAAGTGTTTTTAGGTTGGCAAGCTTTATCATGTTTGTTAACTTGTTTACAGCTCACTAATACAATAAAGTACAGGGCAAGCTGGTGCATGTTTACTCAGAAGTAATTTGCACTGTTTTCAGAGAATTTTCCTCTTTATTATGTGTGCTTCGATTTCAATGCACTCTAATTTTCCAGTAAGCCTTGCTGGGTTTTCTTCCAAGAAAGCATATATGCACTTGAAAATTAATTTTAGGGGGAAACAGGATGGTATAATGCATTGGGCTTTTAAAATAGTTTATGTTCAAACTGCTATTCAACCATGGAAACTCACTGCATGATCTTGGGCAAGTCATTCACTCAGCCTCAGATGAAGGCAGAGGCAATCCCCCTCTGAACAATATTGTCAAAAAAACAAAAACCCAACCAAAAACCCAGAATAGGGTTGCCATAAGTTGGAAATGACTTGAAGGTATGCAATAAAAACATGCCATAAAGTTTTACCTATATTTATTTTAACTGTTTAAAGCCACAATGAGTTCCAAACTCATAAGTCCATTGTAGAGCCAGCAGCAAGATCAAGGCAAAGGAGGTCTGTGTTTAGCTTCTAATAGGGGAGCGATGAGGATGACATTTCCATGCCTCCCAACCAACTCCCTACTGAAGGAATTACTGATTTACACAGATGTGACTAAGTAGTCAATGCACAATATTGATGAATAATACTAATACAAAGGATAAGGAAGCAAGTCTTGAAATACTGTACTTGGAGATTGCAAATGCATGAATGCATTTGTTTTTTCGTTAATGCAAATGCTTGAAAACAAGCACAGGAATGTTACATGTGTCTACTCAGAAGTAAACCTTATTTAGATCAAAGGAATTTAATTCCACATAGGATTTAAATCAAAGTTTACTAACTGAAAAAAGATCCTGCCACACTGCATGATGCATTGATATGTATTTCTTTGTAATACAATAGAGTCTCGGTTATCCAACCTTCACTCATCCAACATTCAGCAGTGGAACTCTCTGCCCCGGGGTGTGGTGGAGGCTCCTTCGTTGGAGGCTTTTAAATAGAGACTGCATGGCCATCTGTTGGAGGTGCTTTGGATGCAGTTTTCCTGCTTCTTAGCAGGAAATTCTATGATTCTGTATTATCCAATTCAGTCTGCCTCCTGCCCAGATCCACAGCTGTTTCAATACATTGTGATGTTTTGGTGCTAAATTCGTGAATACAATAATTACTACATGTAATTATGTATTGAACTGCCTTTTTTGTCGATTTGTTGTAAAACATGATGTTTTGGTGCTTAATTTGTAAAATCATAATGTAATTTTATTTTAAATAGGCTTTTCCTTAATCCCTCCTTATTATCCAACATTTTAGCTTATCTGACGTTCTGCCGGCCCGTTTATGTTGGATAAGTGAGACTCTATTGTAATTTTTCATGATGCAGTAATGCAAAAACGGTTAGCCACTGTGGTAACAACTGGAAAGCATTTTTCCCCTTTCACCATTTGTTATCCTAGTCTCATCTTTTTTCTTAGATCTTCAAGTGTTGCCCTGGACACATCCCTTATGTTCTCTAAGGAAATTATGTTTTCTTCAACGGTCTGTTCTCTCTTTCAATCAATCCAGTGGGAAGAGTTCGCCTTTGCCTCAAAGTCAAATAGGAGGAGAGAGGGAGAAGATGCAGACTGTATTATCCCCTAGTTCACAAGTTTCTATGTAATGACTTAAATCCGATGGAATGCTAGCACATGGAAAATTTCCACACAACATACGACATACACATGGACAACTGGCTGTAAAACATAAACTGTGTTGGATATTATTGTGCTAAATCTAAAAAATCACAATGAACTTTGCAGTAACTGAATGCCATTGTCCTAAGTTTAACATGGTGTGTCATACAGTATGATGGATTCATGGATGTAAAATCTGTTTGATAGTTATTTTTATTTATCGTGTCAGGAGCAAACCAAACAGTTGTATTGCATTTTTTAACAAACAAACAAACAAAACACAAAGTTTGCAAGCTTGGTAGTTGATTAAATGTCCTTTGACCGGTAGCTGGCCACTTAGAGTGCTTCTGGTATTACTATAAGAAGGTCCTCCATTGTGCATGTAGCAGGGCTCAGGTTGCATTGCAACAGATGGACTGTAGTTTGCTCTTCTCCACACTCGCATGTCGTGGATTCCACTTTGTAGCCCCATTTCTTAAGGCTGGCTCTGTTGTGAAAAGGTAGCTGATCTGTTTCATAGCTCCCTGGGTCTTGGGGGTTGAAAATGGGACCTAGAGCTTGTCCATCCCTGTTTGAAAGGGTTTTTTTAAAAAAATAATTTTTATTAATGCCATAAAGCAAATTTTGATATAAAAGGAGTCGAAAAGACATAAAGAAAATAGAAGAAAAAGAAGAAAGAAAGAAAGAAAAAGAGGAGAGAAATAACAGTAATAATAATAATTATATATTTTAAAAATGAAAAATCCACATAAAATATTGGGGGGGGGGGGAGAGAAAAAAAGAAGAAAAAAGGTGGTTTGACTCCACCTTTTTCATCTTCTTTATGTGATTATATTCTAGGTATTTAACCTATCTTTGTTCTAACTCTTCTGCCTTCCCTTTCTTACAGTCCTTGTCTTGTGAACTTTTTCCCCTTTATTTTCTATTCTCTTTCTCTCTTTAGATTATAAGATCCATTTTTAGTCTTTTACTAGGTCCCAGTCCATTTGTCTTTTTGGTATGCCCTGATTTGGTGTTATCCCTGTCCATGTTCATTATTTCCAATATTTTGTTTTGCCAGTCCTCCATTGTGGGCACTTCTTTACTCCTCCAGTTCATTGCGTACACTATCCTTGCTGCCGTGGCAAGATAGTTAAATAAGATTTCTTTATTACTATCATTTTCTAAGTCCATCATGCCAAGTTGGGGCTAATAGCAGGATCTCACCTCACTCCTTAAATTTGAACTGGAGACCTTCTGGACAGCAAGTTCAGCAGCTCAGCGGTTTAACCTACTGTGCCATTGGGGGCTCCTTAAAAACTATAAATAGTTGAAATAAATGTGGAAGTCGTTTCAAGCATTGTGATCAAAATGCACATTGCTTCCACCATTTCAGGCTAAAAAAGGATATATGGCTATTTCTCCTTGATCACCCTGTGAAGTTTGGTCTAGTATGCAATTTTGCTTTCCGACATGCTCATTTTTCTTTGTCCTCCCCACTTTTGTAAGCAAACTGAATTCAATTTTTCATATTAAAAAAGTAAGCTGATGAGCAATCGCTTTTGGCATTTCCTATCCATGACCCCATTTGGTGCTGACGGGAGAACAAAAGAAAGCCATCTTTCTTTTGCAGAAACCACGGAGGTGCAAATGCCAAAGATGAGACAAACTATGAGAGCAGTCCTCCAAGGAGAACACAGGGAATAGCTAATCCATGTAAATTATACTTTCTCACCCAAGGAATGTTAGGCTGGGGATATGGTCCTAAATGGATTCCATCAGTCCTTACGTCATCAGTCTTCCTTGCAAACATAAAAAAAAAATATTTCCTGTTGGACTGACATTTGCAATGGATTGAAGAACCGTTTCACCCATTTATGTAGAACCTTGAGAAATAGCAGTCCAAGTACATTTTGGTTAATCAAGTAGATATGTTCCAGGCCATAACTCCTTTGACAGAAAATTTGGTACCAAAGGTGATAATGCAATTTCTGAAACTCTAGAAAGAAAGGCAGCTTTGTAGGTGGGAAGGTCAAAATTAACCATCTACACATGTGGAAAAGAGCCAGTGTGGTTTAAGCCATTGACTAGGAATCTCGAAGTCCAGGATTGAAATTGTCATTCAGAATGGCCTTGGACAATTCACTCCTTTTGCTATTCACACATGTCCAGCATGCCATTCTGGAGGTAACTGGGATTTACTTTGCCTCTAGTATAAACAGGCACAGAATCAGAGTAAAATCCCATTCATTCCCAGCACAAGCTTTATTGCATTGTTTCCTTCAAAAATTGCTCTGGTGATTCAATCCTGAACATTTTTGTTCCTCTGGACATCTCTTACCACTTTTTAATGCCAATGCTTTAAATCAGGGGTTCTCAAACTAAGGCCCGAGGGCTGGATACGGCCCTCCAAGATCATTTACCCGGCCCTCGCTCAGGGTCAACTTAAGTCTGAAATTACTTGAAAGCACACAACAGCAACAACAACAACAATAACAAGCAGTCCCACATTGAAATACTAATAAGTTTATGTTTGTTACAATTGTTCTTCATTTTAATTATTATAGTGTTTTTTCACTACAAATAAGATATGTGCAGTGTGCATAGGAATTCATTCATGTTTTTTTCAAATTATAATCCAGCCCTCCAACAGTTTAAGGGGCTGCGATCTGGCCCTGTGTTTAAAAAGTTTGAAGACCCCTGCTTTAAATGGTCCAGCTAGAAAAAATACAAAATAGAAAAAGGGAGTTTGCAGACATACCAAAACTTTCTAAAATTGAGCTTCTTTGTCAGAGTTGTTGTTAGTGGCATGATGCCTGTATTTAGTAAGGTTTACATTGGGGAACCAAAGCCTGCAATGACAAATCTCTCTGGATTTTATTCCAAATTTTAAATGAGGAAGCCATTGTAGTGAACCTATTTTGAGAATAGGGTTCAGGACCTTGGATAGGTCAAAATAGCTCTAAATGGCCATTCAAATTTATTTTTAAGCAATGAGAATCCATTGTTCATTATATGAAAAAGTAGTGCTGTTCCACTTAATTACATTACCAGTAATGTATTTATTTACTTTGCATTCCACCCTTCTCTAACAAGTAAGATGTTATGTGGCTTACAACATAATAATAAAAAGAAACACCAATAAATATTTGAAAGGATACCATAATAAGCTTATTTTCTGCTGCTCCAAAGACTAGGGGGTCAACTAGACATTGTACAATTAAGTTTGATGCCACATTAACTGCCATGACTCAATACTATGGAATCATAGGAGTTGCAGCTTTACATGCTCTTTAGCTTTCTCTGCCAAAGAGTGTTTGTGCCTCATCAGACTGCATATCCCAGGTGTCTGTAGCATTGGTCTATAGCAGCTAAAGTGGTATAGAACTGCATCAATTCTACAGTGTAGATCCATTCTACAACAGACTATTGCTGCCACACAAAAACTGACTACAGTGTTCCCTCAGTTACTGCGGGGGTTCCGTTCCAGGACCACCCACAATAAGTGAAAATCTGTGAAGTAGAGACGCCATATTAATTTTAATATTTATACATTATTTTATATATTTTTTCTTACCTGCACTTCCTTATCCGCCTCCTGGCTCATCCCAAGGGCACCTGCCTACCTTCCTGGCCTCCACAGACCCCTGCAGAGTCTCTGGAGCCATGCAGGCAGCAGCAGGCCAGGGAGGCAGGCCTTCCCCGCCGCTCCTTGGGCCGCCCCACTTCCGGGGTCCCTGGTCTCCACTGGATGTAAATATTTTATATTTTATATTTTTTATTAATATTTTCAAAAACCCGCAAAACAGCGAGTCCACTAAAAACGAACTGTGAAGTAGCAAGGGAACACTGTATATTGGCTGTGATCTGATGAAACTGGTCAGCCAAAAAGTAATCAACATAAGATCTCCTAGGGTTATGTTGTTTGGTGAGATACACAGAATTATGTACTGCAGTGGTTCTCATCCTGTGGGTCTCCAGGTGACCTAAAACTCCCAGAAATCCTAGCCAGTTTACCAGGTGTTAGGATTTCTGGGAGTTGAAGGCCAAAACATCTGGGGACCCACAAGTTGACAACCACTGATGTACTGGGAGGTCTTGTATGCTTCTCTGTAAGAATTAGAACTTGTTATCAGAGAATTCCAAATATCACACCAAGCTGCAGACCTCTGTAGGTTGGAGCCCTTGAGGCAGAATAGAAACGTGGCAGATAATTTGGCATCAAATCGCTTAACATAAGCAATGTAGGCTTATTCTCAATGTGACTATCATAATGGGAAGTCTATTGAAATGCAGGAACCTGGAGGTCTGCATCCTGTGCCTCCCTATCCTTGCAATGCAAAAATTGCCACACTTGTGTGCAAATGCCATGCTTCTCTCAATGTGCCCTATGTCAGATACATTGAAACTGACAACCATGATGTTTTTTTCCATAGGTTCAATTTTTAGCAAGCACCACAGCAATATTTTATGGTGTGTGTGGTTTGATCTTTTTGCACACTTCCCTCTTTCCCTTTGCTATAGGATCATGGAAAATGCCCCATGTCTGGGGATCGAGTATGTTCCATAACGTCATTTCTAAAATAGCATCACCAGCAAAGTACAATAGTCCTTATGTGGTCTTACTTGGGAAAACTAGGTTAAAACCAGCTCTCATGCTGATGTGCTTCCCATTTCTCAGTTTCAAAAAAAGTTTCTTCAGTCAGTGTTAATGGCAGGTCTGTTCTTTGGGAAGAATTCCACCCAAAGCATATTTTGCTATTTTTTATTGTTTCTCCACAGATGTGTGACTTTTCATTTATTGGTGCTGAGTCCATATGTCGATCTCATCAGCTTTTGAACAATGAAGGATCGAAAGGTCTCCCACAAAGAGTTGGCTTGCATATTCTGGTCCTCTCTCTAGGGGAACGCAAATGACATTAAGTACTTCTTTGAAACAATTCTTTAAAAAACAATATAGAATATTACCATAACAAAATGTCATAGGTTTATGAGGTCTAAAACAGGGGCCCTCAAACTTTTTAAAAAGAGGGCCAGGTCACAGTCGCTCAAACTGTTGGAGGGCCGGATTATAATTTGAAAAAAACATGAATGAATTCCTATGTACACTGCAAAAAAACAAACAAACTTTAAAACAATACAATAATTAAAATGAAGAACAATTTTAACAAATATAAACTTATTAGAATTTCAATGGGAAGTGTGAGCCTGCTTTTGGCTGATGAGATAGGATTGTTGTTGTTGTTGTGCTTTCAAGTCATTTCAGACTTAAGTTGACCCTGAGTGAGGGCTGGGTAAATGACTTTGGAGGGTTATATCTGGCCCCCGGGCCTTAGTTTGAGGACCCCTGGTCTAAAACCTTCTATAATTCTCCACAATTAATGAATAAAAACAAGTGGCAAGATGACATCTTTTCCCCAAATATGATTTTCTAGTATTTATTTATCATGTCAGAGGTGAATTGAGGGTGCAGTTATCATGTATTTGAAAACATAGTTAAAAACGTGGCATTATACCAAATATCCTTGGACCAGAAACTGGCCACTGCAAGAAGGTCCTCCATTATGGATATAGTAGGGCTCAGGCTGCATTTTAGATGGTTTTTAATCTGTTTGATTGATATGTATTTAAATTGCTTATATGTTTAGATTGTTTTTTATTTTGATATTTTTTTGTCGTGTCAGGAGTGACTTGAGAAACTGCAAGTTGCTGGTGTGAGAGAATTGGCTGTCTGCAAGGATGTTCCCCAGGGGACGCCCAGATGTTTTTTGATGTTTTATCATCCTTGTGGGAGGCTTCTCTCATGTCTCCACATGAGGAGCTGGAGCTGACAGAGGGAGCTCATCCGCACTCTCCCCGGATTCGAACCTGCGACTTGTCGGTCTTCAGTCCTGCACAGGGGTTTAACCCACTGCACAACTGGGGGCAGATGTGATGTGATGAGATGTGTTTTATTGTTTATCTGTGCGGCATTAAATTTTTGCCAGATTTGTAAACCACCTTGAGTCCCCTCCAGGGTCAAGAAAGGCAGTGTAGAAATGAAGTAAATAAATAAATTGTAGTAAATGGTCTGTGGTTTGCTCTTCTCCACACACCCATGTCGTGGACTCTACTTGTTGGCCCCATTTCTGAAGACTGGCTCTGCATCTTGTGGTGCCACGAGATGCAGAGCACCTTCCAAGTCACCCAGTCTTCTGTGTGCCCTGGGGGGAGTTTCTCATCCAGTATCAGCCACTGATTGAGGTTTTGGGTTTCATCTTTCCACTTTTGGACTCTTACTTGCTGAGGTGTTCCTGGAAGTATCTCTGTAGATCTTAGAGAGTTATGTCTTGATTTAAGGTGTTGATGTGCTGGCTGATATCCGAACAGAGGATGGGTCAGAGATGTCACTGCCTTGGTGCTTTCATTATTGGCTGCTACTTCCTGACAGATGTGAGGTGCTGCACTATTGGCTAAAGAGCATAATTTCCTCAGCGGTTTTGGGCATAGACATCCTGTGATAATGTGCCATGTCTCTTTAAGAGCCACATCCACTGTTTTAACGTGGTGAGATGTACTGCATACTGGGCGTGTGTATTCAGCAGCAGAGTAGCAAAGTGCAAGGGTAGATGTTTTCAATGAGTCTGGTTGTGATCCCCAGGTTGTGCCAGTCAGCTTTTGCATGCTATTATTTCTAGCGCCCACTTTTTGCTTGATAGTCCAGCAGTGCTTCTTGTAAATTAGAGCATGGTCCAAGGTAACTCCCAGGTATTTTGATGTGCTCCAATGCTCCAGCGGGATTCCGTCCCAGATAATCTTCTAGTGATTAATATATACAATTTATTTATTTAACTATTGAATTTATATTGTACCTTTCTCCCAAGATTAGATCTAAGGAGGCAAACAGTAATTTCTAGCAAATTACAACTTTGTTTTATAAAAGTTAAAAAAGCCACAATATTATTTTTAAACTATCGTTGAAAATATATTTAAAACATAATCACTGATAGAAGATAAAATGTAGGGCACAACACTTCACAGACACATTTGTTGTAGTAGTGTCTTTTTAAGTTGTATCTAACTTATCGTGACCGTAACACAGGGTTTATTGTCAAAATTTGTTCAGAAGTGTGCCATTGCCTTCCTCTGAGAGAGTGTGATTTGCCTGAGGCCACTAAGTGAGTTTCATAGCCAAACAAGGAGGTGAACCTCAGTCTCCAGAGTCATAGTTTAACACTCAAACCATCAAACCACACTTTCCACACACACATACTTACTGCAAAATTAACTTTTAAAAACCTGCTTGAACAGAAAAGGTCTTCACCTGCCAGTGGAAAGAGAGCGGGCAGGGATTAACTGCACCAAATGTCAATGGCAGTTCAGCATCCTGGGAACAGCCACAGAGAATGCTCTCTCCCATGTCTTGATCAAATGGGCCTGTAAAGATGGTGGTGCCAAGAGAAAGCCCTCAATTGCAGATCTAAATACATAAACTGGCTTATATGGGAAGTTATGGTCTTTTGGATATACAGTATATTAAAAATGTTGTGTCCTCTCTTTTTCTTCTGTGCTATAGATGCTTCTCTGTGTGTATATGCATTCCTTCTAGATGTCACTTTTATCATACTACTTTTGAGACTTGCTTCAATACTCTAAAGCCCCCAAATTCCAACTGCACTTGGAAGTTAAGCAGCGTTGCCTCTGAAAAATCCTGCAAATCCCTTGGGAAGACAGGACAAATGCCAGTGTACTAGAAGAAGCAAAGACCACCAGTATTGAAGAGATGCTCCTATGCCATCAACTCTGCTGGACTGGCCACGTTGCCTGAATGCCTCTTCAGTTACTATACTTTCAACTCAAGAACGAAAAACAAAATGTTGGTGGACAGGAAAAGAGATTTCAAGATGGGCTTAAACTATGGCATAGACACTGAGAACTGGGAAGCCCTATTCCTTGAGCGTTCTAACTGGAGGTCAGCTGTGACCAACAGTGCTGTGAAATTCGAAGAGGCACAAATAAATAATATAAATAATAATAATAATAAACTTTATTTATACCCCACCACCATCTCCCCAAAGGGGACTCGGGGTGGCTTACATGAGGCCAAGCCCAATAGTGCATTACAACAGAATAAAACCAAAAACACAGAATAAACATCGCAATAAAGTTAATAAAACATAAGAATACAATAAAACAGTGCAACAATACATTGAGAGATAAATCACAATCACAATGAGCAGGCCACATGTATAGGATAAAATGATAAAAACGCAGGATGAGATAGAAATGAAATGGAAATATTTGTGAGGGAGAAACTAATTGGAAATGGAGTAGTGGAGACAGACCTTCAAACAGGCAAGGGGAAGTCCAGTATGGGGGCAAACATTTTGAGGGAGTGAACAAAAGGAGATGTAAGGGTGAAAGAGAGAAACGTGCCAAGAAGAAGGCATGTCAAGCCAACCCTGATGGGGACCACCTTCCACCTGGAAAACAATGCCCTCACTGTGGAAGAACATGTGGGTCAAGAACAGGGCCTCACAATCACTGACGTATCCACTGCCAAGGCACTACACTTGGAAGGCCATCATACTTGGACAATGAGGGATCACCTAAGTAAGTAAGTAAGTAAGTAAGTAAGTGTACATATATTCCTTCTAGGTGTCACTTTTATCATACCACTTTTGTGACTTGCTTAAATACCCTAAAGCCCCCAAATTCCAACTGCACTTGGAACATAAGCTGAGTTAGACTTCCATGGGTGGCCACCAAAGGATTCCAAGTCTTGTTGGGTAGATTTCAGAGAAGAAAACAGGTACTGAGTATTCCTTGCCTAAGAAAACCTTATGAAATTCATGGGGTCTCTGTAAGTTGATAGGTGACTTGAAGACACACACACAACACCTTCATGGACTTTTATATGTATATGACTGTGACTTTTCACATGGTGTTATCTTTCACTTGTAGCCTTATTTCCCTAACTTCTTCCATCATTTCCCCACATACACACACATACACTTTTGGAAATAGATTCATTTTCACTCTATGGCTGTACCACCCGAGAACTCCACGACTTGGTTCTTCCTTGTTCTTTTGCATGTTGTCTACACTGGGACTGAAGCTCAGATCCAAACTTCAGTGTCAATGTTTATGTCCAGATTTGGTCTGGCTAGAAATGTCTCAGAAGTAACAGCACTAAATATATCAGAAAGGTTTCAGATCTTTCCTTGCTTTCCACCAGCCACTCTCTCTTTCAAAAACTTATCCAGCTGCTTGAACCAGTTTGTTCAAGATATCCCAGGGAATTGAAAGGATAAAGTCAGAAGTCTACTGGTGGCACTCTTCCCAATTCAAAACATATGGGGTAAAAAAGTCAAGACATACAACACCACCAGAGATATAAATAAAGCAGAGGCAGGGGTCAGCCGAATGTCCTATTTATTAAACAGTAAATTTAATAGGTTGTATTTGGAGAACAAACACTCTGTCAAGGGTTCTGAAACAGACACAACTAGCGGGTGACACTTTCCATATTAGAATCTGTTTTCTTGGGGTGACAGTTTTCTCATGGCATTTTCATTGGGCCATATTACTGCAAAGACTGCAGCAAGGATTTTGTGTACACAAAAGGAATCTCTCCTCCCCATATATTTTATATGTAGCACAGACCTAAGGTCAGTCTCATCTGATTGCCGAGGTTGCAGAGTGCAGATTTCCTAAATGGATTTCATCGATCTTCCTTTAGAGAGGGAGATGGACTCAATTAATTAGATGGGATGGAATTAAAAACAATATAATGTGGACAAAGTTAAAATAAACAAACTAAAAAACTAAACAGCAGAACATTTCGTAATTTGTTTCATAAATGTAATTACAGGTTGTCTATCAGTTATCTGAAATGCTTGGGAGTATTACTGTTTTGGATTTATTTGTTTATTGGTTTTTGGAATCTTTGTGTTTGTATATATGTACATAATGCGATTTATTCACGGATCATATCAAAATCCATCATTTTGGCCCTGTGACCACATTGACTAGGGAATCCCATACTCTTCTATTGTCCCAGTTTGGCAGAGATAATCATGATAAAATGAGTTCAAAGTGCAAAAGTTTACTGAATTAATTCAGAAAGTGAAGAGAGGACCAGTGAAATCTTGTCCTTATCAGTAGGTGTAGGCAAAAGCCAACTGTCTTGTGAAATGTTGGAGGGTATGGGATTTTGGAAGCTTTTCCCTAAAATAACTTTTCCAAGCTCCCATTGGTTTGATTCTAGCAATAGAAGGAAGGGGGTGAATGTCATTTTTTGTGACTGTGAAGATGCCCAATTCTCAAGTAAAGATGTAACAGCTGTGAATGTAGGAAAACACCTAGCTTTGACTATTGGTCCCCACTCCATAGTGTCTTATTGTTGATTTTTAGTGCTCTACTGAGCAAATCAATCCTGAACTCTCCCTAGAAGCCAAAAAAGCTAAACAGTGACTGTCATACTTATCATATCCATATCATGAGAAGACATAGTTGACTAGGGAGAGCAATAGCAGAGGAAGACCACATTGCAGATGGATAGTCATAAGCAAGCCGGGACCCTGGGTCTGCCCGATCTGAGCAGTTATAGAATGACTTGGAGGTCTCTCGTTCATAGAATCACCATAAATCAATGTGAATTTAATGGTAATTAACAATTAAAAACCCCAACTCTGCCAAGTCTTAGGAAACTTTGCAAGCAACATGAAAGGTAGGTTTTTTTAGAAGTACATGAAAACACTATTAATGCAGAGAATTGGGCCATATTCTCCTATTCCTGAATATATGCCTCATCCCCACATTGTTTTCAACTCCTGTTGCAAGGATATATGTGTGAGGGCAAAACTAACCTTAATGAGAATCAATGTATAGATGAAACTGAGAAAATTGCTTGGCTCTTTGTCAATGCATAAGGACTTGATGATTTTTCCATCACTGTATTTTTCCACGAACATGACAAGAAAGGTGAAGCTCAAAGAACTGCTTGCCCTTTGAAGAGGCTTAGGGGAATGTTTTGGTTTCTGTCTGCTTTTTTCTCTTTCTGGTGCCACAGGATTTTCCTTTAGGGAGATGCACACCCTCCAAGTACAGAATTACAAATCTTGGATCCTTTTCTTCCTCCATTTTTTAACAATGTGTAGATTCCCTGCCACCTCATCACAGGCTAACTTTGGGAAGGGGAATAAACTGAGAATTTCTGAGCCGATGACACATTTATGCTAGAAATGCAATGTTATAATATTATTGTATCATTTAACTTACATGTATACTTTGGAATGTTTATAACTACTGTAAATCAATGGCAAGCCCTGCCAGAAGTGTGCCATGTCACATTCCAAAGTGCAAATTGTAACATAAATACAATGGTTGTAAAGAAACAACATTCTTCATAGCAAACAGAATATCTAAGTTCTTTAGACACAGGAAAATGTCCATAGTAAGCAGAATATCATTCTTGGGTATGCTGTTGGATTTCCACCTTCGGTTATTACCACCATTATTGACTATATGTCTTGCCTTTTTTGATCTGCCTACACTGTAGTTCCTGGGATCTGTAGTCTGGTGAGGCATCAGCACGCTTCGGCAGAGATTCCACATAAACATTGGGAAGAACGTCTTGACAGTAAAAGCATGGCGAGTCTCCTTCTCTGGAAGTCTTAAAGCAGGGGCTGAATGGCCATCTGTGGGGAGTGCTTTGACTGCATTGTTCTACATGGCAGAGGTAGGACTGGATGGCCTTTGTGGTCTTTTTCAGTTCTATGATTCCCCCCACATTCTTCCTAGTCATACTGGGAAGTGTGGGAAAGGGTGCCTGTAATGGCTAGCAGTTCACATGGAGCTCAGTGACCATCTGGGAGCAGCAACAGAAGGAACCCAGGCATGATTGATCCCCTTGTTCTTGTGATGATAAGCAGCAGTGTTCCACATGCCTTGAAGCCATGGGTGTATTCTGCAATGCCAGAAGTACAGCTTAATAGTGTAACATTAGAAAATGTTGACTAATTCCACTACCTTGGCAGCCACCTCTCCACAAAAATCAACATCGACACTGAAATACAACACCACCCGAGCTCTGTGAGTGCAGCATTTTTCTGAATGAAGCAGAGAGTGTTTGAGGATTGGGACATCTGTAGGGATACTAAGGTTTTTGCTTATAAAGCTATTGTCCTCCCAACCCTGTTATATGCCTGCAAAATGTAGACCATCTACGGATACCACACTCAACCCCTGGAATGATTTCATCAGCGTTGCCTCCAAAAAATCCTGCAAATCTCTTGGGAAGACAGATGGACAAATGTCAGTGTGCTGGAAGAAGCAAAGACCACCAGCATTGAAGCAATGCTCCTATACCATCAACTCCACTGGACTGGCCAAGTTGTCCAAATGCCCGATCACCATCTCCCAAAGTAGTTACTGTACTGCCAACTCAAGAATGGAAAACAGAATGCTGGTGGACAGGAAAAGAGATTTAAAGATGGGTTTAAAGCCAACCTCAAAAACTGTGGCATAGACACCAAGAACTGAGAAGCCCTGGCCCTTGAGCGCTCTAACTGGAAGACAGCTGTGACCAGCAGTGCTATGGGATTTGAAGAGGCTCGAATGGAGGATGAAATGGAGAAATGTGCCAAAAGGAAGGCGCATCAAGCCAATCCTGATCGGGGCCACCTTCCACCTGGAAACCAATGCCCTCACTGCAGAAGAACATGCATATCAAGAATAGGGATTTACAGACACCTACGTATCTACCACCAAGACACAAAACTTCAAAGATCATCATACTTGGACAACCAGGGATCACCTAAGTAAGTAAGTATATTCTGAAGTTTTAGAGAAGCTCCAGAGCATCTCTCAACATTTCCTAATGCACGGCAAAACCAAATTTAACTAATGATATTTACCAAAAATGGGGAAACATCACAACAACATCCAGGAGTGAACCCAAAGTGAGTCTGGGTATAAGGAAATAATGATTACCATACTGGCTCTACTCTAAGCTCACCAGCTTTCTGATTCCAAGTGGTCGAGCATATGCAGAAAAGTAATTTGAATGTCAGTAAAAGCTTCCTGGTGGTAAAAACTGTTCAATGGTGGAATATATTGCCTGGCAGTATCATGGAGCCTACTTCTCTGGGGGTTTTTTAAACAGAAGCTGAATGGCTATATGGCAGGAGTGCATTAATGAGATGTTTGCATGGCAGTGGGTTATACTGGATGGCCCTTGTGGTCTCTTTCAACTCCATGATTCTCAAAACCTTCTAATTGGGTGGTTTGAAGGATTGTGCAACTTTTCCAAGTTTTTATTGTTATGTGCTTCCTTCTTGTGTGGATAATATCCAAACACAGGTGAGCTTTGGGTTTGGCTTGATATGGAGCCAGTTGCCCAGACTTCCCTGAGAAAGAACAGGTGCCATTTTCCTCCAGAAAACATTTCCCTCCTTTCCTTCCCTTTTTTCCTTCATTAAGTATTGAAAAGAAATCACGATGAAGTTAAGTCATCATGCCATGACCTCTGGATGGTTTGCGTGCCTAGGAATCTAAATGCAAATAAAAGTTTTACTAATTCCTGAACCATAAAAATTCTTGGGTTTATTTCTGACCCATTAACCTTAATTTCTCATCGGAGGCCTGTGCTCCTTTTTTTAATGATTTGACCGGTGGATTGTAAAATGTATGTTTTACATGCAGGCTTGCCAGATAGCAATCTCATCATTAAAACATCTAGGCCTCTTTGTTTGAAGTGGGATGTTATAAAAACCCTCCTGGATTCACCCATACCCTTTATGATTCCTGTTTTATTCTCCAGAAAAGGGCTAGGGTAATACAACACCCAAAATGACTTAATACCATCATGGGCAGTAAAAACACACGCATATATAGATATATATTCTTGCTAACCTCCCAGAGAGCACACAGAAGCTGAAAACAGAACTGAGGCAGGGAATTAATTATCCCAACCAAAGTTAAAAATTAAACAGGTTGTAATGTACCAAGGTGATTTGGGGTTGAGGTTGAAAAAGTGGCATATTATTCACATTTTGTTGTTGAGTGCTTTCAGATCATTTCCAAATTATGTCAGTCCTAAGAGGACCCCACCCCAAGGTTTTTGAAGCAAAGTTTATTAGGAGATGGTTTGTCATTGAGGCTGAGAGAGTGTGACTTATCCAAGTTCATCAAGTGGGTTTCTTTAAAAGAAAAAGGATTTGAACTTTGGTCTCCAAAATTCCTACTCCAACATACAAACCACTGCACCACAATCGCTCTTTCTTTGTATTATTCTATAAAAGGACAACAATGAAGTCAATACTGGATCAAAAAAGTGGACATTGTTTTAAACCTATTGCTGACTGTAGTCAAAATCAGATGATGCAGAGAAACTGAATCTTTCCCCTTGAAAGATGAAGATGAATGAATCCAACAAGGTTAAGAAGAGGATGGATAAAATCCAGCAACATGGGAAAGCCAATCAATGGGAGAGATAACATTGGAGCTGATAATAGTTGAGAATATCAGGGGCAAATTTTCCAACCCCAAGATTTACAGCAGAAAATTGAAAATTACCACCTCAGTGCCTGGAATTACATGCAAACCGGCTTCCAGGTTTGATTGGAAAAAAACCTTTTTGCAGAATTGCAACTTCTAGTGACATTTGAATGTGATTTTTCTTGGCAGAGGGTTGGACTGGATCGCCCACAAGGTCTCCTACAACTCTATGATTGGTTTTTAAGTATAACATTTTTTGTGGGGAGGAGTCCATAGGGAATCGTAGGCTACACTTTGTGAACCCTGGAATATAGAAGAAAAATGTATTGATGTATGTTTGAGTCTATTTACTTAATAGTTATCCTTTCTTAGAGAGATCAACAATAACTGTTACGAAGCTTGAATGTGTTTCCACAACAAATTGAGGTTGTGTGTGCATTTGTGAGTCAAACAATAACACATACGCTAATAAAACAAAACAATCTGCAATACGTCTACATAGAAACATGAGGTTCATTTTTTCAATAATATAAGAGTAAAGCTGAAGATGCAAGATCCGGAAAGCGCAGAAAGAGAAAATAAATGAATTCAATTGGATTAGGTGTCAACAACCAGATTTATTTTGTGGCTGGGAAAATAAAGGTGTACAGTCCCTGCTCTTGCAGGCCAAAAGTGAAACTGCCACACAGAACATACAATGGGTGGGATTTTAAATTGTTTTCAAATATAACTTTCCATTTCCTTTAAACCATGTGAATTCTTATAAGTCACGTGTTTTATCCTTACTAGCTGATTGGTTGTGGCATGCACATGCGTGGTACTATGTTTCAAGTTAACTTTCATTTCTCTAAAGGCACATGACTTCTGGCAAGTCAGATGGGTCCAATCAGCTTGTGTCTAGATGGTAATTAATTATGTGCTTTGTGATCCACCCAAAAGCACCTCCCAAGCTGAACAGTGAAGCAGGTTTCTCTCAAGCAGTTTTCTTAGCTTTACAAATATTTCTAAAAATCATTTCTTTAATCTTTCCAAGCCTTCTTAAAGCTATAAAAGCAATGGTAGGCAAACCCTGTTAGTTCAGGTCCAGAAATAATGGAGTAGGTCTGTAATACTCATGGACCAGTTTAATCAGTAATGCTGTGCTCCAGTCTAGAGGAAAGAAGCTAATAAACTACTTGAATGTGAAACTGAAGCACTGAAGACAGAGTGCTCTGTGGAAAAAAGGAACTATGTTGGGGATATTCCTCTTTTCTATTAATTTTGCCACACATTTCTCTTTCCGAGGTCATTTTGTGACCTGCAGTGCCAGTCATTTTTAACTGCCATGGCTTAATATTATGGAGTTCTGTGAGCTGTAGCTTTAGAAGGTGTTTAGCCTTCTCTACCATAAAACACTGGTGCTTCACCAAAACCATTACTCCCATGATACCATAGCATTGAACAGCTGTTAAAAGTGGTATCAAAGTACACTAATTCTATATGTAGATGTTCCTTGAGTAAGGCTTTCTGCTACAATGCATACACCATAACTAGGAGCCTTTTCACATTTTGCCACCATGATTCCTATATAATTGCTATATTTGTGAAGTCTTGGCTCTGCCTTTTCCTATTCCCTGCTTCAGTTCCCTCTGTTTATAAGTTTTGCCAATAGTGTAGATACCTTCCTTTGTATTAGTTTGTGGGTGGAGCATAAAACCTGCCAGAGGCCAGCCTTAGTTAGTCTATTCCATTTGCCTGTATAGAGCTCTTTGCTGGACACCTCCTTCTTCAGTAGCAAAGTTAAGTGAACAGAGGCTTGGGCATTGTCTGGAAATCCTAGGCCCAAGCAATTCAAAAACAGTCATCCTTAGCACCGGCATTCACCAATATTCTTATACCATCAGTCCCAGTGACAACAGAAGCTTTTGACCAGCTTAAGCTTCACAAGAAAGAAGACTGAGACAGCTTATAAGCACCAGCTTATAAACCATCACTTTGCACCAGAGGCAGAAGACTCCAGAGAGATGATTGCAACCAGCAAAAGCTCCTTTTGTTTTAAGTTACCTTATAATAGCCCCGGGTGGAGTTAACTCTTTATTCATCTAGTTTTCAGTAAACCCATTTTGGTTATCTTGCCTAAAGTGCCTCTCTGTGTTAAGGGTCTCAGTCTTAACAGAAGGTATACAGATAGCCCCCGAGTAAAGCCAGACACTATAGTTTTTCCCAAAGGCTCAGACATACCATCACAATAGTTGCTTCTTATGGAATTTTGGGAGTTGTAGTTTCCTGAGAACTCTCTGGCTGAGAATGATCAATATCCCTCCCTAAACTGCAGATCCCAGAATGCCATTGGACAGAATCATGGCAATTAAAGTGAAATCATAATGCTATATTTGTACAGTTTGGAAGATCCAAGATGTTGACCTCAGCAGCTGCTCAGCAATGAGGTCAGGAATACATTTGAAGGCTTTGCTCTGTATTTTCAGACAGTCTTCAGCAATGCAATCTCGATTGCAATTAGTATCTGAGATTCTCTGGAGTCAACTGAAAAAGAAAACCGCAGGCCTAAATTAAGTGGTTTTATAGCACAGCAGTGTGATCTCCTGACATTCATCCTGCTTAGTTTCCTGGACCACTGTAAAGCCTTATGTTATAAAACAATGTCAATATACTTAATATTCTCTCCTCTTTCAAAATAGGGAACTGCAGCTGACTCAATGGATTCTTTGGGGATAAACACAGAAATAGGTTTATTTGACAGCTGCTCTGTATTATTATTATTATTGCATATTACATCATATCCCGTTACAGCCATGTTACAAAGTTGCCCGAAAATCCAATATTGGTTTCTGAGATAGTTTACTGGGAACCGAGCAATGGTCTGAAGCGACAAAAGTTCACTTCCCAGTGTGATGCCAAACTTCCACTGAGTTCAGATTTTGCTCAAGTCCTACAGACAAGAACCATCTGTGAATGTCTTTTTATTGGGCAGGCTTAATCAGTGACTTCCAAAGCTCTTAGCAAAAGAACCCGTTCCCAGGATGTTATTTTACTTGACTCAGAAATCTCCCATACGCAACACTGTTGCTCTGACGGCTGTGTTCAGAAAAGGGCTATCATCTCTCTGGACAAGCCTAGGAAAACATCTTTTTAGAACAGCAATGGGATGGAAATCTATTGGTAGCTCTTTTATTTTTAAAGAAGCTGTTGTCCAAGAAAAAAACAACAACATAAAATTTGCAATTGAATGTTTTAGGTATACCATGAACTCTCATTTAATCGGCACAAATTTTTATTTTAACTTTTGCTTATTTCTTTGATTTCTTTTTTTGCTGGTGGCTTTAGCATTCCGGTTGTTTGACTTCAGGTTAACTCAGGCATGGGCAATCTTGGGCCATCTGAGTATTTTGGAGTTCAACTTCCACAACTCCTGACACCCTCAGGAGTTTTGAATGCAATATTCCTGCTTCTTGGCAGGGGGTTGGACTGGATGGCCCATGAGGTCTCTTCCAACTCTTTGATTCTATGATTCTATGATTCAGGCCCCTTCCTTTTCCCTCTCGGCCTCTTAAGTGGCTGAAGGTGAAAAGGAAAGGGCTTGAGGCTGTTAGGAATTGTGGGAGTTGAACTCCAAAATACCCAGATGGCCCAAGTTTGCCCGTGCCTAGGTTAACTCTACAGTATAAGACTAAAAACCACAGAACTGCATACTACCTGTAAGACTGCAACTAAGCAACTGTTAAAAATAACAAAACAGAAAGACAAAAAACAAAACACAAACAAACAAACAAAAACAAACAAACAAACAAACAAGCACCATGTCAATGAGCTTCCCACTCTATTATTATTATTATTATTATTATTATTATTATTATTATTATCCCTTGTTAATCTACTCTCTTGAAATGATTTTGTACAGTCACACTTCTGTTTTTGGCAACACTCCACTCCTCCTCCTCCTAATGATAATAATATTTATTTATATCCTGCCACCATCTCCCAAAAGTGACTCAGGGCAGCTTACAAGGCTAAAAAATATATGAAATATATGGAATGACTTGAACTCCGACTATGTATGGAATGATTTTAATATGGAATAGAATGTTTTTAAATGTTTAAAATGCTTTTAATTTTGATCTAATTTCATTATATTTTTTGGATTTGTATATGTCTTAAGGCATTTAATAATTGCCTCTATGTAAGCTGCCTTGAGTCCCCTTTGGGGTAGAGAAAGGCAGGGCATAAATTGAGCAAAATAAGTAAAATTCCACCATTGTTATTGTGAAAAGGTAATGAACAAATCCTCATGTTTCTTAAAGTTAATCAAAGATTTATCTTTAATCAGCATAACCAATTTGTCCATCCTGGCTAATTCATAGATCTTCATCATCTATTCTTCTTGTGTTGATAACAGAGGCTAGATCTTCACCGTCAAATAATGCAGTTTGAAATTCATTATATGGTCAGTGCAGGCCAACATGATGCCATTCAGGGTAGTTCAAACTGTGTTATATGGATCTACACTGAACATACAATGCAGTTCAAATTTCATTATTTGGCAGTGAAGATCCAGCCTTGTTCCTTCCATCACTGAGCATATATAATTCTTGCAGCAGTTATCATATATTGTAACATTTTCCTAAATTTTCTTTATACATGAGAGGAAGCCACAGGGAGGAGGGAGCAAACTTGTTTTCTGCTTCCTTGGAGACTAGGATGCGGAACAATGGCTTCAAACTTCAAGAGAGGAGATTCCATCTGAACATGAGGAAGAATTTCCTGACTGTGAGAGCCGTTCAGCAGTGGAACTCTCTGCCCCAGAGTGTGGTGGAGGCTCCTTCTTTGGAAGCTTTTAAACAGAGGCTGGATGGCCATCTGTCAGGGGTGATTTGAATGCAATATTCCTGCTTCTTGGCAGGGGGTTGGACTGGATGGCCCATGAGGTCTCTTCCAACTCTTTGATTCTATGATTCTATGGCTACCCAGCATTCCCAACACATAAAACGCAGGTCTCATTGTAAATTTAACTGGTTGTATGTGTTTTAAGAGCCAGCAGAGTGGTTTCAGTAACCCTAAATGACCCTATCATTTGTTCAGAAGAGGATTCCCATTGCCTTTCTCTGAAGCTGAGAGAGTGTTACTTGATCAAGTAGGGCAGCGTTTCTCAACCTGGGGGTCGGGACCCCTGGAGGGGTCGCGAGGGGGTATCAGAGGGGTCACCAATGACCATCAGAAAACACAGTATTTTCTGTTAGTCATGGGGATTCTGTGTGGAAAGTTTGGTCCAATTCTATCATTGGTGGGTTCAGAATGCTCTTTGATTGTGTGAACTATAAATCCCAGTAACTACAACTCCCAAATGTCAAGGTCTATTTTCCCCAAACTCCACCAGTGTTCACATTTGGGCATATGAGTATTTGCGCCAAGTTTGGTTCAGATCCAACATTGTTTGAGTCCACAGTGCTCTCGGGATGTAGGTGAACTACAACTCCCAAACTCAAGGTCAATGCCCACCAAACCCATCTAGTCTTTTCTGTTGGTCATGGGAGTCCTGTATGCCACGTTTGGTTCAATTCCGTTCTTAGGTGGAGTTCAGAATGCTCTTTGATTGAGGGTGAACTATAAATTCCAGCAACTACAGCTATCAAATGACAACCAATCACCCCTCCCCCAACCCCACCAGTATTAAATTTGAGCATATTTGACATTTGTGCCAAATTTGGCCCAGTGAATGAAAATACATCCTGTATATAAGACATTTACATTATGATTCATAACAGGAGCAAAATTACAGTTATGAAGTCACAATGAAAATAATGTTATTGTTGGGGGTCACAACAACATGAGGAACTGTATCAAGGGGTCACGACATTAGGAAGGTTGAGAAACAGTGAAGTAGGGATTCGAACCCTGGTTTCTAAATTCATTTTGTGCATCTACATGGGAGTTGTAGTTTTTAAAAATCTTCAGTCTTCTCTGCTAAAGAGTGCTGGTGCCTCACCAGACTACAAATCCTAGGATCCCATAGCACTGAGCCATGGCACTTAAAGTGGTGTCAAACTGCATTAAATCTATAGCATCAATGCACCCACAGTCCAAAGCTGAAACCACTACGCTGGCTCCGAATACACATATTGCCAGCCAAAATTCAAAATGATAGTTGGATTTTCCAGCATAACCCATTGCCTGGGGCAGGGAAATTTGGATTGCACAGTATAATTCCTCCAGCAGGTTTTTCAGCCAATCTTCACAGAGGCACCTTGCGTATTTGGGCTGTTGAGGCTGGAAGAAATGACACAGCATTGAGCCATCTGGACATGTGCTTATTTCAAGGAAGGCTTAAGAGCTATTCGGATAAGCAGAAATGACAGAATTAAGCTGAACAGCTACACCTCGGAAAGCTAATGCAGTTTTATCTGACTAAAGGTAATTTTCTGTTCCACAGAAAATGACCGGGGGAATTCTTTCGCCTTTCGTGAGTCCTCTAAACAGATACTTGAAGTGATAAGGCCGTGTCAGTCAAGCTTGCTGTTTCTATCCAAATATTACCATTTTAAAACATTTACTTTTCAGCGCCAGTAATGGCAGCTTGGCCAGCTCCTTTAAAAAGTGACTGTTTTCTCAACGAAATGTCAAGTAAGTTTTCAAAGCGGGAATAGTTCATAAGTGAAGTATGTTTTCCTAAGGGCAGCAAACCACAAATAAATATATCTTACCTCCCTCTGGGGCATGCGGCCAATTTTTTTACTGTTTCTTTCTCTTTTGGAGGGGGAGATAAATAAAATTATAGGTGCGCTTACCTCAAAAAAGGGGCAATGCTACCACCTGGGTGGCGGCAAATTAAAATTGAGTAAACATATACATCTGGAAAGGGAGATATTTTTGGCATGGTTTGTAGTTAAGGCCTATGTTTACCCTACCTAATATTAAAATGAGTTGCATAAAACTATCAGGAATCATTGGTCCTCTATCAACTGTATGACTCAAACCCTTTTAATGATGTGGAAATATAGAAGGCTATAATGTAGGGCGGAAAGAAATATTTTGGAGCAGATTTACATTTTGTCTATCTATTAATCTATCTATCTACATTGGAGATGTTGAAAACCAGTCTGAAATATTTTCATTATAATTGCTAATGACTAGGGAATGGGAGAAGCATCATTTAGTTTACATTTTAATATCATCAACCCAATCTACAGTTCTGGAAATAACACGGAAAGCAGAAGAATATAGGGTTGTTGTAGGATTTTCGGGCTATATGATTTTTGATTTTATTGATTCTGTTATGGTTTTATTATTCAATTGTTTTATTATATTGAAATTGTATTTCATGGTCTTGGTACCAACTGTAAACCATCCTGAGTCGCCTGTGGGCTGAGAGGGACGGTATATAAATGCAGTAAATAAATAAATGCAGTAAATAAATAAATAAATATGGCCATGTTCTAGAAGCATTCTCTCCTGACATTTCGCCTGCATCTATGGTAAGCATCCTCAGAGATTGTGAGGTCCTCTGAAGATGCTTGCCATAGATGCAGGCGAAAAGTCAGGAGAAAATGCTTCTAGAACATGGCCATATAGCCCAAAAATCCTACAACAACCCAGTGATCCCAGCCATGAAAGCCTGCGACAGAAGAACATAGTTATGTATCTTTTAGTTTTGATACTTCTGTAAATGTTGTGATGCATTTTGGGGATTCCAAATATATATATAAAGACATGGATGTTTTTCTTCTTTGATTTGGAATGCATTTCATAGAAGAGCAGGACAGTTTTGCAAAATCAGTTTCCAAACACCCTCCAAAGTGGCAGGGAGAATCCTCCTTTAATGATTTCTTTTCTCACTTTTTCAGCTGCTTTTAAGCCTGTAGTGAAAGGACCAAGGCACTGACATCTCTGGCCCATCCTGTGTTCAGATACTGGCCAGCATGCCAATATTTTAAATCAAGAAGTAGCTTCCTAAGATCTACAGAGATACTCAAAGAAACACCTCAGCAAGCAAGAGTCCAAAAGTAGCAGGTGAAAACCAGGAAACTATGGCTGATACCAGATAAGAAACTCCCTCCTGGGCACACAGAAGACTGGGTGACTTGGAAGGCACTGAACAGGCTGTGCTCTGGCACCACGAGATGCAGAATCAACCTTAAGAAATTGGGCTACAAAGTTGGAGTCCACAACATGCGAGGGCGGAGAAGAGCAAACCACAGACCACTTACTACAAAACATGCCACATGCACAATGGAGGGCCTTCTTATAGCAACACCAGAGGCACTCCCAGTGGCCAGCTTCTGGTCAAAGGACATTGAGTATAATGCCAAGTTTTTAACTATATTATACATTATACATTATAACTGTACACTCAGTTTGCTTCTGACACGATAAAGCTGCTGGTAAGATGTTTCAGGTTTTTTTCCTCCTTCTACAACTTTGCCCCTTTTGTTCTCAGCTTACTTCAACTGCAAACTGAATTTAACGTATTGTCAAAGACTCACAACCTCTGAGAATGCCTGCCATATATGCAGGCAAAATGTCAGGAGAGAATGCTTCTAGAATATGGCCATATAGCCCGAAAAGCCTAGAACAACCCAGTGAATTCAATGTATTGTCCAAGGCTTTCATAGCCAGAATCACTGGGTTGTTGTAAGCTTTTCAGGCTGTATGGCCATGTTCCAGAAGCATTTTCTCCTGACGTTGGGAGAGAATGCTTCTGGAACATGGCCATACAGCCCAAAAAATATGCAACAACCCAAACTGAATTCAACTTGCAAAAGTAGTTTGTGATCAGAACTTAACGGAAAGGGAGATATGAGAAGTTGGAAATCTTGTTCTCCCCAGTCAGCCCAGGCATAAATCTCTCCTAGTTTGTCTTTTCTTGATAACTTTTGTCATCTAGATCACAGTCCAATGTGTCCTTGTTTTCGTCTGTGAAATGTTGCCAGATATGGGCACATATTGGGGCAAGGCGAGAATCATGTAGCCCATCAGATGCTGTTGGACTGCAACTTCCAGCATTCCTCAGCATGTAGTTGCAGTGCAACAACATCTGCAGGTCTGTGCGATTCCTAACCCCGCAAAATAAGGCACAAAATTCCCATCAGCCCTGTTCAATGTGGCCAGCTCTATGGGAATGTGGAAATCATAATCGAAAACATGGATTACCAGCTCCGTGGAAGCAAGAAAAATATTTTAGCAGTGCAGGTAACAACAATTGTAGTTTTTCTCCTAGAATAATAGCAAACAAGAGTGTGAGAGCAATAGAGAGAAGAAGGGTGTTGGAAGAAGAGAAGAATAAGCCTTGTTTCCCAATTCCTTGTGTTTCCAATCTTAATAACTCTCTTTGCCAAACAGACATATGAAATATGATCACAGACGTCTCACACCAGCTGTTTTGCCTTATAGATATATATTTAGAGACAAAGTTTTGTATTCTTTCTGGCAGAATGCTGCCCCCATCCTTGTTCTTCTACAGTTTATGGCCAATATCCTGAATAATGCCAAGAATCGGTGACAAATCTGTCTGTCTGAAATAGTTGTGGTGGGACAAGACACAATGTTTAAATCTTCTATATAAAACAGGAGCATATTTAACTTTATAGTCAATACAAAATCCCCATAGATAATGGGATGAACAGATATTGATTTAGATATATCCATATACTCAAAAGGAACAAAATATATTTTGACAGGAAGAAATGTAAGGAATTAGATTAAGAGCCCTTCCACACACCCCTATATACCTAAATATCAAGGCAGAAAATCCTACAATATCTGCTTTGAACTGGGTTATCTGAGTCCACACTCAGATAGTGAGGGATTTTCTGCCTTGATATTCTGGGATATAGGGCTGTGTGGAAGGGCCCTTAGACAGAAAAAATGAAATGCACAGATACTGGATGGATGACACCTGGCTTGAAAGCAGTCCATGCAAAAGGGATCTGGGGTCTTAGTAGACCGCAAGCTGAACATGAGTCAACAATGTGATGAAGCAGCTAAAAAGCCAATGGATTCTAGGATGCATGAATAGGAGTACAGTATTTAGGTTGAGGGAAGACTTCCCACTTTCTTCTGCTTTGGGCAGACCTCACTCTGACCAGTTCTGGGCACCACAATTCAAGAAGTATTTTGATAAGTTAGAATGTATCCATATAAGGGAGACCAATGTGATCAAAGGTTTGGAAACCAAGCCCTTTGAGGAGTGAATGAGGAACCTGGGTATGCTAACTTGGAGGAGAGATGATTGGGAAGGGATACAATAGCCATGTTTAAATATTTGAAAGGATGTCACATTGAGGAAGGGGCAAGTTTGTTTTCTACTGCTCTGGAGACGAGGACCTGGAGGAATGTAAATTGCAGGAAAGTCATTGTCTTCCTGGCTGTAGATGTTCTGTGGGCTCCGCATGCCTTCCGCCTGGCTGGGGCTCAAACTGGAATTGAGATGCTGGTCAGCTGACATCCATGTGGAGTTGCTCATATCAAAATCCTTGCTGCTCACCGAGGTTTCATCCTTGTCTTGGGAATTCATAACTCGCAGCTTCACCTGCTTCAAGTAGGTGGAAGTGAGGGGTATGTTGTAGTCAATGATGCCGGAGACCAGAGAAGAAGACTTACTTATGTAAGCAATCCTTTGTAGCCCAAGGATGATGGTCCTCCAAGTGTAGTGTCTTGGCGGTGGGTCCGTAGGTGGCTGCAGAGCCCTATTTTTGATCTGCATGCTCTTCCGCAGTGAGGATATTAGTTTCCACGTGGAAGACCGTCCCGATGAGAGTTGGCTTGACATGCCTTCCTCTTGGCATGTTTCTACCTTGCACCTCCATTCATGCCTCTTTGAATTCTGCAGCCCTGCTGGTCACAGCTGACCTCCGGTTAGAGCGCTCAAGGGCCAGAGCTTCCCAGTTCTCGATGTCTATGCCACAGTTTTTAAGGTTGTCTTTAAGCCCATCTTTAAATCTCTTTTCTTATCAACCAACATTTTATTTCCCATTCTTGAGTTAGAAGTATAGTGACTGCTTTGGGAGATCGTGATTGGGTATTTGGACAATGTGGCCAGTCCAGTGAAGTTGATGGCATAGGAGCATTGCTTCAGTGCTGGTGGCCTTTGCTTCTTCTAGCACGTGGACATTTGTCTGCCTGTCTTCCCAAGAGATTTGCAGGATTTTTTTGGAGGCAACATGGATGGAATCGTTCCAGGAGTTGAGTGCGATGTCTGTAGACAGTCCACGTTTTGCAGGTGTATAGCAGGATTGGAAGGACAATAGCTTATAACAAGCACCTAGGTCTTTCTACAGATATCCCGGTCCTCAAACACTCTCTGCTTCATTAAAAAAAATGCTTTACTCACAGAGCTCAGGTGTTGTATTTTGGTGTCTCTGTTGACTTTTGTGGAGAGGTAGCTGCCAAGGTAGTGGAAATGGTCAACATTTTCTAATGTTACACCATTAAGCTGTATTTCTGGCACTGCAGAAGGATAATGTACATCTGCATATATCCACAATGGTTACTGCCTTAAGCAAAGCTGATGTTCCATAATGAACAAAAATGCTCACCATTTTTGGATATCTACACATGTGGAATTCCAACCAGTGTAAAGGGGGAATGTGTGTCACAACTCAACAGAATGCAGCTTTCCTTGCTGAACTGGTATGAGAAAGGCTAGAATGATGCTCAGCAAAATGGACTCATCCCAGAACAACCTCAGGAAAGTTTAGGGTAGCATCTACCTTGTAGAATTAATGCACTTTGATCCTACTTTAAGTGTAATGGCTCAATGCTAAGGAATCATGGGAATTGTACTTCACAAGGTCTTTACTCTTCCCAGTCAAAAGATTGGGAGGACAATGGTAACAAGCATCTCCCAATGGTAAGACCTGTTTGACAGTGCTGCCACAGAGAGTGATTGAGCCTCTTTCTTTTGAGGTTTTTAAGCAGCAGCTGGATGGCTATCTGTTAGGAGTGATTTGGTTGTGTGGTTCCTGTATAGCTGGGGGTTGGATTTGATAGTCCTTGCAGTTTCTTCCAACTTTATGATTCTGAGAAAAGAACTGCAAACAGCCCATCCATAGACACTGAGTCAGATCCTGTGTTTGATGAAATGCTCCTTGAAGAGGTTTCTGGCAAGATAGGCAAGCAGTGACTGGGAAGTCACCCATCTCAGACTTTACAACCTGTAGACCCTTGTGTTAACAAATTATTTCAACAAGCTGTGGAAATTAATGAGGTACCAGTTGATGTCAGGGCTCTGTAGTGTGTGTGTGTGTGTGTGTGTGTGTGTGTGTGTGTGTGTGTGTTTGAACTTTAGATTTATTAGAGAATATTGGCAGATGCATAAAATCAACCCTCCCAAAACCAGAGCAGAGTTTCCAGCACTAACTAGCCAGGCTTATTCATTGTTCAGCTGTGGCTGGTGTGAATTACAGGGTGCTCCTTCATGTGCTCGCAAATATGGCTAGATCACCGCTGCGCAAAAATGTGGAGTATGCAATTGGACTGCGTCTTGATTTATAGGCATCCACGAGAGGAACCCCTAGAGCACCTGAATGCAATCTTTCATCAGCTTGAGGAAATGGTTCCATTTGACTTTTCGCTTCTCAAAGTGCTTCCCTGAGACAGCAGGAAACCAGATATGGATTTGGGATATGTAGTAGGGTAAAGGAATTAGGAAATCAGAGATACATAAAAGTGGAGGCCATTAAAAGCCACTAATAATGTGCCATTAAACGGCAGGTGAGATGTATTTGGGGCACGGAAGAGCATGGGAGAAAATGCATGCCATATTTCACATGCTCCAGTTGGCCCATTAGCACTTCTCACTGGGGAGAACGTCTCAGATGAGGTTTTAGCCACTAATGAAATAAGGCTTGCCTCTGCCTCTGTGTGCCTGGAACAATCTGCTGGTGATCAAAGGGGAGGATTAAAGCAGCCATCAACAGCCATTCCTTAACGCGTTGCATTGAAATATTGATTCCTAGAGAATGAAACACATATGGCAATAAAATGACAGAGCTGGAAAGTCAACTAGACCATACTTCCTCTCCCTGGTGCTCTCCAGATGTGCTGAACTACAACTCTCATCATACAGAATGGGAATGATTGGAGGGAACCAACAGGCAAGGCTGCTTTATATTCTACTTTTATGAGGCTTTTTCCCAGACTAATATGTATTAACTGTGCGATGCTGTCCCTGTATTGAGTGGTAGCATGGGAATGCTGAACCAAGACTTACAGGAACTTACTTACTTGCTTGGGTGATCCCTCCTTGTCCGATTATGATGGCCTTCCAAGTGTAGTGTCTTGGCAGTAGGTATGTAGCCCTGTTCTTGACCTGCATGTTCTTCCGCAGTGAGGGCGCTTTCCAAGTGGAAGATGGTCCCGGCCAGGGTTGGCTTGACATGCCTTCCTCTTGACACGTTTCTCCCTTTCAGCTTTCTTCATATCTCGTCATTCAAATTCCACAGCACTGCTAGTCACAGCTGACCTCCAGTTAGAGTGCTCAAGGGCCAGGGCCTCCCAGTTCTCAGAATATATGCCAAAGTTTTAGCTTTAAGTCCATCTTTAAATCTCTTTTCCTGTCCATCAACATTGTATTTCCCATTCTTGAGTTAGAAGTATAGTAACTGCTTTGGGAGACGCTGATTGGGCATTTGGACAACATGATCAGTCCAGCAGAGTTGATGGCATAGGAGCATCACTTCAATGCTGGTGGTCTTTGCGCCTTCCAGCATGCAGACATTTGTCCGCTTGTCTTCCCAAAAGATTTGCAGGATTTTTTGGGAGGCAACACGGTTGGAATCATTCCAGGAGTTGAGTGTGATGTCTGTAGACAGTCCACGTTTTGCAGGTGTATAGCAGGGTTGGGAGGACAATAATTTTATAACAAGCACTTTGGTCTCCCTACAGATGTCCCATTCCTCAAACACTCTCTCTGCTTCATTCAGAAGAATGCTGCACACGCAGAGCTCAGGCGGTATTGTATTTCGGTGTCTATGTTGACTTTTGTGGAGAGGTAGCTGCCAAGGGAGTGGAAATGGTCAACCTTTTCTAATGTTACACCATTAAGCTGTATTTCTGGCATTGCATAGGGATAATGTACATCTGCACATATCCACAATGGTTACTGCCTGAAACGATGCTGATGTTCCATACTGAACAAAAATGCTCACCAGTTTTGGATATCTAAACGTGTGGAATTCCAACCAGTGTAAATTAGGAATGTGTGCCACAACCTCAATAGAATGTATCTTTCCTTGCTGAACTGGTGCGAGAAGGGCTGGAATGATGCTCAGCAAAATGGACTCATCCCAGGGCAATCTCAGGAAGGATTAGGGTAGCATCTACCCTGTAGAATGAATGCATTTTGACCCCACTTTAAGCTCAATGCTAAGGAATCATGGGAATTGTACTTCGCAAGGTCAAAGTGTGCTGTCAAAGTGTGCTGAAGCCTCGCCAAAATCGAACCCCCAGGATTCCATTGCATTGAATCACAGCAGTTAAAGTATAGCATTAATGCTACAATAAGAAGTGTGGATAGAGGTACCATAATGATTGTTTGGCGGTCACATGGAATGATGATGTTAACTTACACTTGGGAATATCAATGGAAAAGTGTAGCATGATGCTAATGTGGAATGTAACAAGAAAGATTTACTCATTACTCTTAAAATAAGATTTTTAAGGCTTGGAAAAAACACATTAGTAACATGTTGGAAGACATTACTGATAAGATAATGAAAAGCATTAAAGCTGATGGGTTATAGCTTTTGGTTTTGGTTTGTAAAATGAGTAACTAAGAGTAGCACATCCTGCTTTTGTGAATAATGTTCCATGCTCTAACAAATGCACACCTGGATGTGTACAATATCTTTCTCTGTATCAAAGCCTCATAATCTGGCTGGATGCACAAGAAGCTCACCTTGTTGTGAGTCAGACCCAGTTAAGTAATTTTAGAGCCAGGAATTAATGGTCTTATTGTATGGGGTCTCGTTAGACAGGGATGTGTATTGCTTCACTCACTTACTTCGAAATGTGATAATCCAGTCCTGCTGCTTTTTGGGTTGCATCCTTAAGACTGTAAATTTATGAGCAAAGACTGCCTTGCTATTGATGTTTGGAGGCTGTTTCAGGGAGCCATTTTAGTTGAAGAATGCACACCATCCATTATTTCCCAGATGAGACGAAGAGCATGTGTGGTAAGTGACACCAGTGTGTGGTCAAGATGGCAAAAATGACACTATGTGACAATGTTTGAAAAATTTCCTGGTTTGAAAGTGTTATTTCCTGTTTCATTGCAAGGCATACTTACTCTGAAAGTAGTTGCTATACTCCAAAAACTTTGGATTTGTGGCTGCCACAAACTATGTTGGATTGGTTGAGACTCTATGAGATATTCGTTGAAAAATTATAGCAAAATGTGCTGCAAGATGTCCAGTTTAATAAACCTTTCTTATGTTTTTATGATAGAACCAATTAGGAAATGACATTTATAACTCAGGAACAAAAATCGTGAAACATGATGAAAGAAGAACATACAATTGAGGAGAAGGGGCAGCTGTTTGCTTTTCACTCAGCCTACTGGGAAAAGAAAGATTTCTTCCTACCTCTCCCCCGCCTATCCTAAACACTATAGAAATAATGCAGATTGACACTCTTCTAACTGCCAGGGTTCAATGCTATGGAATGCTAAAGAGAACATTTTAATCAAAGCCATGATTATTCATATCCACAAAAGCCAAACTTGTCAACTGTATTATCTCCAAGTAACTACTGGAATAAAGGGAGAGTTCAGACTGACAGATTAGCAGCCAGAGTTTGGAAAGACTACTTTGGGTTATAATTTTAAGAGCTAATAAATGTTAGGAGCTGTAATTTTAAAGAGTATGCTTTCCAACCTTTGTAGTTGAACAGCATGGATTTACACATAGCACCATACAATTAGGAGCCCGCAGTTGGTTAAACCCTTGTGCCAGCAGAACTGCTGATAGAAAGGTCGGCGGTTCCAATCCAGGGAGTGGGGTGAGCTCCTGTCCATCAGGTCCAGCTTCTCATGTGGGGACATGAAAGAAGCCTCCCACAGGAAGATAAAACATCTGAGTGTCCCTTGGGCAACATCCTTGCAGTCAGCCAATACTCTCACACCAGAAGCAACTTGCAGTTTCTCAAGTTGCTACTAACACACACACCAACATATAATTACACATACACACAAGGGAAAAATCCCACATTCTGTTCTTGAATGGCCTGACCTGAGACTTATATAATTTAAATGTAGATACATCTACTCAAGAGCAAACTTTGGTGAGCTGAACAGAGGATGCATGTTTGACACCACTTTAACTACCATGTCTCAATCCTATGGGATCATAGGAGTTGCAGTTTGTAAGGTTTTTGCCCTTCTCTGCCCAAGAGTGTTGATGCCAAACCAAAGTGCAACTCACATGATCCCATAGCATTGAGCCATGGTAGTTAAAGTGGTGTCAAACTGCATTCATTCTACAGTTTAGATGCAGCCAGAGTTGGTGCTTAACTAAGCAGAAAGATGATTATATAATTTTGTATTTTTTTTTGTTATTTGCAGATTTGAACTTTGTGTTATTATCATTTCAAATTGGATATTGGTATTCATGAATGCTTTGTTTTCCTTTTTTTAACTTTCTAGTGTAATCACGGCGACATAAACTCTGGAGTTTTTCCAGATCAATATACTTGGTCTTTCTTTCTTTCTTTCTTTCTTTCTTTCTTTCTTTCTTTCTTTCTTTTCCTGGTTGAATTCTCTGCATCATTTTTAAGGTAGCAACCTGGAATTACTTAGGCTTTTTTTCCATGCTGAACATATTTCAAGACTATCCTACGAACGCAGGCACAGCATGATGCGACACTACTTCCAGCACGGAAGATGTGGTAACGCAGACTTGACAAGTGAAATTAATTACTGCATTCCATTAATTTTGAGTCATACGCCCAGCCCATTAAAGCTGGGAGAACCTTGTGGAAAACAAGTTCGCCACACTGCACTGAAATGTTATTTTTGGCCTCCGTCTTCTCCATCCTGCTGGGGTCCTCTTGGACAGATCAACTCCTTTGTGGTTTGCTTCTACTGCTCGCATCAGTAGAACATCTGTTGTCCTCTGGAAAAAAACGCGAGAGAGGGAAAGTGCAATCCAATCTCCATCTGGGGCTGCTGTGTAGGTGGACGAGGTCTCCAAAGCTACTTGAGATGGTGGTAATACCAATTTCTTGCATTCTGTATGATATATTGACAGGTATTGTTTTCAGCTATTCTAGTGTGAATAGCTTTAAACACAACATTGCTAAGGTATTCCGCAAAAAAACAAAACAACAACAAAAAACCACTATAGGCCTGGACCAGATGATTCGCCTTGAGTCCCTTTGGGTGAGAAAGATGGGGTAGAAATGAAGTAAGTAAGTAAATAAAATCAGGCTTGTCCAGTGTATTTTTTCACTCTCATTGGTCAACCAGATGCCTTTCGGAGCTCACAAGCAGAACCTTCCAATGGCGGATGCCCAGTAACTAGTACCAGAGAGATACAACCTCTGAAACTGGATGTAACATATAGCTATCATAACTGATAGTCTTGCATTTTTAAAATTTTTCCATAATGCTGTTTCTGTTGGCGGCTACCAGTATCTTCGGAAGACCCCTACATCTTTTTTTTTTGCTCCTTCAATATCAGATAAAACAATTGGATTCCACCTCCATTGATGTGTGTGTGTCTTCAAGTTGACTCGGTAAATTCATGAGTTTCATAGGATTTTCTTAGGCAAGGCATAGTCCAGTGATTCCCAACCATTTTTGACCAGGGACCACTTGACCAGGGACCACTCTCCAACAATAGTACCAAAAGGGTTACGAATCAGTTTTTGGTCAACTTGTGGAGGCTCCTTCTTTGGAGGCTTTTAAACAGAGGCTGGATGGTCATCTGTCGGGAGTGCTTTGAATGCAATATTCCTGCTTGGCCCATGAGGTCTCTTCCAACTCTATGATTCTATGATTCTAACTTCAGATTTGGTTTGGTTATTTGGTGTGCTGATTCAAAAATTGCCTTGGATAGCCCACATCAGCTTTAGTTTCTGGTACAGAACATATGCCATCCAGTAGTTGTCATCTGCTTACCCACATAAAAACAATTTAATAAGCCTCAGCACCAGGCCCATAGCCAGGATTTTGTTTACGGGGGGGGGGGGGGGGGGAATTTCAGGGGGGGGTTTCGGGGGGGCGAGTTTCGGGGGGGGGGGCGAGTCTGAGTGAAAGAGGGTCTACCCTAGCAAACCTTTTGTATCATTACCCCAATATCCCCATGCATATGGGATATATTGAGTATGGTGATCAGATCATGATATGAATAAACATAACAGTTTAAGTAATGCCTTTTCGCAAACCACCATGAGAATTTCGGGAGGGGGGGGGCTACATGCCTGTTCAGCACTCTAAGAGAGTTTCGCAAGACCAGATGCTCTCGTTGCAACAGTGTAGTAACAGTGAGGCCACGGACCATATTTTAGTTCTTGCGGACCACTGGTGGTCCACAGGCTACAGGTTGGGAACCACCAGTGTAGTCGGATGTGGTTTTCCATTTCTTTTCCCTGAAATATATGATGCTTGGTATTCCTTGGCTGCGATTGACTTTGTCTATTCCTTCATTTATAATTACATGAACAGCTAAACATATGGATAATTGCATAAGACACTATTGTGAATACATTCTTTCATCATAGGAGGCTGTAGCTTTATACTGGAGAGATGATTATACAGTTCTCAGAAGGGATACACTGTAACTTCTATGGAGAAGAAGCTGCTTTTATTTTATGGCTTTAGTTCCCATTCGTCTTACAATGGGAAGTGGGGTCACTTTTGATCTACATACATTTCCAAAAGGTAGATGCCATGATCATAACACTGTCTTCTTCTCTCCCCCATATGCTCTTTTATTCTCTTTTTGCTTGATGAAGAAGCTTGTGAAGGTTTGACATCTAGAACAATTGCTGGAGGAAAGTTTATGACTTTGGTACCCAAAAGGTCAGAAATGCTGTGCAAGAGGATTTCTGGTTTTTGATTAAATGTGTCCGAATTATGACTGCTAAGTTAAATTAAGTAAATTAATCCTCAGCTGTCCTACTTTTCTTCAGTTCAGTGCAAACTACTTTTGTACTCTGAATTCAATTTCCAGTAACTTAAGTAAGTTAAGGAAAAAAGGGGAGAAAAGTAGTTTGCACTCAGTTAACTCAGCAGTGGAGACAGGACAAGAGGGAGGAATCTTGCCTTTCCAAGTGGGGCCAGGCAAAAGCAAGCTTCAGTAGCTTCTCCTAGCTTGTCTATTATTTATTACTAACTTTTGCTATGGGGTGTTGTGTGGTTTCCAGGCTGTATGGCCATGTTTTAGCAGCATTTACTCCTGACGGTTCACCTGCATCTGTGGCTGGTGATTCCAGTCGTGAAAGCCTTCGACAATACCTTGAAGTTTTGCCATCTTTTTTAAAACATATTTTATTATGTTATAAACACAAATCAATAAGCCAAATTCCAAGTGTTACACATATAAATCCTGAGTAATTCAACAAATATTAAAGATATTATGCTAGTTTACACAAGTTTGGCCATCTTGATCAAATTTGATATTGCTTGCCTACACAAGTCCCCACATTCATTTATGGAATGCTGATGTCTTTACTTCCCATGGCCATCTGGATAACCTTTGTGTGAAGCACAAAGACAGGACATTTATCTGAGCCAACTTGCCTCTTCCCGTATTCTTATATATCCCCAGCCATAAGTGCCACTGTATATTTTTTTTCTAATGTCAGACTATTCTTAGTTTTGACCCCCCCCCCCCATATACCCCTCATTGATGGAGCAGGGGAAGCTTTCTACATGTATGTGTTTGATTTTCCATTATGTTATTTTGCACTGTTTATTTTACCTGAATATTTTATTTATTTTATTGTGATGGTATTTTTGTTCTTCATAATACAGTAATGTATTGCTGGGTTTGACCTCATGTAAGCCGCTCCGAGTCTCCTTTGAGGAGATAGTGACAGGGTATAATTAAAGATTATTATTATTATTATTATTATTATTATTATTATTATTATGTTCATTATCTCATGTGAAAATGCCATAGACATCCATGTTGCTGTAATTCGGTGTTTAAAAACTCCCAAATATATGGAGCTGTTGACAAGAAAGAAAGACATTCGCACAGATAAAATGATGTACATGGATATGCACAGTTTTGGCATGATGTATATCTATTGATCATGATAGGGTGGCTATATTAGACATGATGCAATCTGAGTGATGTGCTGCACATTATCTGGATCCAGACTTCACCTTGGCCTCACATTCGCTACGTGGCCTTAAGACGTGCCAAGTTTCTTTCAGCCCATCTGTCGCAACATCAGGGAATGTATGTCTAACCTATTTTACAGAACCATTACGATGGTAAATGAGATCATGTTGTGTTGTAAGGTGGTTGAAAAAAAGAAACATTTCAAAGGCTTGTCATTTTAGGTTCAGTGAAGCTGATTTAAGGCCTACTTCTGGGTAAGATTAAATTGCAGAAAAGCAGTATGACTGAAGAACAATTACTGTGTATATTCATGTATAAGTCAATCTCATGCATTCATCTTGGGAAGGGTTAGGGGCCAAAATTATGGATTTTGAGATGATCCATGGATAAGTCAAGGGTCATTCTACAGAGGGGAAAACACCAATGCTGCCTCAGGAGGCAGCTGTCATTTCCCCACCCAGGAATTCAAAAAGCCCAGAAGTGTGTTGGAGCATATAAAAATCATTTGGTGAGTGTGTTAACTGGAAAATGCAAAGCACGAAGCTGATTGGTTGGGCTATGCCTGAGAAGCTAGCTGAGCCTGGGAGTTTTGGCAACAGTTACATTTTTAGGTTTTCTATGCAGGAGCTTGCCAAGATCATTTGCATTTTTACTTCTGGGCTGCTGGAAGAAGAGCTTTCACATGGACAATCAAGGGCCATTTGAATCTCCTTCAGAGGACATTGTGTGAGTCAGTACAACTGTTCACATGACTGTATATATGTTGCCTTGCATAACAAAAAGTAAACACCTTATTATTTACTGAACATCTGTGTGACATATTTTTTCTATAGCAAGATAGTGTGTGAATTAGTAAAGACATGAACTGCGCGTGATTTTCATTCCACCACAAAGTGGCATCAGAGCAGAGAGAGTAGAGAAGATTGGTGCTTGTTTTAGGTCTGGGACAGACAGACTCACGTGTGTCATGGTCTAAAATAGTCCTGGAGAACCCCCAACATGACGAAATTGCATCCAAGCCCTCTAAAAAATAGTTAAAGCACCACAAAACCATATTTCAGGTTGAAGCCCCCCCCCCCCCATACTCTTCAGCTCTGTTTGTGTCTGTCACTGCACCTATCTGAAAAATTAAGCAAAAGTTTTTAAAAAATCATTATTCAACAAGGCCACCCAAGAGAATATGCACTCATGTCTCTTCACTGACAAAATCAACACAACTCCGCTTTCCTCTCATCTGCCATCTCTTCAGTTCCCATCCATTTCTGGCTTTCCTACTAGGAGATAACAAGGGGATCTAAACAAGGTGTTGGCCTCCATTATCTGCCTGGGTTATCCAAAAATCTCTTCTGAAGTGAACAGAGACCCATTTGACATGCTTCACACCTTGGTGTCATACAGAGCTCCCTTTTTGTTATCTTGCTGATGTGAAGATGCTGGGAAAGGGAATGGGCTAACCATACCAAAGATAAGCTGAGCACACAGAGATTTCTACAGTTGCAAGCGGGCCATTAAGCTAAATTAGGGGGAGGATTTGTCTGAAAGTGAATTTCGTCTCTAGGAAAGACAACTGGATGATAAATGGTTATGTTTATAGCAGGCAGCTCCATGGACCTCAGGCTTCTACTTTGACCTCTAGTGGGAATTAATTGAGCCTAGGCTTGTAGGATGTCAGGAGATGTCAGGAAAGAAATCAATATTATCCAAGGTCATTCACTTTTTCCATTAGTGTTAGGAGAGGCAATGCAATTCTTAAAAGTACCAGGCAGCCAAACCTCTCCAAAAGATGTATGGAAGAGAAGATGAGTAGAAGTACTGAACAGAAACCAGGGTTAGGAAAGGGGAGGTGGAAGGGGAGGAATACAAAAAAGAAACACAAGGGGAAAGTGGTTTTTCAGGCTGCGTGGCCATGTTCTAGAAACATTCTCTCCTGAAGTTTCACCTGCATCTATGGCAGGCATCCTCAGGTTGTGAGGTCTGTTGGAAAATAGGAAAACAGGTTTATATATCTATGGAAAGTATAGCCTGACATGGTAATTGTTAGAGTTGTCCAGAAATTCTGTGTTATGCTATGTCCAGGTTGGTTCATCAGGTGCTGACATCATCATGGCTGACTTCTCTGGTTCAAGTAGTCTGCAGTGCCTTTCATGTTCCTTGATTCGTGTTTGGGCAATGCTGTGTTTGGTGGTCCCTATGTAGACTTGTCCACAGCTGCACAGTATATGGTACTGGGGGTGGTGACGGCTGACAGGGAGCTCTGGCGTGGGATAGGTCCATGAGGTCATGAAGAGTTGGAAGAGACTGAATGAATAAACAAGAGGCTGGATGGCCACCTATCAGGTTCTTTTTTTTTTGTCATGTCAGGAGCGACTTGAGAAACTGCAAGTTTCTTCTGGTGTGAGAGAATTGGCCGTCTGCAAGGATGTTGCCCAGGGGACGCTAGGATGTTTTGATGTTTTATCATCCTTGTGGGAGGCTTCTCTCATGTCCCCGCATGAGGAGCTGGAGCTGATAGAGGGAGCTCATCCGCATTCTCCCCGGATTCAAACCTGCGACCTGTCGGTCTTCAGTCCTTCCGGCACAGGGGTATAACCCACTGAGCCACTGGGGGCTCACCTATCAGGTGTACTTAGGTGCTTTTCCAGCATGGCAGGGGATTGAACTGGATGGTCCATGTGGTCTCTTCCAACTCTATTATTCTATTGTTCTATATGTGGAGATGCAGTCCTTAGAATACCCTGGACCTGAACAGTACTGAGCTTTAGTAAATTGTGTCTGGAAACGAACTGGCAGCCAGTGGAGCTGATGCAACAAGGGAAATATATGTTTCCTGGATGCTTCTTGAAAGGCAAGCTATTTTTTTGTAGCTGGCTTGTTAAAATGACTAATGTCATGAAAGATCCAGACCGTTCAGCAGGGCTTTGTCTTCTAAACATTTGAACTTCTCTCCCCACACCCCGAACCCATGTTTGTACAGTTGAATAAGTATCTATTTGTAACTGAAGCAGCATATCATTTTATTGTATTTAAACAGGAAAAGGCTTATCACAGGCGATAATGCATGGGCATTGCTTTGACAACTCTGTTGACACGACCCCTCATGTGAAAGTCATTATGAAGCTGCTGGGGTGGGGTGGAGGAGACGGTGGACATATTTATTCCCTGATAGAACATTTGGAATAGGCAACAAGGGTGTCTGTTGGACTTTGTGCATCTCACTTGGAAGCACAGCTAACAAAGGCCAGATGGAGTGAGGTGGCTTCTCATCCTCCGTCAGAACTGATGGAAACGTTCAGGACGGGAGGCTGACGCTTTTTGTACACACAGTTCTATGATGAGAACCACATTTGGGGAATTTCTTGGCTTTTGGAAGCTGAATAGAATCAATAGTTTCTTGGATATTTAAGCCCAAATGTGCTGTGAAAGTGGCAAAACTGTGAGTAAAGAAAGCTTTTTTTTTTAAACAACTCGAGAATGGCTAATTAGAAATCTCTAGATCCTACTTGCATTGGAGGATCTAGAGATTCCTAGAGAAAAAATTTACTCCAATCTATGAATAATCAAATCTGCAAAAGTCAAACATGCAAATGTGAACATCTGACTGTATGGATGGTAGGTGGACTAGGATGGATAAGGATTTTAATGTGGAAGGAATGTAGGCTCATCTCTGTAACCCTAAGCAGAATTGAGCCACTGTCTCAGGGATTGCAAAGCAGACCACATAGCAGACACAGCTGTGTTTCCTGACACTTTAGACTTGTGGTTCCCAATTTTTCATGCTCCAGATGTTTTTGACATCAGCTCCCACAATTCCTAAACTGGCTGAGATTTCTGGAAGTTGAAGCCCAAAACACCTGAAGGATCAAAGGTTGGGAACCACTGCTTTAGAACATGTTGGGATGGGGGATCTCAGGTCTTGTGGCCACATATAGCTCTTCTGGGAGTGGCAGGTGGTCCTTTTGCTTGCTATACTTCTCCATGATACTATGTCTAGTATTTTCTCAGCTTTTGTGTAGTTTTTCACCATTCTAAAAGGTTGACAGTAAGAGTGTTACATTAAAATATGCTGATAATTTTTGTCTCCCTCTTTTGGCACCAAACAAGAATGATTGACAACTGGAAAATAGAGGGAGAAAACGTGGAGGCCGTGACAGACTTTGTATTTCTAGGTGCAAAGATTACTGCAGATGCAGACTGTGGCCAGGAAATCAGAAGACGCTTACTTCTTGGGAGGAGAGCAATGTCCAATCTCGATAAAATAGTAAAGAGTAGAGACATCACACTGACAACAAAGATCCGCATAGTCAAAGCCATGGTATTCCCTGTAGTATCTTACGGATGTGAGAGCTGGACCTTAGGGAAGGCTGAGCGAAGGAAGATAGATGCTTTTGAACTGTGGTGTTGGAGGAAAATTCTGAGAGTGCCTTGGACTGCGAGAAGATCCAACCAGTCCATCCTAAGGAAATAAAGCCTGACTGCTCACTGGAGGGAAGGATATTAGAGGCAAAGATGAAGTACTTTGGCCACATCATGAGAAGACAGGAAAGCCTAGAGAAGACAATTATGCTGGGGAAAGTAGAAGGAAAAAGGAAGAGGGGCGACCAAGGGCAAGATGGATGGATGGCATCCTTGAAGTGACTGGACTGACCTTGAAGGAGCTGGGGGTGGTGACGGCCGACAGGGAGCTCTGGTGTGGGCTGGTCCATGAGGTCACAAAGAGTCGGAGACGACTGAACGAATGAACAACAACAACACCAGTGGGCTGTAGCTTACATGAAGGTCTTGGAAACTGAATTCTATCACTGGGCTGAAATAAGTTGTCCACTTTTATCCTAAGATGTCAACAAAACTCCCCAGAGCTCCATGGCTGGTTGTCATAGTAAGAGAGATGGCAGGCCTACTAAGGGGGACAATCTAGCAGGACCAAACTGTATTTGGCCAGACTGGATAGTCTGGACTTCACTACAATCACAGACACACAGAGGCTATTTAGTTTTCCAGCTTCATGAGGGTATGCTTTGAATTCTAGCCACCAGAGGAGTTGTTGCTTCACCGTCCACTTGTGACACCAATAGGGTACTTCTTCATTCTTCTGCATGCTGCTGGAGAGTTTTATGGTGTCGTAAATTAGTTAAATTAGCCTCCCCGCATAAGTGGTACCTAATTTCCTACTTGACAGATGCAACTGTCTTTCAGGCTGCAAAGGTCATCAGCAAGCTAGACAAATGGTTGGGAGCTTACTCCAACCCGGACTAGCTTCGAACTCATGACCTTTCGGTCAGTAGTAATTTTAATGCAGCCGACTCCCAACCAGCTGCACCATAACCATGGTGTACATATAGATGAGCCTTTAGTTAATTGAGTGGATTGAGTGCAAACTACGGTACTTCTGTGCTTTGAACTTAGGGTCCTTCCACACAGCCCTATATCCAAGAATATCAAGGCAGAAAAATCCACAATATCTGCTTTGAACTGGGTTATCTGAGTTCACACTCAGATAATGTGGAATTTTCTGCCTTGATATTCTGGGATAAAGGGCTGTGTGGAAGGGCCTTCAGTTTCCATCATTGGAAATAAGCCATGGACAAGAAAGAAAGAAAGAAAGAAAGAAAGAAAGAAAGAAAGAAAGAAAGAAGGAAGGAAGGAAGGAAGGAAGGAAGGAAGGAAGGAAGGAAGGAAGGAAGGAAGGAAGGAAAGAAAGAAAGAAAGAAAGAAAGAAAGAAAGAAAGAAAGAAAGAAAGAAAGAAAGAAAGAAAGAAAGAAGACAGAAAAGAAAAGAAAAGAAAAGAAAAGAAAAGAAAAGAAAAGAAAAGAAATGGGGGGTGGGGAATTGGGAAAAAGTGGGATGACAGAGGATTAATTGGGACTGTCCTAACCAAATCAGAACATTTGGAGTGTATGCAACAGGTGGAGCATCCCATGGCCCTGGACTAATCCTGATGTTTTACACAAGTGTTTTCTGGCTCTGAACCTCTACCTCTCCAATCCTACTACTGAATCCACCCATATTTGCTGTTTGGCATTCAGCTGCTAACTCCCTTCATGTTGAAACCAGCTTGGTCTCCAGGCGTGGGAAGTCATAATTTATTTAATACTTCAATTTCTTAGCATTTCCAGGTTTTAATTTCCATATTTCATGTGAAACTTCATATTATATGGCAACGGTGGGACTTGGCTTCCATTTTGTTGGTTTAAGAATCTGATTTATTTTCCTCTCAGCATCTTTACCTCAATCATATTTTCCTAGATTTCTCACTGTTTTGGCAAAATGGAGACACATTTGCCCTTTTTGGTGGTTATTTTCTGCAACAATATACACTTTGGAAAGCTACACACACACACACATTAATTCTAATGCATGGTTACTCTGTTGTGCTATAGAGTTTATTGGGAAGTAAAACATGAATAAGATACAAATATAGCTCTTTAAGAAATTAATTCTGACATTTGAAAATTAAGAAGTTGGGAATACATGGGTCCTACAAAACATATTTAATGTGGAACAAAAAATATACCAGTGGGTGAGAAACAAACTTCCTGGCGCAGTTCAGTCACATTGCAAAAGTGAAGTCCCACAAAAATCCAGCAGCCTTTCCTCGCTTCCTATTTTATTTGTACCAGACTATATTTATTTCACTTTTTAAAAAATGACATTTATAAGCATGTTTTTCTGGTTTGCAGGATTGTCGGTTATCCGGAGACCTCGCCATCCTTCTCTATGGAAAAAAGTTTCCTTCCAAAGCAGGGAAATTTTCTAAATGTTTATGACTTATTAGGAAAAGAAAATATTCGGTGGTTTACAGAAAAGAGGCCAACTAGAAGCCCATGGAAAAAATCTTGCCCCAGAGGAGTTTTATCTGGCCTAGCCGCTGTGTCCTGACCAAATATTAAGGTGTGGTAAAAAGTTTGCTTACCATTTAACTTGTCAAGAAAAGTCCACTTTGTTTTCAAGTTCTAGGAGGCACATTGTGATTTTGTTTTGAGTTTTAAAGGTAATGCCCAATTTGCCTGAGCATATGAACAACAGTTAAGGGGGGGGGGGGCATTCTAGACAAGAAACAATCAAGGCCAGCTAATCACCTCCCAACAAAGGATCCCCCCAGGCAGGAAACAGCCAAGCCTTGAAGTGGCAAGGCTATTCAATGCTAATCAAGGTGATCAACTGCAACATTCACACTTGCCTCAAGCAGACAAGAGTTCTTTCTCCCACCCTGGACATTATTCCTCAGATTTATAAACCCCACTTACTTCGTTTCCAACAGACCTCACAACCTCTGAGGAAAATCCAATTCCATCCTCTGAACTGGGGAAAATAAGCCCTCGAGCAGAGATGGCAACATGGAGACTCCAAGGCAACTGTTGAAGTCTTCAAAGGATCCCAACCTCCCGTTTTCTTCCCATTTAATTTTTCAGAAGTAACACCTCTTCCACGTTTTATAAGGAATGTGGAGGACCTCACTGTCCAGTCATCCCAATTTTGCAGGAATAGTTAACCTTCTGTAATCCCAATTTTAGTCTACTTTGAAAATGTCCCAGCTTCTCTTTCATCTTTCCCATTATGTTCTTGGTTTACTTCAGCTGCTGAAAACTGTATTCAAAGTATTAAAAAGTATTAAAAATATGTGTTGGTGAAGGCTTTCATGGCCGGAATCACTGGTTTGCTGTGAGTTTTCCAAACTATATGGTCATGTTCCAGAAGCATTCTCTCCTGATGTTTTGCCTACATGTATGGCAGGCATCGGTTGTGAGGTCTGTTGGAAACTAGGTAACCAAGATTTATATATCTGTGGAATGTCCAGGGTGGAAGAAGGAACTCTTGTCTGCTTGAGGCAAATGTAAATGTTGCAACTGACCACCTTGATTAGCAATGAATAACCCTGCAGCTTCAAAAACTGGCTAATTCCTGTCTGGGGAAATCCTTTGTTGGGAGGTGTTAGCTGGCCCTGATTTTTCATGTCTGGAATTCCCCTGTTGTTTGAGTGTTCCTGTTTATATTGATTTTTGTCATAAAACCACAACCGCTGCGTGAGAGGTTCTTTTTGTTCCTGCTATTTACACGTTTACATTAACCAATAGCCTTTCCTGGTTTCTTACTGCCTTACTTAGGCGATCCCTCGTTGGACGAGTAAGATGGTCTTCCATTATGGATTTCCTTGTGGGTCCGTATGTGGCTGTGGAGCCCTATTCTTGCTCTGCATCTTCTTCCGCAGTAAGGGCATTGGTTTCCAGGTGGAAGGTGGTCCCGGTCGGGGTTGGCTTGACGCGCCTTCCTCCTGGCACGTTTCACTCTTTCACCCTCCACTCGTGCCTCCTCAAATTCTGCAGCACTGCTGGTCACAGCTGACCTCCAGCTGGAGCGCTCAAGGGCCAGGGCTTCCCAGTTCTCAGTGTCTATGCCACAGTTTTTAAGGTTGGCTTTGAGCCCATCTTTAAATCTCTTTTCCTGTCCACCAACGTTCCGTTTTCCGTTCTTAAGTTCAGAGTAGAGCAACTGCTTTGGGAGACGGTGGTCAGGCATCCGGACAACGTGGCCAGCCCAGCGGAGTTGATGTTGGAGGACCATCGCTTCAATGCTGGTGGTCTTTGCTTCTTCCAGCACACTGACGTTTGTCCGCTTGTCTTCCCAGGAGATTTGCAGGATTTTCCGGAGGCAGCGCTGATGGAAACGTTCCAGGAGCTGCATGTGACGTCTGTAGACAGTCCACGTCTCACAGGCATAGAGCAGGGTTGGGAGGACAATAGCTTTATAGACAAGCACCTTGGTCTCCCTACGGATGTCCCGGTCCTCAAACACTCTCTGCTTCATTCGGAAAAATGCTGCACTTGCAGAGCTCAGGCGGTGTTGTATTTCGGTGTCGATGTTGACTTTTGTGGAGAGGTGGCTGCCAATGTAGCGGAAATGGTCAACATTTTCTAATGTTACACCATTAAGCTGTATCTCTAGCGTTGGAGAGGGATTGGCTGGTGACTGCTGGAAGAGCACTTTGGTTTTCTCAATGTTCAATGAGAGGCCGAACTTCTTATATGCTTCTGCAAAGGTGTTTAGAGTGGCTTGTAGATCTTCTTCTGAATGCGCACAGACGACATTGTCATCAGCATACTGGAGTTCTATAACAGATGTTGTTGTAACCTTGGTTTTGGCTTTCAGTCTGCTGAGGTTGAATAGCTTGCTATCTGTCCGATAGATGATTTCCACTCCGGTGGGAAGCTTCCCATCAACAAGGTGAAGTATCATAGCGATGAAGATGGAGAATAGAGTTGGGGCAATAACACATCCCTGTTTGACACCTGATTCCACTTAAATGGGTCACTTTGGGAGCCACTGCTGTCCAAGACTGTTGCCATCATGTCATCATGGAGGAGCCGCAGGATGTTCACAAATTTGTTGGGCACCCGATTTTGTGGAGGATGGTCCAGAGAGCACTGCGATTCACTGTGTCGAATGCCTTTGCAAGGTCGATGAATGCCATGTACAGAGGTTGGTTTTGTTCCCTGCATTTTTCTTGGAGCTGTCGTGCAGTGAAGATCATGTCCACGGTTCCTCTGGAGGGGCGGAAGCCGTTCTGGGATTCTGGGAGGGTGTCTTCTGAGAGGGGCAGAAGGCGGTTTGCAAGGATTCTTGCGAGGATTTTCCCAGCAGAGGTTAGAAGGGAGATACCTCGATAGTTTCCGCAGTCTGTTCTTTCCCCTTTTTTGAAGAGGGTGATGATGGTGGCATCCTTGAAGTCTGCTGGGATTTTCTCGGTCACCCACACTTTTTCTATGAGCTGGTGGAGTTGGTGTGTCAGCTCAGGTCCTCCCTCTTTAAAGATTTCAGCAGGGATCCCGTCTGGTCCACTGGCTTTGTTATTCTTCTGTTGGCTGATGGCATTGCTGACTTCTTCCAAACTGGGCAGTGCTGCAAGCTCATCCCTGGTTTGTTGTTGTGGGATTTGTGAGAGGACCTCTTCGGCCACATTGGAGCTGCGGTTCAGGAGGCTTTGGTAGTGTTCTTTCCAACGTAGTGCAATTGAGTTTTGGTCCTTCAGGAGTTTGGTTCCATCTGATGAGCGTAGAGGCTGTATGCCATGGTTTCTTGGTCCGTAGATGACCTTTGTGGCTTTGAAAAATCCCTGAGCATTATGGGTATCTGCCAGGTGTTGGATTTCTTTGGCCTTCTTTGTCCACCAGATGTTCTTGAGCTCTCTTGTCCTTCTTTGGACCTCAGCTTTTGCACTGGCATAGATCTTTTTCTTAGCAGCACAGTTGATGTCTCTCTGCCATGCTTGGAAGGCTTTCCTTTTCTTGTCAATTAGCTGTTGGATCTCGATGTCATTTTCATCAAACCAGTCTTGATGTTTCTTGGTTTGATATCCAATAGTTTCTTCGCAGGCTGTGATGATGGAGGTCTTCAGTTTGTTCCAATGTTCCTCAACATTTTCGGGGTGTTCTGTGGGTAGATGGTTCTTGAGTGCTGTTTGGAGATGGGCTCGTCTGGAGGGCTCCTGAAGGGCTTGGGTGTTCATTTTGCGCCTTGTCTTTCTTCCTTGGAGTCTGCGCTTGGGAGCGATCTTGATAGCCATCGAGGATCGAATTAGCCTGTGGTCAGTCCAGCAGTCGTCAGCACCTGTCATGGCTCTTGTGAGGAGCACGCCGTCGCCACTCGCTGATCGCCATGGGGCTTTGGTTGGTTTGTTTTTATTTTCTTTGGAAGACGCCTGTGCGTGGGTTTTTTTAATGTGTGGAGGTCAGTGCACAACTGATCAACACACAGACTTCACAGAGTGAGGTTCCACTGGTGATGTAGTTTAACACAATGACCGTGGCTTCTCAGTCTGTTGCAGCCTTCTTCCGCCTTCGCAGCCGTTGTAACATGTGCCATGTTATCCTCCGCCTGCTCCGCCGTTGAGGTCTTTGGGTCTTCGGACTGTGCTTGGTCTGGAACCTCCCCCGCAGCCACTCCTGGGAGTGCACGACTCCAGTTGTTGTGCCTACAGGTTCATCGGAACGCGCAAGCCCCCTCACCACGACAAGGTGACAGTCCATCGAGGGGGTCTTACTGCCTACCTGCACTCCTATTGAATTGGGGGTATCCCAGGACAGTTACCTGAACCCTGCCTGGCAATTACCTTAGCAATTCCACCCCAGTTTCTCTCTCCTATCACTTTCCCCCATTGGTCCACAAGGAGTTCAACATCCAGAAGTAGTTTGTAGTGCACTCAATGGATTTAGTGGGAGGAAAGGAAACAAGAGGGTAGAATTGGGTCCTCCCTTGTAGACTCAGTCAAAATCAAACTGCTGCAACTTCTCCTAACTCTTCCTGATGAATAATGTTTGCCATCTTACTCACACTCAGATGTTGCTTGGATACACATCTCCTGCTTTTCTTCTGCAAAATGTTGCCGGTTTATTATCATTATTATTTAAAAATTTTATATCCCGATCTTCTCTACCTCTGCAGAGGGACTCAGACCGTCTAACAGCAAAGATTCAATGCTAACACTGAAAATCTAAAACATAATACACAACATTAAGTTAACAATTACATTAAATAAATTACATAAAAGCCATTCACCAGGATAAAATCGTGTCCAACTCAGTCCGTATGTCCAGTCCATATATTGTGATCAATACCATTAGTCGATTGCTGGTCTGAGACATCATTTCGCAAAAGCTTTGTTGCACAGCCAGGTTTTCACTAGCTTCCTAAAGGTCAGGAGGGAGGGGGCAGATCTAATTTCATTTGGGAGGGAATTCCATAGCCAAAGGGCCACCACAGAAAAGGCCCTGTCTCCCATCCCCACCAGACGTGCCTGCGAAGATGGTGGGACCGAGAGCAGGGCCTCTCCAGTCGATCTTAACACTCTTGATGGTTCATAGGGGAGAATACGTTCGGACAGGTAAACTGGACCAGAACCATATAGGGTTTTATAGGTTAAAACCAGCACTTTGAATTGTGCTCGGAAGCTGATAGGCAGCCAGTGGAGCTGGCGCAACAAGGGAGTTGTATGCTCCCTGCACCACGCTCCTTTTAGTAACCTGGCTGCCGAGCATTAGACTTATTGCAGCTTCTGGGCAGTCTTCATAGGCAACCCCACGTAGAGAGTGTTGCAGTAGTCTATACGGGATGTAACCAGAGCAGGGACCACGCTGGCCAAGTCTGACTTCCCATTGTGGTCCATGAGTTCTTTCATGGGTCTGCAATCTCACCAACGTTTTCACGCACATGTTGGAGCAATCTTGAAAAGGACACTCCAAACTTTTCCATAAAGGACAATATAAGAGCAATAAAGTCACCAGGGAGGAGCACCCCTCTCAAAGAGAAAGAATAACTGGAGTGTTTACAATAGATTATTCAGCCAATTGTACTTCTTCAACAGGTAAAAGAGGGGGGAAGGTAGGGGCCTGTTTGAAAATCCTATCAGACTCAAAATGTGAAACCATGTGAAAGGAAAGGCTGCAAGAGCCGCTATAAATGGAGGTGTCTGAGCTTCCCGCAGTTTCAGTCATAACGGTGCCCAGCTTGAATTGGCTTTCAGCGATGCAAACAGCAAGGAAACATAGGATATGGTAGGCTTGCTGATGCCCTTATCCTGCTGGTTGCTGACACTGGCCTTATGCACTCTATAAGGAAGCCATAGTTCTTCCAAAAATGTGTGCTTTTTATTAAGTTCGTGCTGAAATTCATTAGCATTGCTGCCAATGTGGAGATGTGGGGATGGAATAAGCTATGGAATTAAAGCCGGTCTTAAATGTTCTGAAGCATCCTGTTGTAGGCCTGGAGCCGACTCAGGGCAGTTAACATCACTATGGCTTGCAATAAAAGTGTCCGGAATGATATGCTGTGCTCCGTCTTGCCAAAGGAGAAAGTGAAAGACAGTGGCTGCCTGCTTATTCAGTCCTGGCAAAATGTTCTAAGCGATGCTAAATGTTCTAGAAGGCAGCACGGTGTAGTTAAACTGTGGAATGTATGGCCATAACATGTAGCTATGGTTCCAACTGGATGGCTTTAAAAGGGGGTTGGAAAATATATGGAGGAGGGGGCCATCAATGGCTATATATCACCTCTGGAATACCTATGTAGTATTAATTGCCAGGGTATGAAAGATGGAGGTTTCCATTGCTCTCACTTCTTTCTGAAGGCACCACCGTAGGAACACAATGTTGAACTAGACAAGTTTGGTCTCTTGGATTCTGGGCAGTTTAAATTTTTCCTCATCCCAATTGAAATGGGCCACTTCATGATTCTTACCACCTCTTCACACGGGGCATTTTGCCCCATTTTGCCGCTTTGTTTTGTGGCAAGGACAGACCCTGCCATGTGCTATCACACAACTCATGGCAAGCCCTACACACATTCAGAGGAAAGTGTATTTTGAGTAGCTCCATTGGAGCTACCCACACTTTCCTCCCCTTTCCCCCGTATGATTGGGGAAAGGGCGGTGGGGAAACACACATTGCCATGTGTTGCCACCCTTTCTCCCATCTGATAGGGATGGACAGGGTGCCAATGCACCCTGCCCCACCCCCAACCATGTGGGGGTGTAAGGAGGAAGCTTTGTGCTATCCCCATGTGCCTTCCCTTTTGACAGCAAGTGCTGGCACAACAGCACAACCCAAAAGAGCCATGTCAAGAGGTCCTTAAACTGCCCTTCTTCCTTTCCTATTCCCCCAACCCTGAAATCAAAATCAATAGTTGTTGGATAAGGGCAGGGAGAGATATGTGTAGCTTCATGTGTAGGCTTTTTCTCTCCAAATACACAGTGCAGAATCTCAGGCTTAATGTTGCTTTTAAGCCAAAATACTATCAGTTGATAGAGCTAATGTAGCATAATGCAAACCCTGGAAAAGTAGCAAAAATTCAATGAAGGGAACTTGTAGCACCTTTGTAATTGAGAGGAAGATGCCAATAGTAGTTATCAAAAACACACAAGCAAGGAGAGGTGGGTATCAGCTTCCATTGTATTCTATGCTTCAAGTGCAAACTACTTTCCCCTTTCAAACTGTTTGCAGCAATTGAAATAAGCTAAGGACAAAAGCAGGAAAGGGGACAAGGGGAGAAAAACCGGGACAACAGACGATTAATTGGATCAACTGTTGAATGGTGAGTAAATACAATGGTAAATATAGATGATTCAGTGGTTCTGCTCTGGTCAGGACTAAAAACAATATGGAAGCACTAATTTAGCCAATAAAAACACCATTGCATAAATTGGAAATGATGCAAAGTGAAATCCAAGAACTGATCTTCCACATCTTTTGGGAGATAGACCATTAAGATACCGAGCCTTTTATAAACAGTCTAGGGGACGGGGGGCATGGAATTACTTCACATCTGGCAGACATTAAAATAACAGTAAATATTTAAGAAAATAGAAGCTGCAATGTACAGCATTTGGAGTGAAACTTTACAAGATGAGGTATGGATGCCTCATTATGTTGTTAGCACTTTTTGAAGTTAGTTTTTGGCAGTAACACTTATTTACCTTACAAGGTGGGTTTTCGGGATCACTAAGAACATGTGCGTAATGTGCTTTCAACACAGAGATTATTGACTATAAATGGAAAGTCCTGAGACTTATTGAGATCCTATGCTAGATTGACACTATTTAGTTGCAAAGTGGTGCACATAACATTTGGCAAAGACTCCCAGATTTCAGAGATTAGCCTTAATTCTCCAATTTTAATGGGATATCTCCAGGAGCAAGACAGTGCAATTTCTCTAGTTTTGATGGACTCAGCTCTGGACAACAAGAAAGGGTTATGGGTATCTCTCCAGCTCAACTATTATAGCAGCAGATTGCAAGGCTTCATTGATTTCTTGCTGCAACTTTGAAAGACTGTTGAGATTTTATGGCTGAGGACTTTATTCCATGAAGCTTGTAACCAATGTTGGAGGCTCCTTAGCCACAAATAAAAAAAAACATATCACATGGTAACATCATAAACTCACTGGAAACCAATCTGAAGTTTATGTCAAAATAGTGATTTTTTTTAAAGCGTGTGCGTGTGTGTGGGGAGGGCATATTTTAGGGCTGCTGAATGCATGTTCAAGGAGTCTTCAGAAGTGTTTTAAGCCACGAAGTGATCTCAAACCGGTTTTTCAGTGACTTTGTTATGGATATGTTTTGGGTGTTCCATCAGTTCTCTGCAATTCCCTGTTCCCAGTCTGCTGCCATTTCAGCATCTGGTAGTCAGACAGAGAAGACCTCTGTCTACAAAGTCATTAATTCTCTCTTTCTCCCCAATCGCTTCCTTTTTGTTTTTAATTCAGCACAGCCCTGTAGCTGTACCAAGCCACAGATATAGACATCCTGTTTTAATTAAATGTTTCCCATCCTTACAAGACTGTTTTGCAGAATGTTGCACTCATGCATGGTTGTCCTTTGCTAGACAAGTTTATTAAATCAAAAGTATACCACCTCCTCACAGAATACACAAAATAGGAAAACAATTCTAATTGCAAAAATTCTTTATTTTTCAATTAATATTTTACATAACGTAGGGACAGTGCTTTGGTACATTGAAAACATGGAAGTACAGAGGTATGCAGCTATGTACCTCTCACAGAGTGAAAAGCTAGTCTCATGAGATTGTGAGTCGCACAATTCTAATGGAAAAGAGGAAACATGGCTCTTCAGACAGGCCTTTGATCATGAGTAATCCATGGCCAATGTGACGAATCATTGATAGTACTGGCCCACACTTTGATTGATTTGTTATGACAGATAGCCAGCCGGCAGGTTCTACTGCATTTTAGGAATTTTATCATTTTCAATTTTTTATAATTTTATTAATGAGATTTGTATGTGCTGTTGATTATGCTTATGTCACGGTATTTATACTTGTATTGTTGTCTGCATGTGGAACTTTGAGGGCTTCTGTGAGCCGCCCCGAGTTCCTTTGGAGAGATGGTGGTGGGGTAAAGATGATGACGACGATGATTTAAGATGGGGAATGCATGATTATATTATTGCAGCTGCAGTAAATTAAATGTGTCTTGAGCTTTCTCAAAGTGCTTTCACGTGGTTTGTTGCAATTACAAGAGGCAGGCAAACTCTCCCAATCCTTGTGACATCAGGACTTACTCTTCGCTCTCTATCTTCCATCTGGTTAGAAGCAAATAGGCTACATTACATGTTTCTTCTCCCATTTCTCTGCATGCCATGTGCTCCCAAAAAGGGGAGGAGGAGCCATCATCGGCTCCCATGTGGCCGCGTTACGGATGGGGAACCGTGATGGCTGGGCCCTTGCTATTACTGCCATTCGACCAAGCCGAAGAAGCTGGATTGGCTGAAGGAAAATGGCTAAAACGGATCCATGCACAAACCTAATATATAATATGAGATGAAAGCTTTGTAAGTAGGAAACCAAGGTAGAACCCCTTTTCCTGATGTGCTTACTTTTTTGTTTTTATTTGTAACACAGTTTTAAACCACATATTCCAATTGCACAAATAAGCCAAGCCAATATCAACCATGCCTTGCTCCTTATTTACAGCATATATCACTGACCGTTCTTTTCCCCATAGGAATGAGTAACTCTTATCTACTATATAGAAACAATTCATTTAGGAATCTGACTTATTAACTGAATGAACAACCCAACAGTTCATAAACTGTGGCTAATCTCAAGAGGGGTTCCCACTGTCATTCTAGCCTCAATCTTGGGATCATTAAGTGAAATCCTATCCTGGATCAAGGAATAGATCTGCCAGAGCCATTATATCTAACTGTAACCCACTCCCCTCTTATTCCATCAGGATTTTGACACTTCATTCTGTGGCTACACACATGGACTGAGACTAAGTATATTTAATTTGGGGTCCACTGTTGCAAATTTTTATGCTTTTATATATTCTGCAGATATAAATTGAGAACACATGACAAAATTAAAGATTGATAAGAAGTTATTGATGAGGAAAGTTACTTAAGCTAGATCTACACTGCCATATAATCCAGTTTCTGAATCCAGATTATCTGCTTAGAAGTGAACGATATGAGTCTACACTGCCATATAATCCAGTTTAAAGCAAATAACCTGGATTCAGAAACTTGATTATATAGCGGTGTGGATGGGGCATCGGTCTAGGAAATACTGCAGTAGTTTGCTGTCACTTGAATCTAGATTTCTCATTTCTCTCTCATTCTTGTTGAATTAGCTGAATGCAAACTACTTTTGCACCTGGGATCTCAGTCTCTACCACTTCAAATACGCCAGGAAAAAGTACAAAAGTAGAAAGAGAAAATAAAAACTGGGGCATTTTAAAAGCAGCTGCAAAAGTGGAATGAGAGAGGATGAATCAGGACTGTTCTTGCCAAATAGAGACATTTGGAGGGTATAAAAGTCTCAGAAACTGGCAGGTCTTGTGGCCAATGGATTCTACAGTGGATTCAGGAAGTTGTGGTCCAAAATGTCATTTCTCTGAGTAGTGTTTATGTCCATTATTGGAGCAATGGTGAATGCTGCACTTTGCAATTGGATCCTTCCTGCATGAAGAAAATATCAAACTATATTGGGCACAGTCCTCATAACCATAAATAACCACTGGCTTGTAAAGAGTTCTCTCTAAGGGTCATTTCTGCAGTGATGTCCTGAATATGGCAGGCTGTTCCAGATGTGATGGAAACTGTGAGACACCAAAGGCACTTTATGGTGCACCTTTTATGCAATCCTACTTTCAATATGTGAGCCATATCTCGGTAACTTATTAGGCTACATAACAATAGACCTGAGGTAGTTTATTAATTGTTTGTTTGTCTGTTTATTGGGAAAGGCTTAGGTGTCAAAGGCTTTAAGAAGCCCTGTATTAAAAGTTTATAAAAGTTTATAAAGTTTGTGCTGGTACGGCTGTACCAGGAGCTCCAACTTTTCTTTCTATTAAATGTCTGCATGCATTCCAAGGTTTCAGGCATTCTGCAAAGGTGACTTCCTTTGGTTTGCAATTATAGGGCCAAGGATCCATCAATCATTGTTAAGTTTTGGTTCTGCCCCTTTCCCCAGGGCCCTGGGAGGAGAGGGAGCCATTTTTAGTTCAGTCTTACAGAAGGAAATTAAGCTACAGGACGTGGACCAGCTCCACCTGCAGAAAAGATTCATTTCCCACAGCTTTGGGGGAAACAGCTTCTGGGGAAACAGCTTCTGGGGAAACAGCTTGTTGAATTAGGGAAACAGCTTCTGGGGAGAAATAGTCCCAGAGCTCTGGCTGGGAACTTACAGCCTTACAGCATTCGTGGGAAACAATTTTGCAGACCCAAAGAACTCCAGCTGGAGAATCTACAAAACCTTGACTGGTAGGTCTACTCAGGACCCAAGATGTAGTTTGGAACCGGTAGTAGGACCCACATCAGCAAAACCTAGATAGTAGATTGCCTGGGAGAGGTTAAAAAGGGTTTTCCTTTCAAAAGAAAAGAAACAGTTCTCAAAGCCAGTTGCCTGTCCCTTGTGGACAAGATAAAGAAAGCCACCAGTCATTTGTATGATTGTCGTTGAAGACTGAAGATTTGTTTAATTTGTTCAATAATAAAGGACTCTGTTAAACCTTTCAAGCCTCTAAAGACTCTTCCAGAGGAAAAATCTTAGGGCCTCTCTATCAAGGCACCCTGGCTTCCCGCTGGGCACAAAGTGCACGTCCTGTTCAAAAAACAATTATTACAGGCACAGCGCGTGACAGCACAAAGTTATAACAGAAACTGGACACTTCACATCATGGAGATTTCAAGCAAATCATATCCAGAAAGTCAACATTATGGCAGGACTCAGCCGTACTTTAGGCAATGTTTTTTGATATGAAATAAATAAATAAGTTGTACTTCAAACACAGAGGTGCAACGAAAGACTATTGTTTGACCGTTAGGAATGGCTGTCTTCATAAATGCAGAAACCTATTGTAGTGTTTGATTGTTTTTGTTCCTAGATGTCAGGCTTTGGTCCTTAGTATCACACGAGGATGAAAACTGTACCTAGATTACCACATCCACTCCATTTCAAAAGAAAGGAGAGGATGTTGTGGAAAGAGACAGAGCTTGGAAAAGTTACTTTTTGGGATTGCAATGGCCCAAATCCACCAGCCAGCAAGGTCAATGGACTGGAGGGTTATGAATGGTGGCCTCCTCAAATAATTTTTAATTTTCCAGACCCAGAAAGCAGCATGATATACCAGTGATGCACTCCTATAATCAGAAATAGAAACTTCAGAATGAGCTGAAATGGCTGAGTCAAACATTTCAAGATGTCTCAATGTAATCTCATCTGCATATCTAATACGCAGCCTGACCCAAATCCTACAACTGATTTAACATCATCTTTACAAAGGAAAGCCTCCCACTGAAATAAAAACTTAGCAAGAAACCACAAAATTGGATGCACTGTTAATTCTCTTCAGTTTTTCATACCGCATAAAAGATTGTTTTGTTTCAACCTTGTTCTCTACCCACTTCCACAGCCCTATGGGACTTTAAAAATGTTTTTTAGCATCTGACAGCTGAGCTGAAATGCACTGATTCTTCCCTTTTTTAATGTTTCAGTTTGTAGTAATTACATGTATTTTTCCATAATCATGTAAATCGTGATGTCCAGATGTTGGTTAACTTCTGGCTCATTAAAATCTACTTCAGAATACATAAAAGCAGCTAATGAAGAATTTTTGGTGTTTTCGTGCGATGCTTTCCAAAACTTCAAGGACTCTGGGTTGTTATGTGTTTTCCAGGCTGTATGGCCATGTTCCAGAAGCATTATCTCCTGACGTTTTGCCTGCATCTATGGCAGGCATCCTCAAAGCCATCCTCCAAGGACTTCTTTTCACATAGGACTGGGTTCACATATCACAACAAACTATAATGTGGCTTGTTGAATCAATTTGTGTAAACAGACCTTTGATTAAAAGTCATATTTTTAACTAGCTGCAAACCACAGTCATTGCCTCTTGGCTTGCAAATTCTGGCTTGTTTTTGTGACATGTGAATCTGCAGTTATTGCTTATTCCTTGCTTGTTTCCACAGCTGCCCACCTTGAATCAGAAGCTGCAAAAAGCAGGAGAACAGACCCAAAATGGGGAAGGCAAGCTATAGTTGTGGCAGAGCAATGGAACCAATGTGCTTCCAGGTTGTCTAGATGAACGTGCTAAAACTGGCACTGCTCCAGGGCAGATTTACACCTGGCTAAACTGCCCAGTGTAGATACACCCATAGTCTCCAAATGCCTTTGAAAGGATAGCAATTTTAAGGGAATTTTAGTGCCTCGAAGCTACTGCCAAATGTGACTGGTAGGATAGGGACAAATGGTTCCCCAGAAGATGTCAAGACCCAAGCAGAATCATCTAAGAAGAAACAGCCCTTTAGATAGCCTGAACCAAGGCTTTACAGGGCTTTATATTGTTGTTACAAGGCAGATGTATATTCTATCCAAGCTGCTAAGACTAAAAATCATTGTTAGTAAACATACTCTTTGGGGATGAAGAGTACTGTAGCCCAAAGGTATTAGAAAGGCACTAGATGAGAGATGCTACTGCAGGGCAAGACCATTAGAAGTGAGTGAGCTGTCTTTAAGAGAACCCTGTCTACCATTACTGATATTCTCAGAAAGAAGGAACTGATAACTGTACCAAGAAATTTCAGCTTACCCCAAGCCTCCTTTGCAAAACTTAGTGTCCTTCCTGCTTCCTCTCTTGCCGACAGTGTTTCCAAGAAAAGCAGCCGTTTGGAGAATTACTGCAAGGGAAGACGAGAGGCAGGATGAGAGAGGCCTGTAAAAAGCAAGGAGAGGCAAAATGCACAGAGGCTCTGCGAAAATCAGACATGGACATCTGGACCACCCTGGTCCTACTTAAGAAATGCAATACCAGTCATGCTTCCTGAGTGGGAAAAATCAATTCCATGTTGTCGCCTGCAGATCCAACATTAACTCACCCAGCTGATGTCTTGGAAAGATAATTTGCTCTTCTCCATCTTGAGCCTCTTCCTTGAAAATCAATATTCTCTGCCTGTCGAGGCTGTATTTATGATGAGGATAACATTGTATTGTCTTTCTGCAAAGGCATAAGGAGATGGGAGGCATTTAACAAAAGCAAGCCAAGGACTCAAATCTTTTAAACTCCCAAGTCAATCGTTCAGTCTTAGTTACATTGAGATTAATCATCCAGTCCAATGCTTGACTCCTTTCTTAAGGTTGTCTTAAGCAACTATGATGTGTCTCAGCCCAGACACTGGGGATTCCACAATGGAAAGCTAAGAAGATATGCTGGTTCAGGGACATCCCAGATCCTGAAGGTTCTAGACTAGTGGTCTCAGCCTGTGGGTCCCCAGATGTTTTGGTCCTCAACTCCCAGAAATCCTAACAGCTGGTAAACCGGCTGGGATTTTTGGGAGTTGTAGGCCAAAACACATGAGGACCCTCAGGTTGAGAACCACTGGTCAGGATCAAAATTTGAAATCTAAAGAGGGCAGAGACTAAAAAAGGGAATTTAAACTGGCCTACTAGCTTCTAGACTGAAGACAGGTGCAAAAGTAGAATGAAGGGTGATTTCTGGCATCTAAACATCTGGGAAGGAAGGAGGAAGTCATATAGACTCATGGAAAGTCTTTGCAAGGCTTTCCTTCTACACCGTCTTATAAACTCCAGGCTTTGAACTGGATTATATGGCAGTGTAGACTCATATAATCCAGTTCAAAGGAGATAATGTGGATTATCTGATTTGATAACCTGGATAATATGGAAGTGTAGAAGGGGCCTATGTTGCCTTGCAAATTATAGCGAACTGTTGCTCTGCTTGAAATTTACACACAGTTCTTTCCTCTGGCCTGGAGCAAACCCTTCAAAAATTGAAATTTTGCACCCTTCTCTACCAGTTGAAAATGCCCAGGCCCTGAGATATGGCAACCCTAGGTTGCTAGAGTGTCAAATCTCAATTAAACTATAAAGTTCATTGGGTGATCTTGTAGTAATCACTGGCTCCATCTACACTAACTATTGAAGGCAGTTCAAAGCTGGCTTCAAAGTGCAGCGGCCAAACAACAAACTCCTACAAAAGCGCATGAAAGAAAGCCCTTAATGTGCACCAGAGCTCTGTGGCTTATGTAATCATCATCCAGGCTTCAAATTGGTTCCAGTATTTCCTATGTAATCATCTGCACAGTGTAACCACTTCCATCAATACAAAATTGAAGCTGAATTAAATGGTCAGTGTAGACGTGCTCACTGTGTGTCTCTCTCTCCCTCACCAGCTTTAAAACCATGTTGCAAAAATGGAGCTGGTTGAACAGAATTAACGAACAATGTTGTACTGAGCTTCTTTGGAGATAGGTAATATCCAAAATTTGTGTGGTTATTATTGTTTGGCTATGTGAAGAATCAAAGAAGAAAAGTAACATTTACCACAATGACATCCAGAATCCTCTGCCAGCATGTTCACTGATCAAGATGGCTGGGTGATTCTGGGGAATGCAAGTCCAAAGCATAAGGTTTGGAAGCTCTGAGAAGTATAGGAATTTCATACATGGGTCATGATGGAGTAGACAAAGGGATTTTGAAACAGCAACTATGCCCTGAAGTCGTCAGATTCTGCCTCATTGTGGAAATTAAGTAAGGTCAGATCTCTTTTGTGCTTGGCTGAGAAGCGTCTGAAAAATACCAGGTGCTGTTTTCTATAGTTCAGAGGAAGGAACTGGCAAAAACCCCTTTGAGTATTCCTTGCCTAAGAATACCCTCTGAAATTCATGGGTTCACCATAAGATAACAGGTGACTTTGAAGGCACACACAAACTTGAATACTATTCTGAAAGAGCCCACAAGTAAAAGTCTTAGCAAATGTGAAATTCTCTGAAAGTTTAAAATGCTGTGTTGTCGAAGGCTTTCATGACCGGGATCACTCTGTTGCTGTGAGTTTTCCAGGCTGTATGGCCATGTTCCAGAAGCATTCTCTCCTGATGTTTCACCCATATCTATGGCAGGCATCCTCAGAGGTTGAGGGGTCTGTTGGAAACTAGGCAAGTGAGGTTTATATATCTGTTGAATGTCCAGGGTGGGAGAAAGAACTCTTTTCTGTTTGAGGCAAGTGTGAATGTTGCAATTGGCCACCTTGATGATCATTTAATGGCCTTGCTACCTTAAAGCCTGGCTGGTTGCTGCCTGGGTGAATCCTTTGTTAGAAGGTATTAGCCGGCCTTGATTGATTCTTGTCTAGAGTTCCCATGATTTTTGAGTGTTGCTCTTTATTTACTGTATTGATTGAGTTTTCAATACTGGCAGCCAGATTTTGTTCATTTTCATAGTTTTCTCCTTTCTGTTGAAATTGTCCACATGCTTGTGAATTTCAATGGCTTATCTGTGTAGCCTGACATGGTGGTTGTTAGAATGGTCCCACATTTCTGGGCTCTCAAATTATATGCTGTGTCCAGGTTGGTTGGTTCATCAGATGCTCTGCTATGGCTGACTTCTCTGGTTGAGTTAGTCTGCAGTGCCTTTCATATTCCTTGATTTGTGTTTGGGCAATGCTGCATTTGGTGGCCCCTATATAGACTTGTCCACACTTGCATGGTATACGGTAGACTCCTGCAGAAGTGAGATGATCCCTCTTGTCCTTTGCTGAATGTAGCATTTGGTGGGTTTTCTTGGTCCGTCTGTAGATAGTTTGGAGATTGTGTTTCTTCATTCAATGCTGCTTTAAAAGTATTAGCTACATTTCCCATAATTACCATAATACAGTAGAATCTCGCTTATCCAACCTCCACTCACCCAATGTTCTGTATTATCCAACACAGTCCAGGGTGGGAGACAGAAAGAAACCTTGTCTGTTTTGGTGCTAAATGTGTAAAATCATAATGTAATCATAATGTAATTTAACATTTAATAGGCTTTTCCCTAATCCCTCCTTATTCTCCAACATTTTTGCTTATGAAATGTTCTGCCAGCCCATTTATGTTACTACTGTACTTACAATTTTTGAAAATGTCTCTTTCTCATTCTTCAGTAATAACTCACATTCTTACCCTTCAGTTCTTTTTGAAAGAAGCATAACTGTGCTATAAGCCATTCAACAAGTCAATGGTACAAAACACCTGTTGGTAGCGAGGCCACAAATACACAAACACAGCTATAAAAATAACTAAAACCAGTCACACTGCAAAGGGACTAAAGCAATTAATTGCAATGTAACTCAAGTTACACCCGCGATGCACCTCAGGAGACACTCCTTACAAACCACAAATAACTTGCAATTAATTCTTACTCTTCTTTGCAAGACGTTATTGCAAAAAAGGAATGAAGGAATGAATTGCTCTAACTCTCTGTCTGAAATGAGCTACTTCTAAACTTGATGCTAGTAAAGAGTGTTGGATCTAAGACTAAAAACAACCTCTCTCCTTTTCTCACTACTTTGCCTTTCTGTTTGTCCTGCTCACAACCTTATTAATTTGGCCCCATACTGCTTCTGGCTCAGCCCCAACTCTGTGGGTCAATTCAGTGAAAGGAAAGGGTTTGAGAAGCATCTGGGATGGAGACGGCCCAGAAGGCCAGCCAAGGCGAGAAGAACAGAGGCTTTTCTTCTGCAGCCAGGCTGGCACCTGTGTGGGTGTTTGTGTGAGAGTACTGAGACCATACAGATGCCAGCACAAGAGTGGCATCTACATATCTCTGGAGGAAAGTGTGCAAAGACATGTGGGAGTGTGGCGAGAGCAGGGAAGTGAGACAGAAAGACTGGTCGTTTGTGTGCATTATTTCGGGCAGCCTACTGTCAGTGCCATATAGACTCAAAATCGTATGTGTGTGTCTGTTCCCTAAAGCAAAGACCGAATCTGGGAAGATATGAACAATCTAACCATTCATGCAGTCAAGCTGGAGGAATCAGTAGGGCATCACTCCTAACCGCCATAGAACAATAACAATTTCACGTTGTATCATTTTCGCTTTCATTACTCAATGCAAGACTGTCTTGACTTTTTGTACATGAGATCCACATATGATATGCACTACCTAATGTATTACAACCAGTCCAACAGAATGGTAGCACATTAGAATGTTGTTATTCATTCTTATTGGAGTGTAGTGCTGTCTGTATATACTTAATTTGGGATTTTCTTAAATGTTTTTAATTTGGGTTGCTTTAAAATTCCTTAGTTTTGTCAAACTAAAGAATACATTTTAGCCCATTCAAGGACTGTGCATAGTTCCGTTTTTCAAAGCGGATCATTCTGTATTTTCGTATTTCAGAACACTTGTAATGGCATGGCAAGCACAGCCATGTTTTTTTGCCCGCAACAAAACATGTAGCAGCTGAAAATGGCTACTTTCTATTTCTTTTGGCTACATGTGGAGCATGGAGCAGCAACTGCATGTGCACAGAGGTTCCCTGTGAGCCCTACTGTTGTATCTCTCAATGTCATCACTGCTTTGAATCAATGTGTTTTCAAAGCCTTTCATGGCTGGAATCACTGGGTTGCTGTAAGTTTTTCGGGCTGTATGGCCATGTTCCAGAAAATTCTCTCTGGACGTTTTGCCTGCATCTATGGCAGGCATTCTCAGAGGTTGTGGCTTCTGTGTATGTCTACTTCTTCCCTTCCCCCATATATATATATATATATATATATATATATATATATATATATAACATAATAATAAATACATACAGATACATATAAGGTAAAGGTTTCCCCTTGACATTAGCTCTAGTCATGTCCGACTCTGGGAAGTGGCGCTCATTTCCATTTCTAAGCAGAGAGTTGGCGTTGTCTGTAAACACCTCCAAGGCCATGTGGCCAGCATGACTGCATGGAGCACCGTTACCTTCCTGCAGAAGCGGTACCTATTGATCTACTCACATTTGCATGTTTTCGAACTGCTAGGTTGGCAGAAGCTGGGGCTAACAATGGGAGCTCACTTTCCAGTCAGCAAGTTCTGCATCTTAGTGGTTTAACCCACTGTGCCACCGCGGCCCTTACATATACATATATACATGGTGTGGCTGTGGTGTGGATGCTGCTGGGTCAAGTGGCCAGGTTATCAAGGGAGTGAAAGCCTTAGGAGGAGATAGATGGAGAGATATTACTGAATCTTAATCAGATCCTCCCAGGGGATACCTTTTGGGGTTTTTTAAAGGACATTTTATTTCTAGTAATTTTAAGAATATCCCAAAAAAAAAATATCCGTGGATGACCCAAACATTCTGAAACTTGGTGGGCTTGCCATGGTAAATGTGTCCTCCATGTGTTGCCATTTTCATCCCAAGAGTCCTAAAAATGAGGAAAGGGGGAGTCTCAGAAGTTCCCCCATTGACGTCAATGAACCAGATCTTCCTGGAGTGAAAAACAGATCTTTGGGCTGCGTGGTCGAAAAATGGCATTTTGCCCTTATAAATTCTGGCAGCTCCCAAAAGAAACAGAACAGGGGCACCTGAAAACCAGAACACTGAAAACAAAATGGGATTTACCCAAAATGCACACCCCTAGCCGACTCAATCTCTGTTGTTCTTTTTAAGTATCAGACTATCATGCTATTCTAGCCCCTGATTGAATGTAGAGCTGTTCTTCAATAAAACTGTTTCACTAAATTCTTAATAATAGGTCCCTGCATCATAGAACATTTCTAGGACTTCTCAAATTTCCTTGTATTTTAACTAAAGTTTTTACTGGCATCAGTCTATAAGTAGTCAATTGGTTGTAACATCTTATATTTCCCTAGTTATTATCAGTTGACCCCAAAGGAAAGATCTTTAATTCTAAAAATGGCTTTGGCTCCCCATTCTATCTTCAATGTAATGTTTTTCTAAAGTAACAAAAAGAACTATTGGGAAAAAAATGAAGGGGGTAATATATATATGCTCATTTATGCCATATTTAAATTATATCCCTTTTAAAAAGGATTTGCTATTATTAAAATATTTGGTTTTGTTAACATTATGAATGATTGATCCACTTCTATCTTTTCATTTCCCACCACAGAGATGCCATCTCTTCTTATAAGGGGCACCATTTGGATCAAATGTCTTATTTATTCAGATTTTTGGAACTGTTTGCCACAAACCTGTCACAAATTTCATAGGTTTGCTTCTAAAAATCTCCAAAAGTCCTCCGGCCTCCAAAAAACACAAGGGAGAAAATGTAAATAATCAGAAAATCATCCAAAGTGGCAGCCAGAGGTTTTTGGGCACATAACCTTTTGGAAAGGTGTGGCTTTTTAGTTCATACCCTTTTGGAAAACCAGAATCTCCAAAGCCTTTTGGAAGCATGATTATTATTATTTTTGGAGTTTAATTGGCATTCACACCTTTTGGAAAATCATAAAGTATGATCTTCCTGAGAAGAACCAAAAACTCATTTGAATACAATCTTCTCTTTAATGTTATATATCCACATGTTCTTAAGCAAGGCAATTAGGTTTCTCAGTTGTTAGACTGGTATACCTGGATATCTCTTTGAACTGTTAGGAACAAAGATATGCCAATTCACAAAAAAAAAAAAACAGCAGAGTACCAATCTTATTAATTTATTATTTTGACCAATCTTATTAATTTATTATTATCCAGACAACCAGAGATTGAGAACAACAACCTCCATGAACCCTTTACATCTACTGAATTGGACATGGATCTGGATCAAACTTTGAACAAATACTCAATATGCCCAAATATGAACACCAATGGAGGTTGGGGAAAATAGACATTGATATTTGGGAGTATTATTATTATTATTATTATTATTATTATTATTATTATTATTTGTACCCCGCTAGCATCTCCCAAGGGATTCGATGCGGCTTACACAGGCCGAAGCCCCAAAAACACAATACAACAATACAATACCCAAGCAAATTAAAACAGTTAAGCAGGAAAACAATAACAGTAACAATACAACAAGACACTATTAAAACTGGGCCGGCCGAAGTAGGGGTACAGGGTTAAAAGTGCTGATGTGGCAGGAGGGATGTGGGATTAAATATAAGTGCGGTGTGCAGTGTTCAGTGATCTTGGTTCTACTAAGGTGCTTCTAGGATTTGGTGCTGGAGGTTCCTAATCTGAAAAGGCACATCGGAACAGCCAGGTTTTCAATTCCTTCCTGAAGACTGCCAATGTAGGGTTGCTGAGATGTATAGTTCACCTACAATCAGAGCTTTCTGAACCCCATCAATGATAGAATTGGGCCAAACTTTCCACACAGAATCCCCATGACCAACAGAAAATACTGATGATCTTTGGTGACCCCTCTGATGCCCCCTCGCGACTCCCCCCCCCAGGGGTCCCAACCCCCAGGTTGAGAAACACTGGTCTAATGGGAAGATACACCAGTGAAAGTTAGGCAACGTTTCTCAGTGTGCATTCCTGGGGACAGTTGGCTGACCTCAGTTGGGAACAGAGCTTAGATAGGTTTTTCAAAAAGTTACTTTCTTAGCTCTTCTTGAGAAGCAGGATGGACATTAGAGATGATCCTGTGAAGCTGTACTCTGGTGTTTGAAGCCTGCACAACTTCCTTCACACACACATATATAGGGACAAATTCTGTCCATGGGTCTGGGCTGAACACAGACAGACCTGAAATACGAGCCATCCATAAAAATAATGGCTGGCTGGGGATCCCCTTGCCTAATCTATTTTACTGGCTTTAGGACACATTCCTATGTACACCTGAGAAGAAGCTCAATAGATCTAGTGGTGCCTCCTTTAACATTTATAAGGTCATACTAATATTCAGCTTATTAATCTTTCTAATAATTGTACCTATTAGGAAGGAGCAAGTATAAGCATAAACAAGGATGGGGAAAGGAGTCCCTTCCCTCCAAGTGTCTGTTCAATTATAGAGATGACCTTTGAAAGCCCTCAGCAGCCAAGCTGAACGGAAGAGGATGTGAAAAATACGGGATTCTGTTTATACAAATGATCACATTTCAGATCCCACCGGTGGCATGAACCAAGAGGAGAAGGGAAATAGATGATGCAAGGTATCATTTCTCTAGCTTAATCTATCCTCAAGTGAAAAATAAAAGCTCAACAGTGATCTAGGCTAGAAAATCGAGCAATTTTGCTTTAACCAAGTGCACTTGTTTCACATAGCAAAGCAATGGAGCAGTGGAAAGAAATACAAATAGGTTCAGAACAAGACCATATGTAAAAATGTGTGCGTAGCATATTTTGGGGTTTGTGCCATATGACTAAATACACTGCATGTCCAGTTATGCTGCATTTCTACATAGAAACAGACTTTTTGAATATAAGCAAAGTTCCACCTAGACCACCCAGATATATTTCCAGAGGTTCCACCATGGCAACCATCTTCTCTACACATGGATTGACAAATGTAGTAGTATGCCTCTATACTCTTCTTTATTCATCATGGTGCATATTTACCTACTGAAACCTCCATAAATTCATCCAAATTAATCCAACTTATCTTAAGTATTATCCCAGTTGCTTATTGGTAAACTAGCCCCTGATGGTGCAGTGGGTTAAATCTCTGAGCTGCTGAACTTGCTGACCAAAAGGTTGCTGGTTCAAATCCGAGGAGCGGGGTGAGCTGCTGCTGTTAGCCCCAGCTTCTGCCAACCTAGTAGTCCAAAAACATGCAAATGTGAGTAGATGTATAGATACTGCTCCGGTGGGAAGGTAATGGCACTCCATGCAGACATGCCGGCCACATGAGTTTGGAGGTGTCTATGGACAATGCCAGCTCATTGGCTTAGAAATGGAGATGAGCACCACACCCCAGAGTGAGACATGACTGGACTTAATGTCAGGAGAAAACCTTGACTTTTACCATCTATCCCATTGCACTGTTGGAGGCTTTTACAGCCAGAATCACTAGAGTGTTGTAAGATTTCCGGGTTGTATGGCCATGTTCTAGTAGCATTTTCTCCTGAAGTTTTCCCTGTAGTTGTGGTTGGCATCTTCAGAGGATCTTTCATTATTGGTCATCACAATTAGACTGCCAAAATGTTGGTTTTTTAAGAAAGGAAAGCGGGATCATGGTGATGATGATGATGGTGATGACCTCCATCATCATCATCATTATCATCAGGACTTCAGCTTCCACAATTCCTAACACCTTTTAAGATTGCTGGGATTTCTGGGAGTTGAAGTCACAAACAACTGGAGGATCAAAGGTTGGGAACCAACCAAGCAATTATAGACTTTTTCATATTCACCACCATTTCTTCTCATAAGAAGGAGAAGAAATGACAAGAAGAAGTGCTGGAGAGAGGAAGAGAAAATGGACAAGGATGAGAGACATGAACATCAAACGTTTTGAGAGGTAAATTATCATTTTTTTTAAAAAATACCTCCAACTGGCTGTCTCTCATGAATGCTTTGACAGTGACTTTCCTTCATTGCTAGGGAATGCACTAGATTCTTGAGGTTCCTTCCAGTTCTATGGAAGACAAGTTGATGAATTGTAAAAATGAAAGAGATACCTCTGAACAGAAATAACAATATTTAAAATTCACATACCTCAAAACCTCCAACTGTCTCCATTTGGCAAGGACAATCCCAATTAATCTTCTGTCACCCCACTTTTTAAAGATGACCCAGGGTGCTTCCAGACAGCACCAAATTGCGGGTTTAATAGGTAGGACACACACACATACACACACACAAAACCCAGGACCTGAGAACAGGTCTGCACACAGACCTGTTGGTCCCAGGATTTGTGCCTGCAACATCCAGACTTGCTGCTTTGTTACAGGATTTTGAAGCCCACAAGATGGCTGCCACAAGATGTCCACCAAAAATTCTGGCGGCTTTAAAAAAAATTAATTGCTCTGATGTGAATATGGCATCATTCATACGAGTTTGTTCCTGGGTTATAAATGTCTGTTCCTCGTTGGTTCTGTCACAAAAACCTGGTGAAAGTTGATTACACAGCAAAAACTTTGTCCTGGCAAAAGAGACCTTGCCATCCATCCATTTATCAAACTTTGTGACACACAAACAAAGCTTTTTCTGTCTAATCAACTTTCCCCACATTGCAACAGAAACAACAAGGAACCGACATTTATAACATGGGAACATCATCCCATTCTTCCAGGCACAAATAGCTGTCTTGACAGATGGCCATGCAGTGTCTGAATAATGATAATAATGATGAAATTATGTTCCTGATTTGAAAGTATGAGTTCCTTATTAGGGATGTAGACCTTACTTTGAAAGTACTTGTCGTGCTCCAAAACTTTGCTTGTGTGCCACAAACTTTGATAAATGGGTGGATGGTGATGTCACTATTGGCATGACAAAGTTTGTGCCATGTAATCCACTTTCCCCATGTTTTTTTTTTTTACAATAAAAGCAATGAAGAAGCGACATCTATAATCTGGGAACAAATCAACATTAAAAATCCCATATTTTCTGAGTGCAGGGACAGACAGAGATGCGAAGATCCAAATCTTCTGGCCAGAATCGGGATATTCGCACACTTTTTTATCTCGTGGTTTTCCGGTTTTGTAGCAATTCCTCCTGCATTTGTAGCTGATGTCTAGCCACCCTCCACTTTGAATGGGACCTCCTGAGATAAAGGTACTGTGCAGATGGGCTTCTAGTTTCTGTCTCCTCCTTCAGTTTTCTCCCTATGGCCTCAGCTTACTTCAGTTGCTGCAAACTATATTTAAAATATAAAAGTAGTTTCCACTCAACACCGGGATTGTGGCGCAGCTGGCTGAGTGTCAGCTGCATTAAGATCACTCTGACCAAAAGGTCATGAGTTCGAAGCCAGCCCGGGCTGGAGTGGGTGTCCAGCCATTGTGTAGCCCGTTGTCGACCTTTGCAACCCGAAAGACAGTTGCATCTGTCAAGTAGGAAAATAAGGCACCACCTTGTGTGGGAGGCTAAATTTAACTAATTTATGAGGCCATAAAGAAAGAAGACTCCGGGGAATGTGGAATGCGGAAGAACTTCATCGGTGTCGTTGATGGACGATGAAAAGCAGCAGCTCCCCTGGCGGCCAGAAAAAAAAAGTTAAATAGCCTTTGTCTGTTAAATGTTGTTTGTCAAACTGGCATTGAATGTTTGCCATATATGTGTTTACTGTAATCCGCCCTGAGTCCCCTGCGGGGTGAGAAGGGCGGAATATAAGAACTGTAAATAAATAAATAAATAAATAAATAAATAAAGAAAGAAAGAAAGAAAGAAAGAGGAAGGGAATGGAGAAGAACGGAGGAGGAATCTTGCCCAGGCAAAAGCCAACTACTGCAGCCTATCCTTGCTTGTGTATTCTTCATCATTAGCAACTTTGGCCATCTTGACTACACTCTGATGTTGCTTGGCATCACATATCTGTTTTTCTCTGTTAAATCTTGGAGGTTATGCTACCTCTTCTGAACCCATGTGATTTTTTGCATCGTCAAACAGGAAAAAAAAATATTTCCAAATGGTGAAGGATAAGCAATTTCCCCCTTCACCCAGATGAAAAGCAACTCCCATTCCCTTAAAAAAAAAAAAACAGTATGGCAATGGCCAGGGGACTTCAGGGGGAAAATGGGTTTTTAATATGTTTGGATCTGTTTTAACAGCTGCTTGATGGTTAACGTAGCCAATGAACGAATACGAAGGGTTGTTTTACTGTTTCATTATTGATGCCAAGATTGCCAATAAATTCCTTTCTTTTGGGCCGACTGAAACTGGCAGTGGCAATGGCCGGAACCACAGTTTGGCTGTGGCACTTCTAAAAAAATTGCATTTAACTGAGGTGATTTGTTTCCATGATGAAGGCCCCAATGGAAAGTGATGACTATGCAACAAATTGTTGCTTTTAGTCTACCTTTGAGCACAGCATTTCTAGGTTCAGCTACCAGAACAAGTAGATGGGTATGGGCTTTTAGGGAGTATGCTACCAAGAGGGGATGTGGCATGAAAAGAGAGGGGAAAACAAAATTGGCCTAATATTTATTAGAAAACTCACATTCAGGTGCAGTTTGATAAAAAGTCTCTTCTTCAGAGGAATTGTCGCAACTCAGGATAGATTCACCTTGCTCAGAACAACACTACACTCCAAGGCTGTAGGTTTTGTAGTTTACTGAAGAAAAGCAAAATCATAAACATAGAAATAAGGTTGCAAAAGTTCAATAGCCAAAAAGAGTCTTAAATGCAAAGGCAGAGTTTCCAAGGTACAGAGGCAAATAACATGAAGTATAATCCACAAGCATGGGTCAAACCAGAATCCATGGCAGCATGACAAAGTTCCCAGAAGCCAAGATCAAAACCAAAGTCCCAAAGAGCCAAAGCTTTCCCCAAAAGCCGAGGCAATTCCAGAAAAGTTAACAGGGTGTAAGCAAAGTTGCACTGACAAAGGATTGACTTCAATCAGAACGTTAAATATGTTTCCCTAGCATGAAAGCTTTACGTTGACCTTGAACTTCCTGTTTGTTGGCAAGCCGAGCACTTCGGCGTACCCTTAATTGCAAACGGTCCTCCCTAATCAAATCTCCATCACCTTCAAGGCCGGATAACTCATTATCCTGGGACTGGTCACCCTGGGAACCGAGAGGCACTGAGCTCTCAGATGGAGCAGCCGACTTAAATCAGGATCTAAAACAAAATTCCTTTCTCTGGGAAACAGAAATGCCATCTCTTCTTCAGAATCAACACTGTCTGCCTCAACCACAGGAACATGTTCAGAAATCTGTAACCCATCATTCTCCTCGTCCTGAGGAAACTCAGGCTCAGAAAGCTCAGGCTCAAAGTGAGCCACAACAGGAATAACCATCAAGAACAGGGCTTACAACCTTGCATGTGAATTAACTAAAAGTAAATATAGAGTTCTTGGTCAGATTCAGCATTGATATGCATGGGGATGAGAACATGTTGTTGTTTTGTTTGTTGTCATATTGACTGTGAATAATGGCAATCCTATTAATGAGATACCTTCAAGATTACTAGTCTTCAACCGCCCTGCTTAGGTCTGGCCCACTCCAGAAAAACAGCTTGTCTACACTGACCAAATTGCAATGGCTAGATAACACATGTTGCGAAAGTGCCTTAAGGAAATTAAGGTGCATCAAACAAAGTAGTGTGAAGGTCCAAAATAAGTCCAATCTAAACAACATCATACAGCAAAATTTACTGCACAGTGCACTGTAGACACCAACAATGCTAATGTGCATGGTAGAGTTTGGAACACAGGGGCGGGGCTGCTGAAACTGCCCCAAGAGCACAGCTAGGCAGCAGATGGTCAGTTGACTCCCTGAGACAGGTAATAGATTACCAATAAGCCGATTTTCTTCCCTGGGCTTTCTTCACTGTCCAACTTTAAAACCTACACATAGAAATCTGAAATAATAATACATTGCCTGCTATATTTCTGGTGGTCATAGGTATAATTTCTGAAGACACAATCATTTTGCTACTGAAGTGGAAGGCAGGAACGAGAAGGAATTTTGTGCCAACTGCATTTCTTGAAAACATTTAAACCCTGCTTTCCTTTAAAAAACAAAACTCAATATTGCTATTAAAACAATGAATCTATTAAAATTCAATTACACAACTCATTTTCTGACTTCCTGTGTGCTAACCTGGCACAGACAACATAGAACTGGGAGGCCTCATTGTCACCTCATTCACTTGGCAGAGCAAGAAGGCCTTGTCAGTTTCTCTGGTGCTCCTGAAGATGACATCAGTGCTCTTGTGCTGAAAAAAGAGACTCCCAGAGCTGTTTAAGAGCCGGTGTGGTATTGTGGTTTGAGTATCAGACTAGAACTCTGGGAGACCAGGGTTTGGACCCTTATTTGATCATGGAAACCAGCTGAGTGACCTTGGATGAGTCACACATTCTTAGCCTAAGGGGGACATAATGGCAAAACTCTTCTGAATAAATCTGGCTAAGAAACCCCTTATGATAAGATTGACGTAAGTTGGAATTGGCTGAAAGGCACACAACAACAGCAGCAGAAATAACAATTGCAGCATTTCATCTTTGCTGTATCTAATGGAAGTGGAGGAAGTTATTATGAATTTCCTTCAGAAACAATATTGCTCAACAAAAAGGACTTCTTCCAGGTTGTAGCAAGATGAACTGGATGATTCACTTAGGAGTGTGGTGGTCACTAACTTGTGGTGGATAACGCATAGCTCTTAACGTAAATTCATAAGTCATTCACTGCTGGCAATAGTGATCTATTCTTTCTTCTGGTCTATTAGGCAAGGAAGAAGAATGAGAGTGATATGGTAGAAAAAGACAGAAGGAGAAAAGGTCATATGGAAGAGGTAGTCCCAGTTCTTACCACCTTTGATTCTGGCCTGGAGGAAATGCCAACTGCCCTCGTTCCCTGAGAAGCCAGATCTGGCCAAAGTGATCCATGACTTAGTGACATCCCGTCTGGATTACTGTAACACGTACTATGTGGGACTGCCTCTGAAGAGTGCTTGAAAACTTCAGCTGGCCCAAAGAGCTGCAGCCAGTTTATTCACTAAGGCTGGCTACACAGGAGTGGACAACCTCCTCCTGCAGCAGCTCCACTGGTTTCCAGGCACAATTCAAAGTGCTGGTTATGACCTTTAAAGTCCTAGACAGTTCAGGACACTGAGATCTTCACAAGAAGCCCTTCTCTAAGTCCCACCTCTGCCTCATGTTCAATTGGTGGGAATGAGAGAGCGGGCCTTATTTCTCGGTGGCTGCCCCACAACTCTGGGATTCCCTTCTCCCCAGGGATGTTGGAATTGCCCCCTCCCTGCTTTTCTTCCAGCGGCAGCCTAAAACTTTTCTAGTCAGGCAGGTTTTTAAAGATGAAGGTGTTTAAGATCATTTCAGGGGTGCTGTGGTTTTTAACTTTGATTTTGTTTTAATGATTTTTGACTGGGAATTTTTAATACTGTTTATATTTAATCCTATTTTAATGTTGCATATTTGCATATTTTAAATGGTTATGCTGGTGCTTTTATGCTAAGCCACTTTGAGTCCCCTTCATGTGAGATAAAGCAGGGTAATACTACTACTACTACTACTACTAATAATAATAATAATAATAATAATAATAATAATAAATGCAGTTCTGAAGGGGGGGACCCTATCCACATGGTCCTGATGGGATTGCTTTAAATTAAGGAGGGAAGTTTTTGAGGTCTGAAGGCCAAATCAATGCCATGTCCATCACCTGGATCTTGCATAGCTACATCCTTCTTCTTCTTTAACCAGAAAGTGAATCTCTAAACAGTCAAGGAGGCTGAAATAAATGTCCAGCCGGAAAAACCCCTGGGGAGCAGAACTGGTCATTTTTAGGACAATAAAGAGTTTTGGCATGGAAGGTCAACTGGGAGTGACTGCATAAGGCCTGTTGGAGCCATACATTTGCCAAAGCGAAAACTGGAGATGACCTCTCTACTTTCATTGGTTGTGGAGAAGAGGTGGTTTCAGCAGGAGTTGCTTGTTAACAAGTTGAATGTCAACCCCATGTATTAATAGTATGCACAATGTTGTTTGTTTGTTTGTACCCTGCCTTTCTTTCCAAACTGGGATTCAAAGTGCCTCATGATTAGATTTCAGTAAGTACTGACAAAAACACAGACCACAAAAATTAAGAGGATTCCTGCCAGCCATGGCTTCTACTGTCACCACAGGATTGTGACCTGGCAAGCCTAATGGGACAATAGAGCCAGGAAACAGGGAAAGGAACAGCTGGAATTCTAAAATGCACTAGTGAATGCTCTGGCTATTGGCTTCTACTACGTTTGTAGTGTATGGATGTGCTTGGTGTGGCTGCAAAAGCAAAACGTCTTTACCAGACTAAATCAAAAGGCGCACTTTAGAGCAGGACAGTATGTTTGAGTCTTTTGACCTTAGCTTGTAGTTTAATGTCTCCCACACCCATCATTTGCTGCAGGAAAGACAGCTCCACCCTTTAAAAAATTCTGGCATGTTGAGCATTAAGAGAGAGCAGTATTTTTCCCGCAGGAAAAGGATCTTCACTTGGAAAGGTTCCGAGTATGAAGTTCCTGGTTTCATATCCAGTTCTTACCCTGCTGTTTTGAATGACCTCCACTGACATTTCTGGCTTTTTACAATTCTTTCCACTATGTCCAGCGAGGAGCGTTTTATTTCATAACTGTCTGTGGCTATGAAAAACATATCAAGTGAAGAGACTTTTGCTACATATAAAATATGCTAAAGATACTTACTAACTGATCACCAGAAGGTTTTTTTAAAAAAATCAATCCTCACCAGCTTTTGATGACTGGTGGCTAGTCTGCTACCTGGAACATGTCTCTTGTATTTGGTTGAAGTTTGGAGAGAAATGTAAGACTGTTTTATGCAATGGAGATAGAGGGTTAGACTTTTGCTTGCTGAGTATCATGTAACACAATTTTTGTTCTTGGATTATAAATGTCATTTCTTAATTGTTTATATTATTTAAAAAATGGAAACACTTTATTAAATTGCAAAAACTTTTTTGTGGGACATCCTGCAACACTTGTTGCTATAGTTTTTCAAATATCTCATAGAGTCTCAGCCAATTCTACATACAGTAGAGTCTTGCTTATCTGACATAAACAGGCCGGCAGAACATCAGATAATTGAAAATGTTGGATAATACAGAGTCTTCTACTGTTATCCGTCCAACACGATACTAGACACCTAGAATACTAGCAACAGGGACTCAAAGGGTTAAGGTAAGGCAATGCCTTGGAGATAGAGTGGCCTAGCAGGAAGTGCCCAGATGTGGAAGAGGAGCATGGAAATCACAGAAGGAAAGAGGAGGGCGCGTCTGCTTCCAGTCCTTCCTCTTTTCCCCCTTTCCTCCTTCCTCCCCCCCTCCTCCTCCTCCTCCTCCTTGTCTTGCCTTTTTGACTTATTAGGAATGGAGAAAAAATTGGGGAGCACTCCTTTAATTGAAGGGGAAATGCTGGAGGAAAAGGGGGCATCAGATAAGAGGGTCGGATAAGGCGGAATGTTGGATAAGCGAAGGTTGGATAAGCGAAACTCTACTATAGTTTGTGGTAGCTACAAAAACAAAGTTTCTGAAGTATAACAACTGCTTTCAAAGTTAGTACCACACAATAAAACAGGAAATAACACTTTCTAACCAGGAACAGATTTTTTCCCCCAATTCTGTTACATAGTGTTACCCTTAACATCTTACAAAAAAAAATCAAATTTCTTTTTAGAAAAAATGCCAATATGGCACCAGATTCTGGGATGCCTGTATCATCAAGATAACAATATGTATCTGATTTAATTGTCTGCAGTTTAAGAACTGTAACTACATTTAGTCAATGCTTAGTTGCTTGGCTAAATGCATCCCCTCTATGTTACTAAGTTAGCAGTCTGTCTTTTTAAAAGTACTGGCTCTAAATGCTTTCTTTACCATTAAATCCAAAAGAAATATCTTAAATAAGATCTCTGAAAGGAGTAAACATCAGTAGGGTTTACATTTTAAAGAAAAAATATTTGTTTTATCTTCCCACCAGAATTGTGAGTATCTTGTTTCTGAAGTAAATGCTATTCATTTATTTAGTACTATGTGTTAGTCCAGCAAAGATCTGAGTGTTTTTGAATGCTGAACAATAGCATTGAGACCCAACTTGTCCAAAATGGCTTATTATAACTGTTGGATGTTGTGAGATATTTGCTGCAGGAGAAATATCTATTTTCAGCAAAAGAATACAGTTGTGCACGAGCAGCAAGTCACTTCCAACATGTTGATGATGAAAAACGTGTTGTATCTCAAAAGTGTTTAGCACCTTACAGGATATTTTGCTCAGTCCAGCATTCACATGGCATTTAGCCCAAATCTGAACAGACTCCCACCCTTCTCTCACTCCATGTCCTTTACCATTAGACCACAAATACCTTTCCTGCTCTCTGCTGTAGAGAAGGACGCTTCGGTTTTCAGGCTTGGAGAGATGTGGTGAGCTAAGGGCAGGAGGGATCTGCCATTCAGAAGAGAAGCAAGGCTAGAGTTTCCAGATCTATTTTAATTTCAAATTACTTTCTTAATATTGATTGTGGGAACAGAGCAAATCCTTGTATGCTGCTTGCCCTGGGAGAGAGAGAAAATAAAGCCACCCAACTTTCGGGTTGATGCTTCCAAACCAAGAACGTGTGCGGTTGCATTTTGCCTTGCACAAAATGTACAACGGTTGGTTCTTTTCCTAAGTATACCTCCCTTTGCTGCCTCATTCGCTATTTAGATTTAATGCACACTCCAGATGAGTGTCTCAAACAAAACAGGGCAGCTCATTGATGTTCCACGGAGCCTGCAGCATGTTTTCAACTCCAGAAAACATACTAAGAGCAAAGGTGGGGGAAGTCCCTCCTTTTTATGTGCTAACTCAGCCTTCCAATTATCCCTGGAGATGCGCATGAGTGATGAACTTCATTGAGTAAAAGGCCCTTTGCTTGCAATGATAAAATGTGCCAGTGTGGAAGGGAGGGAGGGCAAAGGGGAGAGTGCTGTTAACCTTTTCTTCCTGTGGTTTTGTTCCCCCTCATTGCATTTACATTGGCCTTGAAGAGCTGGGACATTCTACAGATGGCTTAGGGTCTATAAATTCTTATTGAAACCACAAGGAGCCAAGTACAACAGGTAGCCGTCCAGACATGTCTAAGAGGGATAAACTCCAGTGAAAAGGGTAAATAACATTTTGGGTTCTATTAAGCTTTATAAACATATTCATCAAGCCAGGTATCCTTAAAGCTCTATTCACACTCTACTGTTGTTGTACCTCATGAACGTTGGCTCAAACAACAAAGGTGGGTTGATTGCGGGTTGCTCTTTGTTTGAACTGAAGAAATAAAGGGAGTCCCCACTTCAAGGCTTGTTCAAATGCTTTGCTCTTGCACGGCTCTCAGTTTATGCATCACAGCTTCCTTGTTGGGTGTACAGAGTAAAACGGGTTGGTATTTTGAAGTCTTCTAGGTGTTGTTAAATGTCATTTCTCATCTACACTTAGAGTTGCAAGCCAACAACATTTGAACGGCCACAATTGCATTAAATGGTCTGTGTGGATGAGGCCTAGTTAATTTGTTTTGGAAAATTGTAGAGACTCTTCAGCCAGTTCTATGGACAGTATGACATTGGTATCCAGAGTTTCATTAATCCATGCCTCACAAAATAGGTCATCTGTAGGCATTTTCTAGGTCATCCCATGTGACTCTATGCTATTCTTGGGCCAGATTTCCTTTATCTCAACAAAGTGTACTTAGCTTGGTCCTTCTCCCTCAGCCATCATAGCACCATTTCAACAAAGTTCACTATTGTCAATGGTTCTGCTTATCTATGCAACATCTGGGAGCATTCCAACCATGAATGTATGAGTCGTATTGTATTTACTTAGCTTGGACCTTCTCCCTCAGTCATTATAGCACTAGGGTTCACCTTCCATTCTGTTCTGCATCCTCTTTCTGACTGGAAACATATATTGAAATGCTCCTCATTTTGTATCCCTAAGTCAGTGGTTCCCAACCTATGGTCTGCAAGAACTAAAATATGGTCCACGGCCTCACCATTACTACACCATTGCAATGAGAGAGACTGGTCTTGTGAAATCCTCTTATAGTGCTGAGGCAAAAGGGATGTTTGGGGTGGGGAGGTTGACTATACACGGAAGGCGTAACAAGAAGTCTCCTCACTGATGTTTCTCCTCCCTCCCTCCAAGCAGAACTGTTCCATGTGGTACTTGGAACGGGAGCGCTTTGGTGTCTTCATTTTTAGGCCTGTTCCTGGGATTATTGGGGGTGCTAATTCAGAAAATTGCATTTGATATACCACATCAGGTCTAGATTATTAAATAAGGTTTTCTGTGGGCGAGCAGATGGTGAATATTGGATGGCATATGTTCTGTATCAGAAACTAGAGTTAATATGGTCTGTATCCAATGCTATTTTCTGAATCAGCAACCGAAATAACCAAAGTGAATCTAAAGTTGACTAAAAACGGATTCGTAACCCTTCTGGTACTAATGTTGGAGATTGGTCCCTGGTCAAAATGGTCCCTGCTCAAGTGGTCCCTGGTCAAAAAAAGCTTGGGAACCACTACCCTAAGTAAACACTTCATTTGACCATGATCTGGGAATAACCCCATCAGCCAAATTTTTTCTCTCAATTTCCAAACAACACAAATATGTTTTCTCTCTTTTTCTTTGTCTCCTTGGAAAAAAAGCTGCTTGTAAGTGTGTTTGGTATTTGTTTGCAGAATAATATCATTAAAGTATATCTATAGGTCTCAGTATTACACTGAGAAACCTGGGACAAACCCAGTCTAAATGCAGCCGGGGGCGGGGGGAGGAGGATACATGCTGCAACAATTCTGAATACAGTGGCAATCTTCAAGGAAAGGGGCATCATAGTCTTGTATCTTGGCTGACATCCAACTGGAGAAAACTATAGTCTCCTAACTGAAATCCCTTTTTCAGTTTTAATTGGATATGGTTTTCTTCTCACCCTGCTTTTGTGATGTGGTAAGAGACAGCTGGCATTCTTTAGCCAAGCGCATCAACATTAGAGGGTGTGTGTGTGTCATAAAACTTGTATGGAACTTTCTGTTGTGTTTGTAAAGTCCTGTGGAGGGATTTGCTGAGATGAAAAGGGTACATGCAAATTAATTCTTTCATAACTCATAAGAATGTGAGTTTCTTTTTCCTTTTCCTATAAATAACAAAGGCAAACGGGTAGTTTTGCATGCAACTCTGGCCATTTTTCAAATGACTATGTGGTAGTTTTCATTTGCATAGATTTTATTTTCTTTTTACAAAATGAAATGCGTGAGGAGCAACATAGCTGCAGAAACATCCATAAGAAAATTGACTGTTGCGAGGATCTGTTAATAGCTCACATTGCAACCATAGCAAGAGAAGGATTAGACATAGAGCTTGAAAGCTAAGATAGTCATTACGAAAACCACTTACTATGTAATATTGTAATGTTGATGTGCTTATTTTTTGTTTTTGTTTCATGAATCTTATTAAATCCCAAGAGACAGCCAAGAGGAAGATTTTGTATGCAGCCTCACTTTCTAAATGCCTTTGAAATAGGTAATTTAGAAGATGGAGACTGTGTGTGTGTGTGAGCCTTCAAGTCACTTGTTTTGGTGACTCCATGCATCATAGGCTTTTCTTAGGTAAGGAATACTCAGAGATAGTTTTGCCAATGAGTAGCTAAAACCTTGCGCTTAGTTGTTTAAGTGATTTTTATTTGCAGTGACTCAAAACAATATATTACACTTTGCTTTGATTTAGTGATAGTTCTGTTGGCAAAGGAAGCCACACTATAAACCAGATCTTATCAATTGCTGCTGTGTGGTTTGGATCTGGAGGGATCCTAATATTGGCAAGTGCCTCTTGGTTTTATATAAATCCTGGTGGATTGGAATCCGTAATAATATCAAAGATGGTTTTAGATAAAATACTGATTAGGGTAATTGTTATGTCTGGAAGACAGAGAAGGACAGAGTCTGCTCCTAATTGATGAAGGCAAACCATCCCATAAGAATTCTGCCTCCTCAATGGGTTTTCCTTTGCTCTCCAAATTTGTAATGTTGCACACATTGAACATTATCCACACTTGGGAACTCTTACATTTGTTACAGCAAAAAAAAAATCATATTTCAAAGGGATTCTTCTTTGAAGAATGATGTCCTCTTTTTGTTTCAGTTTCACTTAACTCTATCCCTAGCAAATACTACTGGAATCAGCAAGCTGGAATGGAGTCAGATCTGAGACTGTCAATTCAAGGAGGCAAGGGAAATTCTACTTACACATTTTGTTACTATATCTCCAATATTTCACAGATGAAAACTGGGGCCTGTGTGGCCAAACAACAACAGAGTGTGGTCAAGATGATAAAGATCACACTGACCAACACACATTTTGGTGCCTCAAATGTTAGACCAATTTCTGGGTATGTTTGCCCTGCCAGTTCCAAAAATGGCACCAGATTTCCCCTATCACCTTTAGTTTTTGAGATACATAATATACACCTTGTACCAGTCTTCATCTACCCTCCCACAGAAAATCATGCTTTTGGGAATGATTTAGTTGTGCATTCCTGCATGGCATTGGATTGGACTAGATGGATCTTACAATCCCTTCCAGTTCTGATTCTGACTCAGAATTCTTTTCCAGATCTGGCACCAAGTTTGTTTACACAGAACTAGATTGAATGATGTATTCCCTTCTAAACTTGTATAAGAGATATGACATCCTTTCAAATATGCAAGTGTGTGTGTGTGAACTGTAAAATAAGATGCATGAAGCTGATTGGTCGGGCTTTGTGTGGGGAGATAGCTGAGCCTGGGACTTTCGGTTACTATTAGATTTTTGTTCAAGCTTGAGCTATGCAGGTGTTAGGAATGAAGAAAGGGTGAAACAGAGAGAGAGAGAGAGAGAGAGAGAGTTTGGAGTGTGCTCTTGCTTCATGAACTGCTGAAGGAGTTTATCTACATTGACAAAGAAAGACAATTTTAAATATCTCTTACAAGGACATTATGCGAGTTGATACAACTGATCACATTGTACATATGTTGTTCTGAACTATGCAGAGTAAACTACATGTTATTTATTGTTCATCTGTGTGGCATATTTTCTTTCTCTGGCAAGGCAGTGTGTGGACTGATCAAACGTGAATTACACATGGTTTATTTTACATTACGACACACTCTGGGCACCTTCCAGCTTGTCAATATCAAATATGAACTTCAGTATGCTGAATTTTGAAAATGTAGTTGTTATACAATGACAGCTGGTGGGTCCCATGTCAGTGAAGTGATGTATTTGCTCTGGCTTTTAGTCCATACATTGAAAGAGCTGTTCAAGTGCTGAACCCTATCCCCTCTTTTGGTGAAGATTAACTGCCCTACCAACATGTTCTACCAGCCACTATGCCAAAAGATCCATACAAGATGGTTACACCTGGTGTTATGGGTTGGCACTGTTGAGCAGTTGTTTATGTTTCATGCTTACATTTTAGTCATCAGGAAAAACTGATGTCTGCCCTGGTTGCTCTTGTTTGTAACTCTGAGTTCACTCTGACTCATAGGGTTTTCTTGGCAAGATTTGTTAAGAGGCGATTTGTCTTCACTAGGGCTGAGAGACTCTGATTTGCCCAAGGTCATTCAATGGGTTTCCATGTTTGAGCAATGATTCAAAAATTGGTCTCCTGGAAGTTCTGCATTCAAACTACTATGCCATTCTCCTTACAACCTAAATAAATGTCTATTTTGTCTTTGGCCATTTTGATTGGCCCACAAAACAAAGGACAGAATCCTATCAGTTAATCCCAAGTAGTCACCTGCGGGCTGAGAGGGGCGGTATATAAATATAGCAAATAAATAAATAAATAAATAAATAAATAAATAAATAAATAAAGTAGGTTCCCTGAATTAAATCAATTGATTTCATGGGCCCAATCCACTTGGGACAAAAAACAGAATTCAGCATAATAATTATGCAATCTCAAATCCCCAAAGTGATTTGAGAGGAAGTAAAAGGTCAAGCAACAGAGAAAGGTTGCTGAGGAAATAATTGGATTCATATTTTAGTGCAAGATAATCCCATTTACACCTCTTGGAAATGAATACAAACCCAAATATATGCACAGGTAGTCCCCAGAGTACAAACATTGACTTACAAATGACTCATAGCTAAGAATGGGGGGAAAGACAACAGGAAGTGGGGAAAATCTACCCCTCAGAAGGGAAATTTGGTCCTCAAAGAATTATTATCATGGGGGAAAGGTGTCTCCACTGAAGTTTTATCACCAGTCCTTATTCTTAAGTTGATTTTTTAAAAATCTAGTCCTCACAGGGAGAAAAAGCGAGGTGAAATCTTCTGAACAGGAGCACAGAAAAGCAAAACAAACACCACTGGGATGTTGATCCTTCCCTATGCTATCCAAAGCATATATAGCAGGGGTCCTCAAACTAAGGCCCGGGGGCCGGATACAGCCTTCCAAGGTCATTTACCCGGCCCTCACTCAGAGTCAACCTAAGTTTGAAATGACTTGAAAGCACACAACAACAATCCTATCTCATCAGCCAAAAGCAGGTCCACACTTCTCATTGAAATACTAATAAGTTTATATTTGTTAAAATTGTTCTTCATTTTAATTATTGTATTGTTTTTAAGTGTTTTTGCACTACAAATAATATATGTGCAGAGTGCATAGGGATTAATTCATGTTTTTTTCAAATTATAATTTGGCCCTCCAACAGTTTGAGGGACTGTGACCTGGCCCTCTGTTTAAAAAGTTTGAGGACCCCTGATATATAGGATTGAAGGGTTGGTGGTTCGAATCCAGGGAGTGCAGTGAGCTCCTGCTGTTAGCCCCGGCTTCAGTCAACATAGCAGTTCAAAAACATGCAAATGTGAGTAGATCAATAGGTACCACTTCAGCAGGAAGGTAACAGCGGTCCATGCAGTCATGCTGGTCACATTACCTTGGAGGAGTCTACAGGCAATGTCAGCTCTTAGGCTTAGAAATGGAGATGAGCACCATACTCAGAATCAGACAGAACTAGACTGAATGTCTAGTTGTGTCCTGCTCTGAGGGTACTCATCTCCATTTCTAGTTGTGTCCAACTCTGAGGGTGATGCTCATTTCCATTTCCCTCATCTCCATTTCCATAACCCTAACACTTTACTATATATATAGGGGGGGGGGGGGAGGGCGGGAGGAAGAGAGCTTCTCATCTTAAAAAATGGGGGAAAATCTGTAATTATTTCTGTTTAGTTAAAAAAAAGTTTTAAATCCAAAGTGAACTTTAAAATACTAAGTTTACCCATGAGTACTGAGCCTGCCAGTGGAAAATTTAGAGACCAAACTTGAGAAAACAGAATGAGATGAAGCTTCTTGGCTGGGCTGCCCCCCTTTTTCCCCCTTTGCTTCTTCTAGTCCATTAAGGTTAGGGGAGGAGAGGGTACCACAATCAAGGGACCCAGCCAGGCAGGAGGCACAAAGGGCTCCCCCAAATCTGGCGCCAGCCACAAAGACAGGAAAGCCTTCCGATATAATGCTTCCTTTTAGAGCATGTCTGGTTCGATTTGTCACATTTAGAAGTCCTGTCTGTTTTGTCAGCTCCAAAAGAACTCCTAACCTCAAGTTGCAGCTGAGACAGTGGAATGAGTATTAAACTATCAGAGCCATTATATCTTGGCTTCCCTCTCTCATCTCTTTAGCAGAACATTCAGACCATGAATAATGATGCTTCGTGTTTTTCTTTATTTGAACGGCAGAAAATCGTTTCAAGTCTACCTTTAGTCAACATTGTGTTTCTTGCCCGTTGCCAATATGTGGTATAAATGAGGGCACACATCCATGCCTCTTTCCTTATTTTGATTTTCTGAGAACGAAGCCATTTAATGTCATGTCTACCTCTGGTGACAGCTGAACTCTCAATCATTTCTTTCTCAAAAGAGGCTAATTTGCAAGGAAAGCGAGGAAAAGAGAGTGCAGGCTCAAATCTTCTGCCTAGTTCTCTGTGCCCATCAAAAGTGACGTCAGTCAGGATGAAGCTTAATGTGGGATCCTGAAAGAGGCCAAACAGCAGGGGAGTTTCCACATGTCTCTCATCCAAATGTCAACCTCAATTCAGCTCAGTGGTAATTTATTGGCAGAACGGGTCATGTAAGTGTTGCCAACCCATTACCAAGGTCAGAACAAACCAATTGGAAGCGTCTTGGTGAAATGGCAGAAAAAATAATAACACCAAACACCACTGGAATGCATTGGTTCCTTCCAAAGTATTGCACATATTTCCAGTCGACCATCCTTTTGTGGTTTACCAACTACATTCAGTGTGACTCTTGCCATAGTTAATATTGTTTGCTAGTTGAAACCCACAGGAAGTCAGTTCATAAGAGGCTTCATAAGAGCAGATGAAGAGCCTGAGCTGTGTCCTCTTGCCTCTGCTGCAAGGAGACTGGGCTTAATGTTAATATTGTATTGAACAGTCTAAGGGCCTCATCACACTAGAGAAAAAATCCACTTAAAATCCGGTTTCTGCCTCCTGCAGAATTCTGGGGTTTGTAGTTTAGGAAGGAGTCTTTAACAGCCTCACTAAATTACAAACCCAGATTTTAAGTTGTTTTTTTTCCTCTAGTGTGATGACGAAATAAATAAAGGTATACCCCAGTTAAAGAGGGAGTTATTAGCATTACTTCTTTTACCAAAAAAATGCTATTTTGGCAGGAACAACATGACAACAGATGGACCCTGCAGTCCATCACAAAAATAATAATAGAATCTTAGAGTCAGAAGAGGCAGCATTCGCAATAATAAAGTAAATCCTAAATATCAAGGAACTGTGGATTAGGACTTAACCCCTTTGAGGTTTCTACCTCTAATGAAGATATTTATTTATTTATTTACTCCATTTCTACCCCGCCCATATCAGCCCGGAGGCGACTCAGGGCGGCGAACAAGTCGGTACAATTTGATGCCATATAAAAATACATACATCAATAAAACAAAGAAAAACATCACAATAAATATCTTCTAAAAGCATAAAAACAGTGCACAATAAAAAATTTAAACTATTATTTTAAATTTGGATGATGACTGGCAAGCTTTACTGACACAGAATCTAAAGGTTTTTCCAGATGTAATAATACACACTCTTCTTACAAAGTTCCATGTTCTGTGCCCTGCAGTTTCAGACGAGCTGAATCCCAAGAGCAGTTAGGTTTGTTTTCATTTTACTGCTAATTAAGTGTAGATTTTACTGCCCTTTGCCTGAGTTCCCACATGGCCAAGAAGGGAGGTGGCTTTATCTGTGGATTCCTACATGGGCAAATAGTTAATAATAACAATAACAACAACAACAAAACTTTTTTTCTGGACTGCCCTCTCTCCCCGTACCAAAATGGGTACAAACATATCAAAATAATACAGGATAATGGACAGTAACAACAATAAACTTACAACTAAAGAATTGAGCATTGAAATAAAATAAAATGAGAGCAATCCACAAAGACATAAAAAGATTAAAACATGAATAAACATCACAATATACACCCTAAAGGCCAATTAAGAAATATTACATTAAAAATGGTTGGCACAGGTTTTTCGTTAAAGATGTATCAAAGCAGCCATATAATACAAATGGATTAGTTAGCATTCCAGTGGTTTAAATTGTCCTAGTCCTCCATCTCTCCATACGCTAAAGTGTATAAGTGCACTAACTAGATGACAGGGTCACTCTCAATTTTATTATATATTTTATTTATTTACTTGATTTGCATACTGCTTTTCTTCCTAGCAGGACTCAAAGCAATTTCCAATAAATTCACAGCAAAAATTCAGTGCCTTAAAACATATATATATAAAACTAGTATAAAATCAACTGTAACATATAGGTATAAATTAAATCAAGCCATATTAAATAGAGAAACAAAAACATCTAGACATTTAAACATGGAATTAAAACATATTAATACATATTAATTAACCAGAACATATTAATACATATTAATTAACATAAAACATATTAATTAACCAGAACCTCTCTGAAATAGACTCATAGAACAGAACTTGGACCAATAACCTACACTGGCATTATATAATGTACATCTCCACATGTTGACTTATACATTGGTTGTGTTATGCAACACATGTTCAATGGCAACTTTGTGCAGCTGAATGCATGACCAGATATGTGCCTGCAGTTGCATTTGCTCCTGCATGAGGGTGCTCATTTCAGTATATATCTCTACGCACACAAGATCTGCTTGTACAACTCTGGTCCCTCAGCCTTGAACACAATATACATTGAATCATAGAATCAAAGAGGGGGAAGAGACCACAGGGGTTGAGTCCACCCCCACCCACCTCCCACCATGCAGGAACACACAACCAAATCACTCCTGACAGGTGGCCATCCAGCCTCTGCTTAAAAACTTCCAGAGAGGGAGATTCTACCACGCTCCAAAGAAGCATATTCTACTGCCAATCAATTCTTACCAGCAGAAGATTATTCCTAAAGTTTATATGGAATCTCTTTTCCTGCAATTTGAATCCATTGTTTCATTGTATCCTGGTTTCTAGGGCAGCAGACAACAGCACTGCTCCCTCCTCGCTGTGACATCCTTGCAAATATTTAAGCATGTCTGTCATGTCACTTCTTAGCTTTCTTTTCTCTAAGCTAAACATACAGTATCAATCTAATGCTCTAAGGGAAGTTGCCCATGCATAAGATGCTAATAGTATTCTAGCCTCGAAGTGATTAAACTGGAAAGAAACACCCTGAGCCAGACCTGTTTTCAGCTCAATTGCTCCCCAAACACATTGCTGAACAAGGTTAAGACAGAGAAAATCAGGCTTCCAGCTTTCTTCTCCCTGCCTAACTTTTGAGTGTCAGTAATGAAATATACAGCCTATTACTTCAGCAATCGTCATACTCTTTGAGTAATGCTGGGACTTTTTGCCAAGATGCCTTCTGGCCTCTTGCATTTTCGGGAAGCCAGCTGTAGACTTCAGAAAAAAAAATCAAAGGGGAGGAGAAGCTGGCATTGACCAAGCTCTGCCATACACTTGTTCCCTGGGAAACAGCCACAGAAACACCAGTAGATGAATGAAGAAAAATTCAAACACTAGCCTGCAGCCCATGTTGCTGATAGAAAACTTCATTGGTTGTTTGGCTGGTTTCAGAAATACATTTCATGGGTGATACCAGACTTTTCAATAGTGCTTTCTCAAAGCGGTCCTGGTGGGAAAGGTATGCAGGGGAAGAAAAGCCAAGCAAGAGAAGGGCTTCCCAATGGTCCAACTGGCTGGCTTCCAAGACAAAGCAGGACGCTTAGATATAGTGATGCTCAGCTGAAAGGCTCACATGAATCCCAATTTCCACTTGAGAATGTGCTTGCTTTCAGCTTGACTCCAATTCTTAGTTTTATAAATGGTGCTTCTGAAAGATCTGGCCATGATTGGTGTTGTGGTGAGATGCTGGACTGGGATTTAAGAGATTAAGGTTCAAGGGCTCATTAAGAGACAACAACAACAACAACCCCGGAAAATTGGTTGAACTGATAATCTTGAAACAATCAATCAATATTTTTCATTCTGACTGACCTCAAAGGGTTGTTGAGAGAACAACTCAGAGAGGAACAAAGCCATTTACAAGAATCTGCGAACGTCACCTCCTCCAAGATGAACTGAACCATCTAAACAGGCCAATGGATATTTTTGGGTTTCATCCCTGGACTGCACAAGTCTCTTGTGTCAGCAAGTTTCCAGTCCTCAATGAGTAGCTATTTATTTATTTGCGGTATTTGTATACCTCCCTTCTCAACCCCGAAGAGGACTCAGGGCAGTTCACAGCTAGGCTAGAAACAGGGCTAAGCCGAGGGCTTCCTTTCTCCACTTTTCTATGCATGTTTCCCAAAAAGGAGTTTGTTTTTCCTCCTCCTGCTATCCACTGTCTCCTCCCCACCCCCTTTTGATGATATAGCCATGGAATTCTGTGAGGGAACTTCCTCTTTAAGTTTTATTGCCCTGGGCTGGCTATGTAGCCATTTACCATTTTCCACTTTCTTCTGCCTTTCTTCCAGTAAGGACGCATTTTGCCTCTCTCTAGGAAAACTGTAGCAGCATGGACCTTTTTGACTTTTTACCTTTCTTAAAAGATGAGGTTTAGTAAGCTAGTTAGCTCCAAGACTTTTTCTATAAAGAATGTATTTATTTTCCTGCAATAAATATTTTTGAACCTAAAGTTCTGACTCTGCAATCCCGTGCCATCCTATGGAGTAGAAGCTTATCCTAGCTCATCAAATGTAAGCTTCTGCTGGTTATGAAGTTTACGCCTGGTACTTTGCTATATTTATGGCGGAATCACCCCCAACTGAAGGTTACTTTGAGCCTAACAGCTCAGATTCCCCAACAGATACTCCACCACAGACATCAGAAGAGCTGCAAGACCAAGAGCAAGCCACAAGCGTAAGGACAAAGATCCACCCAGAGGAAAAGTGTTCTTACCATACAGCAAAAGAACCACTGACCTCATAGGGAATCTGATGAAGAAACACAACCTACAAACTCTCTACAGACCCACTAAGAAAATTCAACAAATGCTACGTTCAGCAAAGGACAGAGGGATCCTCTTGGACAAGTCTACATAGGGACCACCAAACGCAGCATTGCCCAAACACGAATAAAGGAACATAAAAGGCACTGCAGACTAACTCAACCAGATAAGTCAGCCATAGCAGAATACCTGATGAATCAACCTGGACACAGCATATTATTTGAGAATGCAGAAGTGCTGGACCACTCTAACAACCACCATGTGAGACTACACAGAGAAGCCATTGAAATCCACAAGCATGTGGACAATTTCAACAGAAAGGAGGAAACCATGAAAATGACCAAATTCTGGCTACCAGTATTAAAAAAACTTTGAAATCAGGACAATAAATAAACAGGGGAATTCCAGGCATGAAACAATCAGGGCCAGCTAACACCTACCAACAAAGGATTCTGCCAGGCTTTGAAGCTGCAAGGTCATTCAATGCTAATCAAGGTGGCCAACTGCAACATTCACACTTGCCTCAAGCAGACAAGAGTGCTTTCTCCCACCTTAGACATTATTCCACAGATATATAAACCCCACTTGCCTAGTTTCCAACAAACCTCACAACCTCTGAGGTTCCCTGCCACAAATGTGGGCAAAACATCAGGAGAGAATGCTTCTGGAACATGGCCATACAGCCTGGAAAACTCCCAGTAACCCAAAGCCATGTAGATTTCCCAGAGTGCATTAGAGTACTGGTTCCCTACTTTTGGTCTTCCAGGTGCCTTCATCTCCCACAATTCCAAACAGCTGGCTGGAATTTCTGGGAGTTGAAGTCCAAAGTAACTGGAGGGCCAAAGGTTGGGAACCACTGCATTAGGGGATATCTGAATTATACATGCAGTTATTCCATATAACAATAGGAAAAGAAAAAAGTGTAGTCTGCTTTTTGAGACCTAATTGCATGATCAACTGGTTCCAGAGCTGCCCTGGGAAAAGCACCCATAAGTATGGGAATTCCCCCACCTTTGCAACCTTAATCACTATGTACAGACTTGGAAATTTTAGCATAGATTGAATATACCAAGTTTTGCTAAGTAGGCTGAAATTCTAAACGTCTGGCTGATCAGATATGATCAGAGATATGTGGCATAGGCAGTATTCTTGAGAATATTGCCTATACTTACCAGGCCTGAGGCAGCCATCAGGTAGAACAATGTCTTAGGTGAGAAGGCCAGAAGATACTTGTAGCAGCTTTCCAGTTGTTCTCTGTCCTTCCCTTCTATTGGAAGACAGAACTATGTGTGCCATATGGGCTCTACTCCACTTCCTAAACTAGACAGTTGCCTTCCACGATGGCAGAGGGAAACTGTCCCACTGCCAACATTGAAGGAAGTGTCAACAGCCAGTCCAGTCAGCTTCTATACGTAACATGATGGTATAATGCATGTAAAACTCTTGTGCAAAAGATATATCCAGTTCCTCTGAGTTCAAAGGTGGGTTTTAGGAAGCTATTGTACAAAATAATATATTCAGTTCCTTTGGTTGGTCCATTTGCTCTCTTTTAAGGTGGGTTTTTGTGATATTGCTAATGGTGCCACAATTGTGATTACGAATACCAGAACTTGCAAGTCTAGCTTATGACAATGAAATGCTAAACAGGATGGACATACTGAATATTACCCTTCAGAGAGTAGGTTATCAGTGGGAAAGCTTATCTAATATTGGTGAATGCACCACGGACATGAATATGATGTATTGAGTTTTGAAATGTCTAAGACGGTTGTGTTTTGTAAAGAGAAAGAGAGAGTGTAATTCTAACTTCTCTTTTCACCCACATTATGTAGTTTTTAATTGTAATGGCCACTGCTAATGGGGACATTCAGAGGTCTGTCCAAAAAAGGAACTTTTTAAAGTTGCGATGATTGAATGCACTGTCAATAAATCAATTGGGTTGCTGTGAGTTTTTCGGGCTGTATGGCCATGCTCCAGCAGCATTCTGCAAGTCTGCTTCTTTGTTTGGTTGCATACTGCAAGTCGCTTCTGGTGTGAGAGAATCAGTCATCTACAAAGATGTTGCCCAGGGGATGCTTGGATGTGTTACTATCCTGCAGGGAGGTTCCTGTCATGTCTCATGCCCAGTGTGGAATACATCTCACCACGTTAAAACAGTGGATGTGGCTATTAATGAGACATGCCGCATTATTACAGGATGTCTACACCCAACGCCGCTGGAGAAATTATAATGTTTAGCTGGTATTGCACCACCTGACACCCTTCAGGAAGGCGCAGTCTGTAGTGAAAGAACCAAGGTTATGACATCTCCGGTTTAGATATCAGCCAGCACGCCAATGCCTTAAATCAAGAAAGAGCTTCCTAAGATCTACAGAGACAGTCACAGGAACACCTCAGCAAGTGAGAGTCCAAAAAAGTGGCAGGTTAAAACCTGGTACCTCAATCAGTGGCTGAGACCAGATGAGAAATTCCCTCCTGGCCACACAGAAGACTAGGCAACTTGGAAGGCACTGAATAGGCTGCACTCTGGAACCATGAGATGCAGAGCCAACCTTAAGAAATGGGCTACAAAGTGGAGTCCACAACATGCGAGTGTGGAGAAGAGCCAACTGCAGACCACCTACTACAATGCAACCTGAGCTCTGCCACATGCCCAACGGAGGACATTCTTACTGTGACAACAGAGACACTCCAAGTGGCCAGCTTTTAACATTCCAGCTTTCTGGCTTCATGAGGGTATGCTCGATTCCGGCCACAGGGGAGCTGCCTCTTCACTGTTCACTTGTGACACCAAGTCCTTGATGGAGTACTTCCTCATTCTTATGCACGCTGCTGGAAGGTTTGTATGGTGTCCTAAATTAGTTAAATTAGCCTCCCCTCATAAAGCAGAGTGATAGTATGAAAGCTGGGTCTGGAAGCTCTGAGTGTTATGCACATTCCGCAATGGCTGTTGTGAATAAGGGAAGGGGAGAGTGGCATACTGAGGGCGGGAATATACTTCATTGTTGCATTTGGTGGAAGGATAGAAAGGAGGGGAGGGTTAGGATAAAGTTTAGGGTACGGTTTAGGGTACGGTTTGGGGTAGGGTTAGGATAGGGGTTAGGGTTAGGGTAAAGTTTAGGGTTTGGGTTAGGATTAGGGTTAATGGTTAGACTTAGGGTTAGGATAAGAGTTAGGGTTAGAGCTCAGGTTAAGGTTTTACCATTACAGAACTCTTACATTCCTTCTATAAAATCTGTGTTCCGTTCTGTGTTGCACAAACAGCGCTCCCAAAGGAGCGAAGCGGAAACAGCATAATGCTCAGAGCTTCCAGCCCCAGCTTTCATACTATTACCTAAAGCAGTGGTTCTCAACCTGTGGGTCCCCAGGTGTTTTGGCCTACAACTCCCAGAAATCCCAGCCAGTTTACCAGCTGTTAGGATTTCTGGGAGTAGAAGGCTAAAACATCTGGGGACCCACAGGTTGAGAACCACTGACCTAAAGTGTTACCTAAATTTCCTACTTGACAGATGTGTCTTTCGGGCTGCATAGGTCAACAACAAGCTAGACTATTAATGGTTGGGAGCTCACTCCAACCCGGGCTGGCTTCGAATTCATGACTTCTAGGTCAGTAGTGATTTAATGCAGCTGGCTACTAACTAGCTGCGCCATAGCCCTTCTTTGGAGGTTATTAAGCAGAGGCTGGATGGCCATCTGTCGGGGCTGCTTTGAATGCGATTGTCCTGCTCCTTGGCAGGGGGTTGGACTGGATGGGGCCACGAGGTCTCTTCCAACTCTATGATTCTGTGTTCTGTGTTTTTGCTGAGGCAGCAGCTCTCTTGGACAGAGGAGACTAAAGTCCTTGTCAAGCTACAGCTCCCTTCATTCTGCAGTGGAGACGCAGCCAAGGAGGAGGAGGAGGAGGAGGAAGAGGAGGAGGGCTGTGTGCTGAATGTGCGCTGCTCCATGTGCCTCCTCTTGCTCTCCTTCACCCCCTCCTCTCCCTTCCAATCGGGAGTCTCCTCCTCTTCTGGCGAGGGAACCTGCGAGCTGCCCCCAAGCAAGCTCCATCCAGCCAAGCCACCAAGAGCAACCCCAGGCACATTCCCCGACAAGAAGAAGCAGCAGCAGCAGCAAAAGAAGAAGAAGCAGCCTCGCAGGCACGCTGGGCTTCTCTCTCCCTGGCAGGAGCCACGCGAGAAAGCCACCCACTTGCGCCCCTCTTGCCCCAGCAGCAGGGGATAGGGGTCCCAGCTCGGGCTTCCTCCCCTTTGGGAAGTTGGCACATGGAAGGAGAGTCAGTCCATTAGATCGCTTCCACACCGCTTCTGCTCCTCTGCTTCATACCTTCCTTCCTTCCAGAATCTCGGCGTCGCATCGGAGTGTGCCATGCTCCCATCCTGGTGCCTCGTTGGGCTTCTCGTAGGTAAGACTTCTCCTGTTGTTCTTCTTCTTGTTGTTGTTGTTATTTTGGAGAGGTGCGGCATAATAGCGGCGGCGGAGGGTCTAGAGCAGTGTTTCCCAACCTGGAGCTCGGGACCACTTGGGGGGGGGGAGCTCGAAGGGGTATGAGAGGGGTCGCCAAAGACCACCAGAAAAGGCGCAGTATTTTCTCTTGATCATGGGGATTCTGTGTGGGAAGTTTGGCCCAATTCTATCGTTGGTGGGGTTCAGAATGCTGTTTGAATGTAGGTGAACTATAAATCTCAGCAACTTCAAGTTTTGTTTCCCCCAAACTCCACCAGTGTTCACATTTGGGCATATTGAGGATTCGTGCCAAACTTTGTCCTGATTCAGAACTATAAATCCCAGCAACTACAACTTCCAAATGTCAAGATCTATTTTCCTCAAACTCCACCAGTGTTCACATCTGGGCATATTGAGGATTCGTGCCAAACTTCATCCTGATCCATCATTTGAGTCCACAGTGCTCTCTGGATGTAGGTGAACTACAACTACCAAAGTCAAGGTCAATGCCCACCAAACCCTTCAAGTATTTTCTGTTGGTCAAGGGAGTTCTCTGTTCCAAGTTTGGTTCAATTCCATCTTTGGTGGAGTTCAGAATGATTTTTGGTTATAGGTTTACTATAAATCCCAGCACAACAACTCCCAAGTTTCAAGGTCTATTTTCCCCAAACTCCAGCAGTGTTCACATTTGAGCATATTGAGTATTCATGCCAACTTTGGTCCAGATCCATTATTATTTGAATCCACAGTGCTCTATGGATGTAGAGGAACTACAACTCCCAAACTCAAGTTCAATGCCCACCAAATCCTTCCAGTATTTTCTGTTGGTTGTGGGAGCTCTGTGTTCCAAGTTTGGTTCAATTCCATCATTGCTGGAGTTCAGAATGCGCTTTGATTGTAGGTTAGCTATGAATCCCAGCAACTACAACTCCCAAATGACAAATCAATCCCTCCCAACCCTACCAGTATTGAAATTTGGACTTACCGCGTATTTGTGTCAAATTTTGTCCAATGAATGAAAATACATCCCACATATCAGATATTTCCATTACAATCCATAACAGTAGCAACTAAAATAATTTTATGTTTGGGGGTCACCACAACATGAGGAATTGTATTAAGGGGTTGCAGCATTAGGAAGGTTGAGAACCTCTGGTCTAGGGTTTGCCCATGCCTGGTGTAGATGGACCTTTGCAAAGGTGCGGCATGATAGTGGCAAAGTTTGTGGGCTTGTGTTTTCATCCACTGAAAGCGTCCTTCCTCGCCTTGAACTGTTCCAGAGTGTCGAGACAGGCACAACTTCCTTGGGGTCCCTTTTTGGTAAATGCTTTGCTCCAAGACCTTGTTCGAGTGTTGCGAAGGTGTGAACCCAGCACGGGATTAAGTCGGATTCACACGCATCCAGATGGGAAGTTTGGCTCTTGGAGAGACTTCTGGATGTCTGGAGTGTGTGGATCGTGCGCCCGTTCCCACTTATGGTGACATAGTTAGCAGCCAGAATGTTTAAATAGCACAGCTTCTTGAAAAGCTGAACTTGAAATGTGTGTTGAAGGAGCCATGTGTCTCCATGTTCCCCTCCGATCCTGGCAAGATTGATTCAGAAGAGGTTTCTCATTGCCTTAGGCTGAAAGAATGGGGTTTGACCAAAGTCACCAAGGGGACATTTCCATGGCTGAGCAAGGATTTGAACTCAGGTCCCTTAGAATCGCCACCCAAGAATGAAAACACACTCTCCAGGAGATATGTCCCAGGAAAATCAGTGCGACTTAGTACTGAATAAACCTATATAGCAGGAATGGGTAAAAATGGGCCCTCTGGGTGTTTTGGACTCCAACTCCCACCATTCCTAACAGCCTTAGGTCCTTTCCTTTTCACCCTCAGCCGCTTAAGCAGCTGAGGGGGAAAAGGAAGGGGCCTGAGGCTGTTAGGAATGGTGGGAGTTGGAGTCCAAAACACCTGGAGGGCCCAAGTTTGCCCATGTCTACTCTACACTAACTCTGATCATTTGTCCCTAAACATAATATGAAAGACTGATGGAATGCTATTGTTCCTTCCCTGCTGTTTAACACCAGATTTGGAAGAGGAAGAAGCGATAAAGAGGTGGTAATGGGTAACTCGTTTGTATTAAGTCCCCAGTCCATTAGCTCCCTCTTATTAAACTTTCCCCTGTTGCGTAAAGTTAGGTATCTGCAAATGCCGGAAACCTATTCAGGGCTAGCTCTGTTAAATGCTCCTTAATATGCAGTGGGTCAGCAAGAAACAATCAAAGTGGACATTTAACCAATCTGGAACAGGGGGAATTCATTTTGTATATGCCTTTCTGATTGCTAGCATGTTTGGAGTGCTCGGCTTGGCCTCAAGAAAACCAAAGTTCAGATCCCTGCTTATCCGTTGAGACTCACTTGGGAACTGAGATAAGTCACACACTCTAAATCAGTGGTTCTCAACCTTCCTAATGCTGCGGCCCCTTAATACAGTTCCTCATGTTGTGGTGACCCCCAACCATAAAATTATTTTCGTTGCTGCTTCATAACTGTAATTTTGTTACTGTTCTAAATCGTAGTGTAAATATCTGATATGCAGGATGTATTTTCATTCACTGGACCAAATTTGGCACAAATACCCAGTACATCCAAATTTGAATACTGGTGGGGTTGATTTTGTCATTTGGGAGTTGTAGTTGCAGGGATTCATAGCAAACCTACAATCAAATTGCATTTTGAACCCCATAAATGATGGAATTGAACCAAACTTGGCAAGCAGAACTCCCATGACCAACAGAAAATACTGGAAGGGTTTGGTGAGCATTGACCTTGAGTTTTGGAGTTGTAGTTCACCTACACCCAGAGAGCACTGTGAACTCAAACAATGATGGATCTGGATCAAACTTGGCACAAATACTCAATATGTCCAAATGTGAGCACTAGTGGAATTTGGGAGAAATAGACCTTTACATTTGGGAGTTGTAGTTGCTGGGATTTATAGTTCACCTACAATGAAATAACATTCTGAACCCCAACAACGATAGAATTGGACCAAACTTCCCACACAGAACCCATGACCAACAGAAAATACTGTTTTCTGATGGTCTTTGGTGACCCCTCTGACACCCCCTTGCGACCCCCCCCAAGGGGTCCTGACCCCCAGGTTGAGAAACGCTGCTCTAAGTCTAGAGGGGAATCTTGCACAAATCATAGTCTCTTCTCCAAACACAACTTGCCAAGAAAATCCTATGATAAGGTCACCATAAGTCAGAGTTGATTTGAAGTTACATAATAGTATAGTCAATTTTTGTTTGGGAGACCTAAGAGGCATTTTCTTCTCCTGTCTGTTTGCCTTCCACTCTTCTCAGAGTAGTTTGGGAACAGTGCCCTTTGTTATTTTTCAAATTTTTACAAGGCTCCAGCTTTCCAGTACGGAAGGCCGGAAGACATCTCTTAAAGTAGCAGGTTGTACATGATTGATTAAAATCTGACTCCTGTGTTGGACATACATGAGGTAATCAAAAGGGTTCAAGGCTCCAAGCTGTCCTCTCCTTCTCCAGAGCCCTGTATAGATTTACTGCCTTCTCCTAACACCAGATGTTGCTGCTGGAGAGAACAAATGCCGTGGCTCAAGGAAGAGACACTGCCACACACAAAGCCATCAGCTCATTCCTTCCCATGGCAAGTTCTGTGGCTAAACTTGGATGAGTTCTGGCTCAGCTTGAATCCTGGGTGGTTGCCCTGTGACTATGCCGAATGTCTGGGACAAATTCCAGTCGGGTGGCCCTCATTAGCCTATTATAGCTAACACAGCAAAGGCACCTTATGGCATGATTTCCTAGAGTAGTGTTTTTCAGCCTGGGGGGCAGGATCCCTGAGGGGGTCACGAGGGGGTGTCGGAGCGGTCACCAAAGACCATCAGAAAACACAGTGTTTCCTGTTGGTCATGGGGGTTCTGTGTGGGAACTTTGGCCCAATTCTATCGTTGGTGGGGTTCAGAATGCACTTTGATTGTAGGTGAACTACACATCCCAACAACTACAAGCCCCAAATGTCTAGGTCTATTTTCCCCAAACTCCACCAGCGTTCACATTTGGACATATTGAGTATTTGTGCCAGATTTTGTCCTGCTCCATCATTGTTTGAGTCCACAGTGCTCTCTAGATGTAGGTGAACTACAACTCAAAACTCAAGGTCAGTGCTCACCAAACCCTTCCAATATTTTCTGTTGGATATGGGAATTCTGTGTGCCAAATTTGGTTCAGTTCCATCGTTGATGGTGTTCATAATTCTCTTTGATTGTAGGTGAACTATAAATCCCAGCAACTACAACTCCCAAATGACAAAATGAACCCCCTCCCAACTCCAACAGTATTCAGACTTGGCCGTATTGGGTATTTGTGCCAGATTTCGTCCAGTGAGTGAAAATTCATCCTGCAGAACAGATATTTACATTATGATTTAGAACAGTAGAAAAATAACAGTTATGAAGTAGCAATGAAAATAATTTTATGTTTTGTGGTCACCACAACATGAGGAACTGTATCAAGGGGTCACGGCATTAAGAAGGTTGAGAATCAATGTGTTAGAGGAAAGAGATTTCTAATTTTCATAGGGCAATTGATATGGATCTATAGATACCTCTATATATATATATACCTCTATATATATACCTCTCTCTCTCTCTCTCTCTCTCTCTCTCTCTCTCTCTCTATATATATATATATATATATATATAAATAAATAATTGATGAAGGCACACCAATTTTTTTAGTGCTGTTTGGTATAACACCCCCCCCCGCCCCCCCCCCCCCCCCCCCCCCGCTGCTGCCTTTAAAGTCCCCTCTTGCAGATATTTTGCTGTAACAAAAGGATTATGTGCACATCTGTACATGTGTTAGGGATCTGCTTCTATTTGCCATGGCAGGGAGCTTGCTCGGAGGAGCCAGCGCCAGTCTCTCACAGCTAATAAAAGATAGAATCATAGAATCATAGAATCAAAGAGTTGGAAGAGACACAGTTAATAACCAAGGAGGAGCTGGCTGCTGACTGTAGCCAAGCACCTGAAATTTGGTGCTGATCAGAGTCAGGGAGAAAGCTTTTTCTTGGCTTTGCTAGTCTTCCTTCTCAATGCTCCCTGTTTTATTGAACAGGTTTAACCAGCAAGGCAGAAATATTCATGGTAATGTTCTCCCTAAAGGATTTTGGGGTTGTTCCCTTGTCATCTTTGCCTTCTACTGCCTTTGCAATCTTTTGCAGCACTGTAGCTTTTGATCAGGCAATGTATGTATGTATTTGCATATCATGCTATTTCATCTGCCCAATATAACCCGAGTGTACTTGGCAGCGCACAAATTAAAAACACAAACTGCAAGCTTGCAGTGAAACAGAGCTGATAAAAACAAGAGAAAACCACAAGTGGCACATATTAAAATGAAAAGTAAACATTTTAAGTTTTTAAAAAATGGGATTAAAGAGTGAAATGTTCTTAAAACAGTTCTGGAAGTTCCTGGGATTTTTTAAAAAAAGTTTTTATCCAGCGCCAAAGACAGTGTAATGTAGACAGGCACCAAGCAAGTTTCTTTGAGGTCAGCCAGCACACTGTAATGGTTTGAATGTTGGACTCAACGCCTCCGGTGACGCAGTGGGTTAAACCCTTGTGCCGGCAGGACTGAAGATTGACAGGCCGGAGGTTTGAATCCAGGGAGAGCACAGATGAGCTCCCTCTGTCAGCTCTGGCTCCCTATGCAGGGACATGAGAAAAGCCTCCCACAAGGGTGGTAAAACATCAAAACATTTTATTTATTTATTTATTTATTTATTATTTAAACTTATATGCCACCACTCCCCTGGGGCTTGGAGTGGCTTCTTTCCTCTAAAGAATATGCAAAAACTTTATATCCCTGCAATGACACTGTGGGGTAAGCATTCCTACAAAGGTGCTGATTTTCCTAGCATTACTCAATAAGCTTCACACATACATGTAATAAGATATTTATTTTATTTATTTATTTATTTATTTATTATTTAAACTTATATGCCGCCACTCCCCTGGGGCTCGGAGCGGCTTACAAGAATAGCTAAAATCTAACAAAGTTTAAAAGCAATTTAAAACAATTTAAAAACAACAGTATCAAACATTAAAAGCCTGTCGGAACAGGTATGTCTTACATGCCCTGCGGAAAGCTGGTAAGTCCCGCAGGGCACGAACTTCAGGTGGCAGAGCATTCCAGACTGATGGCGCCACTGCTGTGAAGGCTCTGCGTCTGGTTGCCATTAGACGCAAGGTCTTGACACTGGGGACTTCCAATAGATCTTGGTCCTCAGAACGGAGGGATCTCTGGGGTTGGTAGGGGGTGAGACGATCCCTCAGATACATTGGCCCCAGACCATGCAAGGCCTTAAAGGTGAGTACCATCACTTTGAAAGTGATCCGGTGCTCAATTGGTAACCAATGCAGCTGTAGTAAGATTGGTGTTATGTGGCATCTCATCGGAATTCCCGCAAGAAGCCGAGCAGCTGCGTTTTGTACCAACTTGAGCTTCCGAAAAACATCTGGGCATCCCCTGGGCAATGTCCTTGCAGATAGCCAATTCTCTCACACCAGAAGCAGCTTGCAATTTCTCAAATCGCTCCTGACATGAAAAAATATATATGTTGGACTCTGGAAACTGGGGCTGAAATCCCCACTCAGCTATGTAAACCCATTGGGTAATCTCGGGAGAGTAACACACTCTAAACTTCAGATGAAGGCAAAGGTAAACTGTCTTTGAACAAATCTTGCCAAGAAAACCTTGTGATAGATTTGTTCAAAGGTCTCCATAAGCTGAAAACAACTTGAAGGTACACATGCACAGAAACCCACTACTGGGGAGACACAACTGAAAACTCTTTGTCTTCTCTCTCATTTTGTACATGGGTTTTACCCATGTTATAATGCCCATCTAATCTTCTTTTCTAAGGGTACCTGAATAAGGTGGTGTTTACCTTCTTTGAATCACTTTATCCAAAACTGTTGAGGGTCCTAAAACTCAAGAGCACCACTTGACTGGGAGTTTCACTTCTTTATAGCAAATATGAGATTGTGCAAAATATTGATATAGTGTGATCACATCAGCCAAGATTCCCTAACAATTGAGTTGTCCTGTTTGGTACTAACCAAAACTTCCAGATTATTTTCAGAGGCAACCCTGGATATAATGAATATCAGTAATCCAAATTGAAGATTAATCCAATGTTAATATGTGTATGAATAAAGTATGCCTGATTTATTAACCTTTGCTTGGGATTATTGTATAAAATATGAATATTGTATTAATATTATTGTAGCATGGGTAAAACACATGTAAAAATGAGAGAGAAGGAGAATGCATTAGTATGTAATCAATGGACATCTTAACTCCTACATATGTTACAAGGAATGTAGAAATTAGTGTTGTTGTTGTTGACATTGTCAGGTTAATATTGGGAGTTCAACACAACCTTTGCAAAGTCACTGAAAAGTAATTAATGTTCAATTACACAGTCTGAATATTGGAAACATATTTCTGGGCACTTGGAGATTCCATCTGGAGTAATTGGCATTTAGCTTTTGAAAGCTGGTATTCATCACATTTTGAACAGTTACGATATATGTACAACTGCAACTAAAGAGACATTGAAGACAAAAGTATGAAATAGTAAGGAGCAAGAATGAAGGAACGTATAGTAGCAAGAAGGGTGTTTTAGTTATTGCTGTGTATCTAGTTGTACAAATTATCTTCTGTATCCAGCTCAGAAATGTTTGAAGTGTCTTATGAAATCATGTCACTAGCAATAGAATAAAACAAATTGAAATGTATTTACAAATTGCATCTCATTATATCAATGCATTATATATTAACAGCAATTTATCTCTAGCATGCTGGAGAATGCAAAGATAAAGGTTTACATAAAATCATTGAGCTTGAAGAGACCACAAAGGTCACCTAGTCCAACCCCCTGCCATTTCATTTCTGAAATAACTAGTTAGACAACTAACTTTTATTCTTACTATCTATTTTTGAGTGGAAGCAAGAAGGGCCTGATATCTTTCCTCCTAGAGTCAACAAGCATAGAAATCACTTCCAAACTGAGAGGCTTGAATGAACTTTCTTAAGTGAAAAACTGATTTGTAATTTGAATATTTTAACTAATGAGAGCAATAATTTAATTGAAACATGATATTCTTTTATTGCTTTTGCTGTCATGACTATGTCCCATTTAACCCAGCATTGCAGGATGGCCAAGCTTTGGCTCAGAGCTTTTTGAACAATATAGTTGAGTTAAACAACTGAGCGAATCACCCATCTTATCTAAGCACTGAGATTTGATAACTCTCAGAATACTAATGGCGATTTGAGTCTCTGTTATCGTTACTGCCATTGCTTGCCAAAATCCTATAATGACCTGTAATGTTACATAATGTTACATACTCTTAGCTAAGTGGCAGAGGTGCTAGGAAACCCCTTTACAGAATTGTGAAACTGCATAACAGAGCCATGAGAAGTGTGCCTGATGCTCAACAGAAATTTTCCTGACTCTGCTGCATAGTAACATGATAGCATCTCTCTATGGGATATGAACATTACGCAACTGTGCATTGTCATGTCCTGCAGATGTCTTACAAAGTTGTAAGGCCCTAATGGGATTCTGGTCAGTGTCTTTTTTAGAAAAATTAAAAATTAGGAGAAACTTTGAAAAAATAGCAGATGCAAAGTATATGTCATTGGTTGCTTCAAGCATTCTCTGCTCAATTAACAGAATGCTTGACCTGCTAGATTTAAAAGAGAATGCATCGTTATTGATTGTTTAAATCAGTGTTTCTCAACCTTCCTAATGCTGCAACTCCTTAATTCAGTTCCTCATGTTGTGGTGACCTCCATCCATAAAAATATTTTCGTTGCTACTTCATAACTGTAATTTTGCTACTATTATGAATTGTAATGTAAATATCTGATATGCAGGATGTATTTTCATTCACAGAACCAAGTTGGGCAAATACTCAATATGCCCAAATTTGAATACTGTGTGTGGGGGAGGGGGTTGATTTTGTCATTTGAGAGTTGTAGTTGCTGGAATTTATAGTTAACCTACAATCAAATAGCATTATGAACTCCACCAATGATGGAAGGGTTTGGTGGGCATTGACCTTGAGTTTTGGAATTGTAGTTCACCTACATCCAGAGAGCACTGTGGGCTCAAACAATGATGGATCTGGCACTAATACTTAATTTGGCACTAATACTTCATATGCCGAAATGTGAACACTGATGGAGTTTGGGGGAAATAAACCTTGAAACTTGGGAGTTGTAGTTGTTGGGATTTATAGTTTACCTACAATCAAAGAGCATTCTGAACTCCTCTGACATAATTGGGCCAAACTTCCCACACAGAACCCCGATGCATTGAAGGGGCTTACTGGCACAAGCCTCCTTCGAGCCTCGCAAGCTGTCCCTCACCTGCATATGCGCACCACGCCATACACCAAGCACGCCTGCTCTCCCCTCCCTGCTTGGAGTCTCAGATTGGCTGAAAGGCTGGCCAATCACAGTGGAGGAGGGCTTTTGATGGGAGGATTCCCAGTCTGTTTCCAAAAAGGAAGAGAAGGACAGGCGGAGAGATCTTCAGCCTTCTCTGCCAAAGAGGTTCTTAAGACCATCAAAAATATATGTTTTCTGATAGTCTTTGGTGATCCCTCTGAAAAATTTACTATTTACTCCTTAAAATGTTGCAAATTTGTTTCTGCAATTTTTGAGATATCTTTCCCAATCTGGCACTTCCCTACAAAACCAAAAAAAATGTATTGGTGAAAGGGGATGGTGGTATGTATAGTGTAGCAAATCTAGAAAATGCTGTTCTAAAGCATGAGATTTAACAAGTTGTTTGATCTCAAGATTTATCACTCATCTTTATCCCTCTCCTTTCCACTGCACATACCACCACTATAACATATGATTGTAGATTGTTCTTTGGATTGAAAAAGGTTAACGAGGACTGCTAATATTTATTCCAATTAGAAGAAACAGATTTAGGGCAGCACTGATCTATGTCAATAGTGGTTACAAACTCAAAGGTGGAGATTGGTTAATCACATTTTTTTAAAGTCTCTGTACTTAGATAAACAATTTTAGCATTATTCTGTAATTATATCCTCAGTCTCCACATTCATAAAGAATACAGGAGGTCCTGCAAATATCAACAAAGTGTTTGCATGCAACATATAGGGATCCCAAATTCAATCCCTGCCACTTCTTGTTTCTAAAAGCCTGATTTTGGTCTATAATACTACTTTTGAGGCCACTCCCAGTAATGTATAAGGACATAAAGCCTTTTATTCATTACATCATAGGCATAATGAAAGCTGTTAACAAGTAAAATTGCTTGCATAGCCATGCTGACTGAAGGGTAACACAAGCTAAGTGTTCACACTCTGGTGATGATAGTTGGTAACCAACAAATTAACTTGTAGGGAGCTAATTAAATTTAGCTAATTATTTCCAAAATCTGAGTTAATGTTTATGTATTTATATATTTGCTTCACTTGTATACCACTTTTCACATCTCAGCGGAGGACTCAAAGCGGTTTCCAACATAATTATGACAAAATTTAATGCCTCACATACACAAACTTAACATAATGATAGAATACAATTATTAATTAAATCATAAAACACAACATCATTTAACATTAAACATGGAATTGAAAACATATCAATATAAACATTAAAATCACACAACCCAACAATCATAATCCAGGCCGTTCCAAATATCATATCTATTGCACATAACCCCTGATCATTCCTTGTACTGCTTACTGCTCAAAGGCTTGGTCCCATAACCAAGTTTTTACTTTTCTTCTGAAGGCCAGGAGGGAGGGTGCTGATCTTATTTCATTGGGGAGTGAGTTCCATAGTCGAGGAGCCACTACTGAGAAGGCCTTGTCTCTTGTCCCCACCAGTCGCACTTGCGAGAGAGGTGGAACTGAGAGCAGGACCTAATATGGGATTGGGAGGTATGCCTCACTGTTTCTCTCCCATTGATATCCAAATACGGCTGTTGCACTTGTGCAGACCTTCCAAGTTGTGACTAGCATGTTCCGAGATAAGAGTGTTCTTTGCCAGCTTTGTTGTGGCTGCTAGTGACTTCAACATCAACTGCTATATTCTCTGTTCAGCACTGCTAGAGTCTCTGTTCAGCCTGGAGCAAACTTTTGTTGAGAGGTGATTAGATGTCCTTGTTTGTTTCCTCTCTGTTATTGTGCTGTTGTAATTTTCAACAAAGGTTTGTTCCAGGCACTGCCAGGCAATCAAATGCTAATCAAGGTGATCAGTTGAAACATTCACACCTAGCTCCAGCAGACAAGAGTCCTTTGTCCCCCTGGTCATTCCACAGATATATAAACCCTTTTTCCTAGTTCCAACAGACCTCACTACCTCTGAGGATGCTTGCCATAGATGCAGGCGAAACGTCAGGAGAGAATGCCTCTAGACCATCGCCATATAGCCCGAAAAAACCTACAACAACCCAACAATATTTAGACTTCGTGATTATAGTAGCTGTGATCCTGCTACTAGCCATATACATCGTTATAGTGCTATGATTCCACTTTAACTTCCAACTCTTCAGCAAATTCTAGGAATCCTTGCAAATTAAAATAATGTCATACTGATATAACTGTATGCTATAGATGTACTTGGCAATTGTAACTTCTAAATGGCAGATAGTGAGGGATCCTAAATTATGCCACTCCTTCCTATGGGTTATTTGACTACTCCAGTCAGTGCTGACATTCAGAGAGGTTCTGAAGATCCAATTATTTCAAGTGGATTTTAATGGGTAAGCTTTTGTTGGGCATGCTGCTGATTTATCACTGTATTTTGTTTCATTTTGTGCCAGTGAATTTTTAGAGTGTCATAAGCTATTGCTCGTGGCTGAGTATGATTGTCTTCCAATTGTAGAGTCTGGTTTCAACATTCCATAATTTGTATGTGTTGGGGTTTTTGTGTAATGAAATTATTTTTTTTTTATTAAAAGCCTCCCTTTCTGCACACTCTGCCTTTACAAGGCTGCCTACATGATTACAAAATGTATAGAAATACAAGCAAAACAAACAAAAATAGATAGCAGCAGATGTACTGTGGGAGTGGTGAGACACAGAGAGGAATCTCGGTTCTTTAACATGCAGGGAGAATCTGCTTTCCCCTCTTTGCTGTTTTTTGTTCCCAAACGTTCAGTAAAGGATTCTGTGGGCAGTTGCTATTTACATTGGTTGTTGTTAAGTCAGCATACCTGGGGTCAGCTAGAGTAGAATCCTGTTGTTTCTCAACTCAAGCTTTACTGCATTGATTCTTGCAGTCACACTGCTGCAACCTCGCTTGAAAAATCTATGCTTCTTGAGCTTTCCGTAACCATCCTCTTAATGTTGATGATGCTAAAAATAGACAGAACACAATGAAGAAGAAGTGATGGACATACAAAGCCTTTGTAAAAAGGGGCTTCATTGCTAGAGGCTTTGGCTGCATCCACAATGTAGAATTAATGCAGTTTGACACCACTTTAACTGTCATGGCTCAATGCTCCTGGAATTTTTTGGCTTGGTGAGACACCAGCAGTCTTTGGCAGAGAAGGCTAAAGACTTTGTGAAAATACAACTCCCATGATCCCATAACATTGGACCATGGCAATTAAAAGTGGTGTCGAGCTACATCAGTTCTATAGTGTAGATGCACCCTTTGTTTGTTTTTATATGTGTGTGTGTGTGTATGTGTGAGTGTGTGTGTATGGGGCCCCTAGCGGCATAGCAGGCTAAACTGCTGAGCTGCTGAACTTGCTAACTGAAAGGTTGGCGGTTTGAATCCAGGGAGTGGAGTGAGCTTCTGCTATTAGCCCCAGCTTCTGCCAACCTAGCAGTTGGAAAACATGCAGTGGGAAGGCAACAGTGCTCCATGCTGGCCACATGTCCTTGGAGGTGATTATGGACAACGCTGGCTCTTCGACTTAGAAATTGAGATGAGCATCACCCCCCAGAGTCGGACTCAACTAGACTTAATGTCAGGGGAAACCTTTACCTTTATCTATATATGTGTGTGTATGTGTGCATGCGTAGATCTATATCAGGGGTCCACAAACTTTTTAAACAGAGGGCCAGGTCACAGTCCCTCAAACTGTTAGAGGGCCGGAGTATAACTTGAAAAAAAGAATTTTATTTTATTTGTACTGCAAAAATCACTTTAAAACAATACAATAATTAAAATGAAGAACAATTTTAACAGATATAAACTTATTAGTATTTTAATGGGAAGTTTGGACCTGCTTTTGGCTGATGAGATAGGATTGTTGCTGTTGTGCTTTCAAGTCATTTCAGACTTAGGTTGACCCTGAGTGAGGGCCGGGTAAATGACCTTGGAGGGCCACATCTGGCCCCCGGGCCTTAGTTTGAGGACCCCTGATCTATATAAATAAAAATGTAATGTTCGTTTGTGGTATTAACATAACTCAAAAACCACTAGGCGAATTGACACCAAATTTGGACACAATACATCTATCAGGCCAACGAGTGACCATCACTCATAAAAACACACACACACACAAAACACAGCAGAAGAGACTTAAAAGCAAAAAAAAACCCACATTACAACATATGCACATAACCACATAAATGCACATATACATAAATATATACACATGCGTATACACACACATATATATATACACAAAAAACACATACGCACAGACTGGGCCACAGCAACGCGTGGCAGGGGACGGCTAGTATATATATGTATATGTGTGAATATGTGTGTGTGTGTGTGTGTGTGTTAATGATTTGGATAGCATATGCCTCAAGTCCCCCTGGGGGAGATGGAGCGGGGTATAAATAAATATTGTTGTTGTTGTTGTTATCACCCCTGTGGTGTTTGCTTTGCTGTCTGAGCCCCTGTTCAGAGGATTTCACCTCTTTTTCTACCCCCTTTGTATTTTGAAAAAAATGGCTTGATGTAGAAACAAGGATTGGTGATAAAGCTTCAGCTGAGACACCTTTTCTCCATGATAACTCTTTCAGGAATTAATTTCCCTTCCTAGGGGTAGATTTCTCTCACTTCCTGTTGTCTCACCCTCATTCTTAACGAATCATTTGAAAGTCAGATGTGTGTAACTCAGGGACTGCCTGTGCTTTGTGCTGTTGATACCATAATGGTATGGCTGCCAGGACTGGGAATGTTTAAGAGGATGTTTTGATCACACCACTCGTATCAATTAGATAGATGACTTTTTGCATTTTTTAAAACTTCAAACAGTTTATTCTTAAGGAAGTTGTTATTTTAACTTGTTAAACATAAGCAGTGGAATGTGATAGCAGGGCACTCAAAAAGATAATAAGCCTTGAGAGATCAGGCAACAGGTTTCCTGTAGGTCCCAGCTTGTTTAAAGGTCATTGATTGAATTCCAAGAGAAATGTGTGAGGATGCAAGATCAAAGAAGACTCTACACTGAGTCAAATGCATCCTTCCAACAATATTGCCGGTGGCTGGATTTCATTGCTTCACACTTCATTTCAAGTTTAAGATTCCTATCAGAAAGATTCAGCAACACCTTTATCAGAGAGTGGCAACTTATGGACAAGACATGCTTTCCCCACCTGTGGAAATGTGAACCTCACACACACAAACAGGGCTCCATTCCCAGGAAAACTCATGCTTATAATGAACCTGCTGGCATTGCTACTTCAAGCACGTCTTACAGTGTATATTGCTTGAAATTTGACATTTTCCATCTTGATTGACTGACTGACTGAAGGAATTAATTATATTTTTATAGGCTTGGAGGAAGGAGGTGTGAAAATTGTAAAAAGATCAACAATTTAAAATATGTATCAAGTTGAGATGCTGGAGGAAGGAACATCAACAATTATGGCACCATACTACTAGTGGGAAATAGCAAAGACTGAAGAAAGTCAAGGCAGAAACTGTAAAGGCAAGAAAGCAGTTGCGCATTTGAAAAAACTACTGATTATTTCTATAAGCTTGAAATGACAATGACAATGTTGAAATAGTTAAAAGATTTTTCCATACCTTGGCTTAGCCATGAATCTCAAGGAAGACTGCAGTCAAGAAACCAGAAGAAGATCCACAAACTTTTTAAACAGAGGGCCAGGTCACAGTCCCTCAAATGTTGGAGGACTGGATTATAATTTTAAAAAAACATGAATGAATTCCTATGCACACTGCACATATTTGTAGTGCAAAAACACTTAAAACAATACAATAATTAAAATGATGAATAATTTTAACAAATATAAYCTTATTAGTATTTCAGTGGYAAGTGRYGACCTGTTTTTGGCTGATAAGATAGGATTGTTGTTATTATTGTGTGCTTTCAAGTCATTTCATACTTAGGTTGACCCTGAGCYAGGGCTGGGTAAATGACCTTGGAGGGCCGTATCTGGCCCCTGGGCCTTAGTTTGAGGACCCSTGGCCTACGCCATCCAATATTCATTCATTATCTTCCATCCAACTACTAACTYGGGCTGATTTTGCATAGTTTCTAAGATCTCCTCCTTCAATAAATTCAASTTTGCATACATTTCTTCTACCCGCTTTAATCCTCATAACAACAARCTTGTGAGGTAAATTAAGTCTGAAAGTGAGTYACTTAATGGTCAAGCTTTGCATTTTCATGGTTCAGTGGAGACTAGAATCTGTTTAATTGATTGATATGTCTTCTAATTGCTTATATGTTTAGATTGTTTATTTTTTTGATGAGATGTGTATATTATTTACCTGTGTGGCACTGAATTTTGCTGGATTTGTAAGCCGCCTTGAGTCCCCTCTGGGGTAGAGAAAGTCAGGGTAGAAATGAAGTAAATAAATAAATAAACACAACATGGATTGTCTTACTTTTATCCTTCCTGGAATCCAATAGGACCTTGGTGAAGGAATTGTTAGAACAGTGCTGACATATTTTCCTCTTTCAGTGTTTTGTAAATGTGTTGATTCAAAGAAATTGGCTTTTTTCTTGGTTTTGAATAAAAATATATAACTTTCAACAATTGGCTTTGATGGCTACATAAAGACGGGCCTTTGTACATTGTGTCCAGTCTTTATTATTAAGTTTAGCTGTGGAGAAAGTTCCAAAACTAGCTAAGCAAAGCCTAATTCTAAACTTTGTTCTGCCAGATGCAATGTCTCTTTGAATAAGGTTCCAACACTGGTTTTCTTCCTAGCAATTATTGGTTTTCGGAATCTCCTTACTCATCATTCTGCTCTTGTGGGATAAAAACCACAATGCATTTGCATCTCCACCAGCTTATTTTATCTGAGTCCTGTTTTTATCTGTATCCCCAACTTTGTAGTATCCCTAAGATATCATTAGGAGTATGGAACAAACAATTTCAGATCTCGGGATCCAACATATACATTAATCATGGATATTTTTCTCTAGTTGAAGTACTTTTTGAAGTCCAAAATACATGATTTTTTTAAAGAAACCATCCAAACTAAACATACACAGCAGCTGGAGAGTATGCATTTTGCTTATTAGATGTGATTTGTTTGTTCAGCATTCTTTAATTATAGTCTCCACTATGTACAATAATAGTGGATAGCTGTTAAATCTTAACCCAGGTTTGACCAAACTGTTTTCAGCATTAAATGAATAGTCTCAAGCAATCTGTATGGATTCTTTCATGGCCGCCGTCTGGATCACATTCAAAAAAATAGAATTTCAATACTTTAATGAACAGGTATGTGGAATTTTGACAATGTTGCTGATGACATTTCCAAGAAATCATGGTTGCTTGATGACCAAGGGACCAAAAATCGGCAAGTGGAAAATTGCTATTCAGAGAAATTAGAGTTGTTATTGCTTTTATGGGGAAGGGGAGAAGGAATGTAGCTTTTCCATCCATCATCACAGAAATACAGTACGACTGGCTGGATTCCCTTGTGAGCCTTGAAATTTGTCAATGATAGATGAGTATTTGGATTTCAAGGAGACATAGTGCAGATATGTATTCAGCCCAAACAGAAGTTAATGGTTTGAGATTAACAATGCTTACTTTCAAATTAATAGGTCCTCTTCCGTAGATCTGGTCCCTTCCTGCAGAATTGGGGCATTCAAATTTAACCCACTATTCGATAATAATTAATCATTAAGCAGGGTCCATTCAAAGGGGTAAGTGGACCTCCAATTCATTTCCCCCATACAAAAGCAAACCACAGCAAATAATTCATAATAATTTCCTTTTGTGTTTCAGTTAAATTGCATAAAAGACACAACAATGCAATACAATGTATGCTTTCACATAGATTTAGCATTCAAATAGCATGTCTTTGAGATGAATCCCAGTGTTGAGTGTCTTTTACATTCTTCTCGAATGGCTGCAGTGTTTAGAAACAGGACAATTTTGTTCCACTCAAGAGCAGTCCTTGCGTCCTGCTGACCGCCTTCTGAGGGATTACACAATCTGCTCACAACCACACATATAAGAGAAATAAACATATTTACAATGTTTTACAATTAATAAATTTAAAAGAACCTTACAATAAAATAGTGTTCCTAGTGTGGTCGAGTCTCCTTCTTTGGAGACTTCTAAACTGCACCCCCGATGGCCACCTATCGGAGGTGCTTTGAATGCGATTTTGCTGCTTCTCGGTAGGGGATTGGACTGGATGGCCCACAAGGTCTCTTCCAACTCTATGATTCTATTTAAAGATCTAGATTTAATTTCCAACAGCAGTAACACCTCAGTACCTTCAAGAGCAGTGGTTCTCAACCTGTGGGTCCCCAGATGTTTTGGCCTTCAACTCCCAAAAATCCTAACAGCTGGTAAACTGGCTGGGATTTCTGGAAATTGAAGGCCCAAACACCTGGGGACCCACAGGTTGAGATATTACGGTTAATCCTCCACATTCACCTGAGTTAGGAGTACAAGTTCCTTATAAAAATGAAAACTGAATAAAGAAATGACTATTTTTTGTCTTAAAATAACACCTATCTGGGAATTTCTAGGTCTTCCAGCATGATTCTGTGGTCAAGCTCTGCTGGAAGCTGACCACAGAATTTCACTGGAGAGAGTAGATATTTCTAGAGAGGTGTTTTCTCTCGAAATCTCTAGGCCAGTGGTTCCCAACTTGGCCTTCAACTCCCAGAAATCTTAACATCTGGTAAACTGGCTGGGATTTCTGGGAGTTGTAAACCAAACATCTGGGGTTGAGAAACCACTGCTCTAGGTTCTCTAACATTATCAGAACAAGTTGACTTTAGAATCACACTGGAGAGATTCCTTGAGAAAATATTTAAATCCATTTTAAAGATTCCACCTGAACATTAGGAAGAACTTTCTGACTGTGAGAGCTGTTCAGCAGTGGAACTCTCTGTCCCGGAGTGTGGTGGAAGCTGATTCTATGGAGTCTTTTAAACAGAGGCTGGATGGCCATCTGTCGGGGGTGCTTTAAATATGATTGTCCTGTTTCTTGGCAGGGCAGGGAGTTGGACTGGATAGCCCACTAGGTCTCTTCCAACTCTCTGATTCTATGATTCTATTGAGTCTATAAATAATAAAATTTCCAAAAGTCAAAACATGGGATGACTATAAAATAGATACATTTCTGTTCTCAAGAACAGGGTTGAATTCCCGTTGTCTTTTCCTTCTGAGGAAAATATATCTACTATTTTTTTAATCGGATCAGGAGTGACTTGAGAAACTCCATCTACTATATATTCCAGGGAGTCTGGAGAAGTTTTATGTTGGTGTTGCAGTAGTGGAATGGATATTGGGGAACAAACTGAATCTTAGTTCTGATATATACAGATTAAGGCCCCTTCTACACTGCCCTATAAATTCCAGATTATCTGTTTTGAAGTGGATTATATGGCAGTGTAGACTCAGATAATTCAGTTCAAAGCAGATAATGTGGATCATCTCCTTTGATAATCTGGATTATATGGCAGTGTAGTTATTATCCCTTGAGAAACAACAGGATGGAGGCTGACAGTGACTCTTAGGGTGCATCTACACTGTAGAATTAATGCAGTTTGACACCACCAAACTATAATAGTTATAGTTTGGTGAGGAACCAGAATTCTTTGGCAGCAAAGGCTAAACCAGTGGTTCGCAATTTGTGGACCCCAGGTGTTTGGGCCTACCACTCCCAGAAATTCCAGCCAGTTTACCAGCTGTTAGGATTTCTGGGAATTGAAGGCCCAAACATCTGGGGATCCACAGGTTGAGAACCCCTGGGGTAAGCACTTTGTGAAACTACAGTTGCCATGATTCCATAGCATTGTGCCATGGAAATTAAAGTGGTAGCAAAATGCATTAATTCTACAGTGTAGATGCACCCTGCAATGTATTGCTTGTGAGGAACAAAGCATATAGGCTGATATTATAGCTATGCAAATTTCCCCGTACTAAAGAGGAAAGAAAGAAAAAGAGAAGAAAACTCAGTCCAAAACAAAGCATGTGTTGCAGCTTTCTAACAGCTTGTTATCAGTGGCGGTTTCTCCATAAGAATCAGTAGCTCTTATTTAATAGATGACGAAAATGCATTTATGAATCTGCCTTAATTCATTAACTATCAGGACAATCCAGTGGCTAATGGGCCATTCACAGGCACAGCAGGGCTGCCCTAGCACTCTACAAATCAAATCAGCATCCCAGCGGAGGTGTATTTCCCTATGAGTGGTGCATTTAATTTGTAGCTGTGATTTTGCTGGGCAAAGTGTGTTCCATAAAAACGACACATGTTTATTTCTGGTGGTTGAAGGCAGACCACCAGCACAAATTGGAACTTGAATTGGCAATGGTGCATATATTTTGTCATTGCGACCACACCTCAAAATCTAAGCTGAAGTCATGGTTAACAGGTGCCAGTTTGAGATCATTCGTTGGTAGAAAGACATTAAGAGCCAAAGTTTTGTTTTTGAGAAAAAGTATCAAAATACAACTTAATGAATGGCCTATAAACTCTAAAACTCTAAAAGCGATGTAAAGAATAGATTAATACTATTTAAACCTATTGTGACCAGGAGCCAAAAAAACTCTGGACCGAAACATTGAAGGATCAATCCAAGATGTTTGCAAAGAAAGGTTTCAGCACCTTGGAGAGCTTACCTCAAGTTTGGGTTAAAGCCCATAGTGGATTTACAATCCCACTGCTATGAAAGCAGTAACCTGCTCTTTTGAACTTTATAATGGCATTGTACTTGTCAATCTT
>NW_026847438.1:21343344-21467592 GCF_025583915.1 Anolis sagrei ordinatus
AACACATGGAATGCACATTCTTCATTCAGCAGGCCCATGTTTATATCACATTATTAATATGAGGCATGATGATCCATATTTGGTGGAATCGTGGATCTAGACCCCATGGATTCAGAGGGTCCAGTGTACAAATTCCAAGATTGCACAGGATGCTGCTGTTAGTAGTTAAAGTGGAATCATTGTGCAACAACCCCTTCAGAAATTGTTTTCAGTGCACATGAAATGCTGATGTGGAACACTGGCAACCTTGCTTTGGGTGTCTCGTTCTCATTGCTATTTTTCCTTTCTGTGAAGTGGACCTTATGTTTTTCAGTTACAATGCCAAACTTGGCCTCCCTCCCTTCTCAGGAATAAAAAACCCCAATCCCAAGCAAATTAGGCCACCTGGATAAGACAAATGAAAAATCTAAATGACAGCCTGTATTTGTGGTGAGGAAGTTCTAAACTTTGTTCTAATTTCAAGGAGCACAAGCTCTGTTATTAGATTATGCAGGGGGCAGCTTGAACGTCAGCTTTAATTTGAGCATCTGTCGGCGGCATTCAAGGGAACTGGAATGCATCAAAACGTTGGCCTACGCTGGCAGGCAAAACAGTAGGCTGAAATTTCAGACTATCTAGAAACCACACCCTAAGAAACACTCCCTCTCTCCTCAAAAAGTACCTGCATTTTGAAAGAATGCCAGTTTTTTGCTTTGACTGAACATGCATCCTTCCCTCCTTTAGCCAATGGAGAGTCAAAATTAAACATGCCTCCCCTTTTCCTTTATTTTGGTTCGTGTCACTGGTGCTGTGGCATGTCTCACTTTAATAGCTTTCCAAATGTGTGTTTTTCCTTTTGAGGTGCCTTCTGCCATGAAAGCATCTAATGCATGTTGACAGTGAAAAAAAGTCCTTTTTAAATTGAAACATGTCCCTTTTCTCATATTTTCCTATTGTGTCATGCATATCCCCGGGGCAATCTTGAAACACATTAATGGAAGCATTGGGCAGAAATGTTTGAGTTGTCTCTGACTTCAAATATCCAGACCTCATTTTTGAATCAATAGGCATGCAAATAAAATGGTAAAAGGACAGTAAATAAATAGATGATCACTTCATCATTTGCTTCATAATTGCCTGTATATCTTGTTAGCCAGTTGATAGGTACATTTTATTACCAAAACGTATTGTTATTACCACATTTTCAACTGTTTGAAATACTGAGGACTATACGGTAACTTGTTATTGTGTGTCTTCAAGTCATTTCCAACATGTGGCAACCATTAAATGAAGCTATCAGAGGGGTTTCTTGGTAAGATTTATTCTGAGACAGAAAAAGTGTAACTTGTCCGAAGTCACCCAATGCCCTTCCACACAGCCCAGAATATAAAAGTAGAAAATCCCAAGTTATCTGCGTGTGGACTCAGATAACCCAGTTCAAAGCAGGTATTGTGGGATTTTCTCCCTTGATATTTTGGGATATAGGGCTGTGTGGAAGGGCCCTCAGTCGATTTCAGTGACTGCATTGTGACTCGAATCCTGTTCTTGAGAGTTTTAGTCCAACATTCAAATGATGATACCATGCTGGCTCACATGTGAGAACTTGCAATGTAATAAACCACATGTTTCTGAAATGAAAATGACATATTTTTCATTCACAATTCAAATAAATAACAGAAACAAATAATAATAATAATGAATAAAAATCAATGTATTGTCAAATGATTTCATGGCTGGAATCACTGGGTTGTTGTAGGTTTTTCCGGGCTATATGGACATGTTCTAGAGGCATTTTCTCCTGACGTTTCGCCTGCATCTATGGCAAGCATCCTCAGAGGTAGTGAGGTCTGTTGGAAGTAGGAAAATGGGTTTATATATCTGTGGAATGACCAGGGTGGGACAAAGGACTTTGTCTGCTGGAGCTAGGTGAATGTTTCAACTGACCACCTTGATTAGCATTTAATGGCTTGGAAGTGCCTGGGGGGAATCTTTTGTTGAGAGTGATTTTGATGTGCCTGATTGTTTACTCTCTGTTGTTTTGCTGTTGTAATTTTTGAGTTTTTAAATACTGGTAGTCAGATTTTGTTCATTTTCATGGTTTCTTCCTTTCTGTTGAAATTTTCCACATGCTTGTGGATTTCAATGGCTTCTCTGTGTAGTCTGACATGGTGGTTGTGAGAGTGGTCCAGCATTTCTGTGTTCTCAAATAATATGTGTCCAGGTTGGTTCATTCAGGTGCCCATGGATGTAGCAAAACAAGGCAATTCTATTTTCTGTAGACATGCACCCGCTTACTTGTTTATTCCCACTTATACATATTGTGTGGTTTTGCATTCTGCTCTGAAATGTACCAACGGAATCAAATTCTCTCAAGAGCTTTCTCTGCAGTCCACTCGACACGGTTGTGATTATTCTCCATGCTATGCAGACAGTGCGTTGCCTTTCCTAGTTCTGAAACAGTCCCTTTCTTTTCACCCTGTAAATATTCCCACTCCTTACATGATTATACCCTTTGAATATTTATTGGTTTCTGTCATTCCCATACCACACTCTTCTTAGAAAGCCAGCCTGTGCTGCTTTTATCTTACTTGTAACAAAAACCTCTCCTGCCCTTTAATAATTCCACTGGCAGTGCCTTTAAGTCCTGCCAGCACCCCTGTGTCGTGTTGCTCAGGCCTTAATTTATTTCACTGTTATGTGGTAGGTGGTCTTTTTGCTTCTAACATCAGTACTAATTATTTAGACATTGGAAATACTTTTGGCAATCGGATTTAATAGTTTCACTATTTAGAAAACTTCATAGCAAGATGAAAAACAGTGCTTATGCATCACTGTTATAAGATACCACAACAGCCACTAATAAAGAGTTTTCCATCCTGGCTTATGCCAGATTAACTAATGTCTTCCATAGGCTTGAAGGCCATACATATAATTTAAGTTCTGGACAAGATCTCTTGCTTTCTTTTGAAGCTCTTTTTCTAAACTCTTTTATACCAGGATGGGACATTAAGGTCCCCTAGCATCATTTTGTTCAGATGCCACGCAGAACTTAACTGTAATGTAGGCATTCTATGACTCTGCAAGCTGAAAAGTTGTAAAGAACAAATAGTTCACTTTAGACTTCTGTATTTCAGCTCAAACTCTATCTGTTTCTGCTGGCCAGGTTCCTGTAGACCCCCCCCCCCCGGTATCTGTTTTCACATGCCCCCTGAAAATGGGTGGGTAGTTGGATAGCCATTTTTGGTCCATAGCCGAAAAATACGGCTAGATCCAGCCCATTGGCAGCAATGGGGAACTTACGAGACTCTCCTTTCTGTTCCTGGGACTGTTTCCCCCTTTCCCCTTCAAGGGAGCCTGGGTTTCAGCAATGAGGTTAAGGAAGCACTCTATCCAGCCCATTATTTGGGGGAGGGGGGTGGATGTGGACGGACGGACTTCCTAGGCCTCCCTTCCCGTCATTTTAGGCACTGTTTGTCCTTCATAAAGGCCTGGATTAAAATCATCCGAGTTAAGATACCACTCCTTCTGTGATCTTTTCCCTTCTGTCAGTAGAGGAGATGAGATTTAATGCTTTGTTAAAGCTGTTTCTTTCTACTCTAGAGGAGGCAGGTGCTGCAGGCGCTGCACTCTCTCCCTGCATGCAGCTTTCCAAGGCATTTTAAGGAAGCTTCCCACTTCCTACGGAAGAAAGAACAATCAACCTGACGCTATCTCCCTGGTCTTCCTTTAAAAAGCCCTCTTTTTTCTCTTGATTTGCACTGCAGGCCCTTTCTGGAATGGTGCATTTTTTTCTCCTCACATTTTTCTGCTTCGGGTTTAATGGTTCCTTAAAGCTGTTTCTACTTTCTACTCTAGAGGAGAGGTAACTAGCTGGTAGTAATTTTCTGAGAATGAGACTTTTCTTTTTATTTGTTGTTATAATATTTTATAAGTATGTTCTGAAGGAGAGGAGGGAAAGAGAAAAATAAGCTAAAAGGGTGGCTCTCAAGCCCCCAAGTGTGCTCATGCACCCCACCCATCCTGCATGTTCCCAACTCCCAGTCAGTCTCACAAATAAAAAGAACTTAGAGAATAAAGGAAATTCAAAAAGAGGGGCCAAGACAAGGGGAAGCCTTTAAGCCAAGCCACGTCACAGCATTCTTCAATCCTAATTGGCCAACAGACAGGGCTCCCAGGTCCCGAAAAGTGGAGGAGGAGCCATCATCGGCTGCCACATGATCCCATTGCAGTCAGGAATCTGTGACAGCTGGGCCCTTGCTGAAGAAGCTGGATTGGTCAAAGGAAAATGGCTAAAACAGATCCTCACACAAGCCTAGTTGAGATCATACATCAAAATGCATTCATTTTACAGTGCAGATCAGGCATGTAGCCGGGGGGGGGGGGCTCGGGGGGCTTCAGCCCCCCCCCCAAATTCTCATGGTGGTTCGCGAAAAGGCCTTACTGGTGCATTACTTAAACTGTTATGTATTCATATCATGATCTGATCACCATACTCAATATATCCCATATGCATGGGGGTATTGGGGTAATGATACAAAAGGTTTGCTAGGGTAGACCCTCTTTCACTCAGACTCAGCCCCCCCCCCCCACCGAAACTCAGCCTCCCCAACCCCCCCTGAAAAAAATTATAGCGTTGCCTTATAATCCACTTTAAACAAAAAATGAATCAAACTGCTTGAAAATCAAGGTATAGCAAAAACACAGTCCCTGGAGCAGGAAAAACATAAGTTCAAAACTAAGAAATGTTTCAGTCACAAAGACATTAGCATTAAAAAGTCCAGAAAAGCCAGAGCGTAGTCAAACCGGTCCATGGTCAATCCGATGAAAAGCAAGGCTGGAACGCTGGAATCACTGGAGAAACAGAGGTTCAGGAACACACGAAGCTGAAGCCCAGGACCCAAGGGTGAGAATTGGCAGCACAAAGAATTATGTCCGATAAAGACACTTTGCTTCCTGCAACTAGATGTGCCAACAGAACCCCCTTATATCTCACAGATCATCCTCAGAGCTTGATGAGCTCCCCACCCTCTCGTCATCACTATCACCTGCCTCCAAGTCTGCAGCTGAGTGCGCATCCCTCCACCTCTGCCAATTACTATCAGGGTTCAGATCCTGCCAAGAATCACCTGGCTGCCAGTCCCCAGTAAACCCCTCAAACTCCTCGCTAGAGGTGGGCTGGTTACAGATGTCCCTTATGTGTTGCACATGGGTCCAATCCAATTCTTCCCCCTGCATGTCACTTCCAGACCCAGAACTCCCCTCAAATCCCAGGAAGTCATCCTTATCAGTTGGTGCACTAAGTATTTCCCAAATATGCTTCCTTTGTAATTCCTCCTCAGACTCCGGCTCGCGAGCAGCCCTTTTTACACCTCTGCTCACCTCCCTATTCCCCATTTCGTAATCTGAGAAGCCTGGAAACATATCGGTATCACTTGGAGCCATGATGATTTCTCTAATGCGCTGACGCTGCTGTTCTCCCTCCGACTCCTGAGGAGACCTTTCCCCTCTGCTACTAGGAGTAGCAACTCTGTCAACACGCTGAACTACAACACCCTTAGTCCTAAAAGTGCCTCATATAGCCAGGCATAAGGCCTATTTAACACAAGGGAATTGATGTCTTGTTAGATATGCCTATGATTGCATTATGAGTTAAAGATGTATTCAATTCAAGTCACAATTTATAGCTGAATTCATCCTATTTTTATGATCTGCCATTATTTTGTCGTTATCCTCCTGCCAGACATTTTAAGACATGACTGCCCATTCAACACTGAAAAGTAATGTGGTTTTCTTGTAGGTTCCCCCCTCTTTGAGAGATTCTGGCCAGTTCTCCCCACCTCCCCACTTATACCACACAATTAATACTCAGCTTGACACACATATTATTATTACACTGGCTCTAGACCCAAATGGCCACTTTAGAAAGTGTTCTGTATATTTTCATCACACCAGAAGGCACACAGTTTCACCCCCCTCTCTCTGCTGTGAGACAACCATCCTAACCATCTTGTGGAATATGGACTGAGAAAAGCACAGCCTTGTTTGCTAAGAAAATAAGCATATCCACCACCAATGGCCTGAGAAGCTGTACTTAACTACTGACCATACTTCCTCGTGGTACTATGGTTTGTGGGTTATTTCTGGGTCTAAATACATGGTGCACATGTATGTAGGCGAGCCTCATCCCAGTTTTTCTGCTTTTGAAGAAATACAATTTTAGAAAGGGGACATTTGGGACAGAGAGGCTATTGTTTAACCTTTCCCTGTCTGCTTCTTCTCTATTGAAAATAACAGATACAGCCTAACTATTGCCCCCTGATAGGCTGTTCTTCCCAACTTCATATTTGTACTGATAATAGAATTGGAAGAAGCCAGAAAAGTCATCCAGTCCAACCCCTTGCCAAGCAGGAACACACAACCAAAGCACATCTTTATAGATGGAGTAAGATAAGAGTTTAGTGCTTGAAATCCTTTATCACTATGTTATAGCACTTCATGTATACTTAGTTTTTGAAACTGTTAGACAATTGCAAAGCTGTCTTGACAGGACACCATCTAGATCAGGGGTGTCAAACTCATTTCACCAAGGGCCACATCAGCCTTATGGTTGCCTTCAAAGGGCCATTTGTAATTGCAAGACTGTGTAAATGTAACTGACTAGGGGCAGTTCCAGACAGCACTAAATTGCATGCTTTAGTAAAGGTAAAGGTTTTCCCCTGACATTAAGTCCAGTCGTGTCCGACTCTGGGGGTTGGTGCTCATCTCCATTTCTAAGCCAAAGAGCCAGCATTGTCCGTAGACACCTCCAAGGTCATGTGGCCGGCATGACTGCATGGAGCACCATTACCTTCCTTCCACAGCGGTACCTATTGATCTACTCACATTTGCATGTTTTCGAACTGCTATGTTGCCAGAAGCTGGGGCTGACAGGGGGAGCTCAAGCCTCTCCCCAGATTCAAACCTGTGACCTTTTGGTCAACAAGTTCAGCAGCTCAGCACTTTAACCCACTGCGCCACCAGTGTGCTTTAGTCTGGGGCAAAAAAAAACCCGTGACCTAAGAAGATGTCCAGATACAGACCTGTTGATCATGATATCTCTGCTCCATCTTCCCCACTTGCTTCTTGGGGACTGCAGGATTTTGCAGCCCCCAAGATGGCTGTCACGAGACTTCCTCTGGAAATTATGTTGGTTCTTTTTAAAGAAAAAAAAACACTTAAGATGCGAACGTGCGATTATGTGAATTGTTATATAAATTCAGTGCCTGGGTTTTATAGGCTGTAGGGCCATCTGGGCAGACAGGGTGTTGTTCCTGGATTATACATGTCTGTTCCTGATTGCTTTTATTGTGAAAAGATGTACAACGTTGACTAGAGAGGCACAACTTTGTCCTGGTCAGAAAAAAAATATGCCCTCCACATGGTTCATGAAGTTTCTGGCATGCAAACAAAGTTTTTGCCTTCTACTCATCTGTCACCTTCTTTGTAGGGACTGACCAGTCAGGAACAGACATCTAAAACCCAGGAACAAACCCAGATTAAAAATCTCATGATTTCTAAGCATAGGGACATACAAACATTCGAAGATGTGGACTTTTGGCTCAGGACCAAGATATTGCCAAACCTAAAAATCTAGCATTTTTTGCCGTTTGTAGCGATTGCTTCTGCATTTACAGGAGTCGATGTTTGGCCATCCTCCTGTTTGCTGCAGGAGCTCCTGGGATACAGGTAATGTCTGGATGGGCCCTAGATAGTGTCCTGATGTGCATTCTGAATCTGTCACTTTGTTAGGCTCCTTATGTAGCAATGCAACATAGTAGTCAGATGTTTATTGAATACTGATGTTATGGAACTGCCCAATTCTAATTCCCACAGATGTAAGTATATTTTTTTCAGACATATGTCACCATTGTTTTTAAAGTGATTATTTCTTGATTTTAACACCCTTTTTGTAAGCTTGTTATTTGCCCCATTGACTTAGGGCTAATGCACAAGATATGTGGCTGAATCAAGACCCTTTTATATTAGAAAAGGTACTAGAGTTCTGATTTAGTTTTCTGCTTTTGTTTATGTTTTGTATGACAACATAGTTTTGTAGTACTCTTGTAGGGAAGAGCTGGGCAGGACTCTGAGCATGAGGATAGCTGTGTTTGTCTTATAAAGCAAGAACAAAATCTTGCGCCACTTTGAAGATTAACAAGTTTAAGTTGGCATTAGCATGTGAACTCCAGCCCATTTCATCTGAAGTCCAGAAAAGCTTGTGCCAAGTAAAACTTCTGAGTCTTTAAGATGCCATAACTGTCATAGCAATTTCAGTAAGGGCTGGAATTGACTCCAAAAAGAATCAACAGGAATAATTCTGCAGAAGCTCAGCATTCAAGAAGCATTTAACTTCAGAGGCACAATTAAGTTGTGCGCTTATTCATTCAGGGCTGATCTTTCTCGTTTGTTTCCCACTCATCTTTGATGTTTTTATTAACTATTGTGTCAATGTAGCCTTTCCGTGTCATTTTTGTTCTTACTGCTACTTCATTTGAATGTGCCCTCATGTGGTGAAGTCTGGAAATATAATTGCAATAGTTTTCTCGGATGTTTTCAAATTGCTATTTTCCGCACAACAGTGATTTGGGTTAGAGATTTTTAAGTAAAGTTCTTCTGATTTGATGGTTCTTTGTCCCTATTTCTGATCACTAAGGCCCTCCCACAAAGGTGTATAAAATCTAACATTATCTGCTTTGAACTGGACTATATGGCAGTGTGAACTCAGGTAACCTAGTTCAAAGCAGATATTATGGATTATCTGCCTTGGTATTCTGGGTTATATGGCTGTGTGGAAGGTTCCTAAGTGTAGTTTAGCATTAAAAACCTTCTTCTTGCTGGCTAGGATTGGTTCCTTAAGGTTTCCAGGTCTCGTCACTTGATTTGACGTCAAAGTCCTAATAAGCGGGATTCTCATTTTTTGATACAAGTATAGTGGTACTACTACTACTACTACTACTACTAATAATAATAATAATAATACAGAACTGCAAAGACTCTGGAATAAACCAGTACGGGTGGTCCCAGTGGTCATCAGCACACTGGGTGCCGTGCCAAAAGATCTCAGCTGGCATTTGGAAACAATAAAAATTGACAAAATCATGATCTGTCAACTGCAAAAAGCCACCTTACTTGGATCTGCACTAGGGCTGGGCGGTTTCGTTCGTTAATTTCGTAATTCGTTATTAATTCATTATTTTTTTGATAACAAAGCGATATTGAACCATTCAGGAGCAACTAAAAAACGAAACGAATTTTTTCAATTTGTTTCGTAATTGTTTCGTAATTGTTTCGAAATCGTTTCGTTATTACTTCCACATGTCTGGTGCAAGTTTTAGGGTTGCTGTTTGTTTTATCAGTGAAAAAAAAATATAATTATCGCACCAACAGTCAACAACAGAGGGAGAGGGAAGCTTCAGAAGTTCCCCCTGTCCCATTTGGAGGTTTTCTTTGCGGATTGTGCGATCGCGTCCGCCATTAACGAATCGATTCGTAATTGTTTCGTTATTGTTTCGTAATTCCCGAAATTTCGTAAATATCGAATTTTTTTAAAGAAAAATTTCGGAATTCTTTTAAAAATTGAAACGCAAAAACCCCCTAAAAACGAATCGAGTTTAGAAACAAATTTTTCCGTGGTTGCCCAGCCCTAATCTGCACACATCATTCGAAAATACATCACACAGTCCTAGATGCTAGGGAAGTGTTCGACTTGTGATATTGTGATATGAAATCCAGCATATATCTCGTTTGACATACTGTGTTTTTGTGTCAATAAAATAATAATAATAATAATAATAATAATAATAATAATAATATCTTTATTTATATCCTGATTTTCTCCCTTGCAGGACCCAAAGCGGCTTACAGCATATTAAAATCATGTAAACAACAATCTAAATAGATCAATAATAAGTGTAAAACATCATAAAATAAGCAGTTTAAAACAACAATAATATATATTCACATTCTTGTGGCATCCTGTCAGATTATATTGCACTTATGGTATTTCTTATCACTCCAGCTTAATTTCCTTCACTAAAGGCCTTGTATAAACAGGAAAGTTTTTAATTGGTTCTTGAAATAAGAAAGGGAAGGAGATGTTGTAATTTCTTTTGGGAGTGTGTTCCACAGGATCGGGATGCCCATAGAAAATGCGACGGTGGTGGAAGTGAGAGTAGGGCCTCATCAAAAGATCTTAAAGAGCAGGCCAGTTGGTATGAGGAGATGCGGTTAGATAAATAAGTTGGACCTGAACCATTTAGGGCTTTAACGGTCAAAATGAGCATCTTGAATTGGCAGGAGATGTAGCAGTGGGGTTGTCCGCTCTCTGGATCCAGCACCTGTTAAGTAACCTGGCTACACCTCTTTGAACAAATTGAAGTTTCTGGGCACTCTTCATGAGCAGCCCCATATAGAGCCCATTACAATAATCTAAGTGGGATGTAACCAAGGCTTGGGCCACCATAGCTAAGTCTATATGTACATGAATGTCTACCTCTCAAGCCATGTTCTTCACAAAACTATTTCTTTCCTTTTGTCACATCCTAGCAGACATTTTTGTCTCTGGCCCCATCTACACTGCCATATAATGCTGTTTCATAATGCAGTTCAACTGCATTGAACTATATTATATGAGTCTACACTGTCAAATAATGCACTTGAACTCAATTATATGGCAGTGTAGAGGAAGCCTATGAGAAGTTGAATTGAAACCCTCTATTCTCTGACAGGTTGAAATGCTTGGGAACATTTCCTATCATCTGAGTCAGCCAGGGTTGGCCCTGTGAAATGTATAATTCTCGAAGTATCTTACTAATCAGAATTTTATTTTATGCATGTCTGTGCATGGTCTTATATTGGATCCAAAGGAGAAGGAAAGTCCCTTTCTCCCATCTTTTTGATGTTTCAGACATAGCAATTAGCTTGGGAAAGTATCTGTAACATCAGCGCAGACATAAGAAGACATAATAATTACCGCACATTGGTTTGAATATATTTTGCATGCACGTAGTTGATTGCTAAGCCATTATCAGTAGACATCTGGAACAACTGCACTGATTAAAGTGTGTTTGTGCTGATGTAAACACTAAGACTCTGGTCCCTTAATGCCGTATATTCTTACTCATTTTTAAACTGTTTGTAGGGAGATGTTATTTTACTCATAAATAAAGGAATGTTTTTGCATAGATTTATGGCCTATTTAGGGCTAATGCTAACACTTAGGCATTCGTTAGGCCAAATTGTTAGGCAGCTGCAAATCACATTGCAGTACCCCTGACATTGCAATGTGAAAAATTACTCTCTGGTGGGCAATGACTTGGAATGACACTGTGTTGTAGGTAATTTACAATGGCAGGTGGGTTGGAAATGCTCACTGCCGATTGCTGGGTTGTAGCCTACCAGCAGCCCCAGATAAACCTAGAGAGAATAACATCAGTGTCAAGGGGAGACATGATTAACTTCTGAAGCCAGATCTTTCAGGTGGGGAAAGATGCAATCAGGTATCCTGCAGTGAGTATTCTGCATGGTTCTTTGCAATATATGGGGTGGGGGTGGGATTATGAATTGTATTGGGAAAGGAAACACCAAACCATGGTCAGATTGAATTCTGACATGGTAGCAACATCCCAGTGTTAACCAAAATCTAGAGTAAGAATGGAAACCATGTAGCCCTCCAGATGTTGTTGGACTGCACTTCCCATCAGCTCAACCCAGCATAGTCAACAATGTAGGATGTTGGGGAATTGTAAACCAGCCATATCTGGACAGCCTTAAGTCCACCCATGCTTTATCTAGAATCATGACAGAATCTTGCAAAAACACAGTTTCATCCCAGAGCTTTAAAAAGTTACTTTTTCACCTCCATACAGTGAGCCATGACATTTAAATTGGTGTCAGACTGCATTAATTCTTCAGTATTGATGAAACTTAAGGCAGAAAATGCTATGTGCAATATGGTAGGTAACATTGTGGTAGGTAATGTTGTGATACTTGCAGATCTCATGGCTGTATTAGTCTAAGGAAAACTGAACTACCACAAGGAACTTACTGTAGGGAATTCAACAACTGAAGATGGGAAATCTGAGAACCTTCTGTCCTGTGGTGGAAGCTCTCTTTTCCTGTCTGGCATTGGTCACCACTTTACATTCAATTGGAAACAAATAATATCAAGCAAAACTATACTGTGATCTCTCGAAATAACCTCCTTCAATTCACTTTCTACATCATTGGTTCTCAACCTATGGGTCCCCAGATGTTTTGGCCTTCAACTCCCAGAAATCCTAACAGCTGGTAAACTGGCTGGGATTTCTGGGAGTTGTCAGCCAAAACACCTGGGGACCCACAGGTTGAGAACCACTGATCTAGACTGACTCAGTTATTGCTCCTATTATTTATTATTTACTATTTATTTACAATAAATAAATAATAAATATTTATTTATTATTTACTATTTATTTACCTTTCTCAGCCTTATCGGTGACTCAAGGCGGTTTGTGCTGTCCAACATTTTTAGAGGACACCAAGTTGGCCAGAAGTCCTCAGTGAAAGGTTGTACATAGTATAAAGAAATCCCATCATTAAGGAGGAGAATATTCTCAAGATCTAGCTGTTATTATGCCTCATTTTATATTATTCCAATGTGGTGGCACATTGAAGATTGAAGAGAATGCTTTACATGCTGCAGGGCAGACCACCCTACAAGATTTATAAGCAAAGAGGGACGTCATTATTCCCCCTCTAGTTTAAGGCCATTACTGTGTGTTCCACATTGATTCCCTCTTGAGGCTTTTGAAAACAAAATGGAAGTGGAGGTTAGCTCGAATAGCCAAAAGCCATGATATGAAGGCTTGCCAGATTTTCAGGGGGGAAAGTCCTAAGGCGTTTAAGGCTTGGGGTATATCTCCTCCATTGAAAAGCACCTACAGAATTCAGGTTGAATTTTGAAATGACTGATATATGTAACTTCATCTGGCTACATGTTTTCCCATTGCCTAAGCCAATAACATCCGCTGCTATGGGAAATGAGGTAAGTGACAAGATTACTGTCCTTGTAAAAGGGCAACAGGAAACCTTTAACATTCCCTGTGTTGCTATTTCCCTGTTGCCCCTCAGTAGTAACATTGTGGAGGGAGAGGAGAACTGGTTTGAGGTAGAGCTAGGGGAGACCCAGAAATGAATGCAAGCTGGAGTTTTCTGGACACTTTTCAAGTGGTTCTTATATACATTGAGTCTTTAATACATCCATTCTGCCTAATGCAGAATTTTTCTTAATTCAAAAGCTTTATTTCATAACATATACTGAGATACATGATACAGTAGAGCCTCACTTATCCAACCTTCGCTTATCTGACATTCCATCTTATCCGACGCTCTTATCCGATGCCTCTCTTTTCCTCCAGCATTTCCCCTTCAATTAAAGGAGCGCTCTCCAACTCTCTCTCCATTTCCAATAAGTGAAAAAGGCTAGAGGAGAAGGAGGAGGAGGAGGGAGGAGAGGGAGGGGGGAAGAGGCAGGACCAGAAGCGGAAGCATCCTCCCTTCTTCCCTTTGTGATTTCCACGCTCCTCTTCTGCATCCGGGCACTTCCTGCTGGGCCACTCTAGCCCCAAGGTGTTGCCTTACCTTCACCCTTTGAGTCCGTGTTCTTAGTATTCTAGGTGTCTCTAGCACTGCGTTTGACCGGTAACAATAGGAGACTCCATATTATCTAACATTTTTGTTTATCGGACATTCTGCTGGCCTGTTTATGTCAGATAAGCAAGACTTTACTGTATTTGATATTTATTTATAGAGAGCCAGTGTGGGTTTTGGAATACTTCATTATATGTACATAAGGAGGTATCTTGAAGATGGGACCCAAATCTAAATATGAAACTCATTTATGTTTCATATACAACTTATACACATAGCTTGAAGGTAATTTTGTACAAATGTTTTCCAAATGTTGTGAATGAAACAAAGTATGCGTACAATGAGCAACCTGAAAGCAAAAGTGTCAGTATTTCAACCATCCATATGGACAGCTTTAGATTCTGAAATATTTTTGGATTTTGGAATTCTAGATAAGGGATGATTTGTATTACATATGATATATATAATATTTATATATATTTGTATTCACTTGGTAACTTTGACTATTCCTTTTCTTTGACTGCCTAAGAAAGGTTTTCTCAACCAGAGTTCTGTGATTGCAAGTGAAACAAATCATTTTTAAGCTTTATATGCAATACGTTTTAGTAACTAAACCAAAGAGAAAGTAACTAAACCAAAGATAAACTTGAAAATTATTTGGTGCTGGTATAAACCACATTTCTAAATGTTCAACTGAAATATTTCACATCTGCACTGACCACTTAAGTCAGTTTCAAACTGGTATTGAAGAAAGTGATTTCGCTGTGCAGATGATTATATAGGAAATCCTGGAACCAGTTTGAGGCCTGGATAGTGATGATACAAACCACAGAGCACTGAGCATTAAGGGTTTTCTTAATGTAGGAACACTTTTGTGGGAGATTATTGTCTAGCTACTGCTGTTTGGAGCAAGTCTCAAACTGCATTAAATGGTCAGTGTAGATGCAGCCAGTGTCATCATTTTGTCCTCCCACTGTAACTATATTCCAGTTGGGACAAAGGGTCAAAGGATGTGTCAATTTTCTGTAAAACCACTAGGGCAAGGAAGCTCTGCACAGTGAGAATACAAGTATGCCAAGGGCCATAGAATGCACAAAACTATGAATGTCTGTTGCTGGAAAGAGGCAGGCTTGATGTAAGAGGGTAGGCGAAATGTTGCGTTAATACATTTGTTGTAGTTGTAGTTGCTGTTGATGTTGTTCCTATACAGGTTTACTGCCTTTATTTTTAGAACTGCTTTCACCATCCTGAGTCTGTCTACATATTTTGGATTTCACTTCTCATCATCCCCAGCTAGCATGGTCCACAGTTAGGGATGCCAGGAACTGAAGTTCAAAACATCTAAGAGACATTAAAATGGGAGGCAAATCAAACATAAATTGGTTGTTTTAGATAATGTCTCATTTGTTGTGATCAGTGCCATTAGACATATCAGTTGTGTCAGAGAAAAGATGACATGTATCATCTGCAGCTTTGTAAATGTTGTTATTAAACTTGGTTTAATCAGCTTTTGAAATGCAATTTGTTCTGCATTTCAAAAGCCGATTAAATATTGTAGCCTTCAGTATCTTTTGCAGGCAAGCCGCAGTTACTTCTTCTCTGTGCCGAACTATAAAATGGACATAGCTAGTATACCTTATAAATCCCTTTACTAAAGCCAAGACAAAGATTATAAACTTGCAAAGTATTTGGCGCATTAAAAATCTATAGAAATACCTTCATGCTTGAGAGCATCTGTGACCATATTAAAAACATCTGATTTCTCTTTACAGCATATGCCTCTGGAAAGAAGCTATGGGATGTCCCCACATCTCAGGTGGACCAGAACGGACCAGTAAAATTGCATTGGGAGCCACAGTGCCAGTACCAATTGCGGCATCTTCAGGATGGTGCTAGGATTTCAGCTCTTCTGCCTCCCCGGTTGGATGGTCTTTGGGTTTCAACAGGGTAAGAAGGTTGGCGCAAATAGCAATATGCAGGGATCCTTGCAAGTGTACTAAGAAATTGTTGGTCTTGAAGGCATACCAGCTCTTACATGCTTAATTGTAAGTGTTGGCTTTGACCAATAGTTACAAAACTATTCTTTCTTCTGTTGAAGAGCAATTTGAAGGGCAGCAAATAACGCTTTAGTTTTTAATTATATTTGGACTAAAACGCGCTCCAAATTGGTAATCCAGCCAGTTCTGAGTTGGAAGATGTACCCATTCCATTTACAATGACCTTCTTTCTGGTTTCTGTCTGCTGAATTGTTGATACATTACTTATAAGCAGAGACTATGAGAGCCATTATTTGAAAGTATCAGTTGAGGTAATACCAGATAGATAATGCTTATTGCCTAGTGATTGATTCACGTTAGCACTTTATGGGACTGATATTGTACATTGCCTGTTTACATCTGCGTTATGTTGTGTTTTAAATCTATAGGGTTTTGTATGTTGTTTTATGCAAATATTGCCATGTAAATTTACTTTGTTATTGATTTATATGTCCACATACCTTGTTGCATTTTGTGTGTTGCTGCACTATTGAGTGCTTTTTGTAAGCCGCCTCAAGTCCCTTTGGGGAAATGGTGGCGGGATATAAATAAAGTATTATTATTATTATTTTACTGACACAAAAACACAGTATGTCACAGCAAACAAGATCTATATGCTGGATTTCATATCATAAAATCATTAAGTTGAACACTTCCCAAGCGTCTAGGACTGTGTGATGTATTTTCAAATGATGTGCGCAGATCCAAGTCAGGTGGCCTTTTGCAGTTGACAGATCATGATTTTGTCAATGTTTATTGTTTCCAAATTCCGGCTGACATCCTTTGGCAAGGCACCCAGTGTGCCGATGACCACAGGTACCACCTGTACTGGTTTACACCAGAGCCTTTGCAGTTCGATTTTGAGGTCTTGATAACAGCTGAGTTTTTCCTGTTGTTTTTTGTCAATTCGGCTGTCACCTGGTATGGTGACATCAATAATCCAAACTTTTTTTTATTTTCCACAATCATGATGTCTGGATTATTATTATTATTATTATTATTATTATTATTATTATTATTATTATTATTGGCATTCCCAGTGGCTGTCCCTGAGTCATGGGTATTGACCTAAACATCACAAGGCCTGATGTGATCTTGAACACATTGGTACTACATTGGTGCAACAAAAACTTTTCTCCTTGCTTTCAGATGCGAAGTACGTCCAGGACCTGAATTCCTCACCAGGTCATACATGTTTTTCCCCAACCGCCTCTTCAAAGCATATCAGTTCTACTACCGCGACCCTGCCTGTCAGGACCCCAACTACTCCTTGGTCATCAAAGGCAAAATCAGGCTCCGCCAAGCCTCCTGGATCACTCGGGGAGCTACGGAAGCAGATTACCACCTTCACAAAGTTGGCATTGTCTTTCATAGCCAGAGGGCCATGTGGGAAACAGTTGCCCGCATCAACCAGAGTTCAGGAGAGCATTGCAGTGAGTTCCTGCCAGCTGGGCGGACCTGGGCTCCTGGAGCGCTGTATGAGCTTCTGAGTGCTAAAGCGGGACGAGACTGCACCTCAGGCCTTGGCTTTGCCATGCATGAACTTAGCCTTGTGCGAGTGGAAAAGTACCAGCCACCACTGTTCCTCCAGCAGAACCAAGGAAATGGAGAGGTGGAAGAACTGTATCTCGGGGACATCCATACTGAGTGGTCCGAAAGACTCCATTATCGGCCCACAGGATACCAGCGTCCCCTCCAGAATGCCATGGTAAGAGTATAGCTTATTGAAAATGGGGCTCTGTCTGCTAGCAAAGGGTTTTCTCACTTTTGATCATTGTACTTAGAGAAAGGGATCGTTAAGGTTTTTTTTAATAATTATAAGCATCGAGATACAATATTTTGATGCAGGTTTTCTGGGTTGAATTTTTTGAGTAAAATTTGAAGACATATACATGAATATATACAATAGGCTCTTTGCTTAGTGCCAGGTTGGAAGGACTGATCAATGCATTCAGCTTAATCATGAGATGGGTTCTACTGCCTTGGAATGCAGCCAAGACTTTTTGGAGACACGTGAAAAACTCCATGTGCTTAGGTTACTAGAAGGAGTGCTGGAAAATTAGAACTTAGTGAAACTGGCAGCTTGCAATCTAAAATATTACTATCTCAACAAGTTAATATCACATGGTTGTTCTGTGCGGAAAAATACAGAAAAAAGGAAAGCAAAATGATAGCTGAGGGGATGTTTTGTATTTGGACTGCAATACAATATATATATGTTTTCTAGAAAACTAACATTCTAAGGTAGATAAGCTGTAGACCCAAAGATAGCTTTTTTTTTTGTTGTGTCAAAAAAACCCCAAACAAACTGCAGGTCACTTCTGGTGTGAGAGAATTGGCCATCTGCAAGGACGTTGCCCAGGGGAATGCCAGGATGATTTGATGTTTTATCATCCTTCTGGGAGGCTTCTCTCATGTCCCCGCATTCAGAGTTGGAGCTGATAGAGGGAGCTCATCCGCCTCTCTCCAGATTCGAACGTGCAACCTGTTGGTCTTCAGTCCTGCCGACACAGGGGTTTAACCCACTGTGCCACCGGGGGCTCCCTAAGGATAGCTGAGACATAGCCTAAAAGGGGGAAGCTGTCTCTCTGGTCATTTTGAGAGTTTCCAATATTGCCAAATTAATCAGTCACCACAAGAGTTTAACCCATTGCACCCCCAGTGCGCAATGGGTTAAACACTTGTGCTGGCTGAACTGCTGACTGAAAGGTCAGCGGATCGAATCCAGGGAGCAGGGTGAGCTCCCATCTGTCAGTTCCAGCTTCCCATGTGGGGACATGAGAGAAGCCTTCTACAGGATGGTAAAACATCCAGGCATCCTCTGGGCAACATCCTTGCAGACAGCCAATTCTCTTACACCAGACGCAACTTGCAGTTTCTCAAGTCACTCCTGACATGAAAAAAAACCGTGATGGAAAATATGACATGCTGGGAGTGTACCTTCCCTTCCCTCAACAGAATCCCTTTTCCAGAGGTTTGTTGCGAGGGCAGAGCTGCAGGGAAACAAGACATTACCCATGTTTCCTAGAGTTGTGGATTTGGGTAGTTGTTCAGAGCAGATGTCCTAATTCTAGTCCTCCAGTTGTTTTGGATCCCAGAAGTCTCTGCTGTCTTGGCTAATGACCAGGGATTTTGGAAACTGAAGTCCAAAATACCTGGAAAGAGCAGTTTGGGAAACACTGGCCCAGAGGATACAGAAGTGAGAGGATGCAGGCTACTGCATCTTCCAACAAACCCACAGGGAATTGTATCTTCCTTTTATACATCCATAACAGTGGTGGAAAAAAAGCAGTCAAAGAGCAAAATAGCATATGCTAAAAGTAGTTTCATCGATTCTGCACACATCAGTGGTTTCAAATAAAAGGAGATTTCTGGAGTCAGCATTCAAAATTAGTTTCTTTCAGGATATTAATTTCTCACTATTTATTTATTTATTTATTTATTTGCAGTATTTATATTCCCCCTTCTCACCTTGAAGGGGACTCGGAGCAGATCCCAGAACACATATACAGCAAACATTCAATGCTGTTACACACTGACAAGACAGGCAACTGTACACATATATAGGCTTTTCCCATCTTCGGCACCTTGGAGGCTGTGCTTGGTTCTGCCCACTGGGCGTGCTGTCGCTTCCACTTTCCCGGTCAAAAATGTTTTGTTCATAAACTTTCTTCTTGATTGAATCACCAGCATTTTTCTGGCATTTCCTTATAGGTGCCTTAAATACCTCCCTGATTAAGTTGTACCTATTTATCTACCTACATAGCTGTTTTCAAAACTGCCCACTCTGACCCAGGCTTCAAACTATCAACCTTTCGGTTGGCAAGATTTACTGCAGCTGGTGGTTAACTTGCTGTGCTAAGACTTTCCCCCATATCTTATGATAAATACATTTATCTTCTAGATTAATAGGAGGCCAGAAAGAAAACAGATTTTTTTTCCAAGCCTAAAATGTTGAATTTGCTATGGTTTTTTCTAAATGAAAATATTGTTGGTGTAGAAGCCCACTCTTCTCAACAAGCTTAGTGTGGATATGCCCATTCTTGGTGTCCCAACAGAGCAGGAGAAAATACTGCAGACATTTTCAGAACAGTGAGATATAGATATTCCATATGACAACAATACAAAGATTTTTAAGGTGGGGGATGGGAAGAGTGGACGCTATTATTTATCTAATGCTCTGTCTGGCAGATACTTCATATTTTTATATATTTTAATTCTAGTCCTCCATATAAAAAAACAAGAGCAATAAAGGATATCCAAAATACTATTATCCTTCAGCAGAATGCCATTATCAAAGGAAATGACCCTGAATGTAATTATCGGTAGCAGATTTAGGATAGACAGAAACTCGAATGTTTCAGCTGAAATATGAGGTCTTTGTTTTGTTTTTTGTTGTTGGGGTTTTGTTTTTTTTGGACAGGAGCTTGGTTTCTTTCCCAGAGTGTATTTTTATCAAAACCATAACTAATCAATTTAGAAATATGATTGCACTCCATGATAGGACTGTGAACAATAGCAGAAAAATGCTCATGACTTGTTACCAGTTAGGAAGAGAAAGAAGTCAAGGGGCAGGTTTCCCCCCTGCAATATTGCAACCATTGGAGTTCTAGAAAAAGAGAATGAATGAATGAACACACATCCATCCAAACTCGCCCTCCAAAATATACGCTCAATGTGGCATTAAAGTAGAGTGTTTTTTGTGCCAAATCCATGTATGTATGAGCAAAACCAGATGATAAACATTGAATGCTTTCTAAAATTAATTTAAAACCACGCTGAGGTGTGTGAAATAGTGACTTCACTGTACTGTTGCAATGAATCAGCTAGCAGTCCTACACAGATGATATCACTGCCTGGGGAAAGTTAGACACTGTCATTTGGATCCTTCAAAAGTGCTTCATTTAAGTGAACGTGTGTGAGATTTTTGGATACGAGGAGGAAATTTTGGCATCATTTCATAGCTAGTCATTGTTTTTGATCACCACCAACCTTTAGGGAAAGACTGGTAGTTTAGTTATACAGTACTCTATTTATCAGCAGGAGGCTTCAGATTTAATCCATGGCATTTCCAAAGTGGACTGAGAAAGACCCTGGTCTGAAACTCTGAATAGCCACCGACAGTCAGTGTGGGCAATACCGGGCTTATCCCCAACAAGACCAAGGCAGATTGATGTGTTCTCAGGCTCATCACTCTTGAAGCCCCTTGAATGCACCAACAATTCAGAGGAAGGGCTGGTGCCAGTGTCTATTCATTGGAAGATCAAAAGCATGAATCCACAGGAGCTGGACACTTGCTTTGGAAAAATGGAAGGACACCATCCCTCAAATGGAAAAATATGCTTTTGTATGTCACTTCAACAATCCACATAATTTAAAAAATCTAACTGAGCAACAAAAATCCCTTGCTTAAGACCACCATAGAGCAGTGGTTCTCAACCTTCCTAATGCTGTGAAGCCTTTAATACAGTTCCTCATGTTATGGTGACACCCCCCCCCCCAACCATAACATTATTTTTGTTGCTACTTCACAACTATCATTTTGCTATTGTTATGAATTGCAGTGTAAATATCTGATATAGAGGATTTATTTTCATTCACTGGACCAAATTTGGCACAAACACCCAATATGCCCAAATTTGAATACTGGTGGGATTGGGGATTGATTTTGTCATTTGGGAGTTGTAGTTGCTGGGATTAATAGTTAACCTACAATCAAAGAGCATTCTGAACTCCACCAGAAATGGAATCAAACCAAACTTGCCACACAGAACTCCCATGACCAACAGAAAATACTGGAAGGGTTTGGTGGGCATTGACCTTGAGTTTTGGAGTTGTAGTTCACCTACATCCAGAGAGCACTGTGAACTCAAACAATGATGGATCTGGACCAAACTTGGCATGAATATGCCCAAATGTGAACACTAGTGGTGTTTGGGGAAAATAGAGCTTGAAATTTGGGAGTTGTCGTTGCTGGGATTTATAGTTCACCTACAATCAAAGAACATTCTGAACCCCACCAACGATAGAATTGGGCCAAACTTCCCACACAGAACCCCCATGACCAACAGCAAATACTGTGTTTTCTGATGGTGTCAACCCCTTTGACACCCTCTTGTGACCCCCCTCCCCGGAGTCCCGACCTCCAGGTTGAGAAATGTTGCCATAGAGGTGCTGCCGAAACAGTCAAAAGCACAACAGAAGTCCAGTAGAAGGCTCAATAGAAGCTGAGGGTAAACCAGTTGCGTATATGTTGATATAAAAGCCAAGAGACTCAAGTCTTTAATACTGTTCTCTTTTCATAACTTTTTCTGTATAACCTATATAGAGAGGCAGTGTACTCAAAATGAAGAGATGCATCAGAAAATCAGAGTTAGTGGCTTGTGTATCCAAAGCAGCCATGAGCTGTAGAAGTTGCTTTTCTCACTGCTATGCCATCCCTCCTCCTAAAATATTCTGTCTGTACAAAAGAACCTTTTTGATTTCCCGCAAATCTGTCTCTGTTTTAAAAAGAAAACGACTCTTGGAAAATTATCTCTCATTATTAAAGTATTTCCTGCTTTAAAAAGAATGTACATATTTCAGTAACTGCTGGGAACATTTAGTTGTAATGCACTGTGTACCATCAGCACTCCTTAGAGTGACAGTTGTGGTAAGGAGGACTGAAAATGGTCGAATTACTGCAAACTTCAATCACTACACATGTGACTTCCCCTCCATACTATTAACTATGGTTACTTAAATGTCATTCCCATGCAAACATGACTGGCATCTCTCAAAAACTGACCACCTGTAAAAGCCTTGGCATATGAAAACAGATACAGTTCACGGTAAATACTTAGGTTGTTTATATCTGCAATTAGTATGGGAATATGTTAACGCTGACCAGAAACATTTTGGATGATTTTTTTTCAAATACATGATCAGTTATGTGATCCTGCTGTGTGTCAGTGCAAAATACATGGGTTTCTTTAACATTAAACTCCTTGTATGGAATGGTTTCTATATACCACTAAACAAACCACGAAATTTTGAGTCTGAACATGAAATTTCTGTTCTCTATAAACCACTGCTGCACTTCTCTTACGTGCACTGTGCCACCACTTCCATGTAGTTTTTATCCTAAATTAGAGAAAATTGTTGGGCTGTGTTCACTTCATTTAGAACTGGGATATGTTTTTGCTGAAACAGGGTACAACATTTCTAGTATGAAGTATGTCAGAATCATAAGAATCTCATCTTGGCTTCTTTCTATCAAGTTTCCAGACTCACACTATAGCTTAGAGCAGTGGTTCCCAACCTTTTTTTGACCAGGGACCACTCTCCAACATTAGTACCAAAAGGGTTACAAATCAGTTTTTGGTCAGCTTTAGATTTTGTTGGCATATTTGGGTGGCCAATTCATAAAACTGCATTGGATAGACAACATCAGCTCTAGTTTCTGATACAGAATATATGCCATCCGATAGTCACACTCTGCTCACCCACTGAAAACCATATGTAATAAGTCTCTGCACTAGAAGAAGGTTTCACAAGACCAATCACTCTCGTTGCAACTGTGTAGTAATGGTAAGGCCATGGACAATATTTTAGTTCTTGCGGACCACTGGTGGTCCATGGACCACAGGTTGGGAACCAGTTTTAGCGGTAGGTGGAATAAAAGGAAAAGTGTGTTCTAACAAATTGATAAAATTAGGGAGGGATATATATTGCTTTACTTTCTTTTTAACTGCTTTTGTTCCAAAACTCCCAACTAATTTCCAGCATTCTAATCTACTATTCCAGCTTTTCCTTCTTTAACAAGTAGACTATAGAAAACTCAGGTCACATTGCACCTCCTTCATTGCAAATTGTATTTTTCCTTTGAGGTGAAATCTTCTGAACAAGGGCACAGACAGCAAAACAAACACTACAGGAAAGTTAGCCCTTCTCTATGCTATCCAGAGCTCTCTCTCTCTCTCTCTCTCTGGCGTTACATTTAAAAAATATACCTGTTCCGATGTGCAAATTCAATTTAAGGACAAACCTACAGAACCTATTTTTGTAACCTGGGAACTGTCTGTATTAATATGTACATAAAGAAAGTGTTGAGGACTTGCCTTCTTCTTTCCTTTTTCAGCACCACATCCACCCTTGTCCTGCCTGTGGGATTGTATACAGAGCGGATGAACACCACCCACCTCTCCTACCAGAGAAACCTGAACTCCCGATGCTGCTGACTGGCCGCTGGGTCAGCTCACGGTGCGAAGTCCGCCCAGCTGTGCTTTTCCTCACTAGGTATTTCATCTTCCATGGTCACAACCGCACCTGGGAAGGCTACTACCACCACTACTCTGACCCTCTCTGCAAACAGCCAACTTTCACAGTGTATGCCTTGGGTCACTACACACAGGGAGCACCATCCCTCATTGTGAGGGGAGGCACCGAGCTGGTTTTCAAGGTGACCCATGCTCGGGTGACACCAATGGATCAAATAACAGTGACAATGCTGAACTCCTCTGACTTTGGGAGCTGCGGGGAGGCTGGCTTGTGGCATATTGGGGAGGAAATGGATGTGACTCACACAAATGGATGTGCAGCTTTGGGGATCAGGCTCCCCCATATGGAGTATGAACTCTTTCGAATTGAACATGATGCCAAAGACCGCAGCTTGCTCTACATTGGTGAGAGACCAACTGATGGGTCAAGTCCTAATACGCCCAGCAAGAGGCCCACATCTTACCAGTCTCCTCTCCTCCAATGTGGTGGACCATCGGCAGCCTTGGCAAAACTCAGCAAGTCAAACTTTCTGAGAAGATTAAGTGATGATGTTGGTAGTGGAGCAGCGAAAACACTACCCCAGTTGTCATTGCTTGCATTTCTCTCTATACAGCTGGTCAGATGGGACTAAAGGCCAAGTGAGTGAGCTGCCTAGAACATTGTAACAGTGGTATATCTACACCAAAAATTAGCACATTTGGAAGCTGTTTTACTCCATACTCATAAATATGCACATTATGCTTTCTTGATGACTGCTGAATGACAGAGAAACTTCCCTAAGTATTGACACCCACCTTCAAATCTGACATTTATGGGACAGAATCCTATTAGGTGTCTTAACATAATTGCAAGTTCTGCTGTGGTTGGACTTCTATGTCCAAAGTGGAATAGCCATTTTCAGTTCAAATTTTCAGGTGCTCAGTTTCACATCAGTGTGCGTTGTGCACAGATGAGCATGTTCATCATATTTTGACGTCATCCACATGAGTGTGCACTTGGTGCTTTGGTTCAGTTGTGCATTGTTGCCATTCAACTCAAGAGATGTGTGGCCTGATTGCTATGCAATGCTGCATGAGATTTACTCTATGCAACCCTATTGCAGGATTTCAGCCAGTTTCCAGCAGAGCAAAGTGGTCAGCTTTTTAAATAGGTGGCCTATATTTTATTAATCACATACAATTACCTAATTCTAGAGGGGTAGGGGAGACCTTCATGCCCCCCCCCCCCTGTTCCCTCTCCCCTAGCCAAATCATTCTGCATAGAAAAGCAATTCTTCTTTTAGAGAGTAAATTGACATTTCAAAGTCACTCAAGGTTGCTCTTTGGTATTTGGTATAAATACACTTGTAATCAATATATATAATTAACAACTGCTAAAAAGGGACCTGTTGGGATTAAAGTGTTTGGGGTTCAGATTTCATAGCATGTCATCTGTGAGATGTGTGCATACATTAAGAATACTTATCTTGTAAGGTGGTGGTGGGGAGTTGTAAGGAAACAGATGTGTGCCCCCATGAAGCTAGGGAAAAAATTTTTTTAGCCTGAACAGGCAGTGTTGGAATGCTGTATTAATGGGAGACTTATTTTTCAAACTCTTAAGACTCAACTGTAATAAGACATCCCTTTAAAATTTTCTTATGATTTAAGATAGGCTTGCACAAGTTTGCCCAAGTAAAGACAGGCTTGCACAAGTGAAGGACAAATGGTTAACCACCTGACCCCCTTCCCCACTACACAATTATAGCACTATTATTCCGCTTTAACTGCCATGTCTGTATCCTGTAAAATCTCGGGTTTTTTTCAGTTTAGGAAGGGGCATTTAAAAACCTCAGCTAGATTGCTGTAGTGTCTCAACCAGCTGTAAATCACAGGATTCCCTAGGATGTAAACATGGCAGTTGAAGTGGAATCATAGTGTTAATAATCATTCATTGCTTAAGGGCCCTTGTTGTTGCTGCTGCTGCAGAAAAGTAGCTGCTGGTATTCCCAAGCATGTTTGACAAACTTGCATACAGTGAGGAAAAAAAGTATTTAGTCAGATACCAATTGTACAAGTTCTCCCATTTTAAAAGATGAGAGAGGCCTGTAATTAACATCAACTATGAGAGACAACATGAGAAAAGCCATCCAGAAAATCACATTGTCTGGCTTTTAATTAATTTATATGCAAATTATGGTGGAAAATAAGTATTTGGTCCATAACAAAAGTTCATCTCAATACTTCGTTATATATCCTTTATTGACAATGACAGAGGTCAAACATTTTATGTAAGTCCTCACAAGGTTGGCATACACTGTGGTTGGTCTGTTGATCCATTCCTCCATGCAGATCTCCTCAAGAGCAGTGAAGTTTTAGGGCTGTTGCTGGGCAACATGGACTTTCAACTCCCTCCAAAGGTTTTCTGTAGGGTTGAGATCTGGAGACTGGCAAGGCCACTCCAGGACCTTGAAATACTTCTTACTAAGCCACTCCTTCGTTGCCCTGACGGTGTGCTTGAGATCATTGTCATGCTGAAAGACCCAGCAACCTTTCATCTTCAGTGCCATTGCTGATGGAAGGAGGTTTGCACTCAAAATCTCACGATACATGGCCCCATTCATTTTTCACTATGGTGGCATAGTGTGTTACTGATAGTAGCCTTTGTGACGTTGGTCCCAGCTCTCTGCAGGTCATTCAGTAGGTTCCCAGTGTGGTTCTGGGATTTTTGCTCACCGTTCTTGTGATCATTTTGACCCCACAGGGTGAGATCTTGCGTGGAGCCCCAGATCGAGGGAGATTATCAGTGGTCTTGTATCTCTTCCATTTTCTAATTATTGCTCCCATAGTTGATTTCTTCACACCAAGCTGCTTGCCTATTGCAGATTCAGTCTTCCCAGTCTGGTGCATGGCGACAATTTTGTTTCCTTCGACAGCTCTTTGGCCTTCACCATAGTGGAGTTTAGAGTGGGACTGCTTGAGGTTGTGGACAGGTGTCTTTTATACTGAGAACAAATTCAAATAGGTGCCATTACTACAGGTAATGAGTGAAGGACAGAGGAGCCTGTATGTTAGACCCAGAAATCTTGCTTGTTTGTAGGTGACCAAATACTTATTTTCCACCATCATTTGCAAATAAATTTGATAAAAATCGGACAATGTGATTTTCTGGATGTGTCTTCTCATGCTGTCTCTCATAGTTGAGGTCTACCTATGATGTCAATTACAAGCCTCTCTCATCTTTTTAAGTGGGAGAACTTGTATAATTGGTATCTGACTAAATACCCCCCCCCCCCCACTGTATGTGTGTTACTAATGTGGTGCCATTTGATAAAGTCTAAAGATGACTATTTCAAAGGGATTTTTTTTTTTTGCTGCTGCAGCAGCAACATGGAATTTTACCAGGGACAGGAGAACTATTATGATGACAATATGTGGAGAAGGGGAGTTTGAGCCATTCTCACCCACCATGATTCAACAAAAGTATCCCCTCTGCTATTGAAAACAGGAAAAGCCCACTTTGCATCGGCATCACTAGGACCTTGCCTTCTATTACTATCTGCAGGGTGGGACGACATTTTCTAGGAGGGGAGGAAAGGAGTATAACTTCCATTCCTATACACTACAATTCTAGTTAACACCTGACTCCCTCCATTGCTAAAACAAGATCCTGGTATTTACTACAGGTGAGCATTTAAAGCAAGGTGGGCAACTGCTACCCCTACATATATTGTTTGTCTGCATATCCTTGAATGTGGGCTAAGACTGATGGGTTTTGCAGTCCAACAAAGCCGGAGGACCGCAGGATAAGTAGCCATGATTGAAAGTAACTCCTCTCTATTCCAATAATGTGTAAGAAACTTATTTCCATGTTAGTAAACAAGGAAAATGTTCAGATAGGCACTTGTTTACAACATTTTCCTGCTCTCTCTCTCTCAATCTGCTGTGAAAAATATCCCCATTATGAGGTTTTCTGGCATCATTTGTCTTTCTTAACCAGTCAACAAAGCAACACTGAATTGAGTTAACTCTGAAGCACACAGCCTTTGGCAACTGGGGAAAAATGCAATTTCAGAGTATCAGTTAAGAATTTCATTTTGGTGGTACAGCTCCAGTATAGTTAGCAAAAAGTGCATTCCTGTTTTGTTTTTTCCTGTAAGATGTATGTACATCAACATTTTTAGATACATGATCAATGAAAATAACTCAGGATAATATATGCAGAATGGTGCATTAAAGTCCAATATCATGCAGTGCCATAAGGGTGGAGAATTATAGAATGGGTAATGTATGGGAAAGTGCTGTTTGATGCCTTTTTACCTACCATATTTCCAACAGAAATTCCTTTCCAGATTGCAAATAGTAATAGGAAAAAGGGCCCCCTGGTGACACAGCAGGTTAAACTGTTGAGCTGCTGAACTTGCTGACCAAAAGCGGTTTGAATCCGGGGAGCAGGGTGAACTCTTGCTGTTAGCCCCAGCTTCTGCCAACCTTGCAGTTCTAAAACATGCAAATGTATGTAGGTACCGTTCTGGCAGGAAAGCAACAGCTCTCCATGGAGTCATGCTGGCCACATGACCTCGGAGGTGTCTACGGACGCCAGCTCTTCAGGTTAGAAAAGGAGATGAACACCACCCCACAGAGTCGGACACGACTAGACAATGTCAAGGGGAAACCTTTACCTTTACTTAATAGGAAAAAGCTTGCATTGGCATCCATGGGACCTTGTCTTCCATGGCTATCTGCAGGGATTGCCTAGGTTGGGATAGTTTGCAAAAGGAGGGAGACGGAACAAACCTCCCCTTCCTATAGCCTGCAATTGAGTAAAAACTGTCTTCCTATCAGGATATGTGTAGGATTGTATGTCAAGCACAGCCTCTTCTTAAACTGTAAAGTAAGGCAGTTTCCTATATTTCTGCATAAACGAGCTGCAATGGAAAGTATGCTCTTCCAAACGCTAAAACCCTTTTTAAAAGAACAGCTATACAAAGTGCCATAATTTACATGGTATGTTTTCAAGATTGTGGCTAATCTGTAGATAACTTAATGGGATTTTATTATACTGGTGGGCAATCTGCATGAACAACAAATTCAGATGTAATGCTCATTTTAATGTACAGTTTTTAAACAAAATGTATTACAGTATGTTAGTTTTTTTTTAAAAAAATCATGTACATAAAACAGGTGCTTATCTTTTACAAATATCCTGCTTTGGTTATAATCTCTTGTGTAATCGAAGGAGTACCCACACTTGCCTTTTTAAAGACACGAATGGGGCAACCAACAAAGTCTGGTTTTCTGGTATGGCTTTGTGAAATTCTCATTTGAGTAACAGATATTAGAAATTGGAGGATACCTGCTGGTTTTCGCTGTGATAAAATATGCACTTTGTGTGCAGAAGATTCACATGCCCTTCTATCAAAAGGATATTGTAAATAAAGTAAGGCAAGGTTGGCAGTGTGAATAATAGCAGGGTGAGCTCCCGCTGTTAGGTCCAGCTTCTGCCAACCTAGCAGTTCGCAAACATGCAAATGTGAGATCAGTAGGTACTGCTTCTGCGGGAATTAACAGCACCCCATGCAATCATGCCAGCTACATGGCTTTGGAGGTGTCTACAGACAATGCTGGCTCTTCACCTTGGAAATGATGAGCACCAACCCCCAGAGTTGGGCTCGACTAGACTTAATGTCAGGGGAAAACTTTACCTTTACCTAAGGCAACACCGATCTAATGTTGTAGTTACCATAATTGTATACTTTCCAGGATCTCAAAGTTGAAATTCTCCACACACATTAGACATCTTTTTTTATCTCAGCATTTTGCACTGTGCTAATGTAACAATATGTGCTAATGTAACAAGAACAGGTGTGGTGCCCAGCTCTTAAGAGCAGCCCTGCTGTATCAGACCAAAGGCCAGCTGGTCCAAAATTGGGCAAAGACGGAAGCCACAAGTTGGATATGACCACAACATTCCTGCTTCTTGGCAGGAGGTTGGACTGGATGGCCCATGAGACATAACAATAAAGGAAGGTTCAAGAGAAGTTCAAATACAAAGAATAGAGGTGTAGCCACTTGGCATATACTTTACTTACTTAAGCGATCCCTCGTTGTCAGAGTAGTATAGTCTTCCAGGATCAGTGTACTAGTGGTGGGCCCACAGGTGACTGTGGAGCCCTATTCTTGATCTGCATCTCCCGCAGTGAGGGCATTGGTTTCCAGGTGGAAGGCGGTCCCAGTCGGGGTTGGTTTGACACACCTTCCTCTTGGCACGTTTCTCTTTCGCCCTCCATTTGTGCCTCTTCAAATTCTACAGCACTGCTGGTCACAGCTGACCTCCAGCTGGAGCGCTCAAGGGCCAGGGCTTCCCAGTTCTCAGTGTCTATGCCAGAGTTTTTAAGGTTGGCTTTGAGCCCATCTTTAAATCTCTTTTCCTGTCCACCAACATTCCGTTTTCCGTTCTTGAGTTCGGAGTAGAGCAACTGCTTTGGGAGACGGTGGTCAGGCATCCAGACAACATGGCCGGTCCAGCGGAGTTGATGGCGGAGGACCATCGCTTCAATGCTGGTGGTTTTTGCTTCTTTCAGCATGCTGACATTTGTCCGCTTGTCTTCCCAAGAGATTTGCAGGATTTTCCAGAGGCAGTGCTGATGGAATCATTCCAGGAGTTGTATGTGACGTCTGTAGACAGTCCACGTCTCACAGGCATATAGTAGGGTCAGGAGGACAATAGCTTTATAAACCAGCATCTTGGTATCCCTACGGATGTCCTGGTCCTCAAACACTCTGCTTCATTTGGAAAAATGCTGCACTTGCAGAGCTCAGGCAGTGTTGTATTTCAGTGTCAATGTTGACTTTTGTGGAGAGGTGGCTGCCAAGGTAGCGGAAATGGTCAACATTTTCTAATGGTCAATATTTCTGACATTGCAGAGGGATTGGCTAGTGACTGCTGGAACAGCACTTTGGTTTTGTTGATATATGTGGTTTTGGCATATATGTCAGAAACCAGATGGGACAATGGCCGAAATTATCTACATATATGAATGCTGACTACTCTAAATGCCATGAAGCCCACAAGCATAATTCTGAACCACCTTGGCCACCTTTCTGGGGGAAAGAGTTCAATAGGATTATCAAGGAGTGAGGGGAAGGAAGTGTTGCATGCTATTTTTCTTCCAACAGAAGAAAATATTTCTAGGTTCTCAGGTTTTGATCCAAAAGTAAAATTGTTTCCACACAGACATACATTAAACCATTATTAAAAGCAGATAGGCAAAGCAGTGCTTCAGAGGGCCTCTCTATGACATCCATAAGAATAAAAACCGTACCACAAATTTACCAGAAACAAGAACGGTAACATATGTGCTGTGTCTGTAAACAGAAACCAGATGCATATAATTAATTCTTGCAAAAATAAATTCACATTCCTTTGAACTTCTTTTTATTTTCCTCTCTAAAACGGTAGTGTCATAAACTATGGACATGTGTATCTGGAAGCATAAAACCATCCTTGATGTAACTTTACACTGAACACTTAAATCTGTGGCATACTCAATAAATAGAATGCAATCTGGTGTAATGCTTACATGTTATGAAACAGTATAGTCAATTCCCAGGAGTAATTCAGCACTAAGTTTTAAAAACTTTTAAAATTAGGATATATATATATATATATATATATATATATATATAATTAATAATAATAATAATAATATGTGGACCAACATATTGTTTTAATTTAGATTTGGAGATTTTTTTTTTTGGTGAAGAAACAACCATTGCCCCTCCATTTTGCACCTAGATCGTGGCACTTTTCAGTAAGTAGATCCTACAAATCTTCAAGTCACCGGTTTACTCAGTAGTTTGTCATTGCCTGGCTGTGAAATATAACCTACTGTCCTTGTGATTCCTTAGTGGTCCATCATACAAGTACTAGCTAGGCATGATCTTACTTTCTTTCCAAAATTTGATGCCTTTGTTGTATTTATGAGGCCTTTATAAGACTTTCTCACCCTAATGTAAGTGAACAGTGTGTTTCTAAAGCTGCTCTTTCCATTGTTGGACTTAAATTCCCATAAGCCCTGCCAGCATGATCAATGGTCATGGAGAGTTGCATTTGAGTATCTAATAACATCTAGGTTTAGTAACATTTAGGGCTCCCTGATGGCACAGTGGGTTAAACCACTGAGCTGCTGAACTTGCTGACCAAAAGGTTGGGAGTTCTAATCCTAGGAGAGGGGTGAGCTCCTGCTGTTTGCCCCAGATTCTGCCAATCTAGCAGTTTGAAAACATGCAAATGTGAGATCAATAAGTACCGCTTCTGCGGGAAGGTAATGGTGATCCATGCAGTCATGCTGATCACATGACCTTGGAAGTATCTACAGATAACGCCGGCACTTCAGCTTAGAAATGGAGAGGAGCACCACACCCCAGAGTCGGAGACTAACTGTCAAGGGAAACTTTACATTTGTGACATTATTCTAAAGGAAGTCACTACTGGGACACTAATATAACTTGTATGACTACAGAACAGGTAGTCATATACAAGTAGAAACTTACCAAGTCTTAGGATAATTAGTAAGTAATGGAAATATCGAGAGTACACATCTTTCACTGATAGCAGGATCTTAAAACTGAGTCTTTGTTTGACATAAGGTGTGAGTGGTAATACATTTTAAGGTACCCTTTACATTTTAAGTGCTGAATGAAAGAAATATCAGGGGATAAGTTTTTCTTTAATACTCCAGCATACCATGTTGTGTAAGTCCAAAATGTCACCTTAAGAGCCTTGCCTTTTGATAGATAATGATGGGCAGATGGGAATGATATAGGAAAGTAGAGCTGCTTGTTGCAACTGCAGTGAACAGCTGAACTAGGAAATTGAGATTTTTGTACAACTCCCTCTGAATTCCCCCTACTGGCATGGCAGTGGTCATTCTAGCTCAGTTGTTCCCAACCTTTTGTTGACTAGGGACCATTCTCCAATATTAGTACCAAAGGGGTTACAAATCAGTTTTTGGTCAACTTTAGATTCAGTTTGGTTATTTGGGGTGCTGATTCAGAAAATTCCATTGGATAGACAACATCAACTCTAGTTTCTGATACAGAACATATGCCATCCAGTAGTCGCCATCTGCTTGCCCACATAAAACTGTACTTAATAATATAGAGCTGATGTGGTGTTAGTAATGTTTTCTGAGTAGTCAGCCTCTCCCCTGCAGACCTCCCTCTTGCCTTGGCATAATAAGAGAATTTCACAAGAACAGTCGCTCTCGTTGCCGTGTGATTTCGAGACAATGGTGTAGCAATGGTGAGGCTGCGGACCATATTTTCGTTTTTCCAACACAGGTTGGAAACCACTGTTCTAGCTGATATTGTTATAATAAAAAAATTAAGTCAGAGAGGAAAACAGCAAAGGGATGCCTGTATGTTGCAAAACGTATTCAAAAACAAAGAACACTACTTCTTTACTTCTTTACAACCATTTCAATGTTACGGGTTGCAAATAACATAAAAAACATGAGAACTGGTTATCAAAACTAAGAAATGAAATGTCTTGTACATTGGAAAGTTCCTTTTTTTTCTTTTATGAAGACTGCAACATAGAATCAAACAAAGACAAATACTCAATTTGGGGGTAGATTTATTTGATTATTTTAAAGATGCTACATAGTCAAACAGGATTGGTCTTTTATTTTATTTTTAACAGCATAGAACTAATTCCTACTAATTTTTCCCCTACATAGACTTATTTTATATACAAAACAGCTTCCTGACTGCAGTTTCCCCCAATGTTTAGATGATGAAAACTGAGAATTATGTGGTGCCCAAAGTATCAGGAGGCAGAAGAATCCATCACCACTACAGCAAGAAAAAGAAAAAAGAAATGCTCTTTCCATCAAACTTTGAACAGGTGCTTTTCCCCACTCTTTTCGCTTTAACCATTTATAACAGTAGCCAAATTTTCCATGACAATAAAGAAAACACTGAGATGAAATACATTAAATAAGTTAAATATGCATTAAATGGATGGGCATGTGAGTCTTAACTCAGCTACATGAACCGACAGCAATGGTAGGTTGGTCCCCTTTTAGAAGAGCAAAGCATCAGCTCTCCTTCCATTCAACCTGAGACACAGGTGACTGCCAAGCGGTACCTTTCAATCTTGCAGTGGGGCTGTGTTCGGTTTGTGCATATTCCTTCACGCTCAAAGCATCCAGATCATCCATTAAGCTGAAGACAATATGAGACATCACAAAACTGGGTGTATAAGCCTACTCTCCTGTATATAAATCTCTATGCTGCCAGACGTTCTTCCAAGCGTGCACCCCTAAATTCTCGTCTCTTTTCCACGAGCAACTGCAATCTGAGAGATGCTATCTCCTGTACACAATTTCACCCAAAAGGCACCCCTAAACAGATGATGGGTGAAGAGAGAAATTTATTTATTTTTCTCCCTCTCTACCAGGGCTACTGAGAAATTGTCCTGTCCCACTAGAGACAGACACATCTGACAGGACTTTATTTCCTGATCAGGAAAAGCTTTGGCAGACTGCAATGGATGAAGAGGGGCAAACAATGTTACATAGAACACACACGAACGCACACAAAGCACACAAACTGCGGTGTGTGCCTAAGCCTGTGACAATTTGCTGTGGGTGCAAGTACTAAAGAGGAAAGGGTCTCTTGGAGGATGGGACGAACAAGGTGTTGCAAAAACTAATGTGATGGGATAAAGTGGGAAAAGCACATGGTCCCCATTTACAGAGTGCCATCTGGACTGGAAAACAGATGGGGCAGAGGTCAGCCATTTTAACCGATTTAAGATGACCTGATACAATGCTCCTTTCCCCTACAAAGCCTGGCGATACTGAACCCACATTTCCAGTCCAACTTGGAGCACCCTAATGCAACAAGCGCATCAAGCTGGGCTATGGAAAAGAGGCACCCTGATGTTTCCAACCCACCACTATCCACTAGGTTCCCCCCACTATTTCATTGACAAGAGGGAAGGAAGCATGCAGCTGATTTCTCCCTTCAATTTCTCTGGCTCCCCACTCCTAGGAAGCTCCAAAACTACCAGAAGCTTTTCGTTATACCCATTCTGTACAGGGATTGGCTGGGACCAACCACAGAAACACCATCTGCTCTTCTTAGAAGCACTGGTGCCATTGATTCCTTTCCAGGGCACCAAACCTGCTCTTTTTATCCCCAAAATCCTAATCTTCCATTGTGAGTAGTTCGCAGTCCCTGCATATGGTGCAGGGCCCAGAGAGGCAGGGTCATGCTTGAAGCTCCAACAGAGATCAATAGCTGTTGGGAGAGTCAGAGTCACACAGCTAAGATTCTGAGACCTGAGTCATACTCACCGGACGTTTACGAAGAAGAATGATGGGTTAATCTATTTTATAGAGAGCTTTCTACCTTGTACGCCCAAGCCACCCTCTAAAAATAACAGTGGAGGAATATTGTTCTGCCTCCAAAGAAGAGAATTCCAATAATAGGTACCAAAGTCCCAGAAATGTTTACCTTTTTTTCCTTCTAAAGAATGCACCATTAGTGTTAAATACATGATTTCTTCCTCATTGCTCACAATCAAGATAACCACCCTCTCTTCTCCTGCTTGCTCCTTGAACATTTTTTGTAAAACTTTTTTTTCTAGAAGATTATGTTAATGTTAATGTTATATTTGTGCAGGGGATAAAAATTTAAAAGGCAAGACCTGTGAGATGTCATACATTTTTTTAAAACATTTTTTGTTATGAATAAATTTAATCCAATGATATGGCAGATCCATCAATCCAATTTACAATCCTCAGCATGCGGCCTCTACAAGGCAATTTTCCCTATAATTACGCCAACAATAAAGAACAAAACCACCAGCGCGAGTAGTCTAGTGCTGAGGCCCTCCTCCTTCACAGCCGCGGCCGAAGCAAAGGTTGGATGGTTTGTCTGGGGAGCCTTCCTCATCCGTAGCCCATCTTCTTCCTGCAGGAAAGTTAATTAAACAAACCGCAATGAGCCATGATGATTGTTGGGAGCTCAGGTCTACTTGAGCTGGTGGTGCTAGAAATCTGGATTGAGAGCAAGGGTTCTCTTTCTAACAGTAACTCTCATGACCGGCTCAAAGCACAGTCTGGGAAAAGGTTGTGTGCATGAAAGAGTAGCACTGTTTATAGTAAGTAGCTGTTAGTCATGTACATTTGAGCCAAAAGGCATACAATTTCAGATCCGTTTCCATCTGATCCCTCATTTGGTTTACCAGAAAGTTAGCTGAAAAGGGAGAGGTGTTTTCCGTTTCATTTGGCAGAGCTTCAGCCCATTGGCTACAATGGGAAACTTTAAAGGCTCAATCCCCAGTCACTTTAAGGTCCGAGGGCCTGATTCGGCCCTCCAAGATCATTTACCCAGCCCTTGCTCAGGGTCAACCTATGTCTGAAATGACTTGAAAGCACACAACAACAGCAACCCTATCTCATCAGCCAAAAGCAGGCCCACACTTCCCATTGAAATACTAGTAAGTTTATATTTGTTAAAATTGTTATTCATTTTAATTATTGTATTGTTTTTAAGTGTTTTTGCACTACAGATAAGGTATGTGCAAGTGTGCATAGGAATTCATTCATGTTTTTTTCCAAATTATAATCCGGCCCTCCAACAGTTTGAGGGACTGTGACCTGGCCCTCTGTTTAAAAAGTTTGAGGACCCCTGCTTTAAGGCCTTTCTGCATTAAACCTACTCCAGTTGCAGACTCCATTTACAACTGCAGGCCTGTGAAGTTTCAAAGCAATTCACCAATCTACTGATTTTTAGAATTATTTTAAGATTTAAACCTAATATTTTATAAAATAAGGCAAACTGCAAGAGAGAGTTCTGGGAATTATAGTTGCTGGTTGTGCCCATTCTCAGCCAATCAGAGCATGGACACCACCAGGCTTTTTATTGGCTGAGAGACACAGAGAGAAAAACTTTAACTCCCATCATGCTCTGAGAGGAACTTTCAATGGCCCTATGCTAGTGCTAGTGATATTTTTTGCTGTTCTGTATTTTGTTGTTACGTATTGTCGGGCTTGGCCTCATGTAAGCCGCCCCGAGTCCCCTTTGATGAGATGGTGGAGTTGTATAAGTACAGATTATAATTATAATTACAATTATGTTATGCCAGCTCCACTGGTTGCCAGTTTGCTATGGGGCACAATTCAAAGTGCTGGCTTTGGCCTATAAAGCCCTAAACGGCCCCGACCCAAATTACCTGTCGGAACGCATCTCCCTCTATGTACTATTGCGGAGATTAAGATCCTCTGAGGAGGCCCTGCTTTCCGTCCCGACATTGTCATAGGCGTGATCGGTGGGGACAAGAGACAGTGCCTTCTCGGTGATTGCTCCCTGGCTATGGAACTCCCTTCCTGGTGAGATCAGGTCGGCCCCCCTCCCTCCTGTCCTTTAGAAGGATGGTAAAAAATTGGCTGTGGGACCAATTTCGGGACAAGGCAATAAAGCGAAAATAGGAAAGATGACCAGGCCAATTAGATTTGACACGGATGACTAGGACAGTTTTAAATTGTGTATTTTAACATGTTGATAAATGTTTTTTAATGTTTATGTATGAATATGTGAATTTTTTGTCCCAGCATTTAATGTTTGCCGTATATATGCTGTACTCTGCCCTGAGTCCCCTTTGGGGTGAGAAGGGTGGAATATAATTTTTAATAAAAAAAATAATATTATTATTATTATTATTATTATTGGGAAAGCGAGTTCTCAGGGCTCTCTCTGGAGGAGGAGAGAACTTTCCAAGAAAAAATGGAGGAGGCTTCTTCTGCTGGGAAGAGAAAAGGATGCCACAGTTCCCCCTGCCTCTGGTATTTTGTGGACTTAACTCTTTCCAAAAATATCGTCTCTCTGAATTCGTTTCACTGGTCTTTTAGTGTCTCTCTTCCCCTTCCTGTTTTTGAAAATTACACAAAAATGGCCATCTGAAAACTACATATCTTTTCATTAACAGTGATGCGGGCCCAACTCTAGTAGCTGTTGTGATGTTTCCATTTTTAAAAAATTCCAGCGTGGTTATCAGGCTGGTTTTAGCTTAAATAAACTTGGAAAGGACCAAAATGGTCAAAACACTGATCGGGTAATGTCCAGAATTGCATCAAAGTTGACTAAGGCAATTCGGTTCCACACTACTTCTATGCTGATTATAGAAATAAAACTACTGAGTAGTTTACATTAAAACACATACAATATAATAGTCACATAAAGATAATGTATAACTGAAAGCCAAAGAACTGTGTATATATTTCCATCCAACTGTACCTTCAACTGTTTATTCTCCTCTCGTAACCTCTGAACCTCGAACTGAAGCCTCTTACATTCTTCCATTACTTTCTTAACTTCGCTGTCATCCAAAGAAGAACTTAATGATTTTGACATTACAGAAGATTCTGTCTTTGTTGCAGCTGTGGATATAATTTTATTTATTTCTACATCATGCTGTTGAGAGAGGAAAAGAAAGTGTGTTTTAATGGGGGCTTAAAACTGTTGTATTCACAGCTCTCAGACTTGCTTATAACAATTGAAGTTATAGCACCAAATCTAACTGTTCGTTCCAAGGAGATTGATTGAACTAGTGAGCCTTACATAAACATTAAGTTACCCATCCAATACTATAAAATAAACAGTAACATGGATACTAATATAAAAAGTGAAACAGTGCTTAAGAGGCCATTACTAAAATTCAAGATAAAATAATACTTAGAAGACAAGAAGAGACAGAGTGAAAAGGAACTCCCAAGGCAATTTCTCAGTGATTCGAATAGATCCAAACAAGAGGCCATGCCTATGTTTTGAGATGCTCCCTTAGGTATTTAGAACCCAACCCTAATTTGAGTTTTAAAAGAATAAACTCTAGCACTCCGACTTCTACCAGGAATTTATTACAATATGATGGGATTGTTGTAAAAGTGGGTATTATGTCCAATGGTATTTTATTAATCTGGAAAGCCTGTCTTACTATTGAATACATCATTGAGGTGAACGCTCAAGCTTTAAGAAGGTTAATCCCATGAGATATGACCATTCCCTCAAATTCTTAAGGCACAGAAATGCAATACCATATATACTCGAGTATAAGCCGACCCAAACATAAGCCAAGGCATCTAATTTTACCACAAAAAACTGGGAAAATGTATTGACTCGAGTATAAGCCGAGGATGGAAATGCAGCAGCTACTGGCAAATTTCATGTGGCCATGGTCTAGAGGCATTCTCTCCTGATGTTTCACCTGCATCTATAGCAAGCATCCTCAGAGGTAATGAGGTCTGTTGGAACTGGGGAAAAGGGGTTTATATATCTGTGGAATGACCAGGGTGGGACAAAGGACTTTTGTTCATTCTCATGGTTTCTTCCTTTCTGTTGAAATTGTCCACATGCTTGTGGATTTCAATGGCTTCTCTGTGTAGTCTGACATGGTGGTTGTGAGAGTGGTCCAGCATTTCTGTGTTCTCAAATAAATGCTGTGTCCAGGTTGGTTCATCAGGTGCTCTGCTATGGCTGATTTCTCTGGTTGAGAAACCATGAAAATGAACAAAATCTGGCTACCAGTATTAAAAAAAAACTCTAAAATTACAACAGCACAACAACATGGAGGAAACAAACAAGGACATCTAATCACCTCTCAACAAAAGTTTGCTCCAGGCACTGTCAGGCCATTATATGCTAATCAAGGTGGTCAGTTGAAACATTCACACCTATCTCCAGCAGACAAGAGTCCTTTGTCCCACCCTGGTCATTCCACAGATATATAAACCCTTTTTCCTAGTTCCAACAGACCTCACTACCTCTGAGGATACTTGCCATAGATGCAGGCGAAACGTCAGGAGAGAATGCCTCTAGACCATGGCCATATAGCCCGAAAAAACCTACAACCCAGTAATAATAGAGTAAAATAATAAATGTAATAATAATAGAGTAAGATAATAAATGCAATAAGAATGATAATAATAGAGTAAAATCATGAAAATGTAATAAGAGTAAAATAATAAATGTAATAATAATAATAGAGTAAAATAATAAGAATGACAATAATAGAGTAAAATAATGAAAATGTAGTAACAATAATAAGAGTAAAATAATAAATATAATAATAATAGAGAAAATAATAATAATAACAACAACAACAACATCAGAGTAAAATGATAAATAACTTTGACTCAAATATAAACCGAGGGGGCTTTTTTAGCCTAAAAAAAGGCTGAAAAACTCTGCTTATACCCGAGTATATACAGTACTTCTTTAGGACTGGCCCACCAGTTGTTGTTGAACTCTAACTCTGATCAGCTCCATCCAGCACAGCTACAAGCTGAAAGAGGTTGCTGTCTGACATTCTAGGGAGGGGTGCCATCCACATGCTACTGATTGCTTGTTATCTGGCTATTATCCAGCCCTAAAGCCTGACCGGTTTGCAAAAATACCTCCATGGCTACCAAACTGGCTCTTGTTGTGAGATGTACTTAATTCTCTGGGGTTAAAAAAAAGCATGCAAGAACATGGGAGTAGCCTGAAGAGTTTCTGTACCCATCTCCAAGCGACGCAACACTGGAGACAACAATTCTTTGCAGAATTTACTTAAGGACGACATATTAACCAAATTGAAAACAGCTGGTTTACTACTCAGGGAAAGAAAATGGAAATGGCAGGCCCAATACACATCCTAGTAAAGTCAGCTAGATTGGCGGTGGGTTTACATGTCCTCCTGCTGACCTATATTTTACATTCAGCCTCAATGTTAAGCTATCTACCAAAGCAGTGTGTTAATTTTTAGGGATATAAAATCCCATTGGCTTTTTTTTTTGGATAAGCGAAGGTTGGATAAGTAAGACTGTACTGTATTTAGAAACTGTCAGTAAAAATGGAATGCCTTTGCTCTTACAAGTATTTGTAGATGTCTGCGCATTAAAACTGTCATGTCACATGGTTGGGAGATTCTTGGAATTTTAAGTCCAAAATACAGCTTTTATAAACAGCACTTAAGAAAGCAAAGGGCCTTGATAAAAAGTGTGGGAACCCTGGTTGGTTTTTCTCCCTTTTTCAATCCCTACAAATGATAACAATTAAAAACTTAACAGTAAATAGGAACAACCTCTTAATTTTTAGCTATTAACCCAGGAACTCTGTATCATGGCTCAAATTGCAAGGATAAGGAATGAAACATTCCAGAGGAAGGGTGTGTAGGACACTTCCAGGGTATTTACAGAGGAGTTGTTCTCTTCACAAGGAATTAGTGTGATTAGAGAACACTATCTGAATGTTAAATGGATTTTAAAAAGAGTACCTCCCTTGGCATTCCTCACTGTGCTTTTTAAAAACAGGAAAGGTAATTACAGTGGCTGATTGAATCTGATTATTTATTTATTTTATTAAAATATTTGTTTATAGCCTCTCCACCCACCAAAGTGCCAGAGGTAATGTGCAACAGGTAAAACAATTTCTCTGAAAACAAAACTAGTCATGCCTCAAATGACAAAGCCCCAGGCATATACACCCATTTCTAAAAAGTCTTTTTATCCACTTTTCCTTTCCATTCTTGGTGCAACTGGATGACTTCTGTAGCATTAGCATTGGAAGGATGATGGCAAACTAGAGGAATTGCCAGATTCACAGCTGTTTCAATACACTGCAATGTTTTGGCACTAAATTCCTAAATACAATAAATACTACATAACATTACAGTGTATTGCACTGCTTTTTCTGTTTATTTGTTGTAAAACATGATGTTTTGGTGCTTAATTTGTAAAATCATAACATAATTGGACGTTTAATAGGCTTATCATTAATTCCTCCTTATTAACCAACATTTTAGCTTATCCAACGTTCTGCCTGCCTGCTTATGTCGGATAAGCGAGACTCTACTGTACGCTATACCATAGACAGGGGTTTGAGAAATGGAAATTCAGCTAAAGAGTCCAGGATTTTCAATAACTCACAGTGCCTGTTCCACCAAGTACATAGATATAAGACGTTTACAATGACACTCACGGGTTTATCGTTTTCTGCTGGCAGCTCAAACACACATCTAAGTTTTGAATCCATGAGTTCTTCTGGTTTTGCTTCTTTCCACTAGAACACACAGAATTGAAGGATTAAATAATATTTCAGAGATGAACTACTTGTATATTCCTGATTCAAACAGGTTGCCTTGCAATCTTTGTAGGAGTAATACAAGCCCTCCCAATTTCAGATGCTCCCATTTTGGTGTGGGATATTTCATCTGTTCAGATTTTCAGAGGACAATTGCTCTGTATCACTGAAAAGGATTTTTATCTCCCTACCTCTTTAAACAAAAAAGACCAAAACTCTACAGTTGGTACTTGAACATTTTAACTTTTGAAAGTGGGATCATTTTCAGATCTGACTGCTATTTTTAGGAATCCCTAGGTCCTCCAGACAGCTCTGTGACCCACTTCTGCCAAAAGTTGACCATAAAGTTGTGTTGGTTCTCTAGACATTAATAGGTTTTCCAGCATTGGAAGTTGACCACAGAACCACACTGGAGGACCTACAAATATGTCTTCTCATGTTACAAAGGTTTGTGGGGGTGCTAATTTCCCCTTTTCCCTATTTCATGGAGATCCTGTAAACCAGTGGTTCCCAACCTCTCGTCCATGGACCACCAGTGGTCTGCAAGAACACAAAAATGTTTCGCAATCTCATTATTACTGCACTGTTTCCTCGAAACCACGTGGCAACGAGAGCGACTTATCTCTCAAAACCCTCTTATGGTGCCGAGGCAATGGGGATGTTGGGAGCGGAGAAGCCGACTACCCACGAAAGATTACTACAACCACATCAGATCTAGATTATTACATATGGTTTTGTGTGGACGAGCAGATGGCAACTACTGGTTCACATATATTCTGTAACAGAAGCTAGTGCTGATGTGGGCTATCCAATGTAATTTTCTGAATTGGAACCCCAAATAACCAAACCAAATATAAAGTTGACCAAAAACTGGTTCGTAACCCTTTTGGTACTAATTTTGGAGAGTGGTCCCTGTTCAAGTGGTCCATGGTCACAATTGAGCCACTGCTGTACACCTAATCCCATGAAACTGGAAGGTATATTGTACATCTGAATCAATAGGTAAGGTTCCTAGTATTCTAAATAGTATATGAAAAATCTTACACAGGAGCCATTAAGAGGTTCCAATAAGAGCCGTCGCAAACTAGGTTCCTGCGGGAGAAAACCTTGCTAGCATGTCCCTGACGTCATGAGCCTGCGCCTCTCTCCCCGCCCCTTTCTCCGCCCCTTTCTCTTTGCTAGCGTGGTTTTTCCTTTGCTAGGGCAGCATTGCCCGCATTTTCTCTCAGTTGAATTCTGCCAACTGAGAGAAAATGCGGGCAATGCTGCCCTAGCAAAGGAAAAACCACGCTGGCAAAGAGAAAGGGGCGGAGAAAGGGGCGGGGCGAGAGGCGGAGGCTCATGACGTCAGGGACATGCTAGCAAGGTTTTCTCCCGCAGGAACCTAGTTTGCGACGGGTCTTAGTCTGCTCTCCACAAAGGCTTTCTGTGGGTGAGCAGATGTGGTGAGTTTGGAGTATGCAACAAGTAGACAGCCTTCCTCTCAATGCTGAAAATGACAGAAGGGATTATCCAGATAGTTCTGGGATGATCAGTCTTTGATCCAGCTTTAAACTTTGGGAGGAAGCATGGGACTATTCCACAGCTGTGCAACTAACACAAGCTTTAGCAATGAAGTGCTAAACATCTACACTTGGCAGAGACAGCTCCAAAACTAGGATGCAGCAGAGGATGATGACTGCTGTTGACTGAAGGAAATGCCAGTAGAGGCAGCTGGCATGGAAAACTACAGTAAGAGGGAAGGGCAAAGGGAAGGGATAACAATTATGAGTTTAGTCTTCAAAATGCTGCAGATCCTTGTAGTACCAAAGATGCTATCTAAAGGCAAATATTAAGAATCCAGTGGCTCACACATATAGGGCACTCAATCCTATGATCAGAGTATATAGGACACTGCTCTGGTTACCCAAGAGTGCCGTTCCTGTAAAAAGTGGATTGTGCTAAAGAGCAAAAATGCAGTGGGAGTGCGATTAGCCAAACCAGCTTGCTCTTGCCAATCACACTAGGCCTGTGGGTTGTATGCAATGTGCCCCAGCAGCAATTTAGACACTGTAAACAGCAGGTTGGTTGCTCCCACCAAGGGTAAATCACTCTGAGAATGCAAGTATTAGCAGCATCCTACAGAAACTGCATGGATATCTCCACCTAATAGCAAGTGCACAATTAAGCATAAGTATTGATAACACTTTCTGGCACCCGAGAGCATGGAAAAACTAGAGATAGCACCAGTTTGACTACAAAGATCTTTTACAAAACTCCACCCAATTCAGTACTGTTAAGGCCATAGATCTTGACAAGATTACGCTATCTTGCAATGCTACAAATATAGTTAAACAGGAATATTATTATGCAGGAGACACAACTCAGTGCCAACTAGCACTAAGAAAACCTTGGTATGAACGCTGAAATGTTTTGCCCTCTTACTAAAGATGTTGGTTAAAAGGTATCGAGACTGTCTAACACAATTCTCATTATCTGGAAATTCTGTCCCACTAGCACCCTAAAATCTACATCCTTTGTAGTAAACCTTGTCTCATTCTATTATCATAATTGCACTTTAAGCAATTCGTTGTGCTTTTTTTTAAAAAAAAGGCATATGGCAGGATGACTCATGTAGAAAAAAAATTCATCATCTTGATAAGCCATTTTTCAATACTCACTACTGCTTCCATGTCTGAAGTATCATTGGGTGTAAACATCGACTGAACCATGAACTTGTGTTTACTTTTCTCATTAGGGTCATAGTCAAAAGGCTGTAGCATCACTGAAAAGAGAAAAAAAAACAACAACGCTGCATTAGAATATCATCACTTGTACAAATCTTCACTTGTACTCATCGCTAACCCTAAAAAATGAAACATGTAAATAATCTGTTAACACTAAAACATTTTATACCATTATAAATATGTGAGAGGAAGCCACAGGGAGGAGGGAGCAAGCTTATTTTCTGCTTCCCTGGAGACTAGGACGCGAAACAATGGCTTCAAACTACAAGAAAGGAGATTCCATCTGAACATAAGAACTTCCTGACTGTGAGAGCCGTTCAGCAGTGGAACTCTCTGCCCCGGAGTGTGGTGGAGGCTCCTTCTTTGGAAGCTTTTAAACAGAGGCTGGATGGCCATCTGTCAGGGGTGATTTGAATGCAATATTCCTGCTTCTTGGCAGGGGGTTGGACTGGATGGCCCAGGAGGTCTCTTCCAACTCTTTGATTCTATGATTCTATGATGATAGTAGTTGCCAAAAAAAAGCAAAGGGCCTGAAATCCCAGCCATGCAATCCTCCCAAAGTCCTGCATTAGTCCCCCAAACCTCTAATTTTTTTTTCTAGTTTGATTTCTGTTCTGAAACTAAAAATGTGCCCAATGTTTTCAGACTCCCAATATTTGATCGTTAGGTTTTGCAAATCAGGAGTGACATCACATAACTTTGTATCACCATTTTATTTATATATACTAAAAAGTAAACAGATTTTTTTTTGTTGGGCAGATAGTTAGGTGCAGCCTGCAGGGGAAATCAGCCTCCAGCCCTCAAGCAGTTCAATACCTTTTAATAGTAGTAATGTTTACTTGTGGATTTTGGACTTTGTTTTATACTTAGGAATCAACATCAAAAGGTATCTGAGCTTTCTATACCCAAAGAGCTAAAAAGCTATTGAATACTAGATGCCGTGCAAGATTGATATGATTAATGAGATGGAAACATGCTTTAAAAAGTGAAAATAAATAGTGCCGTAATGTATTTCTTTAGGCAATTTGAGTAAATGGCAGCTGAGGTGACCAGTCCAAAGGTTACTGAAATAAAATGTAAACATTTTTTCCTCTTGAAATCTTAGAAAACATTTGTAATTCTATAATAAAGAAACCATTCAAGCACATCCCAGCAATAGTGCATTGGCAACAATAAAAACTGGAAATCACTCCAATATTATACTATTATATTATAGACCAGGGTTGGAGCACCCGGTGGCACAATGGCTTAATTCCTTGTGCCGGCAGGGCTGCTGACTGACAGGTTGGCAGTTCGAATCTAGCGAGCAGGGTGAACTCCTGTCTCAGCAATAGCTTCCCATGTGGGGACATGAGACAAGCCTCCCACAGAATAGTAAAACATCAAACACCCAGGCAACGTCCTTGCAGATGGCCAAGTCTCTCACACCAGAAGTGACTTGCAGTTTTTCAAGTCGCTCCTGACATGAACAAAAAAAAAACAAACGTCCAAGGTGCTATGAGGAGTCAGAATGATGTGGCTTGAATGTTGGTATGACTCTGGAGACCAAGGTTCGAATTCCTGCTCATCTGTGGAAACTGACTTTGGACATGTCACGCACTCTCAGCCTCATGGAGGAAATGTCAAAGCCTCCTCACTGATCAAATCCTGCCAAGAAAACCCCACAATAGCCTTAGGGCCACCATCAGTCAGAAAACAACTTGAAAGCATACAATAAGAACAACTAGGATGTGGTAAAAGAGGTTAAGTCAGTTCTGCGTTGTTGTAGGTTTTTTCGGGCTATATGGCCATGTTCTAGAGGCATTCTCTCCTGATGTTTCACCTGCATCTGTGGCAAGCATCCTCAGAGGTAGTGAGGTCTGTTGGAACTAGGAAAATGGGTTTATATATCTGTGGAATGACCAGGGTGGGACAAAGGACTCTTGTCTTCTGGAGCTAGGTGTGAATGTTTCAACTGACCACCTTGATTAGATGTCCCAGATTGTTTCCTCTCTGCTGTTTTGCTGTTGTAATTTTAGAGTTTTTTAATACTGGTAGCCAGGTTTGGTTCATTTTTGTGGTTTCTTCCTTTCTGTTGAAATTGTCCACATGCTTGTGGATTTCAATGGCTTCTCTGTGTAGTTTGACATGGTGGTTGTTGGAGTGGTCCAGCATTTCTGTGTTCTCAAATAATATGCTGTGTCCAGGTTGGTTCATCAGGTTCTCTGGTTGAAAGTAGTCTGCCGTGGGAACACCAGATGCAGTGCCCAAACTCGAATCAAGGAACATGAAAGGCACTGCAGACTACTTCAACCAGAGAAGTCAGCCATAGCAGAGCACCTGATGAACCAACCTGGACACAGCTATGTTAATCCCACAAATGAACATTATATTGGGTTGTTGTAGGTGATGAGTGCTGAACATGAACCGTATTGGGTTGTTGTAGGTTTTTTCGGGCTATATGGCCATGTTCTAGAGGCATTCTCTCCTGAAGTTTCGCCTGCATCTATGGAAAGCATCCTCAGAGGTAGTGAGGTCTGTTGGAACTAGGAAAATTGGGTTTGTGGAATGACCAGGGTGGGACAAAGAACTCTTGTCTGTTGGAGCTAGGTGTGAATGTTTCAACTGACCACCTTGATTAGCATTTGATGGTCTGGCAGTTTTTTTTTTGGTGTGCTTGTTAATGTCTGGGGGAATCTTTTGTTGAGAGGTGATTAGCTGTCCCTGATTGTTTCCTCTCTGTTGTTCTGTTGTTGTAATTTTAGAGTTTTTTTAATACTGGTAGCCAGATTTTGTTCATTTTCATGGTTTCCTCCTTTCTGTTAAAATTGTCCACATGTTTATGGATTTCAATGGCTTCTCTGTGTAGTCTGTTGTTGTTGTTATAATTGTTGTTATTATTATTTCGGCTTGTATCATCAGGTCCTATAATCGCAGACCCCAAGGAAAACTATTGCTAGGGGAATCCCATATGCCAGCATCCAAGTGGCAAAAGAAAAGGCTTTGAAGACTGTTTATTTATAAAGTGACACCGTTTTGTACAGCAGCTTATCATTTTAGTTGTGGGAAAAGAATGTGCAATAATGCTGTTAGAGACAACAAAGCTGTGAACTAAATAAGGCTAAGCCTCACTTTAACTATGTGAAAACTCTCTCGCTAAGCTGTTGCTAACAGCAACAGACTAGTTTCTAGTTCAGCAAAGGTAGTAAATTTCAGCTAAAAATGTTTAAGAACACAAAGAGATTAACTCACTAAATGCTAAATTCTCCCATTTTAAATTGCATATCATGCTCTTATTGTATTTTATTATTTACTCTATTTGTATCCCGCCTTTCTCTACCCTGAAGAGGACTCAAGGTGGCTTTACATATGGCAACTATTCAATGACTTGGGACAACAAACAAAATACACTTAAGTTATTATTATTTTTTGTCGTGTCAGGAGCGACTTGAGAAACGGTTCCGGCCCAGTTTACCTATCCGAACGTATTCTCCCCTATGAACCATCAAGGACATTAAGATCTTCCGGAGAGGCCCTGCTCTTGGTCCCACCACATTCGCAAGCGCGTTTGGTGGGAATGAGAGACAGGGCCTTCTCTGTGGTGGCCCCTCAGCTATAGAACTCTTTCCTGAGCGAGATTACATCTGCCCCCTCCCTCTTGTCCTTCAGGAGGCTATTGAAATCCTGGTTATGGAACGTAGCATTCCCAGAATAATGGTTGAGACTGATTATAGACCAAAGTGAGTGACCACATATGCGGACTGAGTTGAACATGATTTTACCTTGGCGATTTGGTATATATATATTTTATCTATATGTATTTTAATCTTGTACTGTTTTATGATGTTTTAACTTGTATTAGTAGCATTGAATCCTTGCTGTAAGCCAGCCTGAGTCCCTCTACGGAGGTGACTCAGGCTGAGAAGATCGGGATATAAAAGTTTTAAATAATAATAATAATAATAATAATAATAATAATAATAATAATAATAAATAATAACTGCAAGTTGTTTCTGGTGTAAGATAATTGGCCATCTGCAAGGATGTTGCCCAGGGGACGCCTGGATGTTTTGATGTTTTACCACCCTTGTGGGAGGCTTCTCTCATGTCCCTGCATGGAGAGCTGGAGCTGATAGAGGGAGCTCATCCACGCTCTCCCCGGATTCGAATCTGCCACCTGTCAGTCGTCAGTCTTGTTGGCACAGAAGTTTAACCCACTGTGCCACCGGGGGCTCCTAAATTAAAATTAAAAGCACATTAAAACATATAAAAATTGTGTTCACTATTATTATTGAATGCAATGCACCATTTTATTGCTTTAGTTGCCCTGAGTGGTAAATATGACACTAAAAGGGAGGGAATAACAGTTTTGATATGAATAAAATATATAACAGCCACAAACTCAATATCTTTTGATAACAGGATATTAGAATAACCTCTTCTGTCCCCACAACCTAATACTTTTCAATGCTCTTTGATGATGGAAAACACATGGCTTATGTTTTCAAACATTTCTGAATGGTTCTTTATATTTGTTAGCCTGTTATATTCCCAATCATTTGTTTTTGTTATAGCAGCTGTGTGTTTCTAATTAATCACAGGACCACTACTGAAGAATTTCCAAAACAGGAAAATATCTTGCAGTCCTGTTTACTCTGACCACATCCTTGCAACATCAACAGCTGGTTGCATCAACTTTGGGTACAATACTATTCTCTTGGATCAGTCTTTGCATTTTGCAGCATGTTGTTGAAACTGATCATAGGATCACAGTAGAAGAACTTGAGATTCCTAGAAAGATACTATCTCTAGGAATCTCTAGGTCCTCCAGCACATTTATTTGAAACTAACCACATGTATGTGAGTAATGAAATAGTCAGGTCAATTAAGTCAACCAAAACATTTTAATCTTTCTTGATACTGCCTGAAGGCTTCTTTCAAAATGTACCTTGGGATGGCCTTTTTCTCTTTTTCACCAACCTACAATTTTTCTTATGTATTGTCGAAGGCTTTCATGGCTGGAATCACTAGGTTCTTGTGCGTTTTTTTCGGGCTATATGGCCATGTTCTAGAGGCATTTTCTCCTGACGTTTCGCCAGCATCTATGACAAGTATCCTCAGAGGTAGTGAGGTGACCTCACTACCTCTGAGGATGCTTGCCATAGATGCAGGCGAAACGTCAGGAGAAAATGCCTCTAGAACATGGCCATATAGCCCGAAAAAAAACGCACAAGAACCTAATTTTTCTTATGATTTCCACTTTGAGTGCCTAACTTTCAAGACTATGCTTTTTCATCCTATTGGGATCATTAAGAGGCACGGTTACCTGCTTTTGCACTTCTGTTTTGTTGTTCATTCAAATTCAGTAAGGGAGTCTAATGTGGTTTACCATGGCTATTGTAGGCAGGAACAACTCAGTACCAGAAATTTGTATTTCTCCAACATTCCTTCATTACTGATTCCAATGCTACTTTAAAAAGCCTTCTAGCTATATAGAGGGAAAAGGTGTTCAGAGGGCATGAAAACTTTGTAAAAAAAAAAGGAGAGCTTCACTGTCAGAAGCTTTAATTGGCTTACACTTCTATATCAGAGGTTCCCAACCTTTTTTGACCAGGGACCGTTCTCCAACATTGGTACCAAAAGAGTTACGAATCAGTTTTTGCTCAATTTTAGATTCGGTTTGGTTATTTGGGGTGCCTATTCAGAAAACTGCAATGGGTAGACCACATCAGCTCTAGTTTCTGATACAGAACACACGCCATCTGGTATTTGCCATCTGCTTGCACACAGAAAGCCATATTTAATAAGCCTGGGCACTATAAGAGGGTTTTGCAAGACCAGTCACTCTTGTTGCAATGGTGTAGTAATCATGAGGCCGTGGACCATATTTTAGTTCTTGTGAATCACTGGTGATCCATGGACTACAGGTTGGGAACCACTGTTCGAAATTAATAGTGCCAATCATAGAATTGGAAGAGACCTTGTGGGACATCCAGTTCAACCTCCTGCCAAGAAGCAGGAAAATCACATTCAAAGCACCCCTTACAGATGGCCATCCAGTCTCTGTTTAAAAGTGTCCAAAGAAGGAGCCTCCACCTTTGATTTTCCAGCTGTTTGGTACTCCAACTCCCAGAAGGCTCGTCCAGCTTATCCAATGCTTAGGAATTCTGGGAGCTGAAGTCCAAAACACCTGGAGGACCAAAGGTTGGACATCACTGTTGTAAATAGTTACAGAACCACCCTTTAGGTAAACTGGTGTATAGATGAACTGCTATTACATATATTATGTAGCATCTAGCCTGCTGACCAGCAATGGTTGTTGCCCAGGTTCTGATCCAGAATTGTTTCCCAGCCCTACCTGGAGATTCATGATAATCCCTATTAGTCTTCTATTCAAGTATTAACCAGGTTTGACCATACAAGCTTTCAAAATCAAATGGGACTGGGGTGTGGTTCAAAATGGTAAGCTCTTATTCTACAAAGAAGAAGTAAACAAACATGGGCCCTCCAGATCAGAAGTGGACACAATACGGTCTGTCAGTGGGGGCTGTGGATGCCGAGAGGAAAACTGTTTACCATGTTTTGATCCCTATGGCTTGATTTGAACTAAGAAGGGTTTCTCTGACAATGGGAAATACCTGTCCTGGCCCTTAAAGTGGCAACGTTATCACCCCATGTCTCTGAAAGGATGCAATGAGGAAGTATTTCAGATATTTTTCCTTTGAGGGGAGAATAGCAGTAGGTACAGTCCTAGATCTTGGTGCAACAACATTTATTTATTTACTGTATTTGTATACCACCTTTCTCAGCCAATCGGCACCTCAAGGCGGTTTCCAACTAATCAGTATACATAAAACATAATATAGATAAAACATTAAACAGTATAAAACATCACCAAAGCAGTAAAAACAACATCATCAGCATCTCATTATTATCAAGCATTGTCCAGTTCCATTGTCAGGTCGTTCGATTTCCTATATTAACTACTCTGTATTTGTAAAGGCTTGCTTGAACAGCCACATTTTAACTTGCCTCTGAAATGTCAAGAGGGAGGGAGCAGATCTGATCTCCCTGGGGGGGGGGAGCGTTCCATAGCCGAGGGGCCACCACTGAGAAGGTCCTGTCTCTCGTCCCCGCCAAACGTACTTGAGACGAAGGCAGGACCGAGAGCAGGGCCTCCCCAGATGATCTTAAAGTCCTCAGTGGTTCGTAAGGGGAGATACGTTCGGACAGGTAAGTTGGGCCAGAACCAAGTCAAAAAAGAAGCACCATTAAAACCTTGGCAGACCGTGCAAAAAGAATCTGCGAACCCACCTCCTCCAAGATGAACTGAACCACCTCAACTGGGCTCTACAGGCCAATGGATACTCCACCTCAGACATCAGAAGAGCTGCAAGACCAAGAACAAGCCACGAGAGTAAAGACGAAGATCCACCCAGAGGAAAAGTGTTCTTGCCATACATCAAGGGAACCACTGACCGCATAGGGAAGCTGATGACGAAACACAACATACAAACTATCTACAGACCCACCAAGAAAATCCAACAAATGCTACGTTCAGCAAAGGACAAGAGGGATCCTCTCACTTCTGCAGGAGTCTACCGTATACCATGCAGCTGTGGACAAGTCTACATAGGGACCACCAAATGCAGCAGCAATGCCCAAACACAAATCAAGGAACATGAAAGGCACTGCAGACTACTTCAACCAGAGAAGTCAGCCATAGCAGAGCACCTGATGAACCAACCTGGACACAGCATATTATTTGAGAACACAGAAATGCTGGACCACTCTCACAACCACCATGTCAGACTACACAGAGAAGCCACTGAAATCCACAAGCATGTGGACAATTTCAACAGAAAGGAGAAACCATGAAAATGAACAAAACCTAGCTACCAGTATTAAAAAACTCTAAAATCAAAACAGCAAAACAGCAGAGAGAAAACAATCAGGGACATCTAATCACCCCTCAACAAAAGATTGCTCCAGGCACTTCCAGGCTATCAAATGCTAATCAAGGTGGTCAGTTGAAACATTCACACCTAGCTCCAGCAGACAAGAGTCCTTTGTCCCACCCTGGTCCTTCCACAGATATATAAACCCATTTTCCTAGTTCCAACAGACCTCACTACCTCGGAGGATGCTTGCCATAGATGCAGGCGAAACGTCAGGAGAATGCCTCTAGAACATGGCCATATAGCCCCCAAAAAAACAAACAACCCTGGGACAGAACCGTTTAGGACTTTATAGGCCAAAGCCAGCACTTTGAATTGGGCTTGGTAGCAAACTGACATTCACAATCTCTTGCCACTGGGATTGATATCAATCAACATATCTGAGAACCAAAGCTTAAGCCCAGACTACCCGCCAGATACAAATGAATAGCAAATTCATTTTCCTTGTGTGGCTCTCATATGGAGCCAAAATACCACCATCCTAGCAGACAAAAGGGTAGTATCAGCAGGTTTGGAAAAATCCTGAGGTTTTCATAAATATTACAAAAGAGGATGTTGTTTTGCAAGACCCCATCCTTCCTTGCCACCACTAAGTCGGGGGGAACATGAGAGAAGACAATAATAGCAAGAGCAGTAGAGAGAAACACTGAAAGGAGAAAAGGGCTGAGTTCAGCAATTCCATGACAAATCACAAGAACAGGCAGGGTTGTGCTGACAGTGCTCTACAGTGTAAGCCAGCAATTTCTTAAGAATCCGAAGTGCATGCAGGCAATAGACTCCAGAGGCCAATAGACAGCAGTCTTCTTTCTCTCTCTCTGGAAAACTGCCTGATAGATAGTATGAATAATTTTACCAGAGGTGAGAAAAGAGAGCTATGAGCATACTGCATTTTCCGCTTATCATATGAATTTATTGCATTATTTCTGTAACTGCGTGCTAACCATAGCTGTGCACAGGCATCTAGTTCGCATAAAACAAGCCTCCCAGACGTTTTGGATTACAGCATCTATCTGTCAATGGTCTGGAAAAGCCCAAAATATCTGGAGGGCCCCATGTTGGGAAATAGTGACACAGAAGATGCAAGCTAGGTCACTCACACAAATGCCACACGATGAGACAACCTCCCACTGGAATGAGGTGTCACTTTCGCCTGTTTATGCGCAAGATGTATGCAAAAAAGGGACAGGGCTTTGTAATAATTCTGTGGTGTGACGTCGAAGGCTTTCTTGGCTGGAATCACTGGGTTGCTGTGAGTTTTCCGGGCTGTAAGGCCATGTTCCAGAAGCATTCTCTCCTGAGTTTTATCCACCTCTATGGCAGGCATCCTCAGTGGTTGTGAGGTCTGTTGGAAACTGGGTATGAACCCATACGATGTCTTCGATCATCTGGAGAGGCCCTGCTCGCGCTCCCACCTGTATCACAGGCACGATTGGTGGGAATGAGGGAGAGGGCCTTCTCGGTGGTGGCCCCTCGACTCTGGGACTCGCTCCCCAGGGACATCAGACATGCCCCAACTCGGGCAGTCTTTAGGAGGAGCCTAAAAACATGGTTGTTCCAGTGTGCCTTCCCAGAATAAGGAAATACCCTCAGCAACATGTCCCTAAATGCACTTTATCACTGATTTAGGATTGGCTGCGCACCCCATCTCTACCTGAGAACTCTATCCCAGTTGTGTCCTGCCTTGTCCATGTCCAACATTATTTTTTAAATTTTAAATTATTACATTTGGCCCAGCCATAGGTTTTAAATGTTTGTTGTTATCGTTACTGTCTATTGTTTACTTTTGTTTATGAGATTTATTTTAACTGTTGTATTGATTGTTTTCTTATTGCTTTTACTGTTGATGTACTTTGGGCTCAGCCTCATGTAAGCCGCACCGAGTCCCTTGGGGAGATGGTAGCGGGGTATAAATAAAGTTTTTATTATTATTATTATTATTATTATTATTATTATTATTATTATTATAAACTAGGCACGTGAAGTTTATATATCTATGAAATGTCCAGAGTGGGGCGAATGTGATTGTTGAAAGTGGCCATGCTGATTGGCATTGAATGGCCTTTCAATGTTAAAGCCTGACTGCTTCCTGCTTCCTTCCACAGATGTATAAACCCCACTTGCCAAGTTTCCAACATACCTCACAACCTCTGAGGATGCCTGCCATAGATGTGGGTGAAACGTCAGGAGAGAATGCTTCTGGAGCATGGCTATACAGCCCATAAAACACACAATAAACCAATTTTGTGATGGATATTGTTTGCCAGCATATGGATGTCTGACCATCATAACATCAAGACATATTCGTATTTCAACCATTTAACAAGCGGGTGAAAATCATATGCCTTCCCAAATGTTGTTGGACTGTTAACTCCTAAGATTTCCTTGCCCTTGACTATGCTAGCAAGGTCTGCTGGGATTCCCAGACCATTAACATCTGAATGGTTTCATGATTCCTACCTACCTCTTACATTTGAAATACACAAAAACAGTGAGCAAAACATGATTTTTTTCTGCTTCCTCCAACCAAATTTAAACCACAATTAACTACTGTATTAATTGTTATGCTAACTGTGATTCTGACTGATGAAGATTCACATTTTCTCCCAGGACATGTCTGCAATTAAACATTTCATGGCATTCTCTCAATCTGTTCATCTTTGGCTGAACAAATGGCAGCAGAAGCTACAAAAGAGCAACTTAGAATTTAAAATCATTAAGTATCTCACTAAGTAAAGGTTTTCCCTGACATTAAGTCTAGTTGTGTCCGACTCTGCGGGTGGTGCTCATCACCATTTCTAAACCAAAGAGCCGGTGTTGTCCATAGACACCTCCAAGGTCATGTGGTCAGCATGACTGCATGGAGCGATGTTATCTTCCTGCAGAAGCTATACGTATTGATCTACTCCACATTTGCATATTTTCGAACAGCTACTTTGATAGAAATGGGGCTAACAGTGGGAGCTCACCCTGCTCCCCGGATTCGAACTGCCAACCTTTCAGTTAGTAAATTCAGCAGCTCAGTGGTTTAACCTGCTGCGCCACCAGGGGGCCCATCTCACTAAGTACATACCGTATATACTCGAGTATAAGCTGACCCAAATATAAGCCGAGGCACCTAATTTTACCACAAAAAACTGGGAAAACTTATTGATTTGCATATAAGCCGAGGTTGGGAAATGCTGGAATTACTGATAAATTTCAAAATAAAAATAGATATAAATACAATTACATTAACTGAGGCATCAGTAGGTTAAATGTTTTTGAATATTTACATAAAACTGTAATTTAAGATAAGACTGTCCAACTCTGATTAAATCATTATTCTGATCTTCAGTGTAAATGTGCTTTAGTATCCCTCCAATAATAATAAAGAGAGTAAAATAATAATAATAATAATAATAATAATAATAATAATAATAATGAAATCCAGCATATATACCTCATTTGCTGTGTCATACTGTGTTTTTGTGTCAGGATAATAATAATAATAATAATAATAATAATAATAATAATAGAGTAAAATAATGGAAATGTAATAACAGTGATAACAGAGTAAAATTATAAATGCAGTAATAATGTAAATGTAATAATAATACTTTATTTATTTATTTAAAAGTTTTGTATACCGGCCTTCTCACCTCTCTTGAGGGACTCAGACCGGTTTCCAACCATAATATCACATACAATCAATAAAACATCATAATACATATTACAGTAAAACATTAAAACAGCAATTACAATCAATAACTATAATGGTCAGTCGTCACACTATAATCGTTGCTCATCATCCTCCATCCATATCTCAGGGTGTTGGCTCACTCGTCGAATGCCTGTCTCCATAACCAAGTCTTCACCTGTTTCCTAAATGTCAGGATAGAAGGGGCGGTTCTGATCTCCAGTGGGAGAGAGTTCCAGAGTCAGGGGCCACCACCGAGAAGGCCCTGTCCCTCGTCCCCACCAGACGCGCTTGCGAGGCCGGTGGGACCGAGAGCAGGGCCTCTCCAGACGATCGTAATAATCTTGATGGTTCATAGGGGAGAATACGTTCGGAGAGGTAAACAGGGCCGGAGTCGTAATAAAGAGTAAATAAGTAATATTACTAATAATAAATAGAGTAAAATAATAAATGTAATAAAATAATAGAGTAAAGTAATGTAAATATAATAATAATAAATATATTAAAATAATTCATGTAATAAAATGATACTAATAACAAAGTAAAATAATAAATAACCTTGACTCGAGTATAAGCCGAGGGGAACTTTTTCAGCCTAAAAAGGGGTTGAAAAACTAGGCTTATACTCGAGTATATACAGTATATGGAAATACGGGTATGCCAAAATTCACAACGTTTCTGGTCACAAGCATTTCGGACAAAGGATACCCAACCTGTACTGTACATGTGACTGTCAATAGCATCTCCATACCCAACCCCTTAATAACATTAGAACTCTTCTTGGAGTCGCTCCTTATTATTATCTGCAGGGAAATATGTAACCGATACCACTCTCTGTATGTTGTGACTTGATTGCCAAGGCTACAGCCAACACTGTTGTCAGATCCATTTCTGTCTTAATCCATGGGATGAGGGCACGTACAGAGGCATTCTTGGTAGCTGCTCTACAATTACAGAATTCCCTTCTCTTGAAGTTCTGCCAAAGCCACTTCCTTTAGTGAAACAAAAAAAAATTAGAAATAATAGTCTTCTTCAAGGGTAGCTTCTAGTGGCAGTGGTTCAAATCAGAGTAGGGAGGGGGCAGTCGCAAATATCTGGCATTCAGAGCAGCTTTTATTTAGAAACATCACTGTCCCATGTTTACTTTTTGGTTTTAGCCATGAGCCCTTGAGGGTGGGTGGGTTGCAAGCTATAAGTAAACAAGTATTAATTAAAGCATGCTTTATAGAAAGCTGTGCAAGAAATTAAGACCACATGCTCACGAAGAGGTCAGAAATAAGCTGATTAAAAACACAGCGCACAAGGGAAATATGGCTGCTATGAAGTAGACTTAATTGGTGAACACCAGCAGATGGAAATGGTCATGCTAGAGCAGGGTGTTACGGCCGTTCCTTGCTTGGTTTAAATCGTTATTGATTAGCATTCTGTCCTCTCTCTTCAGCCCGGTAAATGGAGTTTAAGTGCATTAGCAGCAGACTTAGAGAGCTGACAAATGCCACATCATTTTGAGGAGCACGGAGCGCATGAGCAAGCAATCTGAAGGGCGCTGGCAAGTTTTATATCCAGATGCATTTCACTTTCAAGAGAAATGCAAAACAGTGTTAAGGGAGGCCTCAAATCCTGCTTCCTGGGAGCTCTCAAACTCTTTCCATTTTCAGAAATAGAAAGCATCAGTTGCAGTATATAAACTGTCACACAGTGGTAGGTCAAAGGATATTCTAGCCAAACAATTTGTGCTCAAGATACCTCAATTTGGCAAAGGAGGGTGTTCTTTAGTAGGCAATCTACCATCACCTACCACCAAGTGTGTTAGCTGCCCTTTACAGTACTACCACTTTTGGTGTTAGAAATCATAGAATCATAGAATTGGAAGAGACATCATGGGCCATCCAGTCCAACCCCTGCCAAGAAGCAGGAAAATCACATTCAAAGCACCCCTGACAGATGGCCATCCAGCCTCTGTTTAAAAGCTTCCAAAGAAGGAGCCTCTATCACACTCTGGGGCAGAGAGTTCCACTGCTATGAAATGTGGGAGTCTCTCATTATTATGTGTATCAATTGTTCTTCCCACTCTTTCAGGTGGAGTTCAGGGCTTGTAGATGGGGTAAGGACTGTCATGCAACCTTCACAAGTGACATCACTTCTTCAGCTTGAAGGCACCTAGCTCTTCTGTTCATAGAATCATAGAGTTGGAAGAGACCTCATGGGCCATCCAGTCCAACCCCCTGCTGAGAAGCAAGAATATTGCATTCAAAACACCCCTGACAGATGGCCATCCAGCCTCTGTTTAAAAGCTTCCAAAGAAGGAGCCTCTACCACACTCCAGGGCAGAGAGTTCCACTGCTGAACGGCTCTCACAGTCAGGAAGTTCTTCCTCATGTTCAGATGGAATCTCCTTTCTTGTAGTTTGAAGCCATTGTTCCGCGTCCTAGTCTCCAGGGAAGCAGAAAACAAGCTTGCTCCCTCCTCCCTGTGGCTTCCTCTCACATATTTATACATGGCTATCATGTCTCTCCTCAGCCTTCTCTTCTTCAGGCTAAACATGCCCAGCTCTTCAAGCCGCTCGTCATAGGGCTTGTTCTCCAGACCCTTGATCACTTTAATCGCCCTCCTCTGGACACATTCCAGCTTGTCAGCATCTCCCTTCAATTGTGGTGCCCAGAATTGGACACAATATTCCAGGTGTAGTCTAACCAAGGCAGTCTCCACGAGGACTCCTAAGATCTTTTTCACACGTATTGCTCTCGAAGGATTTATCTGGCCAAAAAAGAGTTTTATTTGCTAGTGATGTTCACATCCTTAAGATGAAGCCTTCTGTTTTAAAACACAAATACTTGAGATGAGGAGACATCACATGCTGCTAGACCAGTGGTGGTTCTCAACCAGTGGTTCTCAACCAGTGGTGTTTTGGTCTACAAATCCCAGCCAGTTTACCAGCTGTTAGGATTTCTGGCAGTTGAAGGCCAAAACATCTGGGGACCCACAGGTTGAGAGCCACTGGGCTAGACAAAGCATCCTGACCTAGTCACACATAGACGATTGGTTTTCTACCACTGATCCTCCTAGTGTTTTGGACCTCAACTCCTAGAATTCCTGAGCATTGCTATGATGCCTGTGACATCTGAGAGTTGAAGTCTACATATGGAGCATCGAAGAAGAAAAATAGCCCTGTTACCAACAACAAAGGTTAATAGCAAGGGCAAGAAACTCTGTGGTCCTCCTAAGTAAAGGAACTTCCACTTTCAACATTCCTCACCACTGTCTAGGCAAGATAGAGTTGACAGGATCTAAAGCAGGGGTATCAAACTCAATTTCATCAAGGATCACATTATGGTTATCTCCAATGAGCCACTGAATCCATGGGCAGAGAAGCCATGGATACAGAAGGCAACTATAGTTATTTTTACATAGTGGTCAGTGCTCTTTAGTTTTTGCCCAGTTTGGCTACCCAGATGTTACTGAACCACAACTTCCATCACTTGATTATCTACCATGTGGACTAAATAATGGGAATTGCAACCGAACAGCACTTGTGGCTCTGAGGTTCGGGAAAGGTTAAATAACATTTTAAAATCACAACTCGCATCAGCTCTAGTCAGTGCTAGTCATGAGGATTATAGGAGTCGCAGTCCAGCATCTGAAGGGCCACATAAAATGACATGGTGGGCTGAACGTGACTCACAGGCCTAATGCCGCAACCCTTTAATGCAATTTTTCATGTTGTGGTGACCCCCAACCATAGCATTCTTTTCATTGCTACTTCATAACTGTAATTTTGCTAAAGTTGTGAATGGCAATGTAAATATCTGATATGCAGGATGTGGTCACTGGACCTAATTTGGGACAAATCCCAGTACGCCCGAATTTGAATACTGGTGGGGTTGGGGGGATTGATTTTGTCATTTGGGAGTTGTAGTTGCTGGGATTTATAGTTAACCTGAACTCCACCAATGATGGAATTGAGCCAAACTTGGCACACAGAACTCCCATGACAAACAGAAAATATTGGGGGGGGGGGGGGGGGGGGGGGGTCTGGTGGGCATTGACCTTAAGTTTGGAAGTTGTTCACCTATATACAGAGAGCACCGTGGACTCAAACAATGATGGAGATGGATCAAACGTGGAACAAATACTCAATATGCCCAAATGTGAACACTAGTGGAATTTGGGGAAAACAGACCTTGACATTTGGAAGTTATAGTTGCTGGGATTTATAGTTCACCTACAATCAAAGAGAATTCTGAACCCTACCAATGAGAAACTTGGGCCAAACTTCCCACACAGAAAATGCTGTGCTTTCCGATAGCCTTTGGCAACCCCTCTGACACCCCCACGCAACCCCCCCCTCAGGTGTCCCGACCCCCAGGTTGAAACACTGATCCAGTCAAACATTATTTGAAAGTCAACAAATTCTCCAGCTTTGCTTCACACGTTTTCAAATCTACACTAGATATTTATTGGATTTATAATGTAAAAAAAGAAGAAAACCATTTTGCAGCACTTCATAGTAAGACCCACAGGTAAACTATGACTTTGATGATGTGCTTTTCAACCCTGACATGAAAAAATCCTTCTAAATATGCAGTAAAATGTACAGGGAACTTGCTCGGTTGGTTTTAGATAGTACAAAACAAGGATCCCATCTGTAATGAAATCTTTGAAAAACTAGCACCATTTCCTATGCATATTAAAATATGTGTAGTTGAACAGTGTCTCTAATAAGGCTGACTGTGTCATTAAAGGAGCCATTAACAAACTGATTAAATTATTTCCAGCTACTCTATTGGTATTTGAAGTCTGCACTGTTAACACTGATAGAAGCGCTGTAAGGTCATCATTTTTGGTATTGTACAAGTTAAGCTGCCCTTGAAATGAAGGGAAAATAATTAAGAGAGGGAAAAAATCTGTATTAAACAAAGAACCCTATCCAGACAAAATGAAAACTGTTAAAGCCCATTCAAATCAATAAGCATAGATTTAAACACACATTTCGTTTTGCCCTTTGAACTGACAGGACACAGATGCTTAGCTTTGGTAAGACCACATCTGCAGCTTTAATGCAGATTAAGAATGAAAAGTGATGCAGAACCAAAATAGTTATATTATCCCAATCTGATTGATCATGAACAACAGCAATCTATTATATTAAGATTGAATTGATATTCCGTAAAAAAAATTGGAGAAAAACAGATGCAGATTACTCACATCTATATAATGCACCAGTTTGAAAGAGATACAAAATACTGTCTAGTTGCTTTGAGTTTTCCAGGATGCATGGCCATGTTCCACCCTATGTTTCACCCTATGTAGACTTGTCCACAGCTGCACAGTAGACTCCTGTAGAGGTGAGAGGATCCCTCTTGTCCTTTGCTGAACTAGCATTTGCAGGACTTTCTTAGTGGATAGTGAGTCTGTAGATGGTTTGTGGGTTGTGTTTCTTCATCAGCTTCCCTATGCGGTCAGTGGTTCCCTTGATGTATGGTAAGAGCACTTTTCATCTGGGTGGGTCTTTGCCTTTACTCTCATGGCTTGTTCTTGGTCTTGTGGCTCTGTGGTGGACCACCAAATGCAGCACCCAAACTCTTGTTTACTCTCATGGCTTGTTCTTGGTTCTTGGTCTTGTGGCTCTGTGGTGGACCACCAAATGCAGCACCCAAACACGAATGCCTGGATTCCCCCAGGCAGCAGGCAGCCAGGCTTTGAAGCTGCAAGGCCTCTAAATGCTAATTAAGGTGACCATTTGCAACATTCACTCTTGCCTCAAGCGGACAAGAGTTCTTTCTCCCAACCTAGACATTCCAGATATGTAAACCTCATTTGTCTAGTTTCCAACACACCCCTCAATCTCTTATGATGTCTGCCATAGATGTGGGTGAAATGTAAGGAGAGAATGCTTCTGGAACATGGCCATATAGCCCGGAAAACTCACAGCAACCCAGTGATTCTGGCCATGAAAGTATATTAATTTATTCCCCATACATTAAAATACTGTCTTTCTGGTTAATATATTTCAGTCACCTGAAATACTATTTACATTACACTATGTATGTTCACTATTTGCGCACTTCTTGGAAATCATAGCGAAAAATTAAATTAGGGAAATGATTGTGTTCTTCAGCTTTTTTTGAACTTTGTGTGGCCCCCAAAACACAAGAATAATATAACTAACATCAATAATCATGCCTGAAAAATATTTTTTTTTACTTTAAAAAGATAGTTTATGTAATTGTAAATATTCTACAAACACTGATAGGTTGGAACGATGTCTTTACTGCCATTATGGTATCTATTCAGTCCAATGTGCATGAGTTAGCCTCCAAACCAGAATAAGAAGATATGGCACAAAGGGTTTGTTAAAAATATTAGAGTAACTTACCAGAGACATTAATTGACGTTCCGGCATCTATAATCCCACTGTTGGGCCTTACACAGTACCTGCGTGGCGCTGTGGTCTTCACTTTGAAACAGACATTTCTGTCTGTAGGGTTGCCAAGTTTCAGGTTTGTAGTGACAACATCTGTAAAGGGACCTGTGGAACAAAAAAATAAGAATTGTTTAGAATAATTTCGAAATAATTCGGATATTATTTTAGCCGTTCTATTCCCAAGTACACATGCAGCGATAACATATTAACATCATAGGCTTCATCATCCTACTTTTCCTCTGAAGACAGTATACTTGTCTCCGCTCTACTGCTGGTGCTTTCCATTTTGTCTCGCCTACAATTTATGTTAAACTCTGCCCAAGTAGCTAGCTTGAGGTTAGACAATTATCTTTGTTGCTGACAAGTAATACAGGCTGAGTATTGCCCAATACAGGCTGAGCATCCCTTCTCTGAAATGCTTGGTCCAGAAATGTTTTGGTTTTCTGATTTTTCAGATTTTTAAGTATTTGCATTTAGATAGTGAGATATTTTTTGCTTTTTAAGTCTCTTCCATTGTATTTTGGAGATAGAATCCAAGTTGCAAAATATATTTATAATGTCAGGGGCAGACCAAACAATTGCATTTCATTTTTTTAACAAACAAACAAACAGACAGACAAAACACAAAGTTTGCAAGCTTGGTAGTTGATTAAATGTCTTTGACCAGTAGCTGGCCACTTGGAGTGCCTCTGGTGTTGCTGCAAGAAGGTCCTCCATTGTGCAAGTGGCAGGAGTAAAGGTAAAGGTTTTCCCCTGACATTAAGTCCAGTCATGTCCGACTCTGGGGGTTGGTGCTCATCTCCATTTCTAAGCCGAAGAGCTGGCATTGTCCGTAGACACCTCCAAGGTCACATGGCCGGCATGACTGCATGAAGCGTGTTACCTTCCCACCAGAGCGGTACCTATTGATCTACTCACATCTCTGTATGTATTTGAACTGCTTGGTTGGCAGAAGCTGGGGCTGACAGCGGGAGCTCACGCCGCTCCTTGGATTCAAACTGGTGACCTTTCAGTCAACAAGTTCAGCAGCTCAGCGGTTTAACCCACTGCGCCACCGGGGGCTCCCAGTGCTTCATATACACCTTACATATAGTGTCTGACAGTAACATAATCTATATAAATAAAAATGTAGTGTTCGTTTGTGGGATTAACATAACTCAGAAACCACTGGGTGAATTAACACCAAATTTGGACACAATACACCTATCAGGCCATTGAGTGACCATCACTCATAAAAACACTGAAAAATGCAATGGAAGAGACTTAAAAAGCCAACCCCCCCCCAAAAAAATGCATTACAACACATACAGAAAACCACATATACAAACAAATCAAACATATATACAAATACACACACATATATACACACACAAAACACATATACACGGACTGGGCCACAGCAACGCATGGGAGGAGACAGCTAGTATATAATATACTTAATAAGTTGGCATGTGTAACAAAGTTATGTATACTGAACATCAGAAAACATGTAGCCAATTTTGGAGCATTTTGGATTTCCAGATATGGGATATTTGCCTTATTTTAACATATTTTGCCAAGAACCAAACTGATGCAATACCTTTCCCCAGGGCAGCAAGTTTCCAATATATGATGCTCTACTTATGAAACGATATAGGCTCCTATGCTATGAGTTTCTACTGAACATACAGATTTACTTTTAGGGATTCACAGGTTTGCAACCGCCTTTCCACTAATTGGTTCTCTAGTGGTAAAAGTATTTTGAGGTCTCTTTTAATTAAAACTAGGGAAGCAGATAGCTGACCCCATTGGTCTCCGAGTCCCAGGGCTCTTGATAGACATAATATCCCATCTGTGACATGTTTAGTTATGATACCGGTAAAGAGAAAGAGACAACAAAAAAATAGGCACATGTTTATGTCAAATGTACAAAGACATGTTATCAAAGAAACGCGGTAGTTATAGCAGAAGGTCAAGAGTGACCAGAAATAGGAGAAAATATAACTGAGAAGAAGCTGGGAAGCAGGAACCTAATTAGAGAGATTCAGCCAGTTGTCAGCAACCTCTGTGTGTATGCCTTCAAGTCACCTGTTGACTTATGGTGACCCCATGGATTATATTAAGTTTTCTGAGTCAAGGAATACTCAGAGGTGGCTTATTATTGCCTTCCTCTGAGATACAGCCCACAGCACCTTCTTGGTCCTCCTTTCAAGTACTAACCAGACTTGACCTTCCTTACTTTCCAAGACTTCAGGTTGTTTAGCATGGAGCACCTATTAGACATAGTATTTATGTGCAGGTGACTTTTCCCCTTAAGCTCTGTCCTCCACACCCCACAACATGCCATTGAAAAGCACTCAGCTACACAGTGTTTGACTGCACTGCTGCGGTGTTCTAAACCCAACAGACAGTACTCAAGCAAAACTTGAGCCTGCCATTTAAGGTGGCACTATTAGCATTCCTGCACCTTAAACACTCAAGATTGGACCAAGCAGGAGTCATATCAAAAGATAGCCACAGGTCTGGTGTCCATCATTTCTGCCACATTTAAAGGCAATTGCAAGCATAAGGCACCACCAAATGCAATTTTACTAAGGAAACTTGCATGCAACAGAGAGTAGCAGACAAGAGACGGCTTTTCATTCAGTCTTTTCTGTACGATAAACCTGTTCATCACCTGTTCACTGCAGAGAAAGTGAATAATGCACAATATCAGTGACTTAGAAAGTTGTTCTAAGTCATTATTCCTGCAGAACAGTAGGTATAATATTGAATGTGTGTGTGTGTATATAATTCAAAGCCCTAAATGGTTCTGCCTCAGCTTACTTGTCTGAATGTATCTCCCTCTATTCGACTCACCTCAGAGGTTAAGATCGTCAGGGGAGGCCTTGCTCTCAGTCCCACCCCCTTTGCAAGCGCAGCTGGTGGGGACAAGACAGGGTCTTCTCAGTGGTGGCCCCTCGCCTATGGGACTCCCTTCCCAGTGAAATTACATCTGCCCCATTCCTCCTGACCTTCAGGAACAAACTGAAAACATTGCTCTGAGATCAGACTTTCCACCAGTAACGGGAGTAGTGCAATATGAGACTAAAAATTAATATAATGACAACTCGGACCAGCCCTGGAATACTACTTGGATCATGAGATTTTAATTTGTTATAATACTATGCTTTTAATTAGTTTGGTTTTAATATTTTTGTTTATTTACGGATGTATTCATGTAGTAATATACAGTGCAACCTCACTTATCATGGGTGCTACATTCCAGAACTACCCACGATAAGTAAAAATCCGTGAAGTAGGGGCAAGCCCTCCTCCCTTTCTCCCTCCTCCTTCCCCGCTTGCACGGGGAAGGAAGAAACAGAAGCAAGCCCTCCTCCTTCTCCTCTTCCCCGCGAAACAGAGTCCGTGAAAAGTGAACCGCAAAGTAGTGAGAGAACACTGTATGACATTGAATTGTTACCTTTGTAGCCTGTGAGCTAGAATATGTTCAAGAACCCTCTACAACAGGCATGAGCAAACTTCGACACTCCAGGTGTTTTGGACTTCATCTCCCAGAAATCCCAGCCAGCTTACCTGCTGTTAGGAATTGTAGGAGCTGGAGGGCCGAAGTTTGTCCATGCCTGCTCTACAATGTAGATTTCCACATGTGTTTCTGCAGCAGAAATATCATCACATCCTCCAGTTCAGGCTATGAGTGCCACTGCATATACTAACCAAAATACTAGGAAGGGAAGTGGAAGACCAAGAGGGGAAGACAAAAACTTAATAACATCCCCCCCCCCCAAAAAAAAAGTTTCTTCCAGCAATTTTTACCCTAGCCTTCTATTCATCAAGGCCACACATCATGCAAGGCTGGGGTAAAAACTGCTGGAAGAAACATTAACAACCTTAGATATGCAGATGATACCACTTTGATGGCCAAAAGCGAAGAGGAGCTGAGGAGCCTTCTAATCAAGGTGAAAGAAAAAAGTACAAAAGCTGGGTTGCAGCTAAACATCAAAAAACCAAGATTATGGCAACAAGAATGATTGATAACTGGCAAATAAAGGGAGTAAATGTGGAGGCAGTGACAGACTTTGTATTTCTAGGTGCAAAGATTACTGCAGACACAGACTGCAGCCAGGAAATTAGAAGACACTTAATTCTTGGAAGGAGAGCAATGACCAATCTCGATAAAATACTGAAGAGTAGAGACATTACACTGGCAACGAAGATCCACATAGTCAAAGCAATCCACCTAGTCAAAGCAATGGTATTCCCCGTAGTAACCTATGGATGTGAGAGCTGGACCATAGGGAAGACTGAGCAAAGGAAGATAGATGTTCTTGTGGGTTTTTTTGGGCTATATGGCCATGTTCTAGAGGCATTTCTCCTGACGTTTCGCATGCATCTATGGCAAGCTTCCTCAGGAAGATAGATGCTCTTGAACTGTGGTGTTGGAGGAAAGTTCTGAGAGTGCCTTGGACCGCCAGAAGATCCAACTAGTCCATACTTCAGGAAATACAGCCCAACTGCTCACTGGAGTGAAGGATATGAAAGGCAAAGATGAAGTATTTTGGCCACATAATGAGAAGACAGGAAAAGCTTAGAGAAGACAATTATGCTGGGCAAAATGGAAGGAATAAGGAAGAGGGGCCGACCAAGGGCAAGATGGATGTTATCCTTGAAGTGACTGGCTTAACCTTGAAGGAGCTGGGGGTGGTGACAGCCAACAGGGAGCTCTGGCGTGGGCTGGTCCATGAGGTCACGAAGAGTCGGAAGCGACTGAACGAATGAACAACAACAACCCGCAAAAACCCCAAAAGAAACAAAACAAAATTTTAAAAAGTTTCGAACATCTTATTGAAGTGAGAATATATTCAATAAGGATAGAAAGTTGACACTGTTCAGGAAGTATAGAAAGTTAAGGGAGGAAAGAGAATAGATGGAGCCTGAATACTACTAAAACTTTTTGGCGAAGGTCTCACTATTATCTTTCTTGTCACAGATGTGTGGGGCAAAGCAGTCACATTAATGGCTTGCCCTAGACCACTCAGTGAATACATGGCAGTGTTGACATTTGAACTCATTAAGGTCCTGGCTCACAGCTCATGCCCTTTACTATGCAAGGCCAGCACTTTTATTACACTTGTGTCAGTGCTCCGACAAATGTTTTCTAGTACAGTATTGGGCATCTTAAGTTTCCGATTTTAAATAGTAGAGTATGCAAGGCCTTGTTAGCACCAGTTATAAATAGCCCCTTAGCAAACTATATTATAACCCAGCTTGCAAATTCTGAAGCTTCCAAACGGGATGTTGCTATTATAGGCAGACACGAAAGGTCAGGAGTTAATGGCTCCCTTGGTCAATAACCGAAGGAAGTTACAGGGACTAACATGTCAGCAACAGATTCTGATTTCACTTTCAAACTTTTTTATTCGGTTCTCTTCTCTTCCACAAGTACGTTAATATATATTTCATTTTTAAAGCTGTATATTCAGAAGTCTAATAAATTGTATGCCGTAACAGGGAATCTTAAATTAATATGCCATAACAGAGAATCTAACTGCCCACTAAAGTAATCACTAGACTCTGTGTGCTCCTTCCCAATATACTATTTTGAACAGAGATGACAGTTAAAAAAATAAAGTCACGGCATAAATTTTTATATATATAAGTCATACTTCACGTGAGTAGTTAATGATACACCTGAGAAGGGGGAGGGGGGTCTTTGCAATTTATTCCCTTACTAAAAACAACGTAAAGCAAGATTAGACTCAGGGGATAAAAAAAACCAACAATTTAAGTCATGCAGATGACACCATATTACTAGCAGAAGCCAGCAAAAGTTCAGAGAAAGTGCAAAGGAAGGTTTACAACAGAACATTAAGAGAAGAAAAATATTGACTGCAGAGTATTTATATAAATTTAAAGAAGGCAATGAAGACATTAAATAGTTCAAGGGGTCATGGGTCATGATAGTACAGCAAGTTAAACTGCTAGCTGCAGGAAATCTGCTGACCAGAGGCTTAGGAGTTTGAAGCTGTGAATCAGGGTGAGCTCTCCACTGTTAGTCCTACCTTCTGCCAACCTAGCAGTTCAACAGCATACAATGTGAGTAGATCAATACAGATCAATGTGAGTAGATCAGTACTGCCACAGCAGGAAGGTAAAAGGGCACCTCATGCCGACAAAACACGATTGGAGATGTCTATGGACAACAGGCTCCACAACATGTAAAAATGGAATAACAGCACCTCCCTATGGCTGGACTTGAGTATCGCCTCCAGACGCCGGAGATGAAAAGGGGAAGGCCTTTACCTTTGGCTATGTATTGTATGTCGTTGTTGTTCACTGTGTAAAAAGCATTTAATGTCTGCCTTATATGTGTATACTGTAATCTGCTCTGATCAATGGCCTAGACCAGTGGTTCTCAACCTGTGAGTCCCCAGCTGTTTTGGCTAGTTTACCAGCTGTTAGGATTTCTGGGAGTTGAAGGCCAGAACATCTGGGGACCCACAGTTTGAGAACCACTGGTCTAGGCCATTGAATTTCCATTTCTATGTATGATTGTGAAAGTTTGACAGTGAAGAAAGTTAACAGGAAGAAATGTTCAAGTGGAATCTCCTTTCCTGTAATTTGAAGCCATTGTTCCATGTCCTAGTCTCCAGGGCAGCAGAAAACATTTATTTGTTTGTTTGTTTGTTTGTTTGTTCACAGTATTTATATACCGCCTTTCTCACCCCTGGGGGGACTCAAAGCGGAAAACAAGCCTGCTCTCTCCTCCCTATGACTTCCCCTCACATCTTGATACATGGCTCTCATCATGTCTCCACTCAGCCTTCTGCATGCTAAATATGCCCAGCTCTTTAAGCCGCTCCTCATAGGGTTTGTTCTCCAGACCCTTGATTATTTTAGTTGCCCTCCTCTGGACACATTCCAGCTTGTCAACATCTCCTTTCAACTGTGGTGCCCAGAATTTGACAGTGTGATTCCAGATGTGGTCTGACCAAGACAGAATAGAGGGGTAGCATGACTTCCCTGGATCCAGACAAGCCACAGAAACCCATTGGCTTTTTAAGCTGCCGCATGACATTGTTGGTTCATGTTCACCTTCCTGTCCACAAGGTTTCCAAGATCTTTTTCATTGATGTCAAGCCAGGCATTGTCCCCCATTCTATATCTTCGTATTTCATTTTTTTCTGCCTAAGTATCTTGCATTTGTCCTTGTTGAACTTCATTTTGTTAGTTTTGGACCATCTCCCTTATCTAATTTTAAGTGTAATTACTGCAGAAGAACACAATGAACAAGATGTTTCTAACCAAAAGCTGGGAACACGCCCATTGTTTCATAGGAAGCCTAGTTCCAGCTAAGCTGCGGTATTGGTGGTAAAAACACAAGGGTCAGGGAATGTATCATATATTTATACTAATATATAGTTTTTAGAGATGTTAAAAACTACAACAAAGGGTTTGCAGTTGAGAAGTTAAGTCGACTGATGTACTATTTCCAAAATAAATCACAATCCAATTGTGAGCCACTGCTCCAATTTTGATTATAGTCGCATATCAATCTGAACTGTGTGCAGCAGAATTACTGAACTAGAAGTTTTTGTTTAGGATATATGCTAAAGAAACTAGGGCAAAGTAATATAACATCAATGGAAGAAGTTCAAAGAATAGCCACCACTTTTATACAAATCCAGATGTGTGTGTGTGTGTGTGTGTGTGTGTGTGTGTGTCAGGAGTGACTTCAGAAATGCAAGTTGCTTCTGATGTGAGAGAATTTGCCATCTGCAAGGATGCTGCCCAGGGGACGCCCGGATGTTTTGATGTTTTACCATCTTTGTGGGAGGCTTCTCTTACATCTCCACATGAGGAACTTGAGCTGACAGAGGGAGATCAGCCCGCTCTCCCCAGATTTGAACCACTGACCTGTTGGTCAGCAGTTCTGCCGGCACAAGGGTTTAACCCATTGCACCACCAGGGGATTATTATTATTATTATTATTATTATTATTATTATTATTAATACGTGGGGTTGCCTTTGAAGACGGCTCGGACGCTTCAAATGGTCCAGCGTGCAGCAGCCAGGTTGCTAACAGGAGCGGCGCTTAGGGAGCACACAACTCCTCTGCTGCGCCAGCTCCACTGGCTGCCAGTTTGATACCGGGGCCAATTCAAAGTGCTGGCTTTAGCCTATAAAGCCCTAAATGGTTCTGGCCCAGTCTACCTATCCGAACGCATCTCTTCCTACGAACCCTCCAGGAAGTTAAGATCATCTGAGGAGGCCCTGCTCTCGATCCCGTCTGCTTCGCAAGCACGCTTGGCGGGTACGAGAGACAGGGCCTTCTCTGTGGTGGCCCCTCGGCTGTGGAACTCCCTGCCTAGGGATATTAGATCAGCCCCCTCCCTCCTGACCTTTCGTAAGAGAGTGAAAACCTGGCTCTTCGAGCAGGCATTCGGAACCCCAGAATAGATAGTCAAGCTTGAGATGGAGAATGACCCAGGAACGGCCAAGACGATGAAATGGACGAGGATTGGAATGAGAGGATATAGCTCTTTTTAAATTATTATTGCACTGTCTTTTTTGTCTAAATGCACTTAATTGTTTTTGCTTTTGTATTGTATTGATGGCATCGAATTGTGCCGATATGTAGACCGCCCTGAGTCGCCTGCAGGCTGATATGGGCGGGATATAAGTGATGTAAATAAATAATAAATAAATATTATTAGAAACACCACAAAGGGTTGTCCTCCTTTGTGTTGACCGATCCTGCGCTGCCCGATTTTGTATAGATCTTGTTGGGCGGGCCGCTTTCTGTGTAGACCGACAGCGCGTTGCCTGTTGGGCAACTCAGCTGGATATAGACCAACTGAGCTGACCATTACCGTGTCGACCACCTCCGGGGGACCATCCGCTATTTCTACATCAATCGTCTATAGTTTACATCTGAATCATAGCACTTTTGCCAACTGCCAATCTCTTTAATTACAGTGTTACATATTGCAAACATTGCATGTTACAGTTCCTTCTACCTTTGCTGCTAATGTGGTAATAAGAGCATAATATAGCACCTTAAGGCGCCTGCCTCTGTTGCCAACTGTTTTCGCACTTTACCCCTTCCCCGATCCCTCCGGCCGCACTTTAGTAATATTGAGGCTAGTGCTTGAGCTGCTGCCCTTTAAGACCCTGCACTTTTAGACTCTGCACCTTATGAATCGCCCTAGTGGCTCGTAGCCGTGGAGTTACTACTGTTGCACTTTAATTCTCTAGCACTTTAAGTATCATCCTACTTTCGCGGCTGATGAAGTGTACTGTTTTCATCTATGTGGTCCCCCACCCTTCTATGTATACTGTCCCTGATATTCTTGTTTGGCGAAAGGGGCAGAGGAGGAAGGGGGCTGGAGCCTGTGAAGAACAATGAGGAGGGGAGGGGGGATAAAGAAGACCAAAGCAACTGGTATGAAAAAACGCCAGCATTCCAAACAGCTGGTGAACCAGAGACTAAGACCTTGGTCAGGAACTGCGGCACGGAGGAGGGGAGGTGTTCCACTAGCCGAGGGGCCCCCATAGAGGTCGTGGTGGGAAGGAGGAGATGCGGGAAAAGGAGACCTCAAATTCGGCCAAATTCGGACCACTTATCCACATTAACGATCCCAAATCGGTCTCCTAAGGTAAATTGGTGTAACCAGGTGAGCGGACCCTCTGGACTGAAGGTGGTGCTGTTGAACGCCAGATCTGTCAACGGAAAAGCGACCTGGATCCAGGACTTAATCTTGGACGAGCGGGCAGATCTGGCGTGCATCACGGAGACCTGGTTGGATGAAGCTGGAGGAGTAAATCTGACCCAGCTTTGTCCTCCGGGGTTCTCCGTGCAGCACCAACCAAGATCCGGAGGGCGGGGAGGCGGGGTCGCAGTGATCTATAAGGATTCCATCCCTCTGACCAGGGGCCCCATCCCGCAGTCTACAAATTTTGAATGCGTCTACCTGAGAGTGGGTGACCGGGACAGAATAGGGATTCTGTTAGTGTACCGTCCACCTCGCTGCACTACAGTCTCCCTACCTGAGCTAGCGGGGGTGGTCTCGAGCCTGGCATTGGAGTCTCAACGGCTTCTTGTGCTGGGAGACTTCAATATCCATGCCGAGGCGACCCTCACAGGTGCGGCTCAGGACTTCATGTCTGCCATGGCAACCATGGGGCTGTCCCAACAAATATCTGGCCCCACCCACTGTGCTGGACATACATTGGACTTGGTTTTCTGCCAGGGATGGGAACAGGGTGGCGGTGTGGAGGAGTTGTCCATCTCTCCGTTGCCATGGACTGACCACTTCCTGATCAGATTTAGGCTCACTGCGCCCCCTAACCTCTGCAAAGGTGGAGGACCCATTAAGATGGTCCGCCCCAGGAGGCTTATTGATCCGAATGGATTCCTGACGGCTCTTGGGGATTTTCCCGCCACCTCGGTTGGTGATCCTGTCGATGCCCTGGTCGCTCTCTGGAATGGGGAGATGGCTAGGGCAATAGACACGATCGCTCCAGAACGTCCCCTCTCAAGTAGCCGAGCTAAACCAGCTCCTTGGTTTACTGAGGAGCTGGCAGCGTTGAAGCGAAAGAAGAGGGAACTAGAGAGCGTGTGGCGTTCGGATCCGCGCGAGCCAAATCGAACACGGTTTGTGTCCTTCTTAAGGGCATATGCCGCGGCAATAAAAGCCGCAAAGAAAAGTTTCTTTGCGGCCACTATTGCGTCTGCAAAAAACCGTCCGGCGGAGTTGTTTCGGATTGTCAGAGGTCTTTTAACTCCCGCCACCTCAGACGGGAGCCCTGACAATTCGGTCACGCGCTGTGAAGCATTTGCTCGGTTCTTTGCAGACAAAGTCGCTTTGATCCGTTCTGAGCTGGACGCCGCGTTAAATGCAGTCTCTGAGGATGTAACAAGAGCACCTGCTTGTCCTATTTTGATGGATTCTTTTCAGTTTGTGAAACCCGAGGATGTGGACAAGATACTTGGAGGAATGAGGCCCACCACGTCCATCCTAGACCCCTGCCCATCCTGGCTTCTGAGAGAGGCCAGAGGGGGATTGGCTGAGTGGGTAACAGTGGTGGTGAATGCCTCCCTTCGGGAAGGCAAGATTCCAGCGAGCCTAAAACAGGCTATTATAAAGCCGCTGTTGAAGAAGCCATCACTGGACCCCACTAAATTGGACAACTTTCGGCCTGTTTCCAATCTCCCCTTTTTGGGCAAAGTCATGGAAAGCGTGGTGGCCTCACAACTCCAGGTATTCTTGAGAGACACGGATTATCTGGATCCGGCACAGTCTGGTTTCAGACCGGGACATGGTACTGAGACGGTCTTGGTCGCCTTAGTGGATGATCTGCGCCGGGAGCTAGACAGGGGGAGTGTGTCCCTGTTGGTGCTCCTGGACCTCTCAGCGGCCTTCGATACTGTCGACCACGGTATCCTTCTGGGGCGCCTTGCGGGAATGGGCCTTGGGGGCACTGCCTTGCAGTGGCTCCAGTCATTCCTGGAGGGACGCACCCAGAAGGTGTTATTGGGGGACTCCTGTTCTACACCACAACCTTTGACTTGTGGAGTTCCACAGGGTTCCATACTGTCCCCTATGCTGTTTAACATCTACATGAAGCCGCTGGGTGAGATCATCCGGAGTTTCGGGGTGCGGTGTCATCTGTACGCAGATGATGTCCAACTCTGTCACTCCTTTCCACCTGCTACTAAGGAGGCTGTCGAGGTCCTGAACCGGTGCCTGGCGGCTGTAATGGTCTGGATGAGGGCGAACAAATGAAATTAAATCCAGACAAGACAGAGGTACTCCTGGTCAGTCGCAAGGCCGAACAGGGTATAGGGTTACAGCCTGTGCTGGATGGGGTCGCACTCCCCTTGAAGGCGCAGGTTCGCAGCTTGGGTGTGACCCTGGACTCATCGTTGAGCCTGGACCCCCAGGTGTCAGCGGTGACCAGGGGAGCATTTGCACAGCTTAGGCTCGTGCGCCAGCTGCGCCCGTATCTCGGGAAGTCTGACTTGGCCACGGTGGTACACGCTCTGGTCACATCCCGCCTTGACTACTGCAACGCTCTCTACGTGGGGCTGCCCTTGAAGACGGCCCGGAAGCTTCAGCTGGTTCAGCGCGCGGCAGCCATGCTACTAACTGGAGCGGGATACAGGGAGCACACAACGCCCTTGTTGTCCCAGCTCCACTGGCTGCCGATTTGCTACCGGGCCCAATTTAAGGTGCTGGTGTTGGCCTACAAAGCCCTAAACGGTTCCGGCCCAAAATACCTTGCTGACCGCATCTTGGCCTACGAGCCCACGAGGACCTTGAGATCGTCTGGGGAGGCCCTTCTCTCGATCCCGCCTGCATCACAGGCACGGCTGGCGGGGACGAGAGAGAGGGCCTTCTCGGTGGTGGCCCCCCGGCTGTGGAACACTCTCCCTGCAGACATCAGACAGGCGCCCTCCCTCATGTCCTTCCGAAAAAGCCTCAAGACATGGCTGTTCGAGAAGGCATTTAATTAAGTGCTAAATAGTGTGGAAAGATGATTGGAACGGAATAAGGAATATGAGATTGGCCTATGATTCCACTATGAGACGAAGCGGATTTTTAGTGTAGTTTTGTAATTGTTATGTAGTTTATATGTTGTTGAAATTGCCTTTTGTAAACTGTCTTTTATATGTGTGTACACCGCCATGAGTCGCCCTAAGGGGCTGAGAATGGCGGTTAATAAATGCATCAAATAAATAAATAAATAAATAAATAAATCCACAGAAGAGACTCTGCTGGCTGTTGTATTGGATCACATGTTGGACACTTCCCAAGTGTCTAGGACTGTGTGATGTATTGGCGAATAATGTGTGCAGTAAGTAAGGTGGCCTTTTGCAGCTGGCAGATGGTAATCTTGCCAGTGCCAATTGTAGTTAAGTGCAGGCCAAGGTCTTTAGACACTGCACCCAGTGTGCCGATCACCACTGGGACATTTCCATTCATTTCGTTACAAATCTTTCCAATTCATATAATTATTTCTTCTCCTTTCCCCATTCCCATCTCCAGAGTCCTTCTTTTCTTTGTGATCCCACCAGAATCCCATTTCTTCAGGTGGGGGTTGGTTCCCATCTTCTTTCTTTAATGTTTCTTCAACATTTTTTCCCATATACTTTCAAAATCATTATTCCTCCTTTTTTAACCTTTAGATTACATGTTAATTTATCATTTATTGCTAATTTTCAAATTTCCTTATACCATTCTTCTATCTTAATTTCCACCTCTCCCTTCCAATTTTTTGCTATTAGTACCCTTGCAGCCGTTAACAACATTGTTATCAGATTTTTTTTCATTTTTCTTCCATTCATCTGTATTGTAAATAGATAACAGTATAGTCGCCGGATTTATATTATTTTTTTTCCTTCATAATACTTTCTATCTCTACTATAACCTTTCCCCAAAACCTCTGTACATATTTGCATTGCTAATATATACGGTGGCGCAGTGGGTTAAAGCACTGAGCTGCTGAGCTTGTTGATCGAAAGGTCGCAGGTTCGATTTCGGGGAGCGGCGTGAGCTTCCGCTGTCAGCCCTAGCTTCTGCCAACCTAGCAGTTCGAAAACATGCAAATGTGAGTAGATCAATAGGTACCGCTCCGGCGGGAAGGTAATGGCGCTCCATGCAGTCATGCCGGCCACATGACCTTGGAGGTGTCTACGGACAACGCCGGCTCTTCGGCTTAGAAATGGAGATGAGCACCACACCCCAGAGTCAGACATGACTGGGCTTAATGTCAGGGGACTACCTTTACCTTTTACCACATGTGAATATATGTTCCCCTTTCTTGGCAACCCCTCCAACGTTTTTCTGAACAGCTCTTGTCCATATGGTGTATCTTTGTCGTGGTCAAGTACCATTCCATCAGCCCACTTTGGTTGGGATTGAATGTTTACTTTTAAGCTTTTTATTGTATTTATATTTGAATTGTTCAATTATTATGTCTTGTTTATTACTTTATATTTAAATTGATAGGTTAATTGTTTAAATTAATATGTCATGTTTATTATTATATGTGTAATTGTATGTCACGGACTGTAAGCCACCCTGAGTCCCCTTTTGGGGTGAGAAGAGCATAATAATAATAATAATAATAATAATAATAATAATTGTACCATAATTATTATTATTATTTCCATATGATCTTGTAGTAATTTTCTTTTATTCTAATTGATAAATTCTTGAGGTGTCTTGCTCTCCATAATTTTTCTCAATTTCTTTCTCCTATTTTTATTCCCAATTCTTCCTCCCATAGTTCCCTTGTTTGTAACCGCCTCGTAGCGTAAGATTGTCCAGGGAGGCCCTGCTCTTGGTCCTACCAGCCTCGCAAGTGTGCTTGGTGGGGACAAGAGACAGGGCCTTCTCAGCAGTGGCCCCACGCCTGTGGAACTTGCTCCCCAGCGAGATCAGGTCGGCTTCTTCCCTCCTTTCTTTTAGGAAGGTTAAATCATGGCTCTGGAATCAGGCCTTTGAACAGCAAGAATGACAGCACCTTGGATGTTGAACCGGACTGAAATTGGCTATATGGTTGATGACAATGTTTTTAACATGTTTTTAACTTAATGTTTTGTTTACTGTTTTAAACTATTTGTGTTTATATTTGTATTGTGCCGTCACACCCAGACACTATAAAGTTAAAACTAAGATATGCTTCTCTCTTTATCCGGGTGAACTGCAGGTGCCTTACTTAGAACCTTAAGATTCCCAGCAACTGAGGCCACTCCAGATTTGAACATCAAACAGAATATTTATTTCTCAAAGTCCTTTGCAGACTTGGCACAGCTTGCTGAAGTTACAAACACAAACAATCAACTTATGAAATCATGTAGATGTTCTTTCCTTCTTTTTTTCCTTCAGCTGCTGAGTTAACTTCCTCCAATGGTAGAAAAATGCTGAGATTCTTTACCCTAGCCCTGAGCTGCTATTATTAGAAAGAGCAGATCTTTCCCTATCTAAGCTCAAAACTAACTTGGGGATGAAGTAATAGAGCCTCTCCCAATGGCAGAGAAATCCTGGGATATTCTGTGCCCTAGTGCTGAGCTGCTATTTTTAGAAAGAGCAGGTCTTCCCCTATCTAAGCTCAGCACCAGTTTCAAAGGCAAGAGGGTAAGTACTCACAATGGTCTGTCCGAGCTGCCTAGCTTGACCACAAGCACTTCTGAGGCTTTTTCTAAACTGAAGAAGGCAAGACAGCTTCTCCAAAATGGAGATCTCAATCCCAAGGAAAAAGGGCGGTCTCTGGACCAAAGAGATACTTTTTTAAGCCAATAACAGCAAAAGGCATTGCAGGCTGGCTTTAAGCCCCTGTTAATGGTTAACTTTCAGGGTGCTACTGAGACTGTAGCAACCCTGGGGGAGATGCAAAAGGATGCTATTTCATGCAACTAAGGGGCAATGCAAACCAAGCTCCTGGAAGACGGAACATGTATTATACTGAGGCTTTGAATTGTGGCCGGTATGTAAGCCGCCCTGAGTCCCCCCTCAAGGATTGAGAAGAGCAGGATAGAAATATTGGAAATAAATAAATAAATGATCAATACTAATTTAGTATGATTGCTATAGCACTCTGAACTTTCTGCCCTATGCAGACTGCAGGGCTTTGACCATGCACCCATGCTGGATGCAAAATATATGACTCAGTATTTGTGCATATACTACCCCTGCCTCAATTTTAAAACTATTCTCTTTCTAGAGATCTGGATGCATTCAGCCTGAAACAAGTGACAGAATCCACTTTTGTCTATCAATTATTCTCTCAATGGTACAACCATAAAAAAACCTAGAACATATCTAGCTTAGATCTTTGTAATGTACTCAAGCATCAGCTAAAATAATCCATTCACTAGGCTCTTACAGATTAGTGTGCACTGTGCAAAGGAGAGGACAAACACCACCAATAATTGTCCTGGGAGAAGAGAGCCAAGCTCTATAGTTCAGCTAAAGTTCAGGGAAATGCACACGGTTTTCATATGATCATGAAGAAAGATGATTCATAGCTATTTTCAGAGTGTAAAGCAAAATATTAGGGCTGGACAGCAGGCAGAAAGAGCATGCAATTCATATTAACAAGCCACAACAACACTGACACAACCCAGTGAGACCAAAACTGTGTCGTCTTTAGCTAATTTAGTATGCTTAAGAAAACATACCGCTCTTGCAGTATTAGACAACATGAGTGATACAATAATCCATCTAAAGCTGTCTCGCAAATCTCCATGGAAATTATTAGTTCATGCATCTACATGCAGTTTTTAGGAAGGGTGGTGGTGACTAACAGGGTTTCTGTTCTAATTGTCTATTGCTCATGTTAAGTGAAATATCCCAACCCACTAAACCTTGCATGAAGAAGCAATGAGACATTAGGAAGACCCTAGGATGTTGTGGGTGGTCTTCGGACTGAACATAGTTCTCCACGCCTTACAATACATCCATGATACTTGTGGCAGATTAGTCAGTGTGAGCATCTGTTTCTTAAACACTTTAGGACAGTGTTTCTCAACCTGGAGGTCAGGACCCCTGGGGAGGGGGTGTCAGAGGGGTCACCAAAGACCATCAGAGAACACAGTATTTTCTGTGGTCATGGGGATTCTGTATGGGAAGTTTGGCCCAATTCTATCCTTGGTGGGTTTCAAAATGTTATTTGATTGTAGGTGTATTATAAATCCCAGCAACTATAGCTCCCAAAAGTCGTTTATTTTCCCAAACTCCACTAGTATTCACATTTGGGCATATTGAGTATTTGTGCCAGCTTTGGTCCAGATCCATCATTGTTTGAGTCCTCGGTGCTCTCTGGGTGTAGGTGAACTACAAATCCAAAACTCAAGGTCAATGCCCACCAACCCCTTCTAGTATTTTCTGTTGCTCATGGGAATCCTGTGTGCCAGGTTTAGGTCAATTCCATCGTCGGTGAAGTTCAGAATACCCTTTAATTGTAGGTGAACTATAAATCCCAGCAACTACAACTCCCAAATGACAAAATCAATCCCCTCCAACCCCAACAGTATTCAAATTTGGGCGTATTGGGTATTTGTGCCAAATATGGTCTAGTGAATGAAAATACATCCTTAATCTCTGATATTTACATTACAATTCATAACAGTAACAAAATTATAGTTATGAAGTAGCAACGAAAATAATTTTATGGTTGGGGGTCACCATAATATGAGGAACTGTATTAAGGGGTTGCAGCATTAGGAAGGGGTTGCGGCATTGAGAACCACTGCTTTGGGACTATACTCTAGTATTAAATAGTACTATACTAGTGCCATTTAAACATTCAGAAATTCTATGACAGGAAATCATGCATTTTTAAGGAAGATAGTTTATTTTTATTTAAAACAGTAAACATAAGCTACATTTGCAAATACTTAACTTGTAAATATGAAGCTACATCATAGGCCAATAAGAGAGGGGATGAAGAAACAATCCTCACTGAAACCCTGGAGAGCAAGGACTACATTGGGCTCAATAGATCAATGGTCTAACTAAGGCAGCTTCTTATGGCCCTACACACCATGATTACGATTACAATTCTCATTGTCTGTCTGCTAACAGAGATCTTTCTGGGTTTATATGGTCTTCAAAGAGCCATCATACACTTTTGTAACTATGGCTTTTCAATACTACCAATATTCACTCATATCCATAATTAGGAATCTTGCCAGTATTTGTGTTTCTTAAGCTCTGTACATGACATGTTTTAGTCATCAACTTGCATCTCTAGAGATTTCTGTAATAGAGCCAGCATCAGCATCTTTTTAATCATAAGAATTATTAAGAATGATGAGTGAAGATAATACAAAAAAACAAGTTGACTGAAGTTCTTCCTTGAAAATTGCCCTTTGATATATGACAAGCTTATAATTTCAAGGAGAAAATAGACAGATTGTGTGCTTTAATGATCTCGCTTGTAAATGTGAGTTTCTGCCCATGGTCATTCTCATGTCACAATCCCAAAAGGTCAAAATATTTTTTAAACCATATTATCCTTGGATTTAGGCTATAGCAGCGGTTCCCAACCTGTGGTCCGTGGACCACCAGTTACCCACAAGAACTAAAAGATGGTCTGCAGCCTCACCGTTACTACACCGTTGCCAACGCCCCGCGCACCACACCTCCTTCCTTGTGGCCATTTGTTTGTGACAAGGAGGTGAGAGAAAGCTGGGTTTTATGGATCTTGTGCCCCGCTTTCTGTATTTTTTTCAATTCCCCCCCCCCCCAGCATTAACAAAATCCACGGATAATAACACAGCCCAACCAATCAATCAATTTCTTAGTGTTCATTTTTAGGCCTGTTCCTGGGATTATTTGGGGTGCTGATTATGAAAATTGCATTGGATAGAGCACATGCAGTCATGCTGGCCACATGACCTTGGAGGTGTCTATGGACAACACCAGCTCTTTTGCTTAGAAATGGAGATGAGCACCAACCCACAGAGTTGGACACGACTGGACTTAATGTCAAGATAAAACCTTTACCTTAAACTTAGAGAACATCAGCTCTAGATTATTAAATATGGTTTTCTGTGGGAGAGCTGATGGTGCCTACTGTATGGCATATGCTCTGTATCAGAAACTAATGTGGTCTATCCAATGCAATTTTGTGAATCAGCATCCCAAATGACCAAACCAAATCTAAAGTTGACCAAAAGCTTATTTGTAACCCTTTTGGTACTAATGTTGGAGAGTGGTCCCTGGTCAAAGAAAGGTTGGGAATCACTGGGTTATAAGATATGAATAGGTAGATATGTTGTAACATGTCAACCTTCCAACCAGGTGGATGACTGGTTGCCACACTGATTTTGCTCACATTAGCTTGGAGGTATGAAGAACTGCCACAGCAACCAATATATGAACCAGGTCTCCCTGAAGACAGCATCTATGGCCTGTAGACTATAAAGAAATGTCAACTAAATTCACTTAAGATAGCAAAAAGAAAGGAGAATTGGTTCCAATCCGCAAGTAGAATGCATGTGATGAAATTGTAATTAAAAACTTAAGCAACAGTTTCGTCATTGAAACAGGAAAGAGAAACAAAAGAAGCCTAACATGATTAAAAAGGTGCAGATGCCAAATCTGAAATGCTGTTACTCTAGATGGGTTCATTCTGTTCCATTCATCTATTTGTAGCACTATCTCCACCCACCACTGGCCCAGCACCCTACTCATAATCTTCCCTTGTAGTACACAATGTAAATGTTGGAAGATCTCTCCCCACCCCCCGCATACCCAGAACAACAAAATCATTGGTGAGCTCACGGCATTTTGGAAGCTTAGTGTGAGTCAGTTTTAGAGACAAAATGAAAGAAGAGATTTTAGAAGTGGAAACAACCTCCATGGGAAACTGTTAACATGCATCCAATATCATAGACAGGCCAAGGTATTTTGCTACCTATTTTGCTAAGGACAATATGGAGCCTCTTACCATTTCCACATGCAAAGGTCTGCTGAACCGCCAGCTGAACCTTGTTTCAAGAGTAAAGAGTTCACTACCACACCTAAGGCAAAGGGCTAATTTACAAAGTCTATGACGGTTTATGTGGTATATATGTAGTTTGGGCCTCAAATAATGAGAAACAGCCAATGTCCAAAAGAACCTCTTGGAATGTGAATTCATGACTTCACTCATCCTATGAAAATGATTTATCCAACAAGAATAATAATCTGGTTCATTTTGGTGACTATCAGAGTTTGGGACCAGCACAGAAATTAAGAGGGCTGAGAGCCTTTTGCTTTCTCGGGTCTTCATTTCAAAGAAGCATTGGTTTTATTTTCTATTTATTTATTTATTTATTTATTTATACATTTTTAAACGACATTTATATGCCAACCTTCTCAACCCGAAGGGGACTCAGAGTGGCTTACAAGATATATACATACAATATTTTTTTTTTGTCGTGTCAGGAGCAACTTGAGAAACTGCAAGTCGCTTCTGGTGTGAGAGAATTGGCCGCCTGCTCCACAGTCACCTGCGTTGCCCAGGGGACACCCGGATGATTTGATGTTTTTATCATCCTTGTGGGAGGCTTCTCTCATGTCCCCGTATGAGGAGCTGGAGCTGATAGAGGGAGCTCATCCGCCTCTCCCCGGATTCAAACCTGCGACCTGTCAGTGTTCAGTCCTGCAGGCACAGGGTTTTAACCCACTGCGCCACCGGGGGCTCCTATACATACAATACAATATATTATATACATACAATATATTAAATTATTAGCATAGTACAATATCAGTATTATATATTACTATATTATACTACTCCATTATATTGTAATATTATTAGTAATATTACATGTAATATAAAATATATAATTATAATAGTGTTTTATTATTATTAGCATTATATCGTATTGCATTATATTTATATACCGCCTTTCTCAGCCTGAAGGAAACTCAAGGGCTTCTAACAAGAACAACATTTTTTAGAATTGGACTTCCTGCAGCAAGCGCATAAACATTTATGCCTCATGTTTTAATATGGTTAATGGTTTAAATTTATAGTTATATGTAATTGTCTAGATATTATGCTTTGGTTTTCACATGTATGCCAGCATTGAATTTTGCCATTATTGGAAACCACTTTGAGTCCCCTCAGGGGTGGGAAAAGTGGTATATAAATGCAGTAAATAAATAAACAAACAAACAAACAAACAAATATTGGAACTAGAGTAAAGTTAAGTATCACACTCAGTCTTAGAATGGAAGAAATGTCTAAGAGATACACCATTCCCTTAACCTGCAGGGGGGGAAAAGACTACCTAAGCATATTTCAGCCAAAATCCTTAAGAACAGATTTGAGAAAGGTTGTTGTTTTGCAGAACAGTGAAATGGCATAAACTTGGAGTCACAGCTTTGTAATTTTGACCATCAGCTCATCAACTTTCAGAGAGTCAACACTGCAGTTTTTCCCAGAAAGGGTGGAGCTCAGTGGTGCTGACAGCTTAATGCAAGACATCTGAACAATCCAGATGTAAACCAAAGCAAAGGGGTTTAAGATGTAGTCCTTTGTTTCAAAACAGGATCCAGAACGTTTCATAATATAGACTTATATTCTTCAGTCTACCTTCCAAATTCACGTTCTATATCTGTAGATTCAACCATCACAGCTTAAAATTTTGTTTGCCTATTTAGATCTCTAAAAAGCAAATGTTTCTTTTGCAATTTTATATAAGGGATATTTACTACACCATAGTATATAATGGGACTGCAGCATCCACGGATTTTGTTATCCACAGGGAGTCCTGGAATACATTTCATTTTCTCCTTGTCTACCACTATGCAGAATATAAACATAAAACTTTGCAAATAAGTCAGCACCGGGAGGCAGACACAAATGGCAATACTCCACAGCCCCATATAATCAATTTTTTTCACAGAACATTTAAATTGGTAATACTATGGGTATGGAGCAGGGCCTGTAGAGGGTTTAAACCAGGCATGGACATACTTCGGACCCCCGGGTGTTTTGGATTTTAACTCTCACAATTCCAACAGCCAGTATTATTTATTTATTTGTTTGCAGTATTTATATTCCACCCTTCTCACCCTGCAAGGGACTCAGGGCGGATAACAACGCTCATATACATGGCAAACATTCAATGCCATTAGATATACAACATATATAGACAGAGACAATTTAACATTCCAGCTTTCCGGCTTCATGAGGGCATGCTTGATTCCAGCCACAGGGGGAGCTCTGCTTCACCATCCACTTGTGATACTGAGTCCTTGATAGAGAACTTCCTCATTCTTATGCAGGTTGCTGGAAGGTTTTATGGTGTTGTAAATTAGTTAAATTAGTTCTGGGAGCCTACAACTCCCAGAAATCCCAGTTTACCAGGTGTTGGGATTTATGGGAGTTGAAGGCCTAAACATCCAGGGACCCACAGGCTGAGAACCACTGCTATATCCTGTCCAAATGAGTAGCCTATCAAGGCTAGCCAACGTTTGTCAGTCCTTGCCGAAGGGGAGGCTGCTTACTGTGGATACTTCATCTCTGCTAGGAACCAAAGATGATTCCTCTTTAAATCTACAAGTTCTGTACTTGTACCTGTCAAAAACCCCCACAACCAAAGGCTTCCAAGGCCCCAGAAAACAGCTTACAATGCAAAGAAAAGAGTGAGCAAAGCACACAAAAATGGTTACAGGCATGTTCTGTACCATTCTCTCCAGATAAGAAGGAGGGCATTGTTCAGGACAACGATTTTAACAGTTCTGGTTGCGGCTCACAACTTTATCTGCCACAAGCGCTCAAAGACAGCCCTGTGCAAAGGCAGGAAAAAGCAAAGAAAGGAGCATTCTGCTGTAGCTTCTCTTGCTTATTAGCCGTTCCCAGCACAAAGCTGAAATGGCAACAAGCCAGACAAACAGGAGGACATCATCTTAGGGAGGAATCAGGAAGGGTTTCCCCACAAACATCTTCAGAAGTGAAAGCTGCTGAAAGGAAGCAAAATATTAGCACTTCTGATTACTTGAAATCTGCCAACCTTTTTTTTAAATAACAAGTGTGAAAAATAATTGTAGATCTTTATGGAAGCTATTTCTTTGAGATAGGCTTAGATCGGTGGTTCCCAACCTTTATGGACCAGGGACCACTCTCCAACATTAGTACCAAAAGGGTTACGAATCAGTTTTTGGTCAACTTTAGATTTGGTTTGGTTATTTAGGGTACTGATTCACAAAATTGCATTGGATAGACCACATTAGTTTCTGATACGGAGCATATGCCATCCAGTAGTTGCCATCTGCTTGGCCACAGAAAACCATATTTAATAATCTAGAGCTGATGTGGTCTATCCAATGCAATTGTCTGAATCAGTACCCCAAATAACCCCAGTAACAGGCCAAAAAACAAAGATACCAAGGTGCCCCCACTTCCATGTGCCACTCAGGGGGAGGGAAGGGGAGAAGCAGCAGTCAGGAGGCTTGCTTGTCATGCCTTTCGTGGGTAGTCAACTTCTCCGTTGCCTCGGCACTATAATAGGGTTTCACAAGACCAGTCACTCTTGTTGCAACAGTGTGTTAATAGTGAGGCTGTGAATCATATTTTAGTTCTTAGGGACCACTGGTGGTCCATGGACCACAGGTTGGGAACCACTGTCTTAGACGGAACCATTTAAATCACTAATTTAAGTTTGCTTCACAGTCATTCTGTTGTCTCAGCATCCTAATACTTTGATGTTTTGTTCCTCTTGCATTTCTGTGTTTATTACACTTCCACTCTGTCTTTCTACCAAGGACCCTTCTACTTTGCCCTATATCCCAGGATCTGATTCCAGATTATCTGCTTTGAACTGGATTATATGAGTCTCCACTGCCAGATAATCTGGGATGATCAGATAATCTGGGACCAGATCCTGGGAAATAGGACGGTCTGGAAGGGACCTAAGATAGAAGTTTTTTAAACTGTAAATTGCCTACTGACTTTTGCCAGTTGGGTAACACATACATTTAATAAATAAGTAAGATCCAGATAGATCAGTGGTTCTCAACCTGTGGGTCCCCAGTTGTTTTGGTCTACAACTCCTAGAAATCCCAGGCAGTTCACTAGGTATTAGGGTTCCTGGGAGTTGAAGGCCAAAACATCTGGGTACCCACAGTTTGAGAACCACTGAGATAGATGCTTGCATCTTCCTCAAAAATATTCCATGAAGAATTGGGGGACTTTGCTGAATGGTGTCTGCCACAGAACTGGGAAATGAGGGAGGAAAGGGGCAAATCACTAAAACCTGAAACCATGAACGAATTCCTACATATGCTGCACATATCTTATTTGTTGTGTGTGTGTATGAATGAAAGAAAGAACGATACAATATTTAAAATAAAGAACAATTTTAACCAATATAAGTTTACCAGTATTTCAATGGGAAGTGTGGGCTGATGAGATAATTAAGTTAATTTGGACTGTTGTTTTTGCATGGCTTCAAGTCATTTCAGACTCAAGACATGAGTTTAAAGCAAGGGCCGGGGAAATGACCTTGGAGGGCTGAAACTGGTCTGCGGGTCTTTGTTAAGGGACCCTTGACTTAGGGTCTCCAAAAGTTGGAAACAACTGAAAGGCACACAACAACAACAACCTGCAATTGAGGAGCCACAACTGAACCTTCCCTGTCTTCTATTTCCCCACTTCACCTCAGTTGTTAAGGACACAGTTAGAAGGATCAGAAGCCACACAACAGCAAGTATTTTTCCACTATTCTAGGACAGTCCATCATCAGTTAGTGTTTGTATTCTCACTCCTATCACAGCTGACATGAATTTTGCCATGGAAACCTACCCGATGATCTTAGGCAACTCATACTTTCATAGCCTTAGGGAAAGGTAATGGAAACTTCTACATAATTCTTGCTAAGTCCTACAATAGGGCCACCGCACATCAAAGTCAACTTGATGGCACATATCACCACCGTAATTGGGTTCTGACCAGAAGTCCACCCTGAGTCCCCCCTAGAGAGATAGGGTGGAATATAAATAAAGTTTTAAATTATTATTATTATTATTAAACTTCAACTGAAAAACCAACCAGGTAAAGAGAACAATAGAAGAGCATAAAAAGGACCAGGCATTGATGAGTGAACCCCACCACAGAGGACATAAAACCAAAGAACATGCACCAATGACGCTGATTATTGTGTATGCAGGCTGCTTTATACCTTTGAATGGAATACATGAACATGGAAAGTAAAATAACCTACATGGCACCTCTGTGTCTCCTAGTCTGTTAAGTTTTAATTCTGCTACACTTAAAAAGAAATGTGCATGGTTTTTTCCACTATAAATCCTTCTTTGAAAAGCATTTAGGATGTTGCTAAAAAAGATCCCTGATCTCACCGAGCTGGCACAGCCAGTTTTCAGGCCCTACAGAAAGTGGAAATTATGAACAATGTTTTTACAAGGACTGTACATTTTAGCCTCCCCATCTGACATTCCTCCCCTCTTGAATAAGACCCATCTATTACCAGGAACACACTGTTAATGGAGTAAAGTCCAACAATTCTCTGCTAATTGTTTCCAAGATGCTTAAACTAGGTTTCACTGATGGCAGCAATGTTAAGATCCTCTGACAAATTTTTACACAAAACACATGTACTTGACCAAGTTGTTCCAGGAAACCCACAGAGGTTACAAATGAGTTTTTTAAAAGGCCTGTTCCATTCCCTTTACGGTGAGAAAATGCCTTCCATGTGACCATGTTCACTACATACATGAGGAACTACCCAAAAATGATGCCAAATTGAAAAGATCTCCTACCTAACTGATCATACCACAACCCTCTTGTCTGAATTGAATCCAGACTTGGTTTCCATCCTAGAGTTCATCTTCTGAAGACTGAAAGATAGGCAACTTGTCTCGAAAAGTGGCTGGTCGGAAAAATAAACTGACACGCATTTTGCATTCTTACTAATCAATCACAATCCATATGAAGAGGAAGGAGAAAGGATCTAGCAGAACTTGTGAAACAGTGTGATTTATTTTAGCAGGGGCTTTTGTGGATTTACATCTATCTTCAAATGCCCTGTTGAAGTACAATGTCAAAACCATGGTAATATGGTTGTAGGGTTTATGACACTACCTTGTTACGATTGAGGTGTCAAAGTAGGAAAGTTTTCTTTGGAAATACATTCAAAAATTACAGTTGTCCATACTCTTCTGCTCTCAAATACATACTGACTTTATCTACCACATCATCTCATATCCAGCCTCACTCCTCTCACTGTTGATAGAAATGAAAGTGGGACTGCTGCACAACTGGCCAGATGGTCCTCACTTAACCTCTCAAAGTTGAGAAGAAGTCCAGTTGCTTCTCCTACAAAAATCGCTTTCAAAAGTATCTATCTTCTGCATCAGAACCATAATCTCATAATATGTTTTGATTTTCAGTACAGTATTTTTGATAAGCAACAGAAGGTCTCTCATTAACTCCAGATGGCTGGAAACCGTTAGGAACAAACTTTTCCTAACTTGCCATATCCAATGTGCAGCTCCACAAAGGGGCCACCATTAATGATACAGCAATTCATGTTCAAGGGTAAGTTCTAGAACTTTCTATCAGAGCCTCTGAAATAGATGAGATAGACAACCAACCAAAATAAACCAAGAACGAATGAAAATTCAATTATTAAAACATTATAGCATTTCTGGTGGACCACAAGGTGGTTCTGGAGGAAATGGAGTGAATTTATTAGTCATTTTCACATGTTTGTGTCACAAGTAAACGAAGAAACAGTGGGAAGAAAACAGATATGAATTTACGGGTAATTTGTCTACTGGACTTTTTGTAGTAGATGTATTAATTGTTTCTGATGTTCAACAACTTAACAAACAATAACAAAAACATTCCTCAAAAGGCTGTTAAAACATGTAATCAGTAGACGGAGTATGTACTGCTCTTTCCAAATACTTGTTATAGGTAACTGGCTCTGGCTGTTCAGCTGGTTTCAGTCCCATAGCTACTATTTTGTAATGGGTACTGGTTAGTCGACATTACTGCACTATCTAAAAAGAAGACGAGAATTATTCCAGTAGCGATGAGCACCAAACTGTCACGTACAAATTGTCACTTTTTATGTCACCAACACAAACATGATTATCAGGAGAGCCCAGACCTGTGTATTTTAACACTTTTTTTTAACAACTACAATGCCAGGACTCACCAACCAGATAGGTAGGTACATGCTGAAGAATTCTGAACTCATAATTTTTTCCAACAACCAGAACAGAATGGAACTCATCATCATTCCATAAAAAATACTGGTTAATCTGGGTTTTCTTCATTGGGAATAGTAAAGGTAAAGCTTTCCCCTGACATTAAGTCTAGTTGTGTCTGACTCTGAGGCGTGATGTTCATCTCGATTTCTAAGCCGAAAAGCTAGCGTTGTCCGTAGACACTTCCAAGGTCACGTGGCCAGCATGACTGCATGGAGCACCTTACCTTTCTACTGATCTACTCACATTTGCATGATTTCAAACTGCTATCTTGGCAGAAACTGGGTCTAACAGCAAGCGCTCAACCCGCTCCCCGGATTCGAACCACCAACCTTTTGGTCACTAAGTTCAGCAGCTTAGCAGTTTAATCCGCTGCACCACCAGGGGTCCCATTTGAGAATAGTATGACTATAATTCATATCATAAACTGATCAACATCCAGTAAGAAAGGTAAATACATTTTTTGCTTTCTCCAACCATCAGGTTCTAACCTGATGCTACATTGCAACCTCACATTTTGATTCTTGTTTTAATCTTTACCTGTAGCACCATGTTTCTTCCATGGTTTAAAGGCCAAACAAATATGAACTTGGATCTCTCTGTGTCAAACAGATTCATGGCGGCTCTGCACCACAACCTTGTGTAGGCGGGTTCTCACAACATGTTTCACAAATCTGTGTGTAATCATCATCAGAATTCTGGTTTCCTGCCAAAGACCATTTCAACTTGTCACAGAAGCATGTGCGTGTACACACACCCACACACAGAGGTATATCTCAGGGCCAAAAACATTGTTTAGGAGCTTTCCAAATTGTGTCTCGCAACAAGTTATTGTGTCAGCATTAGTGTGTAGGTGTGTCACGGGAACATACCTTGGAAATGTATGTTATCATACACACACACACACACACACACACACACACATTAAAATACTGATGAAAAGCTATGTTGTGTCTCTAAATATTTATTACATTTTATGTGTCCATATCTTTTATAAAAGGTTGGTTTAACCTCCAGTTGGGGCTACAAAGTGGAATCCACGACATGCGAGTGTGGAGAAGAGCAAACTACAGACCACCTGCTGCAATGCAACCTGAGCCCTGCTACATGCACAATGGAGGACCTTCTTATAGTAACACTAGAGGCACTCCAAGTGGCTAGCTATTGGTCAAAGGACATTTAATCAACTACCAAGCTTGCAAACTTTGTATTTTGTCTGTCTGTCTGTCTGTCTGTTTTTAATGTAATACAACTGTTTAGTTTGCTCCTGACACGATAAATAAATAAATACCTCCAGTTTGCTAGTTAAATTGAATGGCTGTGAAGCGAAATTATGCATGTCTAAAAAGTGTCACCAACGTGAAATCCTTGGAAAGCTCTGCGTTATCTAATGTCATTTTTTGGCAAAATGTTCACATGAACAAAAATATCTTTACTATCTAAACAACCAAGATACAAGAACTCAGATTTACTTAACGGTCTAAAAACACACCCTGAACATTACCATATTACTATTCTGTGATGATACCAATGTCTGCCAAAGAGAGAGATCAAATTTGCATGACAAGAAGTGAGTAAGCAGATAGGATCCCCCTCAATATAAAAGGTTTCATGTAGAGATAGAAGAATCGGAAATAGAACAGCATGATGTAGAAATGTATGACATATAAAACAGCCCCCAAGAATACATTATCACCTTGAATGGCTGTTAAGACTCATATAAAAGTTAAATTGCAAGTCAGAACATATTTTGCATTTCCATTAGTAAAACACAAGGGGTTAGACATGGCCCTCCAGCACAGTGCTAACTTTCAAGACAGAACCAACTGCATAAAGCTCCTTAAAAAATGCTTTTTTCCTAATCTATGGCAAGCAACATAAATTCATGCTGAGACTGAAGTGCTAGACTGACAATAAGTACATACATCAAACATGCAAAAATTATACTCCATATATTTGGTGAGAACACTTTGCTTTCCACAGTTCGATTTATGAAAGACGGCATTAGCTATTTATAAAGGCCAGTAATGTAAAAATGATTCTGCAGTTAATGCATTTACATAATAATGAGTTATAAGAGCCATCAAGATTACACAAGAAGAAAACACCATTACTGGTGGACATCGTTTGCCAGCACATTCCCTTTACTTTTGTGCACATTTCTAAAAATACTTCTCTCAAGCTGTTTTGTTTGTCTACAAGTGTGTTATTGGGTGAAAAATTAATAGTTAATACTACATCCCTACATCTTGGAAGCATGTTAATTTTTTTTCTTGACTTAAGCTATCAACCCAAAGTCTATCACAGGCATAACTCTCTGAACAATGCCTTTGACAAAGGACTCCTTTTTACAAAGTCTTTTTATTCAGGACTAGTCTCACCACACCCTTTCATAGAATCATAGAGTTGGAAGAGACCTCATGGGCCATCTAGTCCAACCCCCTGCCAAGAAGCAGGAAAATTGCATTCAAAGCACTCCCGACAGATGGCCATCCAGTCTCTGTTTAAAAGCTTCCAAAGAAGGAGCCTCCATCACACTACAGGGCAGAGAGTTCCACTGCTGAATGGCTCTCACAGTCAGGAAGTTCTTCCTAATGTTCAGATGGAATCTCCTTTCTTGTAGTTTGAAGCCATTGTTCCGCATTCAGCCCAGCAGATCTTAAAACTCTGGTGGGTTCATTTGAGTCAATATTGTCTTTCAGACAGTCTGGACCGAAACTGTATAAGGTTTCACTGATCATGACCAGCACTTTTATTGCTAGGTTGCATTCATAGTGTCTAGATCAGGCATGGGCAAACTTCAGCCCGCCAGATGGGAGGCCAAAGTTTGCCCATGCCTGGTCTAGATAAAGGGAAGCAATAGTCCTACTCTATTCTGCTTTGGTCAGACCTCACCAGAATGTGTCCAGCTCTAGGCACCACAATTTCAGGAAATCTGGCATATGTCCAGAGAAGAACATCAAAAATAGTAAAATGTTTGGAAGCCCTATGAGGATTGGCTTAGGGAGCTGTGCATGTTTAGCTTGGAGAAGAGAAGGTTGAGAAGGGACATGATACCAATGTTTAAATATTCAAAAGGATGTCACATTCAGGTGAGGGATAAACTTGTTTTCTGCTGCACTAGAGACTAGGACATGGAGAAATGGGTTCAAACTGCAGGAAAAGATATCCCACTTGATTATTAGGAAGAACTCTGACTTCTCTGGAGTTTTGAAGCAGAGGCTGGATGGCCATCTATCAGGGGTGCTTCCATTGTGGGTTCCTGCATGGCAGAATGAGGATAGATTGAATGGTCCTTGTGGTCTCTTCCAACTCTATGATTCTATGTTTGGAAATTACATGAAAAAACAAGCGAGTTGCTCTATAACAGTGGTTCTCAACCTGTTGGTCCCCATATGTTTTGGCCTTCATCTCCCAGAAATCCTAAGTGCTGGTAAACTGGCTGGGATTTCTTGGAGTTGTAGGCCAAAACACCTGGGGACCCACAGGTTGAGAACCACTGCTCTATGAAGAGTGGCTGTTTCTACAATTGGAAGCTCAGAGACTGCAGCGGCATGCCACCTGAATTTTATCATTAAGCAGTGCAGCAAATTAAACACAGGCTGAACCAATATAATTGGATGACTTAAATATCTGGTGGCTCATCAGTAATCAGCTAATTAAAATGAAATGCAGACAGATGAATTAACAAATAACACAACGAATAGTTATTTATGAAATTTTCAGATGAAAATAGCAAAAAAGAGGAAAAGAAAAAAGAAAGTAATTATTCACAAAGCTTTTCAGGAACAAGGTACCTTTGTACTTTCACCCGACTGCTAAAGCCATCACACTGTCCTTTTTGCCTTTCCCCTTTTCAGAGTTTCTGACTCCAGAACAACACACTGAATACTTGAAATCCAGACACACAGCATTGAAAGACTAATACTAATAACTAAATACATAAATAAAACTTTATTTATATTCTACCTTATCTCCTCGGAGGGACTCTGTCTAACTACATCTCCCTATATAGACCATCTCGTGCACTGCGGTCAGCAGAGGAGACCCTGCTCTTGGTCCCAAGCATAGCTGGTGGGAACGAGAGAGGGAACATTCTCCATGATCACTCCCCATCTCTGGAACTCCCTCCCTAAAGAGATAAAAATGGTCCCTACACTCCTCTCCTTTAAGAAACTTCTAAAAATGCACTTATGAACTTTAGTGTAAGAAGAGGATGAGGACTAGGACACTTTGATCCACTGGAATGATGGCTAACACATTTGTACCACATGGCTGCTATGTCCAAAGAACTTCTAACTGTGCTAAGACACAAAAGAGACATGCACAAGAAGTGGAAAAAGGGAGAAATCACCAAAGAAGAATTCAAACAAATAGCCAACACCTGTAGGGAAAAGGTCCGCAAGGCTAAAGCAAAAAACGAGCTCAGACTTGCCAGGGACATTAAAAACAATAAAAAGGGCTTCTTTTCTTATGTCAGTAGAAAAAGGAAAAACAAGGAGGCGATAGGGCCTCTTCGAGGAGAAGATGGGGCAATGCTGACAGGGGATAGGGAAAAGGCAGAACTACTTAATGCCTTCTTTGCCTCGGTCTTCTCACAAAAAGAGTCTTCAACCTCAGCAAGATGGAGTGGATGAGGGATTGGAGGACATCCAACCCCAAATTGGGAAAGAAGTCGTCCAGGAATACCTGGCCGCTCTTATTGAGTTCAAGTCCCCAGGGACAGATCAACCACACCCAAGAGTACTGAAGGAACTAGCGGAAGTCATTTCGGAACCATTGGCAATCATCTTTGAGAGTTCTTGGAGAACGGGAGAAGTTCCAGCAGATTGGAGGAGGGCCAATGTGGTCCCAATCTTCAAGAAGGGAAAAAAGGATGACCCAAACAACTACCATCCGGTCAGCCTCACGTCGATACCGGGCAAGATTCTGGAAAAGATTGTTAAGGAAGCGGTCTGCAAACACTTAGAAACAAATGCAGTCATCGCTAATAGTCAACATGGATTTATCAAAAACAAGTCATGCCAGACTAATCTGATCTCTTTCTTCGAGAGAGCTACAAGCTGGGTAGATGCGGGGAATGCCGTGGATGTAGCGTACCTGGATTTCAGTAAGGCCTTCGACAAGGTCCCCCATGACCTTCTGGCAAGGAAACTAGTCCAATGTGGGCTAGGCAAAACTACGGTGAGGTGGATCTGTAATTGGTTAAGTGGACGAACACAGAGAGTGCTCACTAATGCTTCCTCTTCATCTTGGAAAGAAGTGACAAGTGGAGTGCCACAGGGTTCCGTCCTGGGCCCGGTCCTGTTCAACATCTTTATTAATGACTTAGATGAAGGGCTAGAAGGCATGATCATCAAGTTTGCAGACGACACCAAATTGGGAGGGATAGCCAATACTCCAGAGGACAGGAGCAGAATTCAAAACGATCTTGACAGATTAGAGAGATGGGCCAAAACTAACAAAATGAAGTTCAACAGTGACAAATGCAAGATACTCCACTTTGGCAGAAAAAATGAAAGGCAAAGATACAGAATGGGTGACGCCTGGCTCGAGAGCAGTACGTGTGAAAAAGATCTTGGAGTCCTCGTGGACAACAAGTTAAACATGAGCCAACATGTGATGTGGCGGCAAAAAAAGCCAATGGGATTTTGGCCTGCATCAATAGGAGCATAGTGTCTAGATCTAGGGAAGTCATGCTACCCCTCTAATCTGCTTTGGTTAGACCACATCTGGAATATTGTGTCCAATTCTGGGCACCACAATTCAAGAGAGATATTGACAAGCTGGAATGTGTCCAGAGGAGGGCGACTAAAATGATCAAGGGTCTGGAGAACAAGCCCTATGAGGAGCGGCTTAGGGAACTGGGCATGTTTAGCTGAAGAAGAGAAGGCTGAGAGGAGATATGATAGCCATGTATAAATATGTGAGAGGAAGCCACAGGGAGGAGGGAGCAAGCTTGTTTTCTGCTTCCTTGGAGACTAGGACGAAATGGAACAATGGCTTCAAACTACAAGAGAGGAGATTCCATCTGAACATGAGGAAGAACTTCCTGACTGTGAGAGCCGTTCAGCAGTGGAACTCTCTGCCCCGGAGTGTGGTGGAGGCTCCTTCTTTGGAAGCTTTTAAGCAGAGGCTGGATGGCCATTTGTCAGGGGTGATTTGAATGCAATATTCCTGCTTCTTGGCAAGGGGTTGGACTGGATGGCCCATGAGGTCTCTTCCAACTCTTTGATTCTATGATTCTATGATTCTATGACACATCTTAAATAACAACTGTGCTAGTCATTTTTAATGTAATGTATTGCAACTGCTTTTTAGGATATATATTTTAATGTTTAGTCATGTTTTAGTTTATTATCTTATTGGATTACTGGTATTTTGTTTATCTCAATGTTTAAGTCTTTGATTTTAAGTTTACTGCCGTTATTGTTGCACTATTCTGTATTGTTTTGATATGTTTGCACTTATCAAGGCATTGAATGTTTGCCTTTTGTGTATTATTATTATTATTATTATTATTATTATTATTATTATTATTATTGTGCTTCTTGACCAAGCTCAAGAAGTTTCAAGTACAAATAATGATTACACTTGTAATATAACATGCAGCTTTTAGGTACTTATACTGGCACCCCTGTCTGCCCTGCAACCCTTTTTACATGTTGACAAATGTCTAAATATATATTTTAACAGCTTAAAAATATATTTAGGATTTCTCTGTCAGAAGTCACTGAACCAACTACCAGCGAAGAACAAAAGTCAAGAACAAGTAGTGCTGTGTCTAATAGATATAACTGGACTAAAGCCAAAAGGAGGTTCACCTGCTCTTTTAAGTTCAAAGGTGAAAGTTCCAAGGTATTCAAGGTGTACAACAGGATTATGAAATGTGAGGCATCATTACAAGTGGACATATTTCAGCAAGAAAACCAATGTCAAAGGTTTGCAAGATCTTAGCAGGCTGTTAGTATAGGTGGAGCATCCCCTAGCAGGAATTCTGAAATCCAAAATACTCCAAAAATTCAAAACTGTATACTGAGATAGTGACACATTTGCTTTCTGATGGTTCAATGTGCCAAAACTTTGTTTTGTGCATTAAAATTATCTAAAATATTGTATGAAAACACCTTCAGATTATGTGTATAAGGTAGATATGACACAATTGAATTTCATGTTTAGACTTAGGTCCCATATCCATGATCTCTCATTATGTGTGTGTGTGTGTGTGTGTGTGTGTGTGTGTGTGTGTGTGTGTAGATATATATATATATGCAATACAAATTCCGAAAACCTCCAGACCGTTCTGGTCTCACATATTTTGGATAAAGGCTACTAAAAGGTGTCTTGGAGGTCTCTCGCCCACAGGCCCCATCTACACTGACATATAATGCAGTCTGAAACTGCATTATATGGTTGGTGCAGACTTATATAGTGCAGTTCAATGCAGTTAAATTGCATTATATGGTAGTGCAAATGGAGCCATACTCAACTTAAGTCAGTCAACTTGATGACAAGTAATAAAATTATAACCCATATCACAGATTCATGTTTTCCCACCACAATCTTAGAATTTGAGACTCTTGTAATTTTGAACAACTGAAAGCCTAGTGAACACCTCACTTTTCCCTTAATTTATATACTGGACATGAGTAAATATTCAGATATCTCAGAAAAGCGAGGTTCATCTATTATAATAAAACACTATTGTAAATGGGGGTCTTATTAGACATTGCTTTCTAGCATACTAACATGTTGGTAACAACATGTTTCTCTGTAGTCAAAATGGTATTGGCAGTTTTGGTTATATTTTCTGTCTAGTTTACCGCCCAAATTTTTTTTCATGCTTGAGAATACCTTTCTACGATTTTCCCTAAAAAGGCAATCTATCACCTTGGTTCTCAATCTTGCATCTATCAGACCACTGTAAAAGTTGGCTGGAGCTTCTGGGAAGTGAAATCCAAAACACCTTTGGAGGACCAATATTTGGAACCATTGGTCTATATCATATTAACGGCAGAAAGATACCACCAAGATGAAATTCCTAAACATGACTATCTTTTATTGAACATGCCATTTTCCAACAATAAAAGAAATTAGATTATGGGATCGTTAAAATATGAATCTAGAAGAATAAAAATGTAAATACACCACCTCCCCACCACCACTGCAGCCGCCGCCTCTGACACAACCCAATACTTTTGTAGTTGTTGCGGACCTTCACATCATTTCCAATTTATGGAAACCCTAATCTGGACCTATTATGGGGGGTTTTTTGGCAACATTTACTCAGAGCTGGATAGCCTTTGTGTTCTAATGAACGAGACTTGCCCAAAGTCACCCAGTGAGTTTCCATGTGTGAGTAGGGATTTGAACTCAGGCCTTCATAGTCCAATGCTCAAACCACTACACCACACTGGTTCTCCTGATATATAAATATTATAATCTGTCTATCCCTGCTTCCATTTCCTTCCCTTTCTTCTGAAAACTGCCTTATGCGAACGTATTGATTTCTGGCTCTTGAGGCAAGGCACTTTCATTCTCTGCAAATCACTATGTGCATCAACAATGGTATAAAGAGCAAATTGCCAAATAAGTGATATGATTGTTATGGAAATATTGCTACAATAATGAGTTCTGACATTCAGTAAATGTTCCTGATAATTCTGTTATCTTCTTTAAATAAATGCTGCGCCAGCTTATATTCACTAGGCTGAAGGACAGTGTGTTTCAAGAATCAAAGTGACACAGCCTTCTCTAAACTGTTTCATTTCAGATTGCAGGTGTGAATTATACGCTAACCCTAACCCTAATCCCCCCCCCGCAAATAATACAGTTTAGCCCCCTGGATCAGCGGGTTCAAGATCCACGATTTTCCACTGACCACTGTATTTATTATTATTTTATTTACTTTACTTTACTTTACTTGTATACCGCTTTCTCACCGGGGGGGGGGGGGGGGGAGGAGGAGACTCAATTTCCAACATATTTATGGCAAAATGTAATGCCTCACATACATATAAAACCTAATATAGAGCAACCAAAACATATAACTATCAATTAGATCATAGAAACATAAAAACATTTAGACAGTTGAAACCTGGAGTTAAAAATATATTAATATAAATCTTAAAATGACATAATCCAGAAATCATGGTCCATGGCCATTCCAAATGTCAAATATCAATTGCACATAATCCCTGATCATTCCTTGTATTGCTTACTAGTCTCATACCAAGTTTTTACTTTTTTTCTGAAGGCCAGGAGGGAGGGCACTGATCTAATTTCACTGGGGAGGGAGTTCCATAGCTGAGGAGCCACCACCGAGAAGGCCCTGAATCTCATCCCCACCAGTCACATCTGCAAGGGAGGTGGGACCGAGAGCAGGGCCTCTCCGGATAATCTTAACCTCCAAGATGGTTCATAGAGGAAGATACATTCGGACAGATAAGCTGGGCCGGAACCGTTTAGGCCCGCAGTGGTTCTCAACCTGGGGTCCCCAGATGTTTTTGGCCTTCAACTCCCAGAAATCCTAAGAGCTGGTAAACTGGCTAGGATTTCTGGGAGTTGTAGGCCAAAAACATCTGGGGACCCCAGGTTGAGAACCACTGGTTTCGGGCTTTGTAGGCTACAAACAGAACTTTGAATTGTGCTCGGAAGCAGACTGGCAACCAGTGGAACTGGCATAACAGGGAGATCATGTGTTCCCTGTACCCCGCTCGAGTGAGCAGTCTGGCTGCTGCCCGCTGGACCAATTTGAGCTTCTAAACAGTCTTCAATGGCAACCCCACGTAGAGTATGTTGCAGTAGTCTATTCAGGATGTAACCAGAGCATGAACTACCAAGGCCAAGTCTTACTTCCCATTGTAAGATGGCAGCAACATGAATGTGGATATATTGAACATTCACATAAATGATGTCCCCATTTAATAATATGGGACATCATCATTCACTTTTTTTGGCATCTGCGGGGGTCCCAGAACTAAACTGCCATGGATGTGGAGGAACTATGTTATGTAGACATTATGTAGATGATTATTTATGAAATGCTAGATTTCTAACATCTCTGAGCCAACATCTTCAATTAAGCCCAAAATATGCTGTCTGGCACAATCCAAAAGGAAGTTATCTGTTTGATTTTCCCAAAGGTATAAAACCACAGAGAGTAGGAAGAGTAAAACTCATTTGTCCTCAGGAACAAATACAGCACTTTTCCAAATCATCTTCAGTGTTGGCAATTTTGACAGACCAGGCTATGATTAAACGATTCTCCTTTAAAAAACTGCCAACACTCAAGTCTCTGACTGATCCCACTGCAACCAGAAAAGCTGACATTCATGTCAGTTTTATGAAATTGATGGACTTTAAACGCATGGCGGCAGAGAGGGTCAATCTCACCTTCCCTGCAAAACAGCAGCCACTTTTAGACATAACTTGTGGGCTCAATTCTCCTCTCAGTGATAAGTGATAGCTAGGAGGCAGGACTGCTAAGCCCCAAGGCACTTCTGAAGCATCACCCTCCGTTTGGGAAGAAAACAAACCCAAAACAAAAACAGGCTGTTTGATGGGACTAAAATTCCTAGCCTAGACGTATGATTTTGTGTCTTTGGATACTGAACTATACGAACCAAATCATAAGACAAGAGAAGATGAGATGAAATGCACAATGAAAATAAAGATGGGCTCATGTAAACCATGTCTGTTTGGAAAAACGCATTGGACTGATTTAGATGCAGGAAAGAAAATGGGCTAAAAATAGTGTTACAAGAGATCTATGCTTGCTGCCTCTCCATAGCATTTCCAATGTTTTGTCTACCAACACAGGAAGAGGATGAAGTGCTACTGTCATAGCTGTAGCATATGAATTAGCAATCAAACAAGATTCAAGCCCTCTCTGGTTTTCAATTTATTCTCCCTCCATCCCCACTGTTTGCACAGCCCACTCCCATCTTACTCTGGTTTCACTCTCCCGTTGGAAAGGAAGAAAGAAAAATAAGGTAATTTAATACGAAATAAGTAAACGCAGTAACTTAATCCAGCCTTCTTTTCAAACCTACGATCAATCTCATTTTGGCAGGATCATAAAAAGTTGAAGAAGCATCATATCCTTTGCGATCTTGGAAACTAAGCAGGGCCAACTCTGGTAAGAAGTTGGATGGGAGACCGCCAACATATATTAGGTGCTGCTGTAGGATGTATTTCAGAGGAAGGGATTGGCAAAACCAACTCTGAGTATTCCTTGCCGAATAAAATCCTATGAAATTCATAGACAAACAAAGGAACATACACACACACAGTTAGGGTCACATGTTTTGAAACAAGGCTTTTATTGTGCGCCTTGTCACAAATATGGTAATTGAGGAGGTACTCCAGACATCATAATTTTCCTATTTATTTATTTATTTGTACCGGGGGGGGGGGGGGGACACGACGACTCAGGGCCTCCATGTGTACATAATAAAATACATAACAAAATCAATAATTGCACACAATTAAAACATTAAATCAATTCAATTAAATATATGCTTAAATATAACAGCCTCATGGTACCTGATTGTTCTGAATCTTCTCTTACCATTAAAAAAACTGTGCAGTAAGACTACACTGTGACTTTTGTGTTAGCAGTTGCAGTATGGTAAAACCAGAAAAGGCCACAATTAGAAAATGCAACTGTATTTCCTCTTTCTGCACCTTCCATCTCACATGCAATTTCCAATCAATCTTATTTTTTATAATTTACTATGTTTACAGAGAGCTTACAAGATATTGCTTTCTTTGGCAAGGGGCTCAGGATTTCCATCAATACATTTATCTAATTAAGATGTGGCAATTTCCAATATGGAAATCAACTCTCCATAATTAAATAATATACACACAGTCCCCACGTTAAAAATAAACAACTCATGGTTAAAAATGGGGTGAGATGACACAAAGCGAGAGAAATCTACTCCCCGGAAGGGGAATTCACTCCTGAAAGGGTTATCAAGGGGAAAAGGTGTCCCCACTGAAGCTTTATCACTAATCCTTGTTTTCAAAACATTTTTTTTCAAAATCTAATTATCACAGAGAGAGAAAGTGAGTTCAAATCTTCTGAACAGGGCACAGACAGCAAAACAAACACCACAGGGGTGTTAACCTTTCCTTATGCTATCCAAAGCTTACACACACACACATGGAGTTACTCTTCGAAATGGATGTGTTCCAACTTACATACAAATTCAACTTATGAACAAACCTACAGAACCTATATTGTTTGTATTTTATTTATTTATTTATTTATACCCCACCCTTCTTAACCCCAAGGGAGACTCAATTACACATAGGCAACTATTCAATGCCTTAAAAACATACAATTAAAATAAACATTTAAATTATTCTTAAAACTATTATTTGTAACTTGGGGGCTTCCTGTATTGGAATAGCCTCCACTAGTAACACCTATGTTTGTTTTTTTTATTTTCAGGAGGCCTGTCGAACTTGATACTGCTAAAGGTGGGAAGCTTTGATCTTTCAGATGTTTTCAACTTCCCCTAGTAGGGCCATCGTGGAGACCGATCCTTGCACTGTAGCATTCAACCAGCCCCATTTTCCCCCTTCTCCTTGCACTAGCCTTGGCCCAGCCCATTCCAAATAGTCCAGGCTCCTTACTGAAATCTTTGCCCCTGGCAGCTTACCTTGCATGAAGAAGAGAGCAGAACTAGTTTTAAACTGATTTTAATGTATATGTTGTGTTAACAGTTTATGCCTATGTTTTTGTTTTATATTGTAGGTTTTTGTATTATTTTGCATATGTGGAAATCACTCTGAGTTCCCTAGGGGAGATAGGATGGTATATAAATAAAATTTTATTATTATGTATTATTATTTCCTGGAATGCACAGCCAGCATGGCCAATGATAAGGGAAAGTGGGAGCTAACATCCTAAGCATAGAGGTTCCCTACCCATGTTATGTTTCAATCTTTCATGTTCTGCTTAACATTATGCAAAGACATAATGAGATGCATCTGACTTGCAAGTAATCCCAAGTTACAAGGGGTGTAATGGGAAGTTTATGAAGTGTAGCTCCTACAGTGACAAAAAAAGTCTGAACTCTCACTAAAGCCAAAACAACAAAGGCTATCATATTTTGGACACATCACAAGACATATTATTCTTGTGTGCCTGTCACGGGGTTTTCTTGGCAAAATTTATTAAAAGAGGGTTTGCCTTTACCTTCCTCCAGTGTCACTTGAACAAGGTCACGCAATGGGTTTCTATGGCCAAATGGTGAATCTAGCCCCGGTGCCCCAATGTCTGAATCCAAACACTCAAAACACTATATTGCAGTGGTTCTCAACATCTGGGGTCCCCAGATGTTTTTGGCCTTCAACTCCCAGAAATCCTAATAGCTGGTAAACTGGCTGGGATTTCTGGGAGTTGTGGACCAATAACATCTGGGGACCCCAGGTTGAGAACCACTGCTATATCGCCTTGGCTCTTATAAGCAACATAACTCACTGAAAATGGCAAACCAAGTAGACCACATCACAAATGAACTGACTTAGGAAACAAAGCAACAGTCTGAATTTGCAAGGCCTGATCATTATTGTTCCTGGAGGTTTCGCATTCACAAAACGACACAAACAAGGCACTCACCATGACAATGCTGCAAATGTCAGCAGCTCTGCTAATTTTTTTTCATCTTTACCAGTAGTAGGTTTTTTGCAATCCTAAGAGGTCTTGAAACAGGCCAAGTTATGCCAAAAATACTGTATAATACAACTCTAAGCTCATGACAGTGTATAGAAGTTAGATAATTCATTTCCTGTCCCAACCTTATTAAGAATTGCAGATAAACGCAAAAGAAACAGGGAAGGTGTGCAAATGTCATTACCATCGTCATCATCATCATCTTATTTGCAAATCAATAACTTCAATAATTCTGACCTTGCAAATCTTGCATTCACTGTAACACTGCATGTAACACTTGGATGGCTGACAACCCAGACAGTAGAAAACATAAACATAAATTGAAGGTTCCCTTGCGTATTCACAATTCCACGCCACTTTATTCACACTAGTGAATACCTGCCACCTAACAACATGTGTACCTGTCCTGACCCATCTTGGGTCATACCAACTTTGCAAACATTTATAGGATGATGACAATGAGTCAAGAGCCCATTAATTCTTTAAATAGTCTGCCCTCACTTACCAATAGTTGCAAGCTGGTCTGTAGTAAATGGACAGTCTGGAAGAAAGCCAACCCAAAAAAAGTATCCACTGCCACAGGTTACTATGCACATGCCTTAAGCAAGCTTTGGACACATGCAGGTAAAGCTGACCCTTTTAAAAACTAAACCTGCCCCCTGTTCTTTCAGAAGCTTTTTGATATGTTGAAATCAAATAGAGAAAGCTTTCCCACTCACTTTTAACTCAGTTTACGACAAATCTCTCATTTATTTTTTTTCTTATGCAGGTCTGTTAAAGCATGTGTAAAACACACCTATATACAGCAATTGGAAAGTTCAATAGCAGGCTATGATACTTCCTTATGGAACAATCTGTGAACTATAACCAGTTACAATTGACATAACTGCTTGCCTGGAAAAAAAGTCAAAAGCCTTCAACCTTGCCTGAGGTTGTCCTCTTTCAATAACGACAATCTCCAAAGTAAACAAACTAGCATGTCAAGTGAATGCTAGCGGTGTTATTGGTTTTGCAACACCTTCACTCCCTGCATACAAAACAGATACAAATGCACAAATTCGGTCATAACCTCATTATCACTTAAGTATTGCCTCACAGCGCAGAACACAGCTTCTGCTATTCTGAAAGCAGAACAAAGCATGAAAGGGTGGCAAGAGCTTGCAAAAATCTCGGGCTGAGAGCCCTTGAGTGTGGTGGAGTCATCTTCTCTGGCGGTTTTTGAAAAAAAAGGCTGGATGGCCATCCAGAGTTCTTTGATTGTATTATTGCCTACTTGTGAGCTGCTCTGAGTCCTCTTCAGGGTGAGAAGGGTGAGGTATAAATATCTATACACATAATAAAAGTGAAAATGTGTGTATGTGGTGGAGGTGTCCACTTACATAGGCTATAGTTCCAAGTGTTGAGAAGCCTCCAAAGGCACTCCTTCAACTGACATTGCAGGTTATAGTGAAAGCCATGGACATGTAGGCCAACCCCTGCCAATGTCCTCCCCAAACACCAAACACCCAAGGAATGCTTACATTCTATAAATCCCAGTAACTACAACTCCCAAATGACAAAATCAACCCCCCCCCCCCAACCCCATCAGTATTCAAATTTGGGCATATCGAGTATTTGTGCCAAATTTGGTCCAGTGAATGAAAATACATTCCGCATATCAGATATTTATATTACGATTCATAACAGTAGCAAAATTACAGTTACAAAAATAATTGTATGGTTAGGGGTTACCACAACATGAGGAACTGTATTAAGGGGTCGAGACATTAGGAAGATTGGCAACCATTGGTATATAAGAAGCATAAATGAATGTTATGTTTCTTATATGCTAGTGCTCCAGGCACTGTCAGGCCATTATATGGTAATCAAGGTGATCAGTTGAAACATTCACACCCAGCTCCAGCAGACAAGAGCCCTGTGTCCCACCCTGGTCATTCCATAGATATATAAACCCTTTTTCCGAGTTCCAACAGACCTCACTACCTCTGAGGATGCTTGCCATAGATGCAGGCGAAACTTCAAGAGAGAATGCCTCTAGACCATGGCCATATAGCCTGAAAAAACTTACAACAACCCAGTGATTCTGGCCATGAAAGCCTTTGACAATACATAAATGAATTTACCATTTAGAGTTGAGTCCCATGTCTAAGATATCTCTTGGACATAGGGGGACAGACACAATTCACTCTTTATGCCAAGCATTTTGGTTAAGGGATCCTCAACCTGTACTATATTATTGATGCTACTTTGGAACTATTATGTTCATGGATCTCTTCGGAAGATCATGGTGAGAAGCTGAACTGGACACTTTTTGCTTATTTCTTCTTTTAACACTAGCTAAATGAAATTACATGAAATGATGAAAACATCTGACATATTATGGAACCATATTTGCTATCTAGTGTTTATGCCATCCAACATCTACTAATCTCAAACAAAATAATTTGAAAAAAAAATGTAAAATTTCCACTCTATGTAAAGGTGTAACAGTTATTTGCAGCCCAGCTGCAGTTAAATATGCACTCCTCTATATAGCACACATCTGTATCTATAAAGGAAATCTTCTCTAATTTGCTTAAATGCAAATTAATGGGCCTATTCTAGAGTAGCTTACTGCAGAAGATAAAGCTTCTCTAAAATACAGCTGTTTGAATACAGAACTCAATGTACAGTCAAAGAGCAGTCTGAATTCCACCAATGATGGAATTGAACCAAGCTTGGCACACAGAACTCCCATGACCAATAAATAGAAAATACTGGAAGGCTTTGGTGGGCATTGAACTTGAGTTATGGAGTTGTAGTTCACTTACATCCAGAGAGAACTGTGGACTTAAACAATGATGGATCAGAACTAAATTTGGCACGAATACTCAATATGCCCAGATGTGAACACTGGTGGAGTTTGGGGAAAATAGACTTGACATTTGGGAGTTGTAGTTGCTAGGATTTATAGTTCACCTACAATCAAAGAGCCCTTTGAACCCCACCAATGATAGACTTGGGCCAAGCTTCCCACACAGAACCCCCATGACCAACAGAAAATACTGGAAGGCTTTGGTGGGCATTGAACTTGAGTTTTGGAGTTGTAGTTCACCTACATCCAGAGAGCACTGTGGACTTAAACAATGATGGATCAGAACTAAATTTGGCACGGATACTCAATATGCCCAGATATGAACACTGGTGGCGTTTGGGGAAAATAGACTTGACATTTGGGAGCTGTAGTTGCTGGGATTTATAGTTTGCCTACAATCAAAGAGCCCCTTGAACCCTGCCAAGGATAGAATTGGGCCAAGCTTCCCACACAGAACCCCCATGACCAACAGAAAATACAGTGTTTTCTGATGGTCTTTGGCTACCACCCTTCCAGGGAACCCGAGCCCCAGGTTGAGAAACACTGATTTAAAGAAACAGTGTGTTATTATCAGCAAATTTTCAAAAAAACTCTCTCGTTAGCTTAACCCTTGGTACTTCACATGGTAAATGCTATTGATTGAGTCCCATTATCAGGAGAAAGGGGGGATATAAATGAATAAATCCATCATGATCTTGTGTTACAGCGGAAGGGCAGTTTCAGCAAACAGGCCAAGTGGCTACATGAATGGGCACAAATAAGCATTAGCAATGGCAGCACAGAAAAACCGGTACATTAATATTTCATATCCTAGGAAATTGCATTTCTGCGGTCAAGGTCAGGCAGAAAAATGGATAGAAGAAAGGGCCAGAACTCATCCAGTGACTTCTCTCGGTTTCACTAGGCCTTGACGGCAATTTAGGGTAGAGAAAGCAGCACTCTCAGGTGTACGTACTACCATGAAAACCGAGCCCTGACCAAGATAGGCTGGGTGTGTCTGGATCCGCAAATGGGTTCAAGGGCCCCTTGTGAGCAAACCTTGTTTACTTCAATTGACTGACTGATGAGTCATGTATGGACGATATATCCAATTTCAATTTGTGACATTTATTTATAATCTCACGTTACACTGAGAGCTCTCCCACATATACACTGGGGCCATGTTTTTACACACACGCACTCAATTGGATGAGGAAGGTTCTAGTTCAGAATTCATATAAATGAGCCCATTTGGAACCTTTCCCTACCCTTAAATCTATAACAGCTTTAAGCATCAAATATGGGAATATATGTGCATGCCTTCCAGTATAATCCTATCCATATTTTGCTCAAAAATATAAGATGTTAAATTCATTTGTCTCCCAAATAAGCATGTAGCATTAGCATTGAAACCAAAGTTTGCTAGCACAATATCTGCAACATCACTGCAATCTGAATATTTCTGATCAACCCATTATAATAAATAGGTGGGTTGCTGCTGGTGCTGCCAACTATGACAACATGACATTACCAGAAGCCCTGTCCAGCACAATTCTATCACTTCCTCAACACTTGATTACTCAAGTATAAGCCTAATACAAAAAAAAAAATCACTGAATGTGTTCAAGGCAACTCCCTCTTTAGACTCCAGTCTAAAAATAGCAGGTTTTGCCAGAACACATAAAGAAGAAGGGCAGCCAAAATGAAAGAGTGCAGTAGAGGGTTACTGAGATATCCAAATGGACTGGGAGAATGCTCTAAAGCAAAGATGGGCACAGTGTATCCCAAGCATGGACAAACTTTGGCCTTCCAGGTGTTTTGGACTTCAACTCTAATGAAATATTTGAAAGAAACTGAAAGCTGGCCTTAGCATACTTGACGGGAGAGCTAAAGAAATAAAAACAAGAGGAATTTATTGTATTAGTATAGAGGGTTAAATAAGTTGTGCATAAATCCTGCGTGGATTAGTGACGGAAGTCAAGGTGGTGGGTAGCACTGGGGTGGGTGGAGGGGTAACTGTATGGAGGGCTGTTTGTGTATGTGCGTTTGTTTGTGTAGGTGTATATTTTTTTGCAACATATATGGTTGGTGTATTATTTTTTTCGAAATAATTTAAAAAAAAAAAAAAAGAACCACTGGATTAGAACAATTCATAGCAATTTACAGTCTATCTCCCCATGGCTATTTATGACTTCTAGTACCAGAGGACGAGCCCCCAGTGGCGCAATGGGTTAAACCAGGGGTCCTCAAACTAAGGCCCAGGGGTTGGATATGGCCCTCCAGGGTGATTTACCCAGCCCTCACTCAGGGTCAATCTAAGTCTGAAACTACTTGAAAGGATACAACAACAACAACAATCTTATCATCAGCCAAAAGCAGGCCCACACTTCCCACTGAAATACTAATCATAGAATCATAGAATCAAAGAGTTGGAAGAGACCTCATGGGCCATCCAGTCCAACCCCATTCTGCCAAGAAGCAGGAATATTGCATTCAAATCACCCCTGACAGATGGCCATCCAGCCTCTGTTTAAAAGCTTCCAAAGAAGGAGCCTCCACCACACTCCGGGGCAGAGAGTTCCACTGCTGAACGGCTCTCACAGTCAGGAAGTTCTTCCTCATGTTCAGATGGAATCTCCTCTCTTGTAGTTTGAAGCCATTGTTCCGTGTCCTAGTCTCCAAGGAAGCAGAAAACAAGCTTGCTCCCTCCTCCCTGTGGCTTCCTCTCACATATTTATACATTTATATTTGTTTATATTTGTTTATAATACGTTTATATTTGTTAAAATTGTTCTTCATTTTAATTATTGTATTATTTTTAAGCCTTTTTTGCACTACAAATAAGATGTGTGCAGTGTGCATAGGAATTCATTCATGTTTGTTTTCAAATTATAATCTGGCCCTCCAACAGTTTGAGGAACTATGAGCTGGCCCTCTGTTTAAGAAGTTTGAGGAGCCTTGGGTTAAACCCTTGTGCCGGCAAGACTGCTGACCAACAGGTCAGCAGTTCGAATCCGGGGAGAGCAGGTTGAGCTCCCTCTGTCAGCTCCAGCTCCCCATGTAGGCGCATGAGAGAAGCCTCCCACAAGGATGGTAAAACATCAAACATCTAGGTGTCCACTGAGCAAAGTCCTTGCAGATGGTCAATTCTCTCACACCAGAAATGACTTGCAGTTTCTCAAGTCGCTCCTGACATGGAAAAAAGTAACAGAGAAAGTACCTCTCAGTACCAAATGCTGAAAGATATAAGGAGTGCTGCTCCTATTTGTGATATATCCAAAGACACATGGTTGGCCACTGTGGGTAAAGAATTTTGGACTGGACTAGATCCAGGCCTCTCTGGTCTAAGCAATGCTGTTTTGTTTTTGTTTTTTAAAGCTCTCTTTCTCTCTTTTAAAACCAGCAGTATACTTTGCACACTGGGCCAAAGGTCCCATAATCTTGCATCACCAGCAAAAACCTGTCCCACATGTTCCAGGCCACAGTACAATCTATGTATGCAATGTCTGATGGTTGCTGGATAACTGTCAAGCTGCAGTAGGGAATAACTGGAACATGGTTGAAAACTTGCCAGACAAAAGTGCCATGGGATCGCCTTCCTATTAAGCCTGCTTTGTTTTCCTGCTTGGAGCATCAAAAATCAAAAGGGCAGCTGAGACTCGGGCTTACCTAAGAGAAGGCTTCACTGGATATTATGTGATTTCTTAGGCCTGACTCAAACTCATCCATGAAACTCAATGAGAATTTGTTACATCAGAATTTCTGTAAATCCCCCAATTAAGTGGGTCTACTCTGGCAAATGAGGAGCCCCCAGTGGTGTAATGGGTTAAACCCTTGTGCCAGTAGTACTGCTGACCAAAAGGTTGGCGGTTCGAATCCAAGGAGCAGGGTGAGCTCCGCCTGTAAGCCTTGCAGGGACATGAGAGAATTCCTAAACATGACAATCTTTTATTGAACATGCCATTTCCAAACAAGAAACAATGTTTATACTAGGATGATTTTATGCTTTGTCTGAATGTTTAAATTTTATGTATGTCTTATGTTTAATGGTTTTAATTATTTTAAGTTCGTAGTAATTAGTTATTATGATTTCTTTGAGTACTGTATGTTGGCATTGAATTTTTGCCATTAGAAAGTTGTAAACCGCCTTGAGTCCCCCCAGGGTTGAGCAAGACGGTATATAAATACAGTAAGTAATAAATTTACTGCCCTGGTGACGCAGTGGGTTAAACCGCTGACCTTCCTGACTGAAAGTTTGGTAGTTTGAATCCGGGGAGCAGGGTGAGCTCCCGCTTTTAGGCCCAGCTTCTGCCAACCTAGCAGTTTGAATACATGCAAATGTAAGTAGATGACTAAGTACCACTTCTGCGGGAAGGTAACTGTGTGCCACGCAGTCATGCCGGCCACATGACCTTGGAGGTGTCTATGGACAATGCTGACTCTTTGGCTTAGCAATGGAGATGAGCATCACCCTCCACGCCCCCAGAGTCGGACTCAACTAGACTTAATGTCATGTGTTTTCCCCTTAATATGAAGGAAATATTCATTTACCTTTTTACCTTAAATAAAAAAACTAGATTATGGGATTGTTAAAATATGAACCTGGAAGAATAAAAATGTAAATACACCATCTCTGCCCCATCCCCCAAATAGTGCCTCTCTGATCTGAATGTCAGCGGTTCGAATCTGCAAGACAGGGTGAGCTCTCGTCTGTCAGCTCCAGCTCCCCATGTGGGAACATGAGAGAAGCCTCCCACAGGATGGTAACACATCCAGGTGTCCCCTGGGCAACGTCCTTACAAACGGCCAATTCTCTCACACCAGGAGTGACTTGAACTTTCTCAAGTCGCTCCTGACATAGAAAAAAAAAAGTGGCCAATGGATTCAACCCATTTCCATTTGGAGAATCCACGCCAAAATAGAAAATCTAATAATGTGCAACCATACCCATCAGATACCTAAATGAGCACCAAACAAAATGCTTTCTGCAGCCTTTAGCAAACTTGAATAGAAAACATCCTTAGTGGAGATATTGGGGCTTACTTCTAAATAAGCATAACTGAGGTTGGACCAGTTATCTCAACCAATGGGAGAGAACACAGTTGTCAGGAAACATTGCCATTGCAACACAGGTGGGAGGGTGGGTTCTTTCCTTGTAAAACATGGACCTGGCAGGACGCTTCCACCAACACATGGCTTGTGCAATACATACTCAGCTTGGTTGGGGTCCATTGATTGTTTTCTCCTTAATATGAAAGAAATAATCAGGCATTTTAGGCCCTTAAGATTTCCCCGAGGCTGCTTCTCATAGTATCTAACATCACACAAGCACAGCAGATTCCTACTCAACCCAACCCACCAACCCTGCAACCGTAAGGGATCCTGGGCACCTCAATCCTCAAAGGATTGCCCACAAACTATGACCAAGAAACACAAGGGATGGAGAAAGAACCAGGCTTCTTCTGAAAGGGAGCTTTTCCAGGAATGACTTTGCCTCCCCACCAAAGAAGAATGAAGGCTCATATACAATGGAGAGACACTGAACAGAAGGATGAAGGTGCAAACCCAAAGGAGAGACACTGAAACAGTGCCTCCTTGATTCGGAGGAAAGGGGATTGGACTGGAAGGCCCTTATGGTCCTTTCCAAAGCTTATGATGCATTATATGGAGAGTACAGACTCATAGGAGAACATATAATGCAGTGTTTCTCAACCTTCCTAATGTCACAACCCCTTAATACAGTTCCTCATGTTGTGGTGACCCTCAACCATAACATTATTTTCGTTGCTACTTCATAACTGTAATTTTGCTACTGTCATGAATCGTCATGTAAATATCTGATATGCGGGATGTATTTCCATTCATTGAACCAAATTGAGCACAAATACCCGTTACACCCACATTTAAATACTGGTGGGATTGGAAGGGGGATTGATGTTGTCATATGGGAGATGTAGTTGCTGGGATTTATAGTTCACCTACAATCAAAGAGCATTCTGAACTCCATCAACGATGGAATTGAACAAAACTTGGCACACAGAACTCCCATGACCAACAGAAAATACTGGAAGGGTTTGGTGGGCACTGACCTTTAGTTTTTGAGTTGTAGTTCACCTACAACTCCAAAAGAGCACTGTGGAGTCGAACAATGATGGATCAGGACCAAATTTGGCATGAATACTCAATATGCCCAAATGTGGACACTAGTGGAGTTTGGGGAAAATAAGACCTTGACATTTGGGAGTTGTAGTTGCTGGGATTTATAGTTTATGTACAATCAAAGAGTATTCTGAACTCCATCAATGATGAATTGAACTAAACTTGGTATACTGAACTCCCATAACCAACAGAAAACACTGGAAAGCTTTGGTGAACATTGACCTTGCGTTTGGGAGTTGTAGTTCACCTACATCCAGAGAGCACTGTGGACTCAAACAATGATGGATCGGGACCAAATTTGGCATGAATACTCAATATGCCCAAATGTGGACACTGGTGGAGTTTGGAGAAAATAACTTGACATTTGGTAATTGTAGTTGCTGGGATTTATAGTTCACCTACAAATCAAAGAGAATTCTGAATCCTACCAGTGATAGAATTGGGTTAAACTTCCCATAGGGAGCCCCCATGACGAACAGAAAATACTGTGTTTCCTGGTGGTCTTTGGCGACCCCTCTGACACCCCCTTGCGACCCTCTCCCAGGGGTCCCGACCCCCAGGTTGAGAAACACTGCATTATATGGAGAGTATAGATTCACAAGAGTCCATATAATGTATGGTATGGTGGTATGGCAGTGGAGATGAGGCCCAAGCCTTTGGTTCTCTAGGAGGCTTCTGCTGTGTGCCATCCTCGCCCTCCTGGCCACCGCACCAACCCAAAGGAAGGAGAGATTGCGCAGCGGCTTTAAGCAGAGAGGGAGAGACAAGAGGGCTGGGAAAGGTGGGAAAGGAGGGAGGGAAAGGTAGCTCAGGTCCCCCCCGTGCTTTTTCCACTAAGGGCATTTTAGGAGGAGGGAGAGGAAGAGGAGGAGGGCGAGCCCCCGGAAAATGGCTGCCGCTGGAGCTGAGCCCTTTTTGGCACCGCAGCAAAGCGCGCCGCTGCCTCTCCTGCCTCCACCCCGGCGCATCGGATTATATCCTGGCCGATTTAGACAGATATCTTTCGGTTTAAGGGAGGGAGAAGCAAGGGAAGGGGCAAGAGGGGGAGCCAGGCTGTCCCTCGGCCGAAGGAGAAGCCCAAAAGGAGGAGGAAAAGGGGAGGAAGCAGCCCAGGTTAGGAAGGAAGCAGCCCCTCTCCAAGTTACCTTTGAATTTGAGCTCATGCTGCGGCTCCAGGCTCAGGACCTGCTCGGTTTTCGCCATGTTTCTTCTCCTCCTCCCCTTTCCTGCTGTTGCTGTTCCTCCTGCTGTTGCTTTTGCTCCTCCTCTTCCTCAGGAACCAAAAAAAAAATCTATATATGCAGGGCTGTCTTTATTAATTATATATATGTATAATATATAGGAAAAAAGCAAGAGTAAATCCCCTTTGCGCGCGCAGAGAGAGAAGCAGAACACAGGCGCGCATGCAGAAGGAGCGCGCGTTTTCGCCCTCCTTTTTGTGCAGGAAAGACGCCTTTTCCCCCTTCTTTTTTGGGGGGAAGGAAGGAGGAAAGAGAGAGAGACTTTTCCTCCTTCTCTTCTCTTTCTCACTCTCTCTCTTTTGGGCAGGGAAGGTGAGAGAAAGAGGCTGAGCCGGGCGCGCTCCCAGGGAAAGAGGGAAAGGCGCTGCTGTCCTGCGTTGCCCGGCCCAGGAAGGAAAGAAGGAAGGAAGGAGGGAAAGGAGGAGAGGAGGATGGGAGGGAGGGAGGACGCTGCAGCAAGGAGAGGAGGAAGGGAGGAGGAAAAAGAGGCGGAGCGAAGGGGAGCTGCAAGCTGACGTCTCCGGAGAAGGAGGAGGAGAAGGAGGAGAAGCAGCCAAGCCCACCTCCACCTCCTCCCTTTTCTCCCCAAGGAGGCTGCCCAGGAAGACAGGAGGAGGAGAAGGAGGCCACGTTCATTGGATCTGTTTAATTATTCATTGCCCTTATTTTTCACCCACCTTTCTCCCCATAGAGAGGCTCCAGCAAACCATCACAAAAGTGATTTAAAGATGGGCTAACCAGGCATAGGCACACTTGAGCCCTCTAGGTATTTTGGACTTCAACTCCCACAATTCCGGCTGTTAGGAATTGTGGGAGTTGAAGTCCAAAACACCTGGAGGGAAGGCCCAAGTGTGCCCATGCCTGGGCTAACCTAAAATATAATAATAATAATAATAATAATAATAATAATAATCTATATAAATAAAAATGTAATGTTCGTTTGTGGTATTCACAGAACTCAAAACCCCCTGGATGAATTGGCACCAAATTTGGACAGGATACACCTAACATCCCAATGTATGTCCTTCACTCAAATAATTGATTTTGTCATTTGAGAGTTGTAGTTGCTGGGATGTATAGTTCACCTACAATCAAAGAACATTCTGAACCCCACCAACGATGGAATTGAACCAAATGTGGCACACAGAACTCCCATGACCAACAGAAAACACAAGGGTTTGGTGGGCATTGACCTTGAGTTTGGGAGTTGTAGTTCACCTACATCCAGGATTTGGGCCAAACTTAGCACAAATACTCTATACGCCCAAATATGAACACAGATGGAGTTTGGGGGAATAGACCTTGACATTTGGGAGTTGTAGTTGCTGGGATTTATAGTTCACCAACAATCAAAGAGCATTCTAAACCTCACCAATTACAGAATTGGGGCAAACTTCCCACACAGAATCCCCATGAGCAACAGAAAATGCTTCAGGCCATCCAGTTCCAACTCCCTTCACCAGGGCCAGAAAACGTAACCAAAGCCCTCCTGACAAAGAGCCATCCAGCCATAGATATAGATTGATAGATATGATTCACATACATATATATATGGATATGACAGATGCAGTATCATAGATTTCAAAGGGACCTCTAAAGAAGGACAATTATATGTTGCATGTTCCAGAGTACGCAAACCAGACAATCTCCACATCAACACTGACAAAGAAACAGCAAGAAATACTGTTTACCCACAAGTAGAAAGACACGACATATATTAGAAAGCAACACCTTCTCATTATTTTCTAGATCACCAGACTGGGCCACAGCAATGTGTGGCAGGGGATGGCTAGTAATAATAATAATAATAATTCTCTGGCATAAACCAGTACAGGTGGTCCCAGTGGTCATTGGCATGGCACAGCACACAAACACACAGGACAAAGAGTCAGTACAAGAAAACTGCACTCCAAATCAGAGCTGACAGCTGGCACAACAAAGCCTTACATGGGCAGTTCCTTGAGAAGATTGAAGGAAAAGTTGACAAGGAGAAGACCTGGTTATGGTTCATGAATGGAACCCTGAAGAAGGAGACAGAAGGCCTGATTCTTGCAGCCCAGGAGCAAGCCATCAGAACCAACGCAATTAAGGCCAGGCTTGAAAAGTCAGCGGATGACCCCAAATGCAGACTGTGCAAGGAAGCTGATGAAACGATGGACCATATCCTCAGCTGTTGCAAGAAAATCGCACAGACGGACTATAAACAAAGGCACAACTCTGTGGCCCAAATGATTCACTGGAACTTATGTCATAAGTACCACCTGCCAGCAGTAAAGAATTGGTGGGATCATAAACCCGCAAAGGTCATGGAAAATGAACATGCAAAAATACTGTAGGACTTTCAAATCCATACTGACAAAGTTTTGGAACACAATACACCAGACATCACAATTGTGGAAAAGAAAAAAGTCTGGATTATTGATGTCGCCATACCAGGTGACAGTCACATTGAGGAAAAACAACAGGAAAAACTCAGCCGCTATCAAGACCTCAAAATAGAACTGCAAAGGCTCTGGCATAAACCAGTACACGTGGTCCCAGTGGTCATCGGCACACTGGGTGCCATGCCAAAAGATCTCAGCCAGCATTTGGAAACAATAAACATTGAAAAGATTAAGATCTGCCAACTGCAAAAGGCCTCCTTACTTAGATCTGTGCGCATCATTCGAAAATACATCACACAGTCCTAGACGCTTGAGAAGTGTTCGACTTGTGATTTTTTGATACGAAATCCAGCCTATAGATCTCGTTTGCTGTGACATACTGTGCTCTTGTGTCAGTAAAATAATTTTATTGAATAAGAATTGAAAAGTTGATGGCAGATCCCAAGTGTAGACTCTGCAAGGAAGCAGATGAAACAATGGATCACATCCTCTGCTGCAAGAAGATCGCACAGACAGACTACAAGCAGAGGCATAACACTGTTGCTCAAATGATTCATTGGAACTTGTGCCACAAATACCTTCTGCCTGCGACAAAGAACTGGTGGGATCACAAACTGGAAAAAAAGCTACAGAAAATGAATACGTCAAACTCCTCTGGGACTTACAAATTCAGGCAGACAGAATTCTAGAGCACAATACTCCTGACTTCAGATCGTGTTAAAAAACAAAGTATGGATTGCAATCTCAGGTGACAGCAGGATTGAAGAGAAACAAATGGAAAAGCTGACACGATATGACTATTTAAAGATCGAACTGCAAAGACTCTGGCAAAAGCCAGTAAAGGTGGTCCCAGTGGTGATCGGCACACTGGGTGCAATGCCTTAAGACCTTGGCCTGCACTTAAACACAATTGGGGCTGACAAAATAACCATCTACCTGCTGCAGAAGGCCACCTTACTGAGATCTGCATGCATTATTCGCCGGCACATCACAGTCCTAGACACTTGGGAAGTGTCCGACGTGTGATCCAATACAACAGCCAGTAGAGTGATCCAGTTTGTTGTGTTTCAAATAATAATAATAATTGATCCATTTAGTTTTCTTGGCATACTGGGGTGGGTTGCCATTACCTTCCCCAGGGATTGTGTTCACTCTGACCCCTCTGCCATGACTGTCCCGTTTTGGGTGTCCCTTCACAGTTTCACTCGTGGCATCATTGAGGTGCTCAAGCTGCAGCACCTTGGCAAGGTAACGATCCTTTCCAGGATAAGGATATGACAAGGCTGCATACCCTCACCTAACCTATTCAACTTGTTTGCAGAACACATCATGCGATGTACAGGGCTTGACAAATTCAAGGCTGTAGTTGAAATTCCTGGAAGAAACATTAACAACCCTAGATATGCAGATGATACCACTTTGATCCCCCGGTGCCCCCGGTGGTGCAGTGGGTTAAATCCCTGTGCCGGCAGGACTGAAGACCGACAGGTTGCAGGTTCGAATCCGGGGAGAGGCGGATGAGCTCCCTCTATCAGCTCCAGCTCCTCACGTAGGAACATGAGAGAAGCCTCCCACAAGGATGATTAAAAAAAACCATGAAATCATCCAGGCGTCCCCTGGGCAACGTCCTTGCAGACGGCCAATTCTCTCACACCAGAAGCGGCTTGCTCCTGACACGACAAAAACAAACAAACAACACTTTGATGGCCAAAAGCAAGGAGGACCTGAGGAGTCTTCTAACCAAGGTGAAAGAAGAAAGTGCAAAAGCTGGGTTGTAGTTAAACATTTTAAAAAACCAAGATTATGTCAACCGGACTGATTGATAGCTGGAAAATAGAGGGAGAAAACGGGGAGGCAGTGACAGACTTTGTATTTCCAGGCTCAAGACTGCAGAAGACGTTTACTTCTTGGGAGGAGAGCAATGACCAATCTCAATAAAATAGTGAAGATTAGAGACATCACAATGGCAATGAAGATCCGCATAGTTAAGCAATGGTATTCCTCGTAGTAACCTATGGATGTGAGAGCTGGACCATAAGGAAGGCTGAACGAAAGAAGATAGACACTTTTGAACTGTGGTGTTGGAGGAAAATTCTGAGAGTGCCACGAGAAGATCCAACCAGTCCATACTCAAGGAAATAAAGCCTGTCAGCTCACTGGAGGGAAGGATATCAGAGGCAAAGATGAAGTACTTGGCCACATAATGAGGAGACAGGAAAGCTTGGAGAAGACAATGATGCTGGGGAAAATGGAAGGAAAAAGGAAGAGTGGCTGACCAAGGGCAAGATGGATGGATGGCATCCTTGAAGTGACTGGCTTGACCTTGAAAGAGCTGGGGGTGGCCATGGCCAATAGGGAGCTCTGGCGTGAGCTGGTCCATGAGGTCACGAAGAGTCGGAAGTGACTGAATGAATAAACAACATATTATTATTATTATTATTATTATTATTATTATTATTATTAAAAAATATTTATTTGTACCCCACCACAATTTCAACTTGCTCCTGACATGAAAAAAAACTGCATTGGCAATCCATAATATCCGTATTCCAACTTTGCTTCCTTTTTCTCAGCTTTCTTCACTGTCCACTTTCACAGCCATACATAGAAATAGGAAATATGATGACATGGGCAATCCTAACTTTGGTATCCCATGATATATCTTTACACTTGAAAGATGAGAGGATTAGTAGCTCCCTTTTTCACATGACTGTTAGGAAATAGGCTCAGAGGTGTCAGTTTTAAATCATTCTAAGCCACCCCCTGCCAATCCCCTGCCAAAAGAATAACACTTGGCTTGAAATATATAGGCAGGGATGTAAACGTTACAGAAGAATGTGTGTAGGCAGGAATTACACAAGGCATAGACTCCCCCAGAAATCAGGGTGGGCACAAGAATTAGGGCATTCCTTCAAATAAGAACTGTATACTTTACAAGCTTGGGAGTGATCCTGGATTCATTGCTGAGCCTGGAACCCCAGGTTTCGGCAATGGCTAAGGGAGCTTTTACACAGTTAAAACTTGCGCGACAGCTGTGCCCGCACCTTGGGAAGTCTGATCTGGCTACAGTCGTCCACGCTCTGGTTACATCCCGAATAGATTACTGCAATGCACTTTACGTGGGGCTGCCTTTGAAGATGGTTCGGAAACTCCAGCTAGTCCAACGGGTGGCAGCCAGATTACTAACTGGAGCAACATACAGGGAGCATACCACTTGCCTATTATGTCAGCTCCACTGGCTGCCGGTCCACTTCCAAGCTCAATTCAAAGTGCTGGTCTTGACCTATAAAGCTCTAGATCAGAGGTCCTCAAACTATGGTCAGATATGGCCCTTCAAGGTCATTTACCCATCCCTCGCTCAGGGTCAACCTAAGTCTGAAATGACTTGAAAGTACACAACAACAACAACAACAACAACAATCCTATCTCATCAGCCAAAAGCAGGTACTTCATTTTGATTATTGTTTTGTTTTTAAGTGGTTTGTTTTTTTTGCACTACAAATGTGCAGTGTTCATAGGAATTCATTCATGCTTTTTACAAATTATAATCCAGCCCTCCAACAGTTTGAGGGTCTGTGACCTGGCCCTCTGTTTAAAAAGTTTGTGGATCCCTGCTCTAGACAGTTCTGGCCCAGCTTACTTGTCCGAACTCATCTGCCTCTACATCCCACCTCGTAATTTAAGATCATCTGGGGAGGCCTTGCTCTCGCTCCCGTCAACATCGCAAATGCACCTGGTGGGGACAGGAGACAGGGCCTTCTTGGCTGTGGCCCCCTGCCTGTGAAACGCGCTTCCAAATGAGATAAGATTGGCTTCATCCCTCCTGGCTTTCAGGAGGAAATTGAAATCGTGGTTTTGGGACCAGGCTTTTGGACAGCAGACATAATTAGCACTTTGGTTGGAAATTGACTGGAATGGTGTTACAGCTGATGTTACTGTTTATTGTTTTAATTAATGCTTTATGTACTGTTTTTAATTAATGCTTTATATATTTTAATGGTTGTTGTATTATTGTAATTGTTTATATGTAGCGGCATCGAATCGCTGCCAAAATGGAAGCCATTTTGAGTCCCCCTTCAGGGGTAGAGAAAAGACAGGGTAGAAATACCGGAAATAAATAAGTAATATTCTCAAGCGCAGCCAGTGTTGCCAAGGGTCAGAGTCTTTAGGAATTGAAGTATAAATCATCTTCTGGAAAATCCTTAACATACAGCAGACATATTATTGAGCAATTGTACAGTAGACATACTCCTGAGGATGGTATGTTATTAGGCATGTGTAATTTAATTAGTTCATTAATCCCATGTTATCCCCTTCTTTCACTTTCATTTTCTTTTGTCCTCTTTGTTCTCCCTACTCTCATAATATTGATTGTGTGTATCGGGGACAGAGACCTGCCCCCCCCCCTTTTGTTATTTCGTAAAGTAATCTGCAAAGTATTATGCTGAAAATTGCTACAATATACCTGTTATAAAATTGTTCAGCTATCCTTCTACCCAAAATCTACCTTTAAATAACAGGCCCTGGCTGGTAGAACTATTTGTGAACTTGAGATTTAAATCATAATATCTAAATGGAATAGAAAATACAATTGCTACCAAAATACCCAATTCCTGTTCCGTTCAGGAGAAATATCATATATATTTTTACTTCTGTCTCATGGCAGTTTGTTACACCCATTTATTTTCCTGCCCAATGTTGCAAAGGAGTGGCTGCAAAACCAGATTTTCCAAATGATTCGGGTTTCTTTGTTTTCATGAGATATGTCATTGCTCATCTGTTTAATTTCAGTGTCTTTTCACCATTTTTTCTAATAACATGCTCAGAAGTTTGAAATTATTGCTTACCAGTTTGGAAACAGATCTACCACATCCCTTCAATAAAAGCGAACCATGGTAGTGAATTGCAGATTCTCAGACAAATCACAAAGTATACTGAAATATTTGTTGTTGTTTATTCGTCCAGTCACTTCAGACTCTTTGTGACCAGGTCACACCAGAGCTCCCTGTCGGCTGTGACCACCCACAGCTCCTTCAAGATCAAGCTAGGCACCTCAAGGATAACATCCATCCATCTTCCCATTGATTGGTCCCTCTTCTCTTTTCCTTCAATTTTCCCCAGTATCATTATCTTCTCCAAGCTTTCCTGTCTTCTCATTACTGAAATATATAATTGTGTATTTTTAAAGGCTATTTTTACAACCCCAACACCTATAAGATTTCAGACTCTCATGAGTGGGTGGGTTGAAACAATAATTAAGTATACAGAGTCGTAACAAACATTTCAAAATTCGAGTCCCCAAGAGTTGTGGATTTGCAGTTCACGTAATTCCTAACAAACTACATTAATGGGGCCATAATAAATCAACAGGCAACTTGAAAGCACACACATTCTAGTGTTGCAAGTATATATATTATTGATAAGACACAATTTTGTGTTTTTTTTAAAGTAGTGTATTGCTGGGACTTGTCCTGTGGAGATCACTTGATATTACCCATGCTGCAGGTGTTTAATTAGTATTGTTTTATCATCCATGATTTTTGTGTCTTTGTGAACACAGTGCCAGTGCAACACACACACATACAAAGCAACCAAAAATCTATTCAGGCAACACAAATGCAACATAATATTGTGGGTGGGTTTTTCTCATTTTCTTTAATCAAGCAACCTTGCTATCTGTTCTTTATGTATGTGCATTACTTTTTTGCTCACTTACCTTTTTTGGATGTTGTTGCACATAGTGGATGCCTGTTGGGAATTACAACCTTCTCCAAGCCTTCTCTAGTAATCTGTTAATCTGTGATTCTGTTTGCTTACTGTTTTGTATGTATGTTCTGATATGCAGCTAATTTTGCTCTATGTTTCCTGAGAGGTTGTGAGAAGGGCTGTAGACCATGTGATCAGCTCTGAGATGAGCACAGAGCTCAGATTCCATTAGACTTTGACTGCTAACAGCAAGCACATGCCTGCTGTTGTGAGAAAGATGCCTTGTGTCATCTACAAACATATCTGAAACTGGACTGATAAACTGTGTTAGGATGAACACATAAAGTTGTGAGTAAACAAAATATGTTATTTTACCAAAGCCTACTTCATTTTTGCCTCTTGAGTGCATGATATAAAGCTAGTTGTTTTATGGGAATGCAGATATATTTTTGGGCACTGAAAAACACTTCTGAAACTTTGCTGTTTTTATGCATTGCCATATGCTCTGTTTTCTTAACAGATTGGAGACAATAGGTTCACTCTAAAAACTGAATCCAACTACTTTGCATATTACATTTGGTTGTATACCATATGAGAAGATTCTACTCAAACGGGTTTTTGGCTCTTCTCTGAAAGAGCAAACTTTTCCAAAAAGCTATGAATGCCATTTTCCAAAAGTGTCACAACCAAAAAGACCTTATCCCTTCCTGTAGCACATCCCTTGGCCAGTGGTTGAGGACAGAAGAAAGGCAGAGGCAAAAGAAACACAGAAGAAAATCAAAACTTCAAAGAAGGAACAAACATTCTGAGATTCCCAGTTCCCATTGTTTTTGGCTATTATATGTTGATTTTCTATGCAAAAATGAAAGAGCACAAGTCTAAACTGAACAGTTAGATCATACTGTTGTTAGTTAATTGCAAGATTGCATTATAACCAAGTTGTAACCACAGCATTGGCTGACATCCAATTATTAGTCCCAGCTATAGTGGATGGACATTAAATCAATGACACATGTTGATTTACCAAGCTTTCATTGATTTCGTGGGTGTACTCCTTTCGGGTCTTCGATTTAGTGTTTGGATTTTCAATAAATTCTCCTTTCAAATTTCCATCCCCTCCTTCCCATGTTTGAAATATAATCATATTGACTTTTGGAGTTACATACACACTTGTACAACTTAGTGACCTAGCAAGCAATATGCACATGGGGTTGGCATGACACTGAAAAAGGCCAAAGGAAGGTTGCACTGTTTTCCTGATAAAACCGATGTGTTTATAAATAAGTGGTTACAGGAAAGGCTGAAAGTATGCTATCAAGACGAATTTTGAAAATGAACCACTGAGACAGATACTGTTTTTTTAAAGCCACCTACTTACAGTACCAGACACTATAGCCTTTCAGAATAGAGGCCAAAGCATCTAGTAAAAATGAAAACACCAGGTTTTTGTGGAATAGAGAAATAGCAGATAAATTGATTTTAGGGCAGAAATAACCCAAAATGGATTAGACTAGATGTGGAAGGCCCTTCCTAGAGAAATAAGACAGGCCCCATCCCTCCCCTTCTTTCGTAAGAGCTTGAAAAGCTGGTGGTTTACACAAGCCTTTGAGAACGACTAGTTCTAGCTCAGCCCCAGATACTGTTGAACATGGCCAGATCTTTTTCTACCAATTATTGATTTATTTACTTACTATATTTCTATACCATATTCTCAGCCCAAGGGTGACTCATGGCGGTTTACAGAATGGCACAATTTAATGCCCACAATAATATAAAAACAGTTACAACATTTATCATAGATAAAATTCACTAAATAGTAAAACCAATAAAACATAAATTACCCAGATAACTTCCTCCTATTAGGCCCCGGAAATGAACAGCCTAATTTCCCGGGCCCTCTAACAAATGGCACTAGCCTTGCCTTTTAAAGTGCCTTGAACAAGCAGGATTATTTTAAATATACATGTGCTATTGTGATTTTTTATGCTTATATTGTCTTGTTAATTTTACGTTTATGCTGTTTTTCTTTGTATGTATTGATGATGTTACTTGGAAACCGCGCTGAGTCCCCTTGGGGAGATAGAGCGATATATAAATAAAGTTTTGTTGTTGTTGTGACTCACCCTTTGTTTTTGTATTCTTTATCATTAGCTATTATGGCTAGGGCTAATGGAAACTATGTTCCAGTAACACGTAGAGTAGAACTTGGAAATATCGCGACCAGTTCAAGAACAGCGTTCTGTGCATCCACAGAAGTCTTGCAGTATGTCAACGTTGCCTAGGGGTTGAGCCCTATGTGGTCAGGATTTGAGATGCATGAGGAGCCAGCTGTCTGGCTAATAGCATTTCAAAAGTTGAGTAGTATGGTTCAAGACAGGTAAGACTTTTTCACATGCAGCAAGCAAAGACTGGGAAACATAAGTTGGACATGTTCCAAAATGAGCAGCTGAAGTTCCTAAAGGCCAGAAACTAGCAGAATAATCCACAGGAGCAACAAGAAGGCAAAAGACTAAAGGGGTGTAGAAATGTGGTTCAAATGAGTTTGCTTGGCTCAGAAGATTATGATCCTTGATCCCGGAATGAGATTTATTCCCAGGGGGCCTCTGATTCTAGCCTGAATCTTATTTTTGCTCACAAGTTTGTTGTTGTTCATTCGTTCAGTCGTCTCCGACTCTTCGTGACCTCATGGACCAGCCTACGCCAGAG